>JACSYO010000396.1:130000-730000 GCA_016806645.1 Ophiodon elongatus | reverse complement strand
GTGAGAGAGCACACTCTGCATACATATAAATAGCAAGCACGTGGTATTGTGTGCACACAATACCACGTGTGCACACGCGGCGTACTGTATGTGTCGATACCCCTCCTGTGGTGCCGGAGCGCTGCCTCGTCATGTAATCAGGGCCACATTGTGGCTCTCCGTGTGATTCCTGCTTAAGTCGCCCGGCCTCACACATTGTCCTGAGCTCCACTCGCCAACCCTCTGTGGCTTAGTGGTGAGCAGGGTTGTCCTTCAATCAGAGGATCGGTGGTTCGATACCCGGCTCCACTAGCCCATGTCTATGAATGTTTGTGTTATTAACAGGACAATATGTGCTTGCCACCTGTGTAGAGGTTGTACAATAGTCCCAACAAATTATACATTATTGGTTCATGTATATGAACCAATACGCATTAACACCAAAAAGAAGAACGGTGAAATGAAATGCTACATTTGATTGGCTGCCTTTTTTTAAAGTCACCGTACTTGATATTTGGATATTTAGAAGTCACCAATGAAAGCTTGCTGTGACAAACCATTGAGTGGAAGTGAAACAAAAACTCTTTTCTTATATTTCAGCCCTAAACGTAGTACGTTGTGCGGTCCACTCAAGTTATTTAGACGAGGATGGTATCTTAATTCTAATTCTATAATGTCTGTGTTTAACAACCTTTAATAAACGTCCTCGATCATCATGGAGGGGGTCAAACCAGATGAAACAAATCACCTGATGAGGTCACCTGAATATATTTCTCTCACTTGTCTCTTTTGGGCTTCCATACTTTTCTGGTCACGACACAAGCGGCTCTAAAATCTTCTCACGTGGCGCGCATGCGAGGCCTACGACGAGTCCACCTGGAGGCGAGCGGCGCGGGGGCCCTTCAGGAAGCCGCGTGTTTCGAAGGCAGCGCTCGTCTCATTCAAACACCAATCAGCAAACACACCTGCTTGTTGTCGTGTGGCCCCGAAGCCGAATGAAAACCCCCCCATGAAAATCACACCTGCGGCGCCTCAAGTCCCCGTCGGTGTGTGTAAGTGACTCAGTCTCCAATTACGCGTGTGAAATCTCCTCACACACACACACACACACACACACAAGCGGAAAGTTAACGAGGCCTGTCGGCACCTTGCTCCGTCCCAGGTACACTTGCTGCTCCTGCCGATGTGGCGGGTGCGATGCTTTGCCCCGACTGCGCCGCACACTGACATTCATCTGGAGATTTGGTAATTAGCCTGCGCTGACACGCCGGCACACAAACACGCACACGCACACACGAATCCGCCATGTATCAATCAAGGCATCTAACAGTTGGGTAATTGGAACAACGTGAGGGGGAAAAAATGTACTTGTCAGTGGTAAAGAGGAAGGAGAAGAGGTGGAGGAGTGAAGCGACGTCAAACCCCCTGAAGGAGTGAGACTCCGTGTGGACTTTCTTTTTTTGGGGTGTGTGTGAGGGCATGACACAATGTATTCTTCCTTTACTAAACAGAGCATTAGTTCTAATTAACACTGCAGCCAGCCCTCCCTCCACCCCCTCATCTTTTGTGAGCGCTCCCTCTCCTTGCTGTAAGCTAATTAAGGGGTTATTTATGTGTTGTTTCTCATGCAGCGGGAGCGACGATCCCCCCAGAAACCCCCGGGCCGAGATCTGCATACACACCACAGTGATCCCACACAGGTCACGAAAGGGGAGGGGTATCATATACCGCAAACACACACATGGTAAAATGATAAATACCCATCTTATCAAGTAGTAGAGCCAAAGAATCCTGCACCAAATCACGAAGAACAGGAGGCTTGATCATTATGTATGGGCACCATAACTCTGCCTGTAACGTAAAGTTATCACACTTTGTGGTCGTTATCAGGCTGCTATGATTTCCATGGCATGGCCGATGCATTGTCCCCAACAGAAATTGGCAGCGTTTGGTTGATATGGACGTCACCGTAGCATTGGAAATTGTAATATATTTATGCACAGGGACCAGATGCTCTGTGTTAAGTGTTTTTAGTGGAACACTAATGTACAACACCTGTCCACGGGAGGCTTTTTAAAGAAAGTTAAAATGGATAAATGAAAAGCAAAGAGAACACATTCACAGAATACAAAGAGCAGGGATGTGTTGTGACTCTCTCAGCCATGATTTAATATTCATAACAGCTTCATAGTTTTGCTCCTTTAAGACCGACGGTCCAAATGAGTCACTGCTAGTTTAGTTTGAGGATACGCATCTCATTAGAATATCATTCATAAGGCGAGTGCAGACAGGGACGCAGGTACAATCGCTAAGGGTCTTCCATGAGTCCAAAGTCCTCCAGCAGAACCCCGTCAGCCTCTTGGCGAGTCATCACAAATCTTTCATGAGTATTAAAAATAAAAAAGTCACAAAACAACCCTGTGAGTTTTACAGTTTAATTATTGTTCTCTGAATCGACTATAGTGAGAGGCTGGATGAGCAGGAACCCAGGAGCCACACCAGACCAGCCCCCCCGACACAGGGGCCGACGGGAAGCACAGGAGACCCTGGGGAAGCAGGGAACTCTACCGCCTGCAGAGAATAAACAGGAAATCATAGAAATAATTACATCTGGTTAATTCCGATCTGGAGGCTACTCATAGTTTACAGCCCACCTTCAGATCTGTTGATATTTGTTTGTAAATATATATTTGTGTGGAATTTTTTTTTATCTGGCATTGAACTTCATCTACCTTGTACAACACCTTTGTTGCACAACATGAGACTAATATAGCCAACATAAACAACATAAAAACGTGGCATTTGTTGTCGAAACTAAGAGCCCTTCAGCTCTTTGATCAGGCGACAGACAGGCGTTTCCCATCATGCACTGGGTGTTGTAAAAATGGCAGCCGCCTCGATCCCGTGAGGTCATCGATGCCCACGTGTTCGCAATACAGAGCGAGTCGGGAACTAGTCGGAAACAAATCTAACCGGCGCTGATCGATTGTTGACTTTCAGCTTCTTTCGGGACTCGAACTGTGGACTCCTGGGTGAAGGTCCGTGTTTCTGTTCACCCCGTCCATACCAAGATGACTTCCTGCTCTTCATACCACGTCAGCTGCTCGTCGTGTCTCATGCTGTGTGTCGGTGTCAGACGGTAAGGGGCCACGGATTCAGACGGTAAGGGGTCACTGATTCAGACGGTAAGGGGCCACTGATTCAGACGGTAAGGGGCCACGGATTCAGACGGTAAGGGGCCGCGGATTCAGACGGTAAGGGGCCACGGATGGGGGAGTGAGAACAGTCTGCAGAATGGGGCTCACATGGTCTCCAGATGTTACATTGGTATCAAAAATAAAAATAAAAACCAAGATGTTTTGGGCTCAATAATAGACCAAACTTACGAGATAAGGTGGAGATTTTTTTCTTTTCTTTTTTGCAGCGTGCACACAGGATATTAAAAAAGAAACCGGGAGGGGGGTGGAGGGAGGGGGGGTGTGTGTGCTCATTCATATTGACATTAAAAACTTTCCTTTATCTCCCCCTTCGACCTGGGAAAGAGGCCTCGCAACAATCGAAGGCAGCTTAGCTCCCGTCGCACAATAAAGAATAATATGATTCCTGTTTACTCAGATATCAGCTGCTATCTCACAGTTCTACCCCCCCTCCCCTCCCCGCCCCCCCTCACGCACACACACACACACACACACTGCTTACACCGCACCCACCCCGTAAGCCAATATCTGCAACAGTATATTAGACAGCTATCTGGCATCTACAAATGTCAAGAGGAAGATAACGGCTGGCTCCTGGTAAGGTGGGGAGTGAGGGGGAGGGGGTCGGGTGGGGGTGGGGGGGGTGTTGGTGGGTGGGGGAGGGGGGAGTGGCACACGGCAGGCTGAACATATGTGCAGATTTTCCCGGCTAGACGAGCAAAGTTCACTTAAACAATCCCGACTGGCAGCGGCGCGGAAGCAAGCAGCTGTCAGTCTTGATACATTTGGTAGAGAAGAGCCGGAGTGCATTGTGACTGTGTGTGTGTGTGTGTGTGTGTGTGTGTGTCTGTGTGTGTGTGCGCGTGTGTGTGTGAGTACAGTGCCAGTAGAGTCATGTGCCAGTTTTTTTTTTTTTTTCTTTTTCATGCCAACGGTAGCATCTTAAACAAGGCAGTAAAACTACGCACAACGGCGACACAGAGCTCATGGACAAAGCAGCGTTCCAGTCACTGGACCGTTAGCATCAGGCTATCAAATGTTTGTCCTCGTGTCACCGACTGAGACAACCACTCAAAGAAGGAGTCAGATCACAAACACCAGAGACAGCTACACCTTTAATATTCCATTATAAGGGTACAAAGAAAACCTGTCAACAGAAAATAGTTAATTGACATTACAGCACTGGTATTACCTGTAAGGTCAACAGGGAGAGAGAGGAAACGAGAGGAAAGGAGGGAGTGTCTTTACTCTCACCCTTCAGTCAGCAGAATGTGTTGCTTGAAGAAGGTTTTGTACTGTTGGTTCACTCACGATGAACACAGCGAGGCAGTTTTTTCTTTGTCCAGAACAGACGCTTCATTAGGAACAATAAGAGTATAAGAAAAATCGTGAGTGAAGCCGATGCTTTTGAAACCTTAAGAAGTGCCTTAAATCTGCATTATCTCTCCTGGCCACCAGGGGGCGACTCCTCTGGTTGTATAGAAGTCAAAGCTTCATGTGTTAAACCTGCATTCTCTCTCCTGACCACCAGGGGGCGACTCCTCTGGTTGTATAGAAGTCTATAGAAAATGACTCTACTTCTCTCTTGATTTATTCCCTCAGTAAACATTGTAAACATGAGTTTATGTCTCAATCTCTAGTTTCAAGTCTTCTTCAATACAGCATGATGTTCATTTAGTAAATTATGGTCCATTTAGAGTCAAACAGACCATAAAGCAGGGGATGCTCTAGGGCGGGGCTACTGTGATTGACAGGTCGACACGAGAGACGTAAACGGCATCTCGTCACTCCTCCTCAGTCCAGATATGATAACTTCCTGTTTACCGGTTGCAAAAATAACAAGATGGTGACAGCGAAATCGCAGGACTCAAAGCTTCAAAGCCACAGGCCACAAACCAGTGGGTGGAGTCAGGATGCTGACGCCCACAGTCCGTGGCCTTCTGTGCTGTAGCAGAGAGCTCTCCTGTGAAGTCAGGAGTACCATTGAAAGTCCCTCTACATTTTATCCCCCCCCTTTTTCCCTTTTTTATTGAAATGAAAATGACTACAAAATGTGCAACAAACACATGAAAACAAATTTGCTCGTATTAAGGTCTATAAACGAATGAATATAAAGGCCTACAATAAAAGACCTGGCTTTGTTGATGTTTGTTGTCTTTCTTTGTCTATTCATCTCCTCCGCTGTGTTTTAGTACCAGGAATAGACACAAACACACACACACACGCACACACATCAAACTGCACGGAGGATAGCATAATAATTATTGTTGATGCATAATGAATGATGTCAGATTACTATTCCTTATTTTACGGGCTATTTGGGGATAGGATTGAGCCTACATTACAATCGGAAGAAACAACGCATGTGAATACTGATTTGGACGGCGATCACCATGGCGACGGTGGAAGCATTTGGTCAGCCTAACTTGCTAGCTTTTAGCTTAGCGCAAGGATCACTTCATCACAGTCCATTACTAGTTCCTGTAGAAGACGCCCCGTCAGCCCCCAGTCTGGCTCTCAGATTCATTAACTGAAGCCGGGCAGCGCTGGTGTTTTGACACACACACACACACACACACACACACACACACACACACACACTGTGGCGGCGAAGGTGTCGTTTTCAGGCTCCGTTTCAACGCGTGGTTTCTGAGGTTGTGATTATGCAGAGGGAACCTTTCGTATGAGTTCTTGGCGGCGTTGTCGTACCTAATTCCTAGAATGTGCTGGTGGGGTTTGAGGCGGGGGGGCTGTTACGCTTTCTGCCATTGTTCACGAGCGTCTGGACAAGGCTAGCCGCTTCGCTCTACAAAAAACATTTAAACTTGTGACAGCTGCATTTTGCCCGCCTGGCATTTAAAATAACGCCCCTCTGTTCTACCCCCCCTCCCACCCAACCCCCCCGCCCCTCCTCTCAATGAAAAAGACGGGCTGACGAACAGATCCGTGCACGCGGGGGCCTTTGCAGCGGACACATCTGCACACAGAAATAGAGCGGCAAAACGCTGCCTCTCTTCCACTCTTCCTTGGTGACACGTCGTGCACCAGCATGGATTATTTCTTCGCCGAATTTAAACGTATTCAAGTCTGCGTCACGTCATCATCAACACACTGGCCCTTTACCAGCGCAGCATTGGCTAAAAACCGCTACGGTATCTAAGTTAATAAACAGGTGACATGCTGACATCGCCGTGCGCTCATGGTTTTTAATGGGACTCAGTGGGCCATTTGCAGCAGCTGTCATTCCCCGAGCGAACATCTGGATCTATAGCGGATAACGTTCAGCAAATGGATCATCTCGGAACGTTCCTTCTTTTATTGTCATTTCAGGGTGCGGGTCATCATTTATCATAACATCTTTTATCGACTGGTTTCATTGACTGGAGTTAAGGACACGCCAGAGCACAATGCACGCACAATATCCTGCTTATTGATCAGGTACGTTCTGTGCAGAAAGAACCCACATCATATTTGGCCAATCTGTTGCGGTAATAATGTTGCATCTGTCTCTTACTTGAAGACAGCTGTCACAAAGATTGGGGAGTGTTAGAAGGTGGTGTTTGGAAGGATTAAATCCCGTCTTGTTGCTCGCTGTCCACAGCTCCACTTCGGGGAGGCTTTATTCCCTCTATTTTCATTAGTTGGGAGAGTGAGGATATTAAAGCTTAGGAGGTTTTAGGTACCAAAGGGCCCCGAGTCTTTTGACCTTTTCTGTGCACGTCGCTGCTGTTGTCTTTGGGCGTGCGGGATTTAAAAGGATCACTCGGGGACAGCCTGTCTAATCTAATCAGTGTGAATCAGGGAGAGGGGCTCCTGAGGCGTGGGAGGCTCCGATATGAGGTGTGGAACCGTGCTCTCCTCTTTAGGTTTCTGCAAAGGGCATCCCTTAATCAACTGACTACGGAGAGAGGAGGGGCCAGCCAAAAGAAATCTCATCTTTAAATACTCTCATGATCAGTTGGCCGTCGTCCCCTCAGAAATGTTCATCTGAAGGATGATGGGTCGTCTCAGGACTTTCAGATCAAATGTGGCTTTATTGTTATTGCAGAGTACACGTAATGATAGGGATGCCGACCCGCCCAAACCCGGCTCTAAATGAGTAAAACCAGAGTATTGATGAGGTTAAGCGTCAGTCCAGCGTGACACATGATGTCAGAGAGGAGACAAAGCTCCAGAGTGTTTCTACATGTGACTCCAGTATGTTAGAACTCTGGTTAATCAAACTCAATGAAAGCCTCACAAGTAAAAGAGGAAACAGCAGCAGTTCATCACAACATGAGACCAACAAGCAGGTAACCTCAGTGACGTCATACAACGGGTAACCTCAGTGACGTCATACAACGGGTAACCTCAGTGACGTCATACAACGGGTAACCTCAGTGACGTCATACAACGGGTAACCTCAGTGACGTCATACAACGGGTAACCTCAGTGACGTCATACAACGGGTAACCTCAGTGACGTCATACAACGGGTAACATCAGTGACGTCATACAACGGGTAACCTCAGTGACGTCATACAACGGGTAACATCAGTGATGTCATACAACGGGTAACCTCAGTGACGTCATACAACAGGTAACATCAGTGATGTCATACACAAGGTAACCTCAGTGATGTCATACAACAGGTAACATCAGTGATGTCATACAACGGGTAACCTCAGTGATGTCATACACAAGGTAACCTCAGTGACGTCATACAACGGGTAACATCAGTGATGTCATACAACAGGTAACCTCAGTGATGTCATACAACGGGTAACCTCAGTGATGTCATACAACAGGTAATCTCAGTGATGTCATACACAAGGTAACCTCAGTGATGTCATACAACAGGTAACCTCAGCGACGTCATACAACAGGTAACATCAGTGATGTCATACAACGGGTAACCTCAGTGATGTCATACACAAGGTAACCTCAGTGATGTCATACGGAGTCTGATCACAAGCTGAGGGCTCATCAATGAGAGATGATCACTGAGATCATTGTTTAGATGGAGAATGGAGTTTAAAGATGTTGGAACTTCTTGTGTTGCTGCTCAAGATTTGTTTACATACAAGAATAATAAATCAATGTTGAATCTTTTCTTAATTAATTGTCCTTTTTTTCTCACAAAATAATCAAAGTGATCTGATAAGAGTATCGATAAGGAACCAAACAGATAATCAGTATCGATAAGATTCATAACAATACCCCTAGATATTGACACAATGCAATTCAGTTCAGCATCGAAACAGAAGTGCAAAAAAAACAATGTATATATAAATATAATATACAGGGATGGGTATGAGTACGCTGGGTATTAACAGTATTAACTGTCATTAATATGCTAAGAAATACACAGTATGACATACTGCAGTTACAGTATGTATTGCCAGTATTGGGTATAAAATATATACTTGTACTCATACAGTACTGTGATGAAGTTGGTTGTCCGTTGCCCTCGAGAGTTCATTGTTCTGTAGACGTGATCATTATTACGAACCATATCTGTTGAATTTTATATTTCTATTATTGGTTTTATATATTGGTTACATTCAAAATTGCATAAAATTGCATAGACGCTTAGATTGATTTATTATAACAGAAACTTCCTGAGTCTTAAATCCTATATTATATCTGTTGAGTAGTTTTATAACACTACTCCTCTGTTCCCTTCACTTCACAAGGAGTTACTCCTTCATAATCAGGACAATGCGTTTCATATCTGAGCGTTAAACAGCAAATGTATATATATATTTTTTTTGTTTTTTTAAATAATCTGGCAAACTGATTGTAGTTTGACTAATGCAGAGAAGTAAAAATGGACACCTATTCATAAACTCAACAAGTCATGTTCAAAATATACATACAAAGAATGTCGAAACATTTTGGAAGAAACAAAACACCAAAGGATTCAAATATAGATTTTTTTATTTTTTAATGAAAGCAAAAACCCGCACCTACTCAAACACATCTCCACCCCCCACACCAACACACACACACACACACACACACACACACACACACGCACACACACACACAGGCAGCGCTTGTTGTTGTGTTGTTGCCTCAGAGACGGCAGCAGCTGTCAGTGTGTTAGCGTGTGAGATAAAACCAGGAGGCTCAGTGATACTGCGGGGATCTGAAGTGCCAATTAATTAGGATGAAGGAAAAAAAGAGTGTGCGAGCATGCTGCAAACCCACAGCATCAGCACAGATGTGCAAAGGCAGTGTTTCTTAAAAGTGTGGGCTGGGACCCAGCGAGGCTCGTTTTGTGCAGAAACACGAGTGTTTAGTAGAATAATCCCCGTTCCAGGGTGAGAGTCCACGCTCGGCTTCTGTGGCTGAAACACTCCAGCTCTTCATAGTCATTTTGTCTCAACACAACATTTGTGTGTATTCTGACAGTATTTGATGATGTAGCAAACCGTAGCAGCAGCCACACGAGTGCCAGCAATTACCTTAATGCTTATCATCGTGATTTTAGTTGAAAAGTAGCGTATGAATCTGCTCGTTTACATTTTGCTGTAATTTGGAACTATTGTTCAGCTCCGTTTTGAAGTTCCTCTGCATTCTAATGCATCCGGAACCATGCGGCATTAAACTGCACTCACCACAACGGCCCGCCTCGGAGGCTTTGGAAATATATTTGCCAAGCTTAATTTGAAAAATACCTTCGAGGGATAGGAATAGGTATAAGACTCGAGCGGAGAAGCAGACTATTTGTGTTTCACCTGCTCGCAGCGCTCATTTATGCAGAACAAATCAGGTGCGGGGAGCTTTTCAGCCCGAGCCAGTCCAAAACACTGAGAAGAACCTTCTTATGGATATTACCACCGTCTCAAAACATTATTTACTTTGCTTAATCCTCCCAGTTCTGTATTCCATCTTTATAGTTTGTTAGCAGTTAAATGTGATGCAGGGTCTGAAAAACAAATACGGCCTTTTCTTTGTGGTGGGGTCACGTTACATTTAGCCATTAGACAGTTTCAGGTCACACTGTCTGGAGCACAGGGATGGACCGGTAGTCACACTGGATGGAGGTACAAGAGGAAGTTCTTCTTTCTGTTTGCCTTGAGAATCAACACAAGTCAACACAATCTAGTTGGCTAAAGCTGCTACAAGGAACTTTCATTTTGTGCTGATTTTGGCGGTCCCTGTGGACAAAAGCCGGTTTCCCCTTCCCTCTGGCCGGCCCAGTAATACGACCCGGGTCTCCAGCAGCGAGGGAGATGCTGCCCCCGGGGGCTGGACCTGTGGCCGGAGCTCCGACTGGATGCATTATTGTTTGGGATGGTGTGTTTGGTTGACCACGAACACCGAACACTAACACATATGGTCCTAGATGGGGGGTTGGCCAATTGTGGGTTGAATTCATTCAATCATACCATTCAATACAGCAAAGTTCGCTGCAGACACACCTCCCAGAGATCTGCACTTTACTGAGGGCACCTTTCATGTTACTGCCAAGATTCACAAAGCCAAAATATATATTGTAGTTTGCATTTTACACAGAAATACACACTTTTCCCTCAGGCAGGTCCCCGAACTTCTGTCCCATACGAATAAATAAAGATACAAAGATATAATAAATTATACAACCTAAAGTAGAGTAAGTAAATTAGTAAATTAAATAGATTCCATGCAAATCAACCATGGATCCCAAGTCATATGAATAGCCGTTGGCTACCTCTCAAGGCATTGTTTTTTTTTCCAAAGTGTTATGACCCCGCTCTTTGGCCAAGAAAAGTATAGGAGACCCAATGATAAAGTATTAACAAAATATATTTTACTGAAGACAAGGTTCAGGGCTTTACAGACTGGGATCACCAGGTCCAGGTTTCCCCAGGTCCAGGTTTCCCAAGTTGGCGTGAACTGTCCCCTGCCCCGAGGAAATCTGGGATCAGGCCAGACTCATGGCAGGCTGGGAAGAAGTCCAGAAATGTAGAAATATTGGTTTTGTGTACGTTGACACAAATTGTCAAAATGTTGTGGTCTCAAACAGGACGAAAACAATGGCAATAAAAAGTCAATTAGGATCATATTTCATGGTGGACACACATAACATAACATAACACAGTCGAAGAATGTGAGGCAGTATTTAATATTGACGAAGACCATTTATGATGGGAAGGATGTATATAGATATACATTATGAAGTCATAACATGTTGGATATCAAAGATTAGCACACACAAAGGGTGAAATATGGCATCCAATTGGATTGTTCTTGCTGCCTAATTTATCATTTCAATAACCTGCATTTAAGTGTGGCATTTTAATTTCTGGGCTTTACTTCCAAAGTAGCTGTCACAAAGCTCCGCATGGATGAAACATTCTTGAATTCATTTTTGTTCTTTGACTTTATTTCACTTCGGTGTGCTCCACATTGTGCAGCAGGGCAACTGGTTTGCAGAGTTGCCAGCAGTCATGTAATGTGCAAAGATTTGCCTGCATACAAGACGGGTGTCCCGTCAGGCACGTTGCATGAAGATCTGGTCTCGATGCATACAATAGTCTCTGTGTTCCCCTAAAACAACAGCAGGAACGAAATGCAGTAAATTCTTAAAACCAATCCACAGTGGGAGTAGCAGAGCATCATGGTCCGAGGGGGCGGAGCCTGCAAGTCATAAAGGTGGAAATGGACCGGTTACGAAAACAGGCAAGAAAGCCGACGTGGCATCCGACTCCGCTGGTCCACGGCAGTCTTTGTCCACATGCATTGAACTTCAGATGATTGTCAGCGTCTGCACTTCACTGTGAGATGCTTTGAGCAAACAAGCCTTTATCCAGCCTGAGCATGATCTTGACCTCCTGAACTTGTTGTCACAGGGCCATGTTTTGTTGACTCTGAGACTCGTTCTCTTGCGTCATCCCATTATAGTTACAGTGAAGGACCCTGAACTCTTGCACAACACTTTTGAGTTCCTCCACTTGTTGTTGCGGAGCCTCGCCATCGTGCTTCGTGGTTTCTTCCCGATCATGTAACGGTGACCTCCTCAAGTACTTTTTTTTCCCAAGGCTTTATTTTGGTGGTGCAATGTCTTTGAGTGCCTGCTGAACCTTTTGAGCCCCTGCACTCCTTGTTCTGTAGTCAGTGTGCATCATGGCTTCTTAACCATCACGCAATGTCTTGTTAGGCTCCTGGACTTCTTATTTCCAGGGCATTTTCAACATATGTAATCCAATACTCTGAATATATAGCTGAGGCTAATAGAAATGTCTTTTTCAGAGTATAAAACATTGGAAAGACTGAAATGTTGACCTGAAGATGGCACTAGATGAAAAGCCAGATGAGAATTTATGTACCAAATTGCATGGCAATCCATCCAATAGTTGTTGAAACATTTCACTTAAACACACAATTGTCAACCTCATGGTGGTGCCAGAGCAGGGTGTTGGCTCGCACATGGACAGTAGGGACATGTCCCCACCAATATTTGAGCAAACTAGTTTGCATTATCACACAAACACGCACGCACGCACGCACGCACGCACACACACACACACACACACACACACACACACACACACACACATACATACATAGTTGAGTTCAGAGCAGCACAGCTGATGGCTGCAGCTTCCCCGGAGCAGCAGCCCAGTTCACAGTCAGGTTAATTGTGGGTGGTGAAGCACTGGGCGGTGTGACGAGGGGAGTTTATTTGCAGATTAAATTACCAGTTGAGAAGCAGCGGAGGGAGGATAGAGGTGGAGGCAAACACACACACACACACTCTGCTGTGGCCTTTCTCTTTGATGGTGTAATGAACCAAGGAGACCTCCAGAGCTATTAACCCATATCTACAGCACATGTTCACGACAACGTGTGAAGTTATTGTTTTTGCAGGGGCACTTCACTGTTTCTAAGAGTTGAGATCAGTTTACTGGTCAGTTTACTGGTCATTGGTTTACAGGCAACCATTATTTGCAAAGCTCCACCTGCTGGCAGTTTAAAAAAAACTGTGCTTTTAGTGTTAAATTCATATAATTCCGGATTAATGCATAACATTTAAAAAATCCTTGGTTGCTGCTTTTATTTAACCTTATTCCCCAATTTAAGAAAACGCACAATGACACGTATAAAACGATTTGTTAGGTTTAGGCAGCACCAATACTTGGTTCACGTTAAGTAACAAAACAAATGTTCTACAAGTGTAAACTCAACGTTTACCTTTGGTTTCACACAGAACACGAACAGCAATCTACTGGGTGAAAGTCCTGTGTTTGTTTGACCATCACATTCAACAGTTTCTCCTGGTGACTGGACCGAATTCCATGCGAATTGGTGGCTGAATGCTTTGCCCCGCTGCAATTTGATTGGCTATTTGCTAAGTGCTGTTGTCGCCATTTGCTCAGAGTTGGCAGAAGTTATTATTTCTTTTAAAGAGATAGTAAGAAAGTAACTGTGGTCACCATGAACAATGTGGATTATCTTCTACAGCAGGAGTTTGAAAGTCTGCTTTTGTAAGAAAATAATTGAGATTAAACACCTCAGTGCCCACCAGCCGCAGATATCAATATCAGATTTGTTGTTTGGTCATTTGATGAAAGAAAGAAATTCAGGAATATGCAACATACAAGCTCAAAAACCAAAGCATTGAGATCTTTAAATTTGATTTGAAAGGGGGACCATGTTAAAGGCAGGGCTCGGAGAAGAGGTATTAAAGCAGGATCTGCCTAAGGTACTTTCAGATGAATTTTTCTAAGGCACTTTTGATTGAATTAGCACAAACCAGTTGACACACAGTAAGCCTGGAGCTCTCGGGGTCACTGGAGCATTGGACGCCTGGGGCCCTATGGCAGCTGCCCACTTGCTATTTGCTGGCATTATGCTATATATTTTCCTATTTTCAACAAATCCGATGAATAGACCCAAACCAACAATATAAAAGTCTGTCTTTCAATACTGTTTGACCTCCCTACTCTGTCTGTGGCTCTCAGACCCAGGGTCATTGGTTCCTACTGAAGATCTTAAAAAAAAACAGCTCACATATTATAAATAGTTTCATAAAAAAAAGGCTTTGTGAGTTCCTAAAAGCCACTGTCGTTTTTATCAAACAAGAGGAAGTACTGCATTTTTGTGGACAATTTTCAACAGCAGATTAATCCACAAGTGGTGCTCCTTCTTGTACGATGCAAGATGGTGTAAAAGGGAGTCAAAGTAAACTTGGTGTGGGTAATTGGGTGTGAACATGGGCTGTGGGCTGTATTTTACTAATACTTTGTTAATCCTCAAGGTGTCTATTCAAAACATTTTCATGCCATATATTGTCCCAAGGGTCCGTTGAGTAGATCTTGGATAAAAAAAAAAAAAATCAACATAATTTTTTAACTAAACATCATACAGAGACAAATTACCCAATTTCTCTTTTCGCACAACGACATGTTTGAGAGAGTTTTTGTCATGATTTTTATTAAAACTTGTACAAAAATAAGAAACTAAATCCGTACACACTCAAAATCTTCCAAAATAATAGTCAACATATTTTCCAACTTTACGATCCATGCAAACTCTGGAATCAACTAAAATGGCCAGTGATGAGGAATAAATTCCAGTTGTCATGGTAATGAAGGAACAGTGTGGCTCAGTGACAATAATGGACCTCTATGGCTCAGAGGATGACCATATATCAGGCTTTGATACACGCAATACCTATTCGTAGATACATCTGCTGTTGGTTTGGGGTTTTATTTGTAATTTGTTGATAATAAGAAAAATATAAAATATCGCCTGCCTCACCCTTTAACAGCACCACCCTTAAATGTCACAGCAGGGTAGCTCACCGTCTCGGTGGGATAAAACTTTCTTCAACCATCTCTCCTCCCGCTCTCCATTTTACTGCTGTTGAAAAAACAGAAGCTTGACCTTTTCCAACTGACAGGGAGCCGGTCTATAAAACAGCAGTGGAAGCTGTGACTTTCATCTAAACAGGCCCTGTCCGGCACCGCACACTTCTCTCTCCATTAGGTGTTCCAGTTAAATTCACACGAGTGGGCTCACCGACACGAACAAACACACACACACACACACACACACACACACACACACACACACACACACACACGGCTCCGCACAGCTGCTGTCGGCGGGTGGAGACGGGCGAGGCGCTCGGTCCAATCATAAGTGAATCAGTGTATTTTCTGTCCCTTGGCTGCCAGTGACAGATTGAACCATTATGAACTGATGAACACTGTCTGCATTTCTTTCTGTCTCTTCTTCATCTATTCGGCTCTGCTTTGTCTTTATTTTGACAGGAATATGAATTCATATCACGTCACGGTCACTGCTGCGGGCCAAGCATGTTGGGTTCTGATGCTCGGTATCCACAGCTCTGTTCTCGTGGGAGAGGCGGAACCTGAACCTGAGGTTGTCTATTGGTTTGGAATGTGGGCAGTAAAAACTTGAGTGTGAATTACCTGAGGCTTTTATGGTTAATTATCTCTTTCCCATGCCTTGAGGAGAGGATTTTGTGTGGATATCTGCAGGTGAAACACTTGGCTCCACACGGTCCCTTTTTACCCAGCCATCCAATCACATTGGAGGAAGGGCGACCCCAAATTGAGCCTTGTTTATAGTCGCGCTAGGCGCTGAGCGCGAGCCCCCTCAGATGGAACGCAAGCTCCAACCATGCGGTGAGGCGGTCACAGTGGGAGTAGCAGAGCATCATGGTCTGAGGGGGCGGAGCCTGCAAGTCATAAATGTGGAAATGGACTGGTTACGAAAACAGGCAAGAAAGCCGACGTGGCATCCGACTCTGCTGGTCCACGGCAGTCTTTGTCCACATGCATTGAACTTCAGATGATTGTCAGCGTCTGCACTGTGAGACGCTTTGAGCAAACAAGCCTTTATCCAGCCTGAGCATGATCTTGACCTCCTGAACTTGTTGTCACAGGGCCATGTTTTGTTGACTCTGAGACTCGTTCTCTTGCGTCATCCCATTATAGTTACAGTGAAGGACCCTGAACTCTTGCACAACACTTTTGAGTTCCTCCACTTGTTGTTGCGGAGCCTCGCCATCGTGCCTCGTGGTTTCTTCCTGATCACGGTGACCTTCTCAAGTACTACTTCATTGCCTTTACACAAGCGCTGTAAAGGAAGAGGTCAAGTATTTCAGAAGAGCACCAGGTGTTCCCAGCCGTGAAAAAATAAATAATAGTTTAGTGGATACAGGTGCTTTTAAATAATGTAACAAATGTAAATGGATTTCAAGGTAGCCCTCCATATTACCGTCTACCCTTCAAGTAGCTGTCAGTGTCAAGAAGATTGGTCGCAAAAATGAATAAAAACATACAAACAGTGGAATTCTAGTGTAATTATCTTTTGGGCCGCTTTATAGAACTCAGTAAAAAATAACTTTTGGTCCTTTTTATACTTTCTGTTTCTGCTTTTGCTTACCCACAATAATAAGATATCTGTACTGAAAGGGGTTGGCCACACAATCTAATCAAGAAGCTGCAGGGAACACCTCTTACCGTAATGCATCGTGGGTAGAGCTGGCTGGAATTAATAGCAAATGGGAGGTCTCGGCTGTCTGAAAGAAGCGCCTCGGGGGGAAGTAGCAGGGTGTGTTCTGTGTCAGGAGGCAACCGAGGCACATCAACCTCCTCTGTATGCACTCGGAAAGAACCAGAGTGCTTCCCTATGTGCTGTTTGGCACGCAGAACATTCAAACCAAGCTCATAACCCAGCCCTTTTAACAAAAGTATAAAAAAGTCTGAGTGACTGAGAACGCACAATGAATTTTGAAAGATGTGGACATTGAATGCGTTTTGTGTCAAAGCAATGGAGCGATCCACAGTTTAATCCACGCTGACGTCTGTTGGGATGACTGTGAAGAGTTTTGAAAAAGTCTCAACGTATTGACACGTGTCAAAAAAAATCTCTAAAGTCAAAAGAAGATTTTTGAAATACAAACATTCACAGCACATCAGGCAGCAGTCCTCCCATTCGATTGCATGTGCACAGTGAATCTGTGCTGCAACGGTGGGGACCGCAGGGGCCGCCGGAAAAAAGAAAGAAAAAACAACACAGAGGCCTGCAGCTAAAAGTTTAAACAGAATCAAACCAATGACACACTGCCGGGGCCAATCACATGCCTGGCGATCAATGGGCTATTCAAATCAAACAAATCAAATGAGAGTCTCTCATATGGGCCAACTCGGCGCTAATCGCTGCAACGCCTGAGGTCCTGTCATGCATCAAGCTTTAATACCGTAAATATTTTGGAAGGTATTATGAATGATAAGATAAAATATTCATTATTGTCCCTCAGGGAAATTTGTCTTGTGCACAATGCACATACACACATGGACGATATATAATATATACACTCGTGCATGATGATGCATGGACTTAAAACAAATGTGTTATTGATCAATGTTCCCAAACTGACTGGAAATAAACTGTTTATATATACGTCTGATAATATCGGCAAATATAAGTCAACGTATTAGTCGGTACTTGCTGGAACCGCCCCCCAGCTTATAGGCTACCTTTAAAGTCTATATAGGCTCTCATACACAGTCTGCTCAGTGATCGAGAGAGCAAGCAAGAGAGAGATTGATTAATGCTTTTTTTCTGAGCATTTAAGAGATCAGCCGACAGATCTGAAAAACAACTGGCAGCTAAATAATAGGCTACAATATAGCCACAAGGCTGCGGGGCTGCAGCTGGTTTGGAGGCCATTCCCTCCCTTCACTATATGGCCTTTCGCTAAGCCCCACCCCCTCGCTGCTACTCCGTCAAGCTATCAGCTAATGTTCCAATGCTCCAAAAGTTTTTATTTAGGTCATATTTTAGAAACGTATATCTCCTTCCAACCTCGCCGAGTAACGAGTATCACCATTTACACAACAGGTGACCACGACGAGCTCCAAGTCCACTAAACCAGCCGGAAAAGTAGGAAAACCTGAAACCATTGCATGAGAGTGTGTGTGGAGCAGAGCCTGTTTAATTGCCAAACCCTGGTCAGAGCTGGCTGATGCTACGCTATGTTTGGTCAATCTGAATTCGAGGGGCGGGACTTAGCGAAAGGTTCAGCAGACCCCGGTCAATGGACAGCGACAAATAGGAAACAGAGCGAAGTAAGTATGAAGTAAGGCTGTACCGAGTAGTAAAAGGTCAAAGGTCGGCATTAAGTGGCAAAAAAGGCATTTAGCAGCATCATTCGAATTCAATTACATTTATTTTGTATAGCCCAAAATTAGAAATCAGAAATTTGTCTCAGAGGGCTTGACAATATTTACAGCATACCACATCCTTTAATAAACAGTTAGGCTGTAACAACTACATGCAACCTCAAGACCCCTAAACCAAGCTGCTACAATAAACAATCAATATATATATTTAAGAAAGAATGTTCCAAAAAGAAAGAACAAAATAAAACATATGCACAGCACAGCATTATAGCTTCCGTGCTTTGTTTTTAATAAGCAAGACAGGTTAAATAGGATAAAACAGGGAGATGGAGACAATAGAATGTGGTGATGAGAGCAAATTAGGACACAGAAGGAGAGAATAGTGGAAAAGAGAAGGCGGACAGAAAAGGAGATGGAAGTACGGGTGTGAGAAGCGAACCGGAGAGCAGGTGTTTGAGTGGGGAGCAGACGGAGAGGTAAGAGTAGAGGATTCAGGAGAGTGGGAGACGGAGAAAGAAACTTGAGAAAGAAGAAGGGGGGAAAAGGTGAGAGTGAGCTCGCCTGCATCAAAGAAACGAAGCCAAGGTGCCATATGAAGAGACGAGACAAGAGAAATGACATTGTAATGGATTTCTCTCTTTCTTTTCTATTTCTGCTTCACTCTCCCCCTTTTTTCTCCCATTCCCGCCTCTCTGGTTAATGTAACATCTCTTGATGCATTTCATTCACCGTTAGCTGTTCCAGCCACAAGATACTCTGTCAAACCTATCTACATTAGAAAATGGCCTTTTTCTTGCCTTTCCTCCCCATCCATCCCTCGCTCGCTCCCTCGCCACCTCTTTTCCCACCACTTGCGACTATTCATCTTTTTTAGCAGAACGCATTTGGGCATGGATGAAGGCCTACATTTATCAGCGAGGACATTTAAGAACATATCTCCCGGGAAAAGAGGACATTCATCATGTCCTATTTGGAATGGCTGTGAGGGGAATGAGAGGCTTCCGGCTTTAGTCAATGAGGGGAAAAGTTTTTCCATGGTGACACCCGTACTTAGCCTGCATGACGGATATGATGAACATCCATCTGATGAGGTGAAACACAGATAGTGGGTTTCATGTTGATGATGGAGTGATAGGCTTACCTACTCTGAGCAAGCGTCATGCCTCAACAATTGGTTTGTAAGGTGGATTTTTCTCATTACACCTGAAGTTGGAGTAGTGTGACTGTTACTCTGTTATCTGGACTATATCAGGATTCATTCTGACTGCAATCATGACCAATGTTTACCAAGTACAAGGTACAAGTACAGTGTTTCTTTTCTCTTTTCACTGATGCTAAGTAAGTTTTACCACTCAATATACAGGTTATCTCTTTTGTTACATTAAGTAGCTTTAGGTTTGCCAAAATTAGCACTGTAAACATGTTAAAATGTCTTGAATTATGATTTATTTGCATGTTAAATCATATGGGAGTTGCCATTTAAGTTGAAGCTATAAAAGGAGTTGAAGTGTCCTTCCAAGATTAATGTGAAGTTCATTAAAAGGCACATTTTTTGAAGGACTCGATAACATATGAAGTCAGTGCTAAATCACGAATAGGTGTGTACACAGCATAAGTACTGAAAAGAGTTGAGGGGCCAGTTGAAGCCCAATCACTGGAAGTAGAGTTGATACAGAATGTTAGTGCTGAAAATAGCAGAATTGACAGTTGAGTTGAAAGCAGAGAAGGAAGTTAAAATGCCAGTTGAACTGTAAACAATAAAAGCTTTTACATTAGGGGTGAGAATCACCAGAAGCCCAACAATATGGTAACAGGACCTGTACTTGTATTTCTCTTTTCGAGTCTTCCGACCACTCAACGCGCTTTAACATCATTCACCCATTCACACACTGATTCAGTAGTAGCTACCATTCACACAGCTACGGGAGAGATTTGGGGTTAAGTGTCTTGCCCAAGGACACATCAACATGGACTAGTGGAGCCAGGGATCGAACCGCCGATCCTCCGATTGAAGGACGACCCTGCTCAACACTAAGCCACAGTCGGCGATATGATATTAACATGAGACATAAGTCACGATACGATAAGATATTATTGGGACTTTAAGCCTATTGCGACATGCCGAGTATTGTGATAACAAACATTGCGATGTATTGCAATTCATTACCTATTTTCAACATCTGATTCATCTAATAAGATAAAGTTTTCACCCGTTCCATTTCTCATAAGGCCTATAGCCAATGAACTAAAAATGTTTATCATCAACTATTTACTTTTACTTTGTTTAAGCCATTTGCATAAACAAAAACATAATCCAAATGATTAGAGAATAAAAGATTATATTTTGATTGATAAAAAAAATCTATGAGATTCCATGAATCAGGACACCATATATATCGTAGCTTCTTCAATTCTTATAGTTATGAAAATATTGCGATACTATGTTGTATCGAATTATTTTTTTCCCCACCCTTAATTTAAATGTAAGGAAGTACTAACATGGATTACAGCTTTGAACAACGAGGCAGGTGTTGAGTTGTTGGTGCCATCATTATGAAAGAGCATTGACACTCAGTTTTCTGCATATGAGTCAAGCTTGATTTTTATTTGTTACAGACAAAGGCACTGTTGTGTCGAGGGGACCGAGCAAAATACATTTAATGTCTTTTCATTAAGTAAGCCTTTCCTTTGCCAGAGATTTAGACCGATGCTCAACTGATGCTGTGTGATGTCACTGAGTCCGTCTGAAAATGTAAAAGTATACAAAAGTCTGAGTGCATTAGGTACCCTGTGTTCACCCGGTGCTGTTTAGTATTACTACCCATTTGGAATATCACTGGACCACTACAGTCACTCTGCTGTATGAAGAAGTTGAATACCTGCCCATTTCTTACTCAGTTTTATTGAATACAATAGGAAACGTACAGTTCAAGTCTCTTTTCGACAGTAGAACCACTACGGATCCAAAGAACCCAAGGCCGGAATTCATACAGCGACCGGCCCTGACAAGGACTTTTAAAACTTTCCTCTTCTAACGTTTGTTCATTGTTTTTTTAAGCCAAGCGCTGACGGCCAAGCACATCATTTGGTTCGCTCTTAGACCACAACTCTGCTGGGAAGACAGGAACTGGGATGAAACTGGCACATCTTTTAGTCTCCTGGGCTTCTTGGACAGGCGCAGCAGGCAGTGAGCGGGAAAGAAGAGAGCGGCTGACACATTGCGGTGTTCGGGAGCGATTGTGGTCGAGGAGTCCGCTGCTGCTGTTTGTACGTATGGCGAATCACCCAAGTTCACACTGAAGATGGCGGTTTCATCTTTAAGTGATCACACCCGGGATTGCTTTCGTCAGCAGATGGAGTTTCTTCTGTCGGAGACTCTAGTGATGTCAGTATTCTGCCTATATTACTCCTGAGTCTAATAGAAAATAAAAAATGCCCTACAGAACAGCATGTTGCATAAGGACAATACATCATCCATGAATCACTTGTGAAGGACCTGAATACTTTCAGTAATAGCTAGCTACTATGTTAGCTGTACTTCTCTTCAGCCTCACGCTGCCTGAAAGGAGGTGCTGCTAAAGCCCAAAGTCAGCTCACAAAAGGCCCCATGCACAGTCTCAGGGGTCCTGTGGAGGTTTTGACCACAGTACTAGTAGCACTACGGAGCGCAGTTTTTATGTGATGGTCTTTGTTTTGTTGGCGTGTCCATGCACAAGAACACAAATGCACGTGCAAGAGCCCTTTCCTAAAGTGTTTGCATGTGTGTGCGTAGGTATCCAATGCACTTGAGTTGGACCGCCACATTGCGCATATCTGTGTGTGTGTGTGTGTGTGTGTGTGTGTGTGTGTGGACTCCACCGTGTGTGTACTGTTCAAACATCAGCGGGCCATCCGTCACCCCTCCTGTCTCCGCTCTGTCCCACTGAGTCCTAATTCATCACTCTGCTTTTGTTCCACTGGAAACCTGCTGCTCAGCCTTCCCGCAACACATCGCAGATAAATACACTCAAACAGTGTTGCGGCGGGTCTATGACACACATTCTGTCAGGCAGGGTGAGGGAGTTATTTTATAGACACGATCGCTGCGTGACATTATAGCGGAGTCAGTCGGAGCAGCTTGTGTGTAACATTATCCAAATGCAATATGTTCGTGTCAGCGTGACGTCTGCTTTTTCAATTAATCCAAACATAATTTCCTCGGTTATACAATTGACAGAGATGTAAATGACTGTTGAGATTACGCAGATGGACTAATTGTGCCTGGAACATGCTGAAGGCCTGTGTTTTTTCAGTTGGTGCATCAGCGTTTCAAAACCATAAACGCCATGTGAAGCATATTGGGTTTTATTATTGCAGTTGTGGCTCATCTTTCCCATAAATCGTGTGTTGGATGTATAAGAAGGCAAATATTTATATTAGCCACAAACACATGGCTTGTTGAGGAGTCTCCCCGGCCCCTAGTGGCAAAAATGAATAACTTGTGGTTGATTTTAATAACAGAGTTCTGTTGGAGGGGGGTGTAGTGGTTTTGTAGAGTTTGCAGGTTAATTGAGGACTCTAAAATCTAAAATTGGTGTGAATGGTTGTCTGCCTCTCCGTGTCGGGCCTGCGATAGTCTGGCGTCCAGGTGGAACACAGGCGGCAACCTCCCGCTCTGCTGAGTGAAGCCAATGCGGAAGTTCCTTAAAACTTCCATTCTCAAGTCAGATTGTATAGAAGTCTATAGAAAATGACTCTACTTCTCTCTTGATTTATTCCCTCAGTAAACATTGTAAACATGAGTTTATGTCTCAATCTCTAGTTTCAAGTCTTCTTCAATACAGCATGATGTTCATTTAGTAAATTATGGTCCATTTAGAGTCAAACAGACCATAAAGCAGGGGATGCTTTAGGGCGGGGCTGCAAGGTGATTGACAGGTTGCTTCTGCTACCAGAGCCGTATACGCCGTCTCTACATCACTCCTCCACATTCAAAATATGGTCACTTCCGTTCACTGGTTGTGGAAAACACAACTTGCCAATGACCGTAATACAAGATGGTGAATGGCGAAATTGCTGAACTCGAGTCTTCACAACATCAGTCCACAAACCAACGTGTGACGTCACAACGACTACGTCCACTTCTTATTTACGGTCTATGGGTGTAACTTGTCTTTGCCCAATGTCAGCTGGGATTGGCTCCAGCCCCCCCTCACAACCCTGAACAGGATAATGGATGGATGGAGTTCAGTTAGAAATGAGAGAGTAAATGAACCGTGAGCAGCTACTGCTAGCATCTGTATCATCCTGTTTCTGTCCTGGTTTGGCACAACCGTGGTTACCATGGTAAGTGTGGATTAATACCACAAAAATACCTTAAACAGCCTCTTCGTCAGAACAGAAGCAGCTAACTCTCTCTTCACAGTGCCAAGCAAACTCACAAGGTGTTATTAAAGAGGTTGGTCCAAAATATGCCGGGTGGGGACGCAGTGCCTACCACAAGTGAAGGAGTTCAAGTATCTCGGGGTCTTGTTCACGAGTGAGGGTAAGATGGAGCGGGACATCGACCGATGGATCGGTGCGGCTGCAAGCGGATACAAGCGGCCGAAATGAGTTTTCTCCGTAGGGTGGCCGGGCTCAGCCTTAGAGATAAGGTAAGGAGCTCGGACATCAGGAGGGAACTTGGCGTTGAGGCGCTACTCCTTCGTATCGAAAGGAGTCAGCTGAGGTGGTTCGGGCATCTAATCAGGATGCCTCCTGGACGCCTCCTGTTAGAGGTTTTCCAGGCACGCCCAACTGGTAGGAGGCCCCGGGGAAGACCCAGAACACGCTGGACGGATTATATCTCCCAGCTGGCCTGGGAACGCCTCGGGATCCCCCAGAACGAGCTGGAATGTTTTGTGGGTAAGGGGAGCCTGGGAGCCTGGGTCAGCCTGCTGGGCCTGCTGCCACCGCGACCCGACCCCGGATAAGCGGATGCCAATGGATGGATGGATATGATTTCATGTTGCACAAAGCTGAGAGTTGTTCTCAACACAACGTCATGACGAAGTAAAAGGAGGCGGTTTACCTGCTGAGGAGGTTGAGGCGTGCAGACTGTTACATGCAGTTCTTCCTCTAACAGCTTCCTGCAGCTGCTCCTGACTCTTCTGTTACCCCTTTTAAAAAACTGTAAAATTATCCAAAGATCTGTCTTTAATGATTAATAAAGGAACATGTCCAATTAGCGTGTGTTTAGTTTCTAGGTTTTCTCGGCCTGTTTCCAGTTATTGTGGATGAGTACTGGTGAGGTGGTGTGCCTATGGAGGCGGTGGTAGGAGCTCAAAGGGGGAGCTAGAGTGATTCCTGGGGGGAGAGAGGGGTGTTTGCCGATGGAGACCCGAAGTGACTGGAAGTGGGTCTGGGCGTGGGGTAAGTGGTAGTCAGGTTGATGGAGAGTTACACATTGTGTAGGGCAGATTGCCAGGGGGCGTGCCATCACGACGGAAGAAAACTGGGGGATTCCAGAAGAGATTTAAATTGCCAATAAATGCTACGATGTGGACTGTACAGATTAACTGATAGATGTATATACATAAGAAGTGGACGTAGTAACCCATTTGGTTTATGGACCGATGTTATGAAGCATCAAGATCGCCGTTCTGGCCGTCGCCATCTTGAAACTAGAGATTGAGACCATAAACTCATGTTTACAATGTTTACTGAGGGAATAAATCAAGAGAGAAGTAGAGTCATCTTCTCATAGACGACTATACAACTTGAGGAGTCGCCTCCTGCTGGTCAGGAGAGAGAATGCAGGTTTAAGACACTTTCGCATTGGCTTCACTCGGCAGAACCGAAGGTTGCCACCTGGATTAACTGCAGGCAGGTGTGGAAGCTAAGAGTTTGGTTAAAACATTCCTCCCGGTGGATTCTCCAACAATGAGCATGGTTGCTGTGGGACCTACACGACAGCAAGGGAGATGGAGGAGGCCAAGATTCGCCAGGACCAGGACATCATAACAGTTTACCTCCCTCTCATGCTAAGAGCACTGACCAGGGACCAGGACTCGTGAAGGGATGGAGTTAGAGCTTTAGATTTAGCCCCAGTCGAAAGCTGGACTCAGGAGGGCAGAGTTGACAGCGGGACAGGGAGCGGTGGAATCAGATTCTTGTGTCTGGGCCAGAGATGCTGGTGTCCATTATACTTCTCAGCTTCCTGGATGCAGCAGAGCAGCAGAGCTTGGAGACTCTCCTGTGGCACCTTTCGCTGGCAGCCGATGGGTTCTGATCAGAATCAGCAGTTGCGCACATTTGAAAAAGAAGACTTTATATATTATATATACTCTGTGTCTTCCTGTGATCTCCTCCCTTTTATGGAGTGAGCAGAATTGGTCCATCAGTCAAAGACAGTGTGCCACAGAAGAGCTTTCCGTTCCCATCTTCCAGGCTAACCACGGCCAAGATGCTGCTGCTGAGTCAGCCTCAGCCTCCTCCTCCTCCTCCTCCTCCTCCTCCTCCTCCCTGTACCGGCCCATCAGGCTTCTCTGATAACTGTGACAACCCTGAGCCTACATACTGTGAGCTGGGTGAAAAATTATCCTTTTTAAATTCTGGCTTTAAAGACAACTCGTGCAGCAATATCTTTTTTTTTTTTATTGGAAGATTTAATCTGCTGCTTCTGGTCATTTTGATTTCCTCTCATGTTGCTTTTATAGCAGCTTCTTGGTAGCCAGGGGCCTTGGTAGGTTATAGAGGGCCGTGGTACTTATGATCTAGCAGTAGTGATTAGAGACCGGTCAGTCTCATATTTGCATAGATGTGCCACATGATAGTTTAACCTCAGGTCACACAACGCCACCGACCGGCACCTCGCAGCAGCACTGAGCAGAAACAGGTCGTCAATGTTGGATTTTTTCAGCCTGACCGAAGAAGACATGACGTTTACAATTTGTCACAACTGCAAGTCAAAAATAAGTCAGAGAGGAACAACCTTAAAACATTTGGGACAGCAAACATAATCAAACACTTATTGAGTTGTAATTAATTCCCATCCTGCTAGACAGAGACATGGCAGTGAGCGGACTTGACTTAGCGTTACGATGCGTTCAAGCTCTATTCAATGAAAACGAGTATTGGGTGAAGATAAATTACGATGCTTTCATGATGTGTTTAAATGCAATCTTGTTCACTGTAGTTTTTGTTGAGAAACTTGACCGAATCCAGCTGTGTGAAGGAGATGTTTTCATAATAATTTAAAATAGATATTATTTAAATTTCTTAATAGCTCTCAGTAACGTAGATGAATCATTTAGAAATTAGAAAGTTTACACTGACTTCAAGACAGTAGAAAAAGTTAGTCTTCAGCCTTACTGTCAAAAATCTGAATCAGCAGGTTAATCAGCACTTAAAAAATCGGAAATCAGAAACGTCCAAGAAAATTGCGACTGATTTCTTTGATAGGAGGTAGTTTCACTTAACGAGAACGTGAGACATTTTGCTTTCAATTTTGGCCCAGTGCTGTGGTTACAGGTACAAATACACACATTTGGGAAAACACAAGTGGCACTTAAGACCGTGAGCGAACCCAGCTATGGCTCCGAGCAGACGTGAAGCCAGCGTGACGGTTCTTTCTGCTTCTTCTTTGCTGGTTGATCATCAGGCGGCATGGCAGCAACAAAAAAAGAAACGCACACTTACTCATCCACGTGATGAGGACGGAGGCCGAGGGGCCGGCTTCCATACGCCGGCCTATCCGCCTGTGACTTATTGATTTCATAGAGCATGGCCGTGGCTTGATTGACTGATTGTTATCCTCATCTGCTCCACTGAGCCACTGGATTTCACGGCACCGTTTTTTGTGTGTCCGGCATGTTACGCCCCTGCCCTCGCCGTGTCCCTGTCCCCGCCATGTCCCTATCCCCGCCATGTCCCCGTCCCCGCCATGTCCCTGCCGTGGCCCCGGGTCGTCCCCTCGAAGCCCTCCGTCTGGCTTCGACATTGAATCCACACCTTGGTCTCCTCACTCTATGCGATTGCGCTCACCTAATCAAGCTCTTTTACGAGAAGAAACAGGCAAAGAATAACCCTAATTATAAACTTATTTCAGATTTCCGGCTTCACTCGTATTGTATTTAAGAATCGGAGGTTCGACAGGTGCACCGCGTCCCGGAGGTGTTGTCAAAGTGGAAGGCTATATGATTATGATTAGTAATTATGAGCGCAAGGTTAATGAAAACACGCTAAAGTCCCTGATAAGGGGAAATGAAATAAGGAAAATAATTGACATCAAAGTACGCAAACTCAGTGGGCTGCTGCTTGACTTAAACTGATTTGAATGCGTTTTCCAAGGTGTGTGTGTGGGCTCTTTAATGTGCAGGCTGAGGGAGGGTGTGTACGTCTTTGTCTTCCCACTGTGGCGTCCTTAGTCTTCATACCAGGAGTCCATAAACTCACCTTCTTCTTTAACCTCACCTGTAAGCCTGCAGTGTATTCATATGCAGTGTGTCCAACCAGCAATTATATCACATAACTAATGTTTGATGTTTGAGTTATTACTTAATATACATCCACAACTTCACCAACACTGACACGTCCTGACAACCCATCAAACGATGTGTTCATTAATTACTTTTATTTCGTCACCCCTTCATACACACACACACACACACACACACACACACACACCCCTTTTCCTGTATATTGATTTTCGTATGTTTATTTATTTAGTTTTTATTTCTTATTCATTCCTGTAACGGGGTAAGTTAGGACCCAAGCGCAGTACGACCGACACAGACCTTTCGTTAAAGAAGGCTTTATTGAATGCAAAAACAGGGAACACCCCAAGGCGTCAGGGGAACAAGGAGACGGAGACAAGAGGGAGCTGAGGCTCATAGTCGGGGACGGAAGAACAGGGTTGATTACCGGGGCAGAGGCAAGGCAGGGAAGTCCAAGCAGGCAGGGTCGGCACCGGGAAGGCAGTCAGAGAGGTAGTGCTGGAAGATCTGGAATACATGGAGAACCATCTGGCAGTGTGTGTCTGTGAAACACAGGCTTATATACTGTGAAGGGAGTGGGCAGGTGAGTGTGATCAGCTGACGAGGTGGGTGTGACAGACAGGTGGGTGTGACAGACAGGTGGGTGACAGACAGGTGTGAGACGGTGGTTGACAGACGGTGGGGTGACAGACAGGTGGTGTGACAGACAGGTGGGTGTGACAGACAGGTGGGTGTGACAGACTGAATGAACTGATTAGTGAGTGAGACACAGAGTGGCAGAGGAGGAAATT
This sequence comes from Ophiodon elongatus, assembly GCA_016806645.1. Taxonomy (NCBI): domain Eukaryota; kingdom Metazoa; phylum Chordata; class Actinopteri; order Perciformes; family Hexagrammidae; genus Ophiodon; species Ophiodon elongatus. The sequence goes on along the minus strand of JACSYO010000396.1, from coordinate 701,451 downwards.
AAGCTGAACAATTCCTTATTCATGTCTTATTTATGTTCTCTCTCTAAAACTCTTCCACCACCGTGACATCATTAAGGTACACGTGACCCGGAGCTCCCTTCGAGGTTCTCTCCGGGATGGAGAAGGAAGGCTGGACCGACTCCGTCTTCTCCTCAAACAGGACCACAAGTCAATCTGTTGTCACGGTGCCTTTCTGAATGCTTCATACGAGGCTATAAAACTTATTCATGAAACTTTTTTGGGGTTCTGAAACGTCGTCAATTAATGCACACCGTAGTTTGCAGAAATATACAATGCCAAGATTTGTTTTCTGGGATTGATGGTGAGCCTAAAAAAGGCTTTTCAAAGGGGCCTAACTAACTCTTAGAACACCGGCCCCTCACACAGGATCTACCCCCCGCCCCCCTTTTGATCAGGACTCCTCTAAGCAGTCACAGAAGTGTTCTAAACGTGGTTCTAATGGAAGTCACTTTAGTGCTTCAACCTCTAACGATAGGAGCACTCAGCTTGTGCAGAGCGTTGTGATGACGCTGATGAGGATTACAGTGATGACGGTTGGTGTTGAGACTAAAAGCCCCTCTACCACTGTGACTGATAAATGGCTCCTCCAGCAGCTCGTGTGAAACACCTGAGTGGTTGCTGCGAGACAGAAACCCTCCTCTGCCTGATTTGCACCGCCTCTCCGGAGCTGACGTGGTTGTTAGTGAATCAAAGCGGGCCGATGCTGACCTTGGACCCGACCGGCCGTTGGTTTATTCAACACTCAGTCTAAATGAGAGTTGTAATCGCTGTGTCCTTTCCCCAGGGGATCTGATTCCCTGCCCTCAGCAGCGTCTTTCATATACCGACATCAGAACAGGCCGTGTGCTGTACACATACGTGTCCGTGTTGTCTTATTAGTTCATGTATTACATACACGTGTGCCAGCAAAAATATTTGACCTTGCAGATTTGTCGATAAAAGCTAAACCATCACAACCCTGTCTCCTACAAAATGGCATTCCCTTACAATACCTTTTCACCGCCCGAATACGGTCACAGTTTTAAACATGTGGTAAATGTTGGAAATCAAAACAAAACCACAACAACAACAAAAAACGCAACAAAACTACTTAATTAGGTTTAGGATTAAAAACATCATGGTTTGGCCTAAAGGTCTCCAAAGGTCACGTGTTTTTTTTAACCAATCCACAGGGCCGCTCTGCACAGACTCCCGCGGACTGTGACGGGCCGATCATCAGTGTGACCGCTGAGCAAGTACATCTCTAAACACTAGACACAAAGCAGATGTGTGCCTCGTGTCCCTCGTGTGAGTTGGACCGCCGGATCATTGGTGTTTCTTCGTGTCACTCAAGCAAAACGCCATCGAAGGTATAAAAAAAAGATACACACGATAGAACTTTATTCATCCTGAAGGAAGCTCTTGTGCTAGAGTTTCATTAAAGATTACAACAGAAGAATAGCAATACAATAGAATACAAACTATAAACATATATGAACATTGGAATGACAATGAAGTGTAAAATAAATAATACGGACATCATTGCAAAATGGAACACAAAAGTAATGAGGGTAAGGCAAATGCATCGTAAAAATTCAACTAAAATTGGAAAAGTTAAATACAACAACAAAGTTGTAAAGTAAAAATACAAAGTGTATAAGAAGTAATACTCACAACAGTGTTTAATATAAACAAAAATAGAAAAGTAATATTGAGCATGACATTGAGATAGATACTGATGACAGCAATGTTATTGTTTGTACCATAGACAGTCTATGGTGCGAACGTCACTTCCCACTAATGAAGTTTGTTTTGAGGGATATTAAGTTTTAGGAGGTGCGTGGGAGAAAGTCACCTTCACAAAGTACCGAGGAGGAGGAGGAGAGACGGGCCTCCTGCTCACTGTTGTGTGAAGCACCAACACTGATGTGGACCGGGCCGGAATAAAAAAACTAAAACGTTGCTATCCAGGCAGTGATTACATTTCCTCCTATTCAGAGAATAAAGCACTGGTACATAAAGATAAGTGTTGGGTGACGAGGTCGTATTTACATCTACAGAAAGAAGCCGGCCTTCATGTGGAACCGGCTTTCTGTTTTAATTTGCGGTTCATGCAAACTCAGCAGGTCCGATACATTTACCTGCTGCCTTTGATGTATTCAGTATTATGAACATTTCCAACTAATTAACCCTCCTGTTATGTTCGTTTCTCATGTACATCCGTGATGTTCCCGGGTCAATGTGACCCGGTGCATATTTAATCATCCAAAAGTTGTCAGAAACCAAAAAAATCCTAATAAATATAGTTTGTACCTCATCACCAACCCCCATTACTAACAATAAACTAAACGCTGTCCATGGTGCTGAAGAGAATGCTGAAACTATATTCCAGCATGAACATTGTACTTTCCTCTAATCTCTTCAAGTTTATAATGATCTTTCTGTTTTACTCCCCCCGTCCAAATAAAGCACCATTATATACATACATTTTTATACATTCTTAATATTTGGGATCATTTCGAGACCCTTGTAATCAGCATCATTGGCAACAAGTACAGGGACAGGAACACACACACACTATTACAGCAGGGACCTCAGCACCAGTACATCAACTTCTCATCAGTGACACTCATTTACAACCCAGCCCGAGGAACATAACTTCCCTCGGTCTCGAGCTCTTTCTAATGCAGAGATGATGGGAGGGCAAGATGACTAAGTGAGCCTCTAAGTGCTCTAAATGATGATGAGTGAGCAAGTGGCGTGATCGCGGTACTAAAGGGAGCGCCGCTGTCTTCCCCCGCCATGACGAGAGGCCTCTGGAAACATTTAGGATGCAGGTGTTGTTGTTTAGTGCAGCGACTCCAGCGCCCTGCTCCCTTCGGCCGCGCCTCCTTCTCACAGTTGAAGGAGTGAAGGAGTGAAATACCAACAAAGTTGGAATGCGTGTGTTCATGTTTGACATTTAATACCACAATCATTCAACTGGAAAACCTTCTTTTAATGTCATCATTGGGTATTGGGGTAACACATGTTGTTGGTGTAAAATTAAATTATTGCAACGTACACTCATACAACGATATCTTGAGAAGTTATTTTACTTTTTGTGCTTTTTCCGATGAATGTCCAGCAACACGAGCGGTCGGTGCTCATGCGAAGAAGGAAAAGATCCTGGTATGGGTTGAAGAAACTTCGAAGGTGAAGTCACGTGACAAATAGGTCAAATATATAGATTTTTGGTTTCACACAGGACACGAAAAATGGTCTCCTGGGTGAAAGTGTGGTGCTGTTAGACCCACTCACCCACCCTGACTTCCTCCCTATGTGGGCTTCCTAACTCTTCATACTACGTCACCTGGCTAAATTACGTTTATTGCAAACCAATTGATTTTTGTATAACCCACATAATCAATTGGTGTATAACCCACATAATCAATTGGTGTATAACCCATAAATTGTAGTGCAGTGCTTTTTAGTATTGCTATGATAGGAAGAAAAATCATGTTAGAAGAAATATTTTTATTGTGTAAAATATCGTAGTTACGTAAGAAAACTATTAATATAAGTCAACATTGACTTAAACTCTCTATTTACTCAGCACAGACCATTTATACTATCTCAGTCTCACGTCTGATATTAACTTCTAATCGGTTTACGTTTCAAGAAAGCCTGCTGCGTCTCATTCAGAGAGTAAAAGGTGTCTCCGTGCGGGCGTATCAGACCAAAATATGAGGAGTTTTGATTGACACTTCAGACCCCCTGAAAGCCTAAATATCAACATGCAGTGCCTTTCGTGAAAACCGGGATTAAAGCAGGATGTCGTCTCCCCTCTTTTCTTGGATACTAGGACGGCATCTAGAAGAAGCCGAGGTCCGTCCGCCGGGTTCGAGCGTGTGCATGTGTGAAGGGTAAGCGAGAGAGAGCGAGTGTGCTGTGTGTATTCTGTGACAGAGCGTGGGGTTAGATGGAACCCCGACCCCGACCCACCCCCCCCTTATTGCCAAACTGTGAAGGGCCAAGAGGTGGTGTTTGACAAGCCGTGAGTGAGACGAGATTTCTTGGATCTGTTGTTACGCCACTTGACAGGGTTCAGGTTAATGAGATATCTCTTTAAAAAGCTATTACAAGAACAAGAGAGCAAGTATGAGAACCGTGGACAAAGTTAGCCTGCCCGTCTTCATTAACCGTTTGTCCCCTTTGCGTCATGCAGACTTATTTATATCAAGTCGATATCTCAGCGCTCTCAATCAGCGGATTGGCGAGGCGTGCTGTAGGCGGTGTCGGTAGGTGTATGGTTCTTTAAATAGCTCCCAGATATTTACACAGATCGTCTCCTTCCACATCAGCGTTCGTGCTTCACACAATAGTGAGCAGGATGCCCGTCTCTCCTTCTTCTCGTCTGTACTTTGTGAAGGTTACTTACACCTACGCACCTCCTAAACTTAATATCCTTTATAAACAAACTTAATTAGTAGGAAGTGATGTTCGCAGGGCTTAACTGCGAGCTGTGCTGAGAGGGGTGGGGGGGCGGGAGTCTGCAGGCAAACAGCTGCTAATAATTACCTTATGTTTTCAGACCGGTTAAAGGGAAGGGACGGGTTTCAGTGTTGCCATGGCGGCGGGTTGCGAGCGGATGACATTGTGTGGGACAAAAGTTGCCGATTGGCGGTGTGCTGAGTGCGTGTCAACCCCGCGGCAGCAGAGAACGTGTGCGCGGCTAATTGATGCTGTTTAGATTTCAGTACAAGATAGTCATAAGAATTAGCAGAGCAACTTTATGCACTTTGTTATTATCAACTGTAAAGCTGTGGAGTGTGGGAAACAACAGCAGTGGAAGGAGACGTCCGGTGATGATACAGCTCAGTGTTCTGGATCGGGTCTGGATGTTTGAACTTGGGACGAAGGTTAACCCCCAGATACTCATCACAGAACGGGGACACATCCAGGTTTTAATGAGCAACTTAGTCCGTGTTTGCGTGAATAGAAACTCAAATTGTTCATCAAACAATAACTTGCAGCATTTACGACATTTTCGTGGCTGGGAAATATTATTCCACCCTTTTGAATAAATGAGAAACCACACGATACACACATAAAACAGCGTTAAGTAGACCTCGAGAGGGTCGTATGCTCTAATAACAATAATTATGATGTGTGAGAGAGAAGCCGTTTGACTTCAGTGTGTTTCTTCAGTTCCCTTTTTAATCGATGTTTAGTACCTTTGTATTCCACTAATTCATTTAAAAAATGTAAGCTTTACTTTCATCGTTACATAATAACATACATTAAATTTGACATTTTGCATTTAAGCAGTAAGGAGCAATAAGCTGCTGTAAAGCGCCCGGGGAGCAACTTGGGGTTCAGTGTCTCGCTAAAGGACACTTTGACAGTAGAGGACAGTAGGAGCCGGGGATTGAACCTGCTCTACCCCCTGAGCCACAGACGACCTTTCTCTTGCTTATAAAATATATTGTGACTTCGTTCAGTAGACTTTGTTAATTGTCTTTTTTCATGGAAACCATCTACCATCATTTCTTGGATTCAGTCATGGAGCAAAAGCTATAAGACTTATGATAGTAAGATGTCGGAAAAAAACGTGACCATCTCCCAATGTTAACCACGTGTTACAACGTTAACCGTGACTTCTCCCAATGTTAACCACGTGTTACAACGTTAACCGTGACTTCTCCCAATGTTAACCACGTGTTACAACGTTAACCGTGACTTCTCCCAATGTTAACCACGTGTTACGGCGTTAACCGCCTCCCAGTCCGCGAAAGCTCTACGATTTTTGGAGAAGCGCTGTCTGCATCCTTTTGGAGCCCATCTAAGAAATGTAGTTGTTCACACAGGATGTGCGGCGGCGCGGAGCTCTGCTATAGTTTCTGCATCTGGTCTATTATCTCTGTGTGCCACGACCAGAAAACACACAAATTTCCTCCCCTCTCTCTCACTGCTTTTTCTCCTTGAGTTCCAGTTACCCCCCAATGCAATTTCAATCATCAAATTTCAAAATCTCTCCAATATATTTATTAGTATTTGTCAATTGTGTCTAAATAGAGAGCGAATGTGACGAGCAGACACACACACACACACACACACACACACACACACACACACACACACACACACACACACACAGACAGCACTCGGGGAAAAACTTGGGGTTCAGTGTCTCGCTCAGACCCTTCCACACGTGGAGCTGAGGATCCAACCGCCAACATCATGATTAAAGCACGACCCGCTATATACCTCTTGAGCCACAGCCGCCCCAAATCATTAGTTTCATCAATAATTCTCTATCAATATCCTGGAACCTGTCTGCGTTTGCTTCCGTCCGTTATCAGGCTGTCAGGAGCAGGACGGGGCTGAGCGCTGGAGGAGAAACCTCACCTGGTGAAAGCCTCATCAGCGTCACTTTTCTCTATTCCTGCCTACACACACACACACACACACACACACACACACACGTAAAATAAGGGAGGGGGGGTTGGGGGGGTGTACGAGTGTTATCCCAGTCTTTGTAATAAACAGGAGAATGGAAGGAGGCTTAGCAGAGGAGTCAGTCAGGGCCAGAGAAAGGACACTCACAGACGTCTTAATAAAGCACTCGCCCCCCCTCCCCCCCCACCCCTCATCCCTCTCCCTTTGTCCACCACCCTCCATCTCACCCCCCCCCTCCCCCCATCCCCCCTCCTCATCCCCCCTCCTTCCCCTCTCTCTTTGTCAGTCTCCATCTCCCCTCTCTTGTCTCCCCTCTGTATTCAGCTGCCTTTGATTTAGATCTTCGCCTCCCCCGTCTCGTCTCTTCACTTCCACTTCTGTCCTTCACCGTTGGCCCCCCCCCTCCCCCCGCTCCTTCCATCTCCCCCTCTTCATATCTGATGTTTCCTCGCACTCCTCCTGCATGGGATCTGTCGCTGTTGTGGCCTCGCAGCAACATCTTGTGATGAGGACAGTGTTGCCATGCACTGTACCAGATTTGATGGAATCACTGTTAACTTAGTCACGCACATCTGTGAAAACGTGTGGATGGAGTGAGCGCCTCTTGTCTTGCAGAATGAGCAGAATGTGTTGCTTGAAGAAGGTTTTGTACTGTTGGTTCACTCACGGTGAACGCAGCGAGGCAGTTTTGTCTTTGTCCAGAACAGACGCTTCATTAGGAACAATAAGAGTATAAGAAAAATCGTGAGTGAAGCCGATGCACCAGGGTGCGACTCCTCTGGTTGTATAGAAGTCTATAGAAAATGACTCTACTTCTCTCTTGATTTATTCCCTCAGTAAACATTGTAAACATGAGTTTATGTCTCAATCTCTAGTTTCAAGTCTTCTTCAATACAGCATGATGTTCATTTAGTACATTTTTGCATTTAGCTAGGATGGTGACCATGGTTAGCATTATAGCTGCATAGCATTTAGATGTTAACATTTTCATGTGATCACATTAACATATATTTTTTTTTACTTTTTATTTTGACATGAATACTCAGAACATGTGTCGTACCGTTTTTTCATAATAAGGTTGATTTTCTGAGCTTTTGCGCCGTGAATAAAAGCCTCAACCAATCAGGTTGAGTTGAAAAACAAAATCCCACAATGGCTTCGTAGTCTGACTCCGTTCAACCTTGACAGACCAGATCTACTCCATTCCGTTCGTAACTTTCACAATAAAAGCCCGAGACATATAATATCCGCAGACGAGTGTTTCGCATTGCCGTGTCACTCATCCCACATTGTGTAAAGGTCTGTCTGATTGATGGCGAGGTGAAGCTGCCCTTTTGCCGTCCGTTAAGATTCTCCCCAACACTGAATAGGCTGGCAAATTACTCATAATTGATCATGAACATGAACTCAAACACTCTGCCCTCCTCCGTCCACTCTTCCGATAGGTCAGTCTGCCTTCATCTGCAAAGCAAAGAAGACCTTCCTTTGTCTGCCCTCGCCGAACCTTCGGCTCTGTTTGCAAACAAAAACAGAAAACAAAGTTTTAAGTTTTGCTTCCTGCGTGTCTTAAGTGCTCACCGCCGCGCCCCCACCCTGCTCTTTAAATGTGTTTGCTTTGGCTGAACCAGCCATGTGGCACCAGGTTATTCAGCAGCCGACACAAAGCCACAGAGAGAGTTCCTCAGTAAATGCCAGCGAGTTGTTGCTTGGGAATGCTTTGTGCCGAGTTTTACTCCCTTTGAAAGGTTGAATGCATACAACCCTCCCATCCCCGCTCGTCCTCTGTTCCGCACGCCGTCCATCCCGTCTTCTCTCACAGTTTGAGTCTGAGTTTTTTTTTTTTTTTTACCTGCTGGCCTTGGCTGCCAGAGAGAGGAAATCCTTGGAGCTCTGAAAGCCTCGCTGCATTGTTAGCTCTTTAGAGACGTGTGATTTGTGTTTGCCTCGGGTAGCGCCATTAGCGTCCATGACGGAATGCCGGCTGTAGGATGAAATGAAAGCAAACAGCAAAACGGCAGAAAAGAGAAGATGTGTTCTTCCTCTGCCACACGAGCGTATCAGGTTTGTAAAGAGTCACAGAGATCTTGTTCAAAATGTACAGGGGAAAAAAGATCCCTGTCTTCAGCACTGTTACTGTTCAGTAGGTCTGTTCTTCATTTGCAGACTTCTGGCTCTCAAACCGGTTTCTACCGTGTTCCTTCTGCTGTTCCCTCACTGAGGCCTGATCATGTGTGCAGCGCTGCTGGGACAGCACTGGCTCACATTTGTTTTATCTTAATACAGCACTCACGTGTGATACAGGAGTGGAAAGTTATCGATATAATCATACAGCCCATACTGGCTGTGAAGCGTGATCAAACTGTAGAAGACGGGGGCGGGCGGGGCGGCTGGAGCTAAGCTGATATATAAAATATACATTTCAGCAGTCTGGAAATGATGTTTGACGACGGGCAATTTCATTTGGCATTACAAGTATTGGAGCAAAAAATCAAATTAATCAGAGTAAATGTGGTCTCGTGCTGAGCATACTGTATTTTCTTACTGGTTTACATGTGACGTAGCTGATCTGGGGAAACATTTTTATGAGGGCCAGCGTCTTCTTTTTCTTCTTCGAGCGGCCGCTACTCTGCCGACGTCGCCGTAGAAAATGGAGGAGAAGCTTGCTTTCGGCCGCGTCTGTCTATCCTGAACTTTACACGTCAGACGGACGGCATCATAACAAAGAGCTGAAAGCAGAAGGACCGGGTGGAGACTGAACGTTGCTGAGCGTTCATTCGGCGTGAGTCTCCGACGGACCGCCCCTCGCGCTCCGACGTGAAAGCTGTCAGAGCGGTGACGAGCTCATTCTCACGGAGTGTGAAGCCAGCGTCCTCCGTTTGGAGCTCAAGGTGGAAGAAACTATGTCGAACCAATAGATAACAGCCCAAATAGATACCAAGCAGAGAAACGATGTTAGTGGATCATATGACGGAGGTTAGAGTGGTGATGTGTTGTCACGGTATTGTTGTCGTAGAAACATTCAAAATAAAAGCGTTTGGAGCGGATTTTCTATGAAATGCTGGGAGGAAGAAAAAAAAGACCGTTTTGTGGACTCTAATAGTTTGAACAGTTGTAATCCAGCATCTAGCTGTATGCAGTAGACACTGAACCTGCTGTGAAACCAAACACATGGTCTGGACTCTGGAGGAACACACCAGGGCTTTTGTCCTGAAAACCTCCAAAGTCTCCATTAAAAACCATCCATCCGATCCTCATCCATGTTGTGTCTTCAGATCAGGTGACCAGTGTCTTCTTCAGTACAAAACTAAACTCATCGTGCTCAGTCCACGCTGACTGGCTGACGGACTCTTTCCTTCTCCTCCTGGTTCAACACGGGGAGTATCCTAAGTGACATACTATGTCCTGCTTGATTTCCATCTGAGCTATAACTAATAACTATATCTATGTGTGCTTCAACAAAAGATAGCTTCAGAGGTTTACCAGGATCACAATGCTGTAATCACACACACACACACACACACACACACACACAAGTACAGTACACACACACACACCACAAGTACAGTACACACACACACACACAACACCCTGTCTAAGTCATAAACCTGTGAATTTCATAAACGCTCCAAACGGGAAGAAGTTGGCCGTTGCTGTGCTGTTTCTCGTTAACAGTAAATAGCGTCACTGGGTCCTGGAGGTGAAATTACACTATATCATGGCTGAGAGCTCATTAAAAATGGATATGAGTGGTTGACTAACAGTAGCTCCCAGGCTGGAAAGTGTCAACGGGGCCCGCCGCTTCTCCTTCCATGTTGTAAAAAATTCAAGCTGATGTGACACAGCGGGCACGTTGGTGCCAGACATGCGCGGTGATTTATGCCTCTCATTTCCAGTAGGGGACATTTTAAGTGAAAGCGCGGGGAATTTGCCAATTTTACAGCGAGGCGCTGCAGAGGAGGAAAAAAAAAGTACAACGGTTGTCTACTCGGAGAGATTCTCGGCATTGTTGGGAGGGGAAAGCAAAGGCGCCCGAACGCAGCATCAGTCAAGAACGTGCTCGCAAATTACCTGCTGGCACGCGGCGACTGTGATCCAAGGCCCTCTGCCACACAAAGCAAACAGCCAAACACTGAGGAGGATTTATGTTATCGCCATCTGAATAGGCTTAATATACGGAGCAATAACGGGCGTGGAGCTGAAGGGAATTCTTCAGCAGTCAAGGGTGAGGGTTGTCAGTGGAGTACAGCAATGTTGTCTATTATCTCCTATAATACATAACAACATCAGCTCGAAAAGAGGAATGAACACTTCGAACCGCGTGCGAGCCGTTATGAGTAGATCAGAGGAGACGCTGTGGCTTCAGGGAAGGGAAGGTTGGTGTGTTCAGTCTTAGATATCTCTCAAACTGTGGGATGGGTCGCTCGAGAACTTTGTAAAGACATTCATGAAGCCCTGAGGATGAATCCTACTGACTGTGGGCATCGCATAACTATCTTCACATCTACCAGATGTATCAGCATAAAGCTGACAGTGAAGTGTCACACCTATTGGACGGATCGCCTCGCCGTTCGGACTTGTCCTAATGAGCTGTTGGGTTTGTGTTGTAGACTGTCTGCAGTGTGGGAGCTGCAGCACCTGGCTCACTGATATTTAAATAGCTGACTTGGCAAATAGGAGAAGCCAGCGTTTTTTTTTTGCCGTGAATATGTTGTTTTTTTGAAAGTCTGAACGCCAACAGGCAGAACATTAAACATATTGAGAATTTTGGAAATGTTTACATATTTTTTCCAATACATGTAGACTACAAGGTAAACGTTACGATGCTCTCAAAGAATCCTTCGCAGCATCACTGAAATCTGATTGTATAATAGTATTTGGATCGGGCAATATGGAGAAAATCAAATATCACAATATCCTTTAACAAATAACTATGTCGGTACTGCAATTTAGACTTGACTATTGGTGCTTTCACAAAATATTTACACAATGATATTTCTGATGAATGATCATCAGTAATGTGGATATAATGACTATGTGGGAAAAGGCAAATAACAGAACAGCCAGAGAGGTCTGTTAAGTTAATAAAAAAGTACGTCACTTTACTGTAATGCAGCCTTTTGAACCGGGAAAAAACTCTCATTCTGTTATGCAATATTACGGCATCAATATTCTGAGACGATACCACAATATCAACACAATATTGATTATCTTCTACGTATAATATAAGTGTTGCCCGATCTTTATCTGCAACTGTGCAGAAAGAAAACAAAAAAAAACAAATAGACATGTACGGAAAATGCTGCGCAGCGTTCAAATGTTGATTTTTCAATTTGAATGTCATCGTTATGAACGAAGCTTTGAAGTTTCCAACTGTTGGATACGGGCTTAGAATGGTCTCATATTGAAGGGTTTCATGTCGTACTGATTATGCGGGCACTCCATTCCCTACCTGTCACTGTCCGTTGATGGGAGGAGCAGGATCCATGTTGCCATGTGTTGTGAAGGGAGGTAAAGGTGGTCCGTGGTCTGTGGACCCTCTGACTCCGCCGCCTCCCAACCCTCCGTCCCATGGACAACCCCACCTCCCTGCAGGCGTCTCCAACGCAGGACCACACTGAGCCTTTTGCTTCAGACCGCTGTGCCGTGCGCCGCTCGGTGCCACTCTGCGGCAGGCGTGAGACGGACCGCCTCCTCTCACAGCTCCTCTTTAGGCGCCATCTTTCCCATGATGCATCTCATTGAACTCAGCTTTGCGATACATCCCCTGCGACGTCTGCAGGGAGAGTGTACAGGTGGTCTCTCTCACACCACACACACACACACACACACACACACACACACACACACACACACAAACCAAGCTAGCTGGATGAAAGAGCACAAAAGAATAAATCAGAGACAGATGTTCTCATTCTTGGCGAGGAGCCTGCCCTCATTAATCACACCTTATCTGCTTCCATCTGAACGAAAAGGGAAGCTGCAAATGGAGTGAGAGGCTGGGGAGGAGGACGAGGGGACGAGGGCGTGCGGTGGAGGAAGCGATGGAGGTTTCTCGCCGCGCTCCGTGTGACTCAGAGGCTCAGAGCGGTCCCTGACCTCCCGCCGCCCCGGTGGACGGCATAAAGACGCCACAGCAGCCCCAAGGGCACGGCGTTAAACGATGCCCACTGAGTCCGCTGAGGTTTAGCATGAATACGGAACAGTAGCGCGGCGGACGGCCTCTGTGCTGCCATCTCATTAACCCTGTCAGAGAGAGAGAGAGGGAGAGAGAGAGAGAGAGAGAGAGAGAGTGAGAGAGAGAGAGAGAGAGAGACGGACAACTGGGGATAGATAAAGTTCTAACTCTAAAGGGAGACGTCAAAGCAAAAAAGATGGACGCCCACACAGGCTGGGTGGGGGGGGGGGGGTCAGGCGACTCGGAGAAAAGACCTTGAGATTCGAGTCCTACTTCAAAAGTTTCTGCGGGCAGGGGATTATGATGTAAGATTCAAATTGTTTGCATTTGTTATTTTTAATGTTTTATATCTGCTGGGATGAATAGAGAAGATGACATTGACTTCTAAATGTCTTTTACAGGGACTCTGCCTCGGAATGCTGCCATTGACAACGGCGCGCACGCTAATCTATGAAACTAGAGCAAACACGCTCAGCGGGGCGGAGAGAAGCCTCCGACTGCGTCCTGCGCGCATTTAAAGCTCACGTACTCTTGATGAAATTCAAATGCAGTGCCTATGTAATATGTTAATGGCCGGCCGCGGCCTTGATGTCCGCCCAAGTGTGTCTCCTGATCCCTCGCAGGAGCAAAAATATATTCTCTGCTTCATTGAAATTCACTCACACCGGTATACAATCGCATCGATCTGCTCTCCTCTGACAGGGCTGGTCCAGCTTCACTTTGCATAATGCTTCAACTAACTCCAGTCGCTTAGCTCACTGTGCTTCACAATGAATCTCTCTCAACATTGCATAATATTACCGCTGTTACACCGCAGTGGATGCCAGCTAAATATTTAGGCCAGATTTGAATTTGAAATGTGCTGCGTGTAGGAAAGCATGTGTGTGGATGCCCTACAGTGAATGTGCAGGGCCGTGCCCGTCAGGAGACACAGCAGTGTGCTCACTGGCCCGGTGAGGATCAGTGGACTTCAGATTGGGTGCAGACTTAAACGACTTCACAGAGCTGCTTCCCCCAGGTGTCATTTAGTAGACGACTGATGAGTGTCCGCTTCAGCTCAGACAAAGACACGTCCATTCTAACAGCGGCAGTATTGACCGGTAAAAAGAAGAAGAAAAAAAAACATGCATTGAAAGCAGTTTCACACCAAGCACATATTTACATACATATTTACACACATAGCGCACAGGAATAAAAATAATAGTGCTGAGTGCTTGCACACCGCTGGGAATACATTTTTTGGGGATGGCCCTCGATTTCAGGGGATTTTCTACTCAGGAAATATATGTTTGACCATTGAAGTCCCCAAAATCCCCATCATTCTGCATGATAACTAGCCATGTGTTTCAGTTTTCAGAGCAATTGGCCTTCGGAACAATGGCCGTTTTTTAGGGAGGATAGACTGACGGACAAATGGGCTTTTTTTGTTCCAATGGGACCTTTGTTGGACTAATGGTGTTGACAACGGGACTGCCCATTGTTCCGACACACCAACACATGTGAGGGGGTGAAATCGGGCAAACACGTAGGCCTACCCTCTTACATGTCGGCTTAAGGGAAGTTGTCTGGTCATTTTGCAGAGGCTGAAGCACAGATCGTTTTAAGTGTAGCCCCAAATACAATGTTAAATCCTGTGAAGCTCTTCTTGAAGTCATAATTGAACCTGCAGGAGGCCATGACTTACAGTATGGAATGCATTTATCTTCATCATGATTGTAGGTGTCATTTTATATTATTCTACCCTGAGCTAAAGAACAGCTTGTGCTTTTACTCCCTGACAAATACCTTGTGTTTAGTTTTAAGAGGTATCTGACAATCAATAATTATATTGCACCAATGCAATCCTTGTGTTTGGTGTTTACTAGTCTTATTATTACAGTGTTACAGGTTAACATCCTATGATTTGTTGGATTTTTGGAGACAAAACAAAAGACTGTTGTACGCTGAGGATTGTCCGTGGTGCTGAAAGGTGTGCTTACCGCCACAATCTCTGGCCCCAATCTCAGCGAAGACACCTATGGGGCATGCATAAGCACATGTGCAAGAACACGCAGAAAAAATAAGGCCACCCTAATTATAGCTTCGTTATTAATCCTCACCTCATCGCATCACACCGGTCCCAGATTCATCAGGGCCTCCCAGATTCATTTCAAACGCGTTTCATGTTTAGGAGATGAAATATGGATGATTACACGAGTACTATCCGAGCCACATTCTAGCCCTTGAGGCTATCGTTAGCTAGCGTTCTGCTGTTGACTGATACCAAAACTGTCTCCATCTCACCTCCAGTTCTCACTGACAGAAAAGACAACCCGTGTTGATCCAACTCCCCAACCGCTCCTCAGCCAGACTCGTTTAGCCTTCTGTGTTTGTTCTGTTCTCTCACTGTAAAGGATTACTACAGCACGTTGTTGCACTGTTTCAGTCTCCATTTTGTTTGCATCGGCAGCCCCATGAGATTACGTGAGGTAGCGCATCACGTTCTCATCTCACTCTTGGCAAGAAAAGTGAATAGACATATTTTTCTGAAAATTGTCAAACTATTTACATTACACTTTGTCCTTTGTATGAACATTACAAGAGATGTTTGTGAATCAGCAACTGAAAGTCTTGTGGGAGAAGACTGCAGATGAGGAGACTATTGCTGTGGTTAAACGTGGGCCCAACCCCAGTCCACGGACTCACGGACTTTGAGGCGTGCTCCCGTAAAGTCTGTGAGTGTTTAGTTCTGTCCCATTGTTAACTTAGGGATACACTGAGCTCCTCTATCCTTTTCTCTCTCTCCTTCTGTATGAATTCATGTCCTATCAATGCACATTACTAACTCTACTTCTTCCCTTGGAGTCTTTGTGCTTTCTCGCCTCGCAGGTTTCCACGGATCGTGGTTGCATCTGGACCCTGGTCCTGCCTCCTGGTTCCTTCCGTGGAACTGCTGACGCACATTCTTTTCTATTTTACCTTCTGTATGAATTCATGCACCATAAATGCACATTACTAACTGCTCCATCCCCGAAGTCTTTGTTCCTTCTCGCCTCGCAGGTTTCTGTGGATCGCGGTTAAATCTGGACCCTGGTCCTGCGTCCTGCTGTGGTCCTCCCCGTCACCTACTGCTATTATTACATGAATCATTTCTGTCATGTGAATTGAACGTGTTGTAACTCTGTTATGCTGTTCATTCTGTACACATGACATCTATTTTCATACTCTGTCCATCCTGGGAGAGGGATCCTCCTCTGCTGCTCTCCTGAAGGTTTCTTCCATTTTTCTCCCTGTTGAAAGGGTTTTTTGGGGGGGGAGTTTTTCCTGAGTCGATGAGAGGTTCTGGGACAGAGGATGTCATTGTGTGCAGATTGTAAAGCCCTCTGAGGCAAATTTGTAATTTGTGATTTTGGGCTATACAAAAATAAATTGAATTGAATTGAAATTGAAATCCTTGAGTGTTTGAGGGCTCTCTCGCAGATCTTTTGAGCCCTTTATGAACACGTTCCAGAAGTTCGTATTTCTGCAGACTTTGCCTGATGGAGTTTCCCACAATTCATAGCAATGTGACGTCAAACACAGGGTCACCAGTGGAACCCGGAGATTTCGGAAAAAAAGAAAGAAGAGGATGGCACATGGGTGTTCAGCCTGGTATATTAATGTTACACTGAATCATAAAGGATTAAATATGGACCATAAAAACACATGAAAGCAGAGGAATTTATTCAACATTTTCTTATTGAAGCTGTTTTGACAAAATTAACAACCTCTTATCTCGTGAGGCAAAAGCCTGGAAGATGTTCAAATCAGGGTGTAAAAAGTATAAAATAAATACCCACAATTGTACATGACATTTTCTGACGTTGTCATGGTAACGTGATATGTATGTTGCAGCAAAGTGCAATGGATACGTCTCTGGTAGCAGCAGCGACCTGTCAATCACAGTAAGCCTTCCCTAAAGCGTACTCCATGTGGTGGAATCTTAAAGAAATTGTTTGGGTTGACTGAAGTTAAGTTAGGTTACGTTTATTTCATACACTGAAGAAAACAGCATTGTACAATTAGTCATTCAATAAGTCATTGCAGTCAAAGGCAAATCACATGAAAAATACCGGCCATTAATAACGCAAATATGAGTACAATTAAATAGTCCAGAATATTTCAGAAGCACTAAGTCTCCTTCTACCTTTCAGTTTGTTTCCGCTTGAAGAGGTTACTCACATCTTGCGTCTTGCTGTATTTTTAATCTGCAGGTGAAAAGCAGCACCGCACCACGTTATGTTGAACTGCGATGTGATGTTTGATGAAGTGAGCGCCGCTGTGTGCTGCGAGGTTCTGAGGTCACATCGGCTTTCCACGGTCATGTGACAAAACATGGTGACTGACCAGGAACGTCACATTTCTCCTTCATTATCTCGGTTTCTGGATCATTTTAAAGTGTGAAACAGGCTCTGGACTCTTTTTATATCTACTACACCTACTTTAATTACTTCTTCACACATTTTTCATGTGAGGCCATGAGTCAAGTAGTTATCTCAATGCTCCTTGTAGTTTGTTTATTGGGCAGACTTCCAGCTGGTGGGCTCAGTAGATTAACACCATATTCGATACCTTTAGAATCAAAGACACCGAAGAAGTGATTAATGGGATAACTTCTTGTACAAGTCATTTTGCTAAGACTAACAGACAGAACTAACTCCTGGTTTTACTCTGGCTGTCTCCTCTCCAGCTCTTCTTTCACCACCTCAGCTTGTTTTGGCTTTTCTGCTCTCCCCCCTCTGAAGCTAACATCAACATATTTCTGCTTTCTTTCAAGACGTGGCAGTCAGATCAATGAAAAGCCTCTTAGCCGAGCTGCACTCTCAACATTTGCTATCGAACCAGCACTTTCAGGTCCAACTCAAAGTGCAAGATTTTTTATTTTTATTTTTTACTTTTCCGTGAGAGCCAGTCTCTCTCTGTGTGTGTGTGTGTGTGTGTGTGTGTGTGTGTGTGTGTGTGTGTGTGTGTGTGTGTGTTTGCCTCCTTGTTTATATACATCCATAATGTGTGAAACTAGAACTGACTGCTTTTGATCTTAAGCATGCAGTACAGGCTTTGACAAGTGATGCTCACAGCCAGGATTAGAACTAACAGCCTGTCATGTCCATGTTCTCTCACTCCCAACACGTTAAATAAGGCATCTCTGTCAATGGCCGCATGTGTCAAATAATGATGCCCAACGTGGTCGTGGTTGTGGCGTAGGAAAAGGAGGAAGTCAGGTTACGTGGCATAAACACAGGCTGTATACAACACGTGGACGTAGTCATCGTGATGTCACCCGTTTGTTCGCTGACTGCCGGCTTGAAGCCTCGAGTTTGGCATTTTAGCCGTCGCCACCTTGGATTTTGCCCATCAACATCTTGTTTTTTTGCAACCAGTGAACAGAAGTGACCATGTTTGGACGGGCGAGGAGTGACGTAAAGACGGCGTATACGACTCTGGTAGTGACCTGTCAATCACCTGCTTTATGGTCTATTGGAATCTAAATGGACCATAATTTACTAAATGAACATCATGTTGTATTGAAGAAGACTTGAAACTAGAGATTGAGACCATAAACTCATGTTTATAATGTTTACTGAGGGAATAAATCAAGAGAGAAGTAGTCATTTTCTCATAGTCTTCTATACAACCAGAGGAGTCGCCCCCTGGTGGACAGTAGAGAGAATGCAGGTTTAAGGCACTTCTGCATTGGCTTTACTTCTCAGACCCAGAGGTTGCCGCCTGGAATACAAAGAGTGATAAAGCCTGTGAAAGAAAGAGGTAGTGGTTGATGGTTGGGTCAAAAAACACCAGAATTTCCCCCAGGAGAAGGGTGTTCGTGTCTTGTCTGAAATCAAAAGTCAACAATGGAGTTTTGGTACCGAAACCCAACCCAGTTGTTTGCTGTGTGAACAGACGTTTATTTTGAAAAGACACTATTTATGTACAAATAGAAACTAATGTGAAGCTGGAGAGGTACGTAGAGGTTCAAAGTTTGAAGCGTATGGGCCACTGACCAAGCTGCCGTAGAAGACAAGTTGGGAGTGAGAATGTTTTGTCATAACATGTTAAAAAAAAAAGAAATCTGTAAGTGGATCCGCCTCAAAGATTGTATCACTCTCACTACAACCGATCTGTCACCAGATAAGTGTTCGTGAGTTATTTTCACTCAAAGCATTGAGAAGCTTTTTCCATCTTTCCTGTCATCGTTCACTTCAAGCACAAACACAGTTAACGTCACATCATGGCTCCATTCAAAACAGTTTTTACATCCAATCCAAAATGTCATCTCAAGTAAAAACATGTTTTAATAATATTGATAATTTAACTTTATTTCTTAAGTCTTGCATTAGAGTTTCTCCATCTAATACTTGTCTCCTCTGTTAATTAAATTAAATTAAACTGTTTCCACTGACAGCCTCGAGCTCTTAATTGGGCTTGATTTTTTCTATTTTGTGCTAATTCTGTAACTCAAGTGACAGCATGTCATGTTTTTTTTATTATTATTATTATATTATTTTGTGCCTTTATTTGACAGTCAGGTCAGCAAAGCATGATCATTTATGTATGTATGAAATACCTGCATACTGTTCATGCACTGTCCCTATAACATATGTAAAAACAATATTTGTAATAACAATGCTTTATGGTAATTTCTGTGTTTTGTCACCTTCAACAAATATGCAAGCTCAATTTAGCATCAAAGGGAAAGGCCACCACTTCAATACTTCCTTACATATTTGGTTTTTAATAAGGTCAGATGAAGAAATGTGATTGTTATTATTATATTGCACATACATTGTTTGGTGTTTCTTTTTCCATGATTATATTTTACGTGTTTTCAGTCAGGTTCCTACACAGTATGCCATTTTATTTTAGAAAATATCCAGGTCTGGATAAGTATGGGAAAATATAATTTTTTTTCCAACTATTCTGTTTACAAAAATATTTTATTCAGAATTCCAGAAGAAATAATTACAAGGAAGTGTTTTAAATGGCATTTCGAGCAGCCAGCACATCCAACATGTGTTCCACTGCGTGAGAGAGTTTCTCTATGGAAAATAACTTTTCCATAGAGAAAAGCCTTCGGTGTCGTTCTTCGCTCTTTTTTGAATGAAGGAATACTCTCATGGCTTTTACTAAAATTGTTACCTTTCATAGACACCGCTCTATGTTTCTGCGCTCATTAGATCACTCAACGCCTATTCACGCCTCACCTAGCAATGCCTATTGTTTAGAAATCTTGAGATTAGCAGTCTGGATTATCAAGACCTAGAGCCAGATAGGTAGATATATTTGAATTTTGGATTTGGAATCATGAACCGGAGAAGAACATGACTTAAGTGAGTGGGTAATCAGATGGGGAAGAGATCAACAGCCCCCTCATTTTCATCTGAGACGAGGAGCTGACGTCCTGATAAAAAGCCCAGGTGAACAGATAAAGAACTCTGCCAATGCACTGTGTTTGAAGAGAGACAAAGGCCCGGTCCACACTACTACGTTTCCATTTTAAAACGCATATCTCTTGCTAAGTTTACACTGAGCGTCTACACGAAGCCGGAGTTTTAGAGCACTGAAAATGGATACGTTTAAAAACGCTTCTGAGGACAAGTTTGAAAGTTTGAAAACTCTGGGGTTACCTCCTAGTGTGATACGTTTTAAAACGATGATACTAGGCACCTGCATTGGCTACTTGATTGGGTCTTGGCAGTCACGTCGTGTCCTTACGTGATTCGGCACGCCCCTACCAAGTGACCGCCAGGTCTGCCAGTGATTCATTTCAACAAGGATAACACATTACAAGCTTTACTTGCTTTGTTGTCTATACTATAGGCTGTTGTGCAGTTAAATTCTACATTTTATATTACTACTACTGTCTACATGCGCAGATAGTAGTAGCAATATCAGCCCTACATGGAGCGCCGGTTTTGGGTGAGGCCAGGTAGAACGAGCGCCAGGCAGAATGATTATATTAATGAAGTTATGATTCCTGAAGAATGGCGAGAAAACCGTTGAATATCCAGATCGGCATTAATCAACCTGAGCGAAATATTAGGTCCGCATGTGAAGGGAGCAACAACGAAGATGAGGGTGCCCGTGGATGCACTTACAAAAGGTAGCATGCACGAGGGCAGACTCCGGAAAACCGCCAATGCATTTGGACTATCTCGACAAGTTGTTTCGGTCATCATCCGACCAGTCTGTAAGGCCGTCACCCGAGTACATCAGAAAACCAAGTACAGAGCCCGAAGTGAGGGACCTTGTGGTCTCCACCAAACACACGGTATGCCACAATGCTTGGGAGAAACTGACTGTACACGTTTTCGAAGTGAAACAACCACGTGGTAAATCTACGGACTACGTCAACAAAAAGGGGAAATATTCTTTGAATGTACAGGCATTGTGTGACTACAAATACTGTTTTCATGGACGTTGTTGTGAAATGACCAGGCAGTGTGCAGGACGCCCGTATATAGTTGTGACCTAAAAGATGGGGCAATTCCCTCATGTCCGCGATAATTGATAGAGGGCGAAGATGCTGTCCCTGTTTTTCTTCTGGGTGATCCAGCTTATCCCCTGATGCTGTATCTCATGAAGGAATACCCCAATGGCATATTTATTGAGCCATAACACAGTAAAACTTGCATTTGCTCGTGTACATTACAAATGCTTTAATTTTTTTGCCTAAATATATCTGTCTTGAGTCTGACGTACAAAAGAAGGGCCTGCAGAGTGCAGTGATACAACACAAACCCTGAATATCTGAAGCATGCTGGCTGATCTCAGTCCAGTAAACCTCATATTACAACATGAACAAAGTGCATTCAGTCTCATTTTATTGTTTACTTCATCTACACTTAAGAGCAAAAAACATAAACAATCTGCATGTTTCTGCTGCTTTCCTCAGCTGACACATGGAAGTTAAAAGGATTAGTGCTAAACAGTAGCATATTAACACGTTTTTTAAACATTACTCGATAAATATGATTTTTTTTAGCATTCAGAATATATTATAAATAAAAGATGAGATGCTAAAGTGTTTTGTCAAAGTAGTAGTAGTTAGTACATGCCCATTTATCTTAGAATATGAACAATAGAAGTATCAACTTTTCTGAGGAGAGATGAAAAACCGAGGGCAAAGTAGTCTGTGGATGGAAATTGAGTAAAACATAAGCTTATCTGGAAGTTCAGTAAGGTTGTTTCTCTCTATATGATGCTAAAATTAGCTTTATATTTAGGTATTCAATAAATGCTTGCTTTAAAAGACAATGGAGACAAAAATCTGATCTTCTAAAGGTTGTTGATGTTTGATTTGTAACTGTTCATTTTGTCTTTTTTTGTGTGAGATGGTAACCGAGAAGCATTGGAGCATCTTAATTGGTGGTTATTGTAAGTGATGAAATAATGATGAATCTCTGTTTCAGTGAATGTGTGTGGGAATTATCTCAGGTTAGGTATCAAAGCAGACCTTTTATTATTGGAAGTACAATAGAAAATGATAATTAATTAAATTATCCAAACCCTTATCCTATTTCGGGTCGTGGGTCTCTGGAGCCGATCCCAGCTGACATTGGGTGAAGGCAGGGTTCACCTGGACAGGTGGCCAGTTTATCTCAGGGCTCATATAGAAACAGAAACCATTCACACTCACATTCACACATACGGGCAAGTTAGAGCCTCCAGTTAACCTGAGCTGCATGTCTCTGGACTGTGGGAGGAAGCCGGAGAACCCGGAGGGAACCCACGCTGCCACGGGGAGAACATGCAAACTCCACACAGAAGGACCGCCCGGGTTCGGGGATCGAACATGGGCCCCACATGCTGTGAGATGACAGTGCCAGCCTCTACACCACCGTGCAGCCCACACAGTAACATTTAATAAACTTTAAAAATAACTACAGAAATATGAAAATGTCAAAAACAAATAGAACACAAAGTTTGTGTGCAATGCAAGGCTTTTGCATTGTGCTTGTGCAAATATGAACTAACAAACTCCAAAGTGTGCACCACAGCGAGAAGAGCTCTTTGTTCATTTACAGGTGGGTGTAGGCTCTAAAATCCCTGTGCAGCGGCGGTGTGCTGCTGGGCTGGTCGTGAGCAGGTGAATGGTACATTGGAGAGGGCCTTCTCGTGGGTGTGCGCCATATGAGGTGGTGTGCGGTGAGTGTGGAGTCACACCGGAACCAGCCGGTTCCCCGAACCCACAATTTGCTGCACCTGTAATTAACCTAAAAACACCAGGGAAAGGTGGTTGTATCAGCACTGAACCAACAGGCAAAGGACTCAAATATGTGTGCAGGGACTTTATATCTGTGGTTATGGAAACCACTTGTTTCAGCTCTATTCTCCTCTCTGTTGACATCGTTATTGGACTGTCCGTCCTTGATTAAAGGCTCTGGTTTCGCTGTCCATTTTTCTTTTCTTAATGAACGCCACGTGAAATAACTTCTCTGACTTCGGTACTTCTTCCGACTCCTCGGCCTGTCGCTCCGTCTCTCCCCTGTGTGAATATCTCAGTCGAATCGCAATGCTTTTTTACGACAATTCGATTTACAACGCATGTGATTGGTCGGTGTGTTTCCTCGACCGCTGAACGAGTACCGCCAAGGCTGGAAAAGTTGCGTTGGTTAAAATAGAAGCGCTCCGTAAACCATTTTATAATTCTTAATTATCTATCGGTTATAGGTCCGGACCCGACCGGCTGTCCACTTATTAGTGACGCCTGCACCAGAGGATGCCTTGAACATGGGTAACAGACGCCGAGGGGCAGGCTGCAGCGTGGCGTAAGGAGGTTGTAATCGGCCCCAGCGCACACTATTATGACAGGCATGCACGCTAGTGACTCCTTATGACACACACACACACACACACACACACACACACACACCATGAGGCATTCATATATTTTACCAAGAATGTTGTGGATTTTACAGGCAAATGAGTTGCTTGGTAGGGCCATGGTAATGGTAATAGCTCTCTCTATGGCCCACCCCCACCCCACGAGCCCCAGTGCAACTGTACTGCTGTTTATATTTTGACATTTTCGATCTGTAATGAAATGGCCTAAAGCAAGTGTAAAATTAATAAAGCCCAGACAATGAAATTGAAATAGTTATTTTGTCAAATCATACTTAGAATTAAAATGAACAACATTTGAAAATGAACGAATCAACTGCCCCCGGCACTTCTCTGCATTAACGGGGTGCTGGCGGTTCTAGTGTTACGAGACTGCCACCCCCCGAATCTTTGACTCAAACCTGGAGGAACCCCAATCATAACTGCTGGGCTCAACAATTAAAGGCCAGCAATCAATGTCTTGTTTCTAACCCCAGGGCATTTTGGGGTGGCACGGCTGGGGTTAACCTCCCCCTTAAACCCAGCGAACCCCTGCTCCGCCTCCCTAAGCCTATAGCTGGGAAACAATGCCCTTATCTGGTTTCGCTCAACCTGCCTTCCCATTTAGCCCCTCTGCCAGCCACACATTTGCATGTCAATCATAGCGGCGGCTGACATTTAAAAAGCCTGCAAAAAGGACTGGTAGGAAATCACAGAAATTAATTGCGAAGCGCGTGTGCACATTCGTGTGAAATGTACACGTACGTACACTCAAACACACACGCCATTCGCACACACACACAAACTGCCCCTTTCTTACCACACAGGAACTGTAATTACTTTACATTTTTTTGTGAAGAGAGGAAGTGACCAGAATGGTTGAAGTAAGCGTCTCTGGGCGTGATTAACATTGTAGCTATCAAAAGTCTCGCGACTCTTTTGAAACAATGAATGCTGTAAGACTTTCCTTTCCCCCTCTTTATGACATTCTCCCCCTCTCTCTCTCTCTCTCCGTTCAGCTGAATAAAAAACCAACCAGCACACACCACTCCTGTCATCTCCGAGATCAATAGAAAACACCAACAGTTACTCGCGTCTGAATAGTGGGGAATCAACACAATATCACACTATCTGCATTCAGATTTATTGTTTTCATTTTGCCTTTATTCACTTTGTGTGATTCTCTCTCTCTCTCTCTCTCTCTCTCTCTCTCTCTCTCTCTCTCTCTCTCTCTCTCTCTGCCATTCCCTTCCACTTGAGCAGAACCAGAGTTATGGAAATTGGCTCCAGATTTCTAAGCAGTTGAATAAACCTGACCTATGCTACCAAGAACTAATGATGATGATGGTTTGGCCTGGACATTTGACAAGGAATACTGGGGTTAATGTTGCCTGCATGTATGTGACTACCATAACATTTCTTCTGAATGCAAGCTGATACCTTCAATAACTGGTTTCTACAACCCCAAGTGGCTTAAGAAATTGAAATATAAAACAGTGAATGCATTAGCAAACAGTTGCTTGTTTACACATCAAAATGTTACAAAGCAACATTGTAATTCTTTTGGAGTTGTGTTTGAATCCAGCTGATGAACGTAAGTCCAATATTCACTCTCCTTTTAGCTCTGTTTTGGTCTCCAGCAACTCCTCCGAGAACTGCTGCAGCTACTAATGCTCCTTTGGTTGCTGGTCACTCACTGTTTTATTTTGACCAAAGTGTATTATAATTCCATAGTTGGACTACATTATAATTTTATGTAGAAAAATCATATCATGTTTTATAAGCAGTAGACATTGGCTTGCAAAAAAATGTCAGTGAGTAACCAGCAATTCTAAAGTATTATGATACCTCACCTTAAACATCATAAAGAAATGGGGGGAAAGGGTTCAAAAAGGGGAGAAGACTGGAACTTTGAGGTTGAATTCCTCATCATACAGTAGATATAAATATATTGCCATATTGCCAAAAAGGTTCAAGACTGTTATTAGTGGTGAGCAGGGTCATCCTTCAATCAGAAGATCGGCGGTTCGATCCCCGGCTCCGCTAGTCCATGTTGATGTGTCCTTGGCCAAGACGCTTAACCCCAAATGTCTCCCGTAGCTGTGTCTATCTTGCATGAATGTTAGCTACTCCTGATGGGCAGGTGGCACCTTAGCCCCTCCCATCAGTGTATGAATGGATGTGATTGGGTGAATGATGTCATGTAGTGTTATAGTGCTTTGAGTGGGCGGAAGACTAGAAAAGAGAAATACAAGTACAGGTCCATCTACCATTTACCATTTATTTGTTCCCTTCAGTTTTTGCTGAACGGTGAAAAGGGAAAAAAAAAACAACCTGATATTCACAAAGTCTGTGATGAATCACAGATTGTTTCTTCATGCAAAATAGATTTGGGGTTTAGAATTCTATTTATTCTGCTTTATATTGATCCTTAGGATAACAGGGGTATAGAGAATGTAAAGACTAAACAAGGATTAAATGGTGATAGTTCACCTCCTTAGTTCCACCTAATGCCTTGTCTGTGGCCTGCTGGACCTCTACGGTATTTCTTTAGACTTTGTGTAAGATGGTTTTCTGATCTTTTCTTTGGACAAGTGGCACAGTGTTTTATGTCAGGTTCAACAAAAAATACATTCATTAGAATTTACTGCCCAATAACTTGAGTTCAGCCCCCATCTCATATTATTATATTATTATATCTTTCAAATTAATGTTGATTAAATTAATTCAATAAATAAATTGTAACATCCTGTTAAATGTCAAATTACCCCCAATAGAGTAGAGGCTCATGTTTAATCTCATTCTAGCAGTGAATGTTTTTTTAAATCAATGACCAGGGGTTATTTAGTTATTATAGGATCAGTCAGTTTAATTGAACATGTTATCCGAAAAACTGTAGAAAAATGGAATATGTTGGCTGAGGTGAGCATTGGATTTAGAGAATATTTTCATAGAAAATACTGTTGTAAACCGGTGTATGCATGAATGGATTACTGAACAGGCTTAAAGTGTCAAGCCACCCCTGGCCTTCAGCTACACAATGATAAAGAGACATGTAGCAACCAGGAAGGGACTCAGAATGACCACAAAAACTACAAAGACAGCAGCTACATAAAAGACAAAAGAAAAAAAATGACCACAAATAGACACAACTCAACTATAGAGACACAAAAAGATACAAAATGATCAGAGACATAAAATAACTACAAAAGGTGCAAAATAACCCAAAAAAAAGACAAAAGACCACAAATAGAAAAACATGACTGCAAAGAAAAAAAGAAACAACTTTAAAGAGACACAAAAGACCCCAAAAAGATACAAAATGACCACAAACACAAAATAACCACAAAAGGTGCAAAATGACGACAAAGAGAGACAAAGGGAGACAGACACAAAATGACTACAAAAATACACACAATTAACAGAAATAGACAGAAAACAACTACATAGTGATAGAAAATGAGCACAAAGAGACAGAAAACAACTACAAAGCCACAGAACAACTACGTGTCTCTAACGTATGCAGGTCTTGCTGATATGTAAGAGAGGTACGGGGCCTTTGGCATGTATGTGTCCAGAGGCCCATTATCTCATGGTGCCTGGAATTATTCTTTGCCCTAGTGTGCTTCTCCTCACTGACTGTTTATTTTGTATTCTTGTTGCCAAATGAAAGGCTAGTCACGTTTGCATCCTTTTATACTTAATATTGTGCATATTTTATATCATCTTAAATATATATCACATTTTAATGCTCACCCAAACTGAGCTGCGAACCACGCAGAGTAAAGGCAGCAGCTTCAGTCCAGCCCAGGAGGGTGTCATACAGTGTGACCCTGGCCAGAATGTCTAATGTGTGGCAGACAGGCTGTTATCAGCTGCCATTGTTCTCAGCACAAAGGAAGTCATTCATGTTAACAAGGTATTGACGGAACAATTACAGCCCGCACAGAAAGACTTCTCCTCTCTTCACTAAAAAAGGACGACAGGGACAAAATAAAGCATAAAAGGAAACATAGAAGATGGAGTTCGCGTTTGATGTATTTTACAGTTGACAAAGTATGTTGATGAATTTGCATAAAACCCACTTAGAGCTCTGACATGTTTTGTAGTATATGTTGCAATACATTTCAAAGCCTGGTTGTACAATGATACACCTAATAGTTTGGTTGATTATTTGAATTGCTTTATGCCCTAGCTTCAGCACTTGCCATGTATTGATAACATTGAGACAATATATTACTGTTTAAAAAATGTTTAACTTTATTTTACAAGCTTTGAAGGGTCCTGGAAGGAACTCTGTGATTTGGTAGTAATAGAGACAAAGTTCAAGGACAGTTATTTTAGTTAGGATTGAGTTAGTTGTGTATCTGTCCTTGAAAATACAACTGCATTTATTCCCAAGTAAGTATTATTCATTTAATATTAGAAACTATTCTTTATTTACGTTGAATTGTATGTTTCTTTTTAGACAAGTTTCATCCTTGCATGTCGACCTTGTCTGCACTGACTTAACTCACTTGAGGTTATGCAGGCAATTAGTTGGAAGTAATTAAATGAAAATGTACTAATTTAACACTGACTCTGTTTTCCCTTTAATTAGTACAAAGTACAGAATCGTCTCCAGCACGCTGTCAGCACTTACAGTCAAGTTATTAAATAACTACATTTTGGTGTGGCGACCTTTGCCAGGCATTTCAATACTCTTTCTGTTCTGAAACATAGCCATTCAATATAGTGTAGTGTTGACTTCCTATTAAATTATTAATAAATAACGATCCTGTAAAAGAACAAATGTGGCCAAGAAGAATATTTATCAATTTAGGGGATTTATGCAGATATTTATTTTTGTAAATATAATGAAGTGGTTTCATTTGTTATTTATTATTTGTCTGGTGAGATTATGACCTCTAAAATAGCCTTTATAGAAGCATTGCAGTTTGGTCTGGGATATCTCAGTACCTTATATTGGGATTGAAATGGGACTTTTTACTTGTATTCGTAAACATGCAGTAGATTTGTGAAATGTGTGTGCAACTGTAGCCCAATAAGGGGCAATGTCAAATTTAATTTGGGACAAAGCCATTATGGTGAAGAACTAAATGTGGCTTACAAACCCTTGGTGGGGGGGACATATTAAATATTATCATCAAAGTGAAATAAAGACTTTAAAGTGCACAATTTACAACATTTAGATATATCATGAGCACCACCTATTATACCGTATGGGTTTTGCTCCATATTATTAACACGTCAATGTAGAAGGCCACATGAAAGAGAAGTTTGAAAAAAATAAAATGTGTTTTAATACATTGACAGATAATCATAAACAGATACAGAATGTTTTCCTTTTAGTATTTTAAACATTGCAGGATTAAAGCTAGGGTTGGAAATGTGTTTTAACGTTTTTGTTATATTTGTTGAAATAGCAGTCACAAAATCAAATGCTCTGATAAAAACAAGGGAAATGTGGTCAACTGTGTCCATAGTTTCAGCTGCATTCACTGGGCTGTGTTTTTAGGTTGGATATTTTTTTATGTAGCGTACTCTTGCTAGTTTCTCAATATTACCAATCCTAGTTTTAATTATCATTATAATGATATATTTTAGGTGGACTGAAGTTGTGTGTGGTACAATTATTTGTGAGAGAAATGGGTGCAACTAGCTGGCAGACCGTATACAGCTCACTGAAGGGACACCACCCCCCCCCTCTCAAACATAGCACTTGTCCTCAGATGTTAGTAGTTTAAACTTGTCTCAACAAAGCACAGAGTTATGTAATAGTGGCATTAAGAAGATAAATCAGACCAGCCTGTTACTAAATACACAAACATTCATAATGAGGATAAGTGATGTCTTGGCTTTACTGCTTTTACTTGCAGCCATTAGCCAATCTGTCACAGCATGAGAGAAAACTGTTTTATCATCTGCAGAGGGTAACATTCAATGACACATTTAAACATTCATCCATGTATCATATATAATGTCATTTTTATATCTTCAAATAAAACATAATATAAAATCTGCAGTCTTATAAGCATTTTCCATTTTACACTTAGTATTTACAGCAGACAGCAGCAGACCTTTCAATAGTATGAAACAGATTCATCATTCCCCGTTAACTTTGAGCATGTTTTAAACATGCTCGGAACAGAAGTCACTAAATGCAGCAGCTTGTTCCATCCTGACATGTTTTCTGGCTCCCAAAACATTCATCTGTATACTTTTCATTTCCACTGACAAATATGTTTAAGAGGAAAATTAATTGCTGCCTGGATTATATTCACTGGCAAGGCTATTTTTTCTAAAAGTTCTAAAACACATATTTCAGTTTCAAATATTATACATAGTTTTTCAGAATTAAACCAGGACCGACACCTTTCCCATACCTTAACCAAGTGCTTTGAGTTGTCTAAACAGAGCCATACAATCTTTATGCATGCTGTAGTTGCCTTGAGTGAACATTAAATAAATAGTATATGTTCAGAATATGTTCAGAATATGTGCAGATATGTTTAATATTAACATTTCCTTGTTATGCATGTTTGTTTTTTGTTGCTGTTGTTTTTTAGAAGAAAACATTTTATCTGTGATGTTCTCATAACGGATGCCCTTTAGCACCTGTACGGAACACACCAGGCTTTTAACAAACTCCAATATAAAGCCATCGGCATGATTAGGTGAGGAGAGTCACTGACAAAGAATAAATAGTGTTAATGTTCACCAAATGTGGGAGTGAATGTTAGGGGGTCAAACAAACACAAGACTTTGACCCAGGAGACCGCTGTTTGTGTCAACTTTGACTTATTTCATCGTAGTTTTGTTCCGTAACCTCCGTAGTCCAGTTATGTAGCAATCATACTTATTTTACATGAGACATACCTAATTTAACCTAAAACACAATCTTTTCCAGAGCCCAAACAAGTAGTTTTGATGCGTAAGTAAACCATACAAATAAAAAAGCCTTTGTTGGAAGTTTATTTTGAAAAGCCACCATGCATCTAGCGAGCGGATGTTGACATGGCGTCCCTGATCCAAAACTGACAGTAGAGGAGTACCTAGAATGTCATAGTATGAAGCGTAGGGCCACTAATCAAGCGTCTGTATTCGTCAGGTAGGGAGTGAAAATATGTTGTTTGAACATATATTGTATTGTAATGTAATGTATTGAGTATTTATAAAAGTAAGGATGAAAGACAAAATGCAGTGTTCCATTCCAGCTTGGGATCTGGTCAAATGTCATTCCCCTTCATAAATGCAGCATACCATATACACAATCAATCATCGAGAAGTAAACAGACAATACACAATATCATCACTCAGATGTATACAAACTCCATGCATTTACCGCACGCACACAAACCTGTATACACACTCAAATACCAAACACCAATATCTGTAGGAAAGCTTCCCTCTCTATTAATTATTCTTTATTAATGTGCTTGACATTTTGGGAGGTTGCTGCCTGGTCTGGCCCTGTTTTCTCCTTCACCTCTCGTGGTTGGGTGGACTCACATTTTCATAAAAAACCTTTAAATGCTTCTTTTATTTTGCCATTGAATGCCTGCTGAATCTTCACTCACTACTCTGAACCGGTCTCCGGCTGGTAGGAGTCGCAGCTGAGTGCATCGATGACCACCTGCCCCTGCTTTACCGCCAAGACACAGTGGGGGGGGGGCGGCGCCAATAGGTAAACAGTTTGGCCACTTTTACTGATCAGCGGCCAGAGACACAGTTTTTTCAGTGACTTTTTAATGCAGGAACTTCACGTGTGTTTTGTTCAAATATCAGCCTTGAAGCCTAAATAAACGCTTCAAGTCGCAGTTACGCCCGTGAGACGGAGTCGTAAAGCGTGCCTTCACAGGGCCTGTGTGGACACCAGCATAGATTCTCTCACTACGATGAGAGTGGATCTGTTGGGTGACTTTGGGTGAAAAACACGTCTGATAGACTTGTGGTCTAGATGGGGGGGTTTACGCAATTGTTGATTTTATTCATTCAATCTCATGAAACAGCAATAGTCATTGGTGACCCACCTGCACTCAACTGAGTGCACTTTTTTTGTTTATTATATATTCACACACATATATATATATATATATATATACACACACATACATATATATATATATATATATATATATATATATATATATATACACACACATACATATATATATATATATATTCCACACGGGTGTCATGTTTCCATCAGGGCTGATTAGAACTTTAGTCGATAAATACCTGTGACTACTGCAAAGTAATTTGTGCCAGGAATTAATGTAGATTGTATTTTCCATTGAAAAAAAAAGACAGATGTCAGTGGGTATTAGTATGTTTTTTTTGTCCAGTGGGGCTTTAGTGATAAAGATGACCAAATTCAGCACCTGGAGCAGTGCCTTTTGATTGTTTTTACCAAGCAACAGCAGATCCAGGTCCTGCTATCTCAACTCAGACCCCAATTTTAAATCTCACTGTACTGTACATATTTGAGCCCCAGCATGTCGACCGCTGTGGCTCATTGTCCCATTTTCAGCACGGTTAACATGCTCACTTGCCTGTTTAGTTGTACGTATGTCCTTAAATCTGTGTTCACTCCAGCCATAGGCTGCTTTTCTGTCCCAATCATGACTGTGCATTTCATGTGTACTCGTTTAAATGGATTTCTGACGGCATGCATCACTCTACAAGCGCTCAGGCGCTTTATGTCCATGCACGCGTGTGTGTAATTGATACCCTGATCCCAGAGGCGAGCATTCAAGAGATGAATATTCGCAATTACAGCATTCTCATTAGAGCGTCTGACCTTCAAGCGAGTTCCCTTCGTATCGATCGTCCCGACCGCGGTCGACACTGGCCTTTCAGTGGAGATTGCTCACCACCACCACAACAACAACAACAACAGCACAGACGTTCAGGTGGACCATAATCATCTAAAGAGCAGGGCCAGGGCAATAATCTGTTCAGCTGGCAGTGGTGGGGAGATCATGTGACGCTCAGTAGGACTGAGGAGACAGGATGTGGAGAAGACCGTTGGTAAAGGAGACAAAGCAATCCAGCCAAATATAAGCAAAGCAACCATTCAAAGTTTAGAATAGAAGAGAAAAGAACACAACTAAACATGTCCCATCCAAAGTGACTGATCTGGGTAAAGCTGGCCGGATGCCAACCGAGCTTTTCAAAAATGCAACGCTGTGCAACTTTCTGATTAAATGAATGCAGATGACGTCACAGAATGGCTGAAAGTGCTGTAAATTTTGGGAGTAGAAGTGGAAGGTAGTGGGAGTCTATAATAATTCAAAAAACTTTCATTTGAAAGGTCCGCCTGCTTTTAGTGATTTACTCGGTTGTTTTGAGCAGACAGAAATATATATATATATACGTATATATATATATATATGTATATATATATATATATACCAGCGCAGTAAAGCCTGCGCCTTTAGTGTGGACGGTTTGAAGCTTTGTCTCAGCTTGATAACTCACCTATCTATCTTACAGATGGTGATGTCATCATAGCTTGGTCATGCCAAGAAGAAGGCTAAGCCCATCCTGGGCCAGGTCGGAGCCAATCAGAGAGATATTGCAGGAGGGAACACTTCAGACTGTTTTGCACCTGAGGCATCCCCATCGCACTGAAGAGGGTCAATGAAGAGATGGAATATCAACATGTCAATCTTTACCAAGTTCAGTCTGTCTCTCTCAGTTAATACAAAACAAGAGGTGTATCCAGAGAGATTAGAATTCAGGTTTAACTGAAATGGCTCCCACCATTATTGTAGCACTTGTAGTTGATATTCAGTGTTGGCATCAATAATTTATGAAGACCACCTAAACTCATTGTAAACATGTCTGACCAAACAGCCAGACCTGCTGGACCAAACGCCACCAAACTGCTCCAGGTTGGAGAGGCAGAAGAGCTGAGATGGAAACCAAACTAAGACCTAAGGCTACTCCGCTACCCAGCCTACTGCTCGCAGGAAAATAAGATGGATGAAATAAGACGACAGACTAACCCAGCAACGGGAGGTCAGTGACTGTTGTGCCCATGCCGTTACAGAGACTTGGCTCCATCGTGGCATCCTGGATCAAGCAAAGGACTCTGGTGGGACAAGAGGAGGCGGACGCTGTGTGAATGCTTGGTGCTCAAATGTATTCAAAATTGATGAACATCGTTACCCTGATGTTGACTATTTAATGAGAATATGTTGGCCATATAATCTGCCCAGAGAATTGTTTTGTTGCTTCTGTTTATATTATACACATTTTTAAAAATGCATTACTGGATACACTACTGCTTTGGTTTTGTTTTGTCATGTTTTTCTTGAGTAGCATCAATGGACTACAACTGCATTTCGTTGTACAACCCTGTGTTGCACAATGACAGAAAATTAAACGTGACACTTGAACCTTAATGCCAGACACCTTTGTAGTTAAATGAAACCATTGGTGACCATGGCCAATATAGGGTTATAGGTAATCAGGGCCAAGCTAGAGATTGTAAACATTCAGGGCTCTGCCTAGACCTGGTAAATCTGCAACATCGGAATCCATGCCATAATATTCTGGACTGCTCTAATTGTGAATCAAGGATCCCCAACAATGGCTAGTAAATGTGGTCTACAACACTCTGAATTCAAGATCAGGTCAACAGAAGATAATTAACTCAATTATATTAGATATATTTAGGGAATAGCACATTATTAATATTATTATTATTATTTGTAGTAGTAGTAGTAGTAGTAGTAGTAGTAGAAGCATAGAATAACTTCATATGACAATGTTAGGGCAGAGATATGGCAATATTTCCCCAGTAATAGAACTTTCGCTCCATTCACTTGCCGTTCCAGTCAGGGAAATTGACTATTGACAAAAGTGTGATTTTTCATATGATTTAAAAAATGTAAAGACACTATCTCATTACCACATTTCAAGACTTTATACCTATCAGAAAACATGTTGTGGCATGTATGACTTTATTTATCATACTAAATAAAGTATTTCGGTATAAATGATGAAAACTAAAACTATTATATCATATTGTTTGTTACAGGCTATTCTTGATTAGAAGCTTACATGATGGAGTGAAGGGTTTGTGAGGAAATGTGAAGGGACATTTGTGGATACAGTGTGTGAGGGTCCTTCACCTGAAACTTGCTCTCGTTTTTGTGACTTGAGTTCAATGGAATAGAAGGAAAGTGCTTTTCAGACACTTTGAAACCACATTATGTTGTATTAGTGTTGTGGCAGTGGCAGGGCAGCCTGTGCTGTGATATGGAGGATGGTTGAAAATGCACTGTCATGCAGCAATTTGAGATTCACAGTTGATGAAACTCATGAATAACTAAATGAATATTATCTATAACATTGGCTGCTCAGCCATAATATTGGACTTGCAGAGTGAGAGCTTATACAGGGTATGGATCTAGATGAACTCATCAAGGAGGCTGATGGTGGACCTAACAGCACACATGCTTTCATTCTAGAGCTTATGCATCACTTAATATGATCTTGTGTGCTTTCAGTACGTACAATTCAATTACATCAATGACTGTTCATCATCATTACACTGTGCTATCATGGAGTAACTGGACAATTGCTCCCATGAAGAATACAATTATACCAATAACAATGTTCACACAACTACATCCGGTACAAACTGAATGCAGGTTGAAAGTGAGTCTCACCTGTTTGCAGCTTTGTAAGTTTAATGCGAGAATATTAATGTGCACATCCACAACCAATCAG
This sequence comes from Ophiodon elongatus, assembly GCA_016806645.1. Taxonomy (NCBI): domain Eukaryota; kingdom Metazoa; phylum Chordata; class Actinopteri; order Perciformes; family Hexagrammidae; genus Ophiodon; species Ophiodon elongatus. Next base: position 666,251 of record JACSYO010000396.1, on the reverse strand, counting down.
GCTGTTCTCATACACTGTTCATAGCGATACATATGAAAAGTTAAGCATGACAATTTGTATATTGCCAATTTAATAAATTGTGAGCCAGAATAGGTCGTGTAGATTAATGAGCGACAAAGTCCACATAGGGAGAAGTCTCGGTTGACTGGTGGGTGTGAAGACACCATGCAGACATCACCCAGGAGGCCGCTCTTCGTGTCCCATGTAAAAAAATAAGTCAACGTTGACGTATTTGTTACGTGACTTCTGTACTTCAGTAACGCCCACTTCTAGGGGGGTCACGATTGTGATTCTAATCAGAAATTATTCGAAAATAACTTTTGATTTTAACCTTCGAAGTCAAAAGCAGGATTGTTGATTCTGTGTTGTGGTTTTTTTCTCCATACCTTTGCCTACTTAGCATGTCTGAAGAAAGAAAGAAACACTTCAAAGACAACAAAGCGTGGCTTATCGCTTGCCTGCCCTGCAGCTGCACTTTTAAAGACACCAAGGCCACTGGCGAATTCGTAGATGACAGAGAAACAATAGGACTGTAAGATCCTGATATTTTTCCATTTATTTTCTTCTGGGTGAGATCTTGAAAGGGATAAAGTTGTATTAGTGGTGTCTGGACCCAACACAGATCTTGATGAACGACATGAGCCTAGAGTGACCTAAGATCTAATGTGATCAAACACAAAAGCCTTGGATCACAATCTTTGTGGAAAACAACTTGTTCTCGCTCCCAACTCATCAAATACTGCAGGGTGGTCAGTGCCTCCTGGCGTTTGATACCAACACATGCTTTAACATCTGAATAAGACGCTTTGTGAACCCACACACATCATTATTAGACGCCCGGAGCAACTGATGTAGATTAAATAGCAAGAAAGTCAGATAGAATGGGAGGTGGGATGGATCAAATGATCACAGGACTTTCACCCAGGTGACTGCTGTTAATGCCCAGTGTGAAACCCATAGACTCTATATAGGAAGTGGATGTAGTCACCGTGACATCACCAATCGGTTTGTGGACTTTTGTTTTGAACCCTTGAGTTCGGCATTTGGACTGTCGCCTTGGTTTTTGGCCATTACATCTTGTTTTTTTGCAACCAGATTTGACAAAAGAGTCCAACTGAATGCTGAGTTTGACATTTTTAGGGGACTAAAAAAGGTTTCAATAAACTTTCATGTACCGAAAAAAACACAAAGGGTTTTAGTAGTAAGACGAAAACTGCACTCTCCGCCTCTTGATACTCCGTCATGAACTGAGTTGTATCCAGTTTTAAGCAACAATTTTATGATAAACTCTTTTGAACTTGGTTCTTTTAACTATAGTTGTGTCACAATCCAGGGAACGCATCATTCAAAGGTTGCATTTTGAGACCGAATGCGTCACAGCGGCTGTGACAAGACTCCCATTTCTAAGACTACTTCAAATGTCGAAATGCAGCCTTCTCTTCACGGGTTCGGAAGATCCAACTGATCGATCCTTCACGGCCCAATTTATCCAAAGAATAATTGCGCGCCGGATGATGATTGGAGTTTTTTTAAATCAACATGGCTTCCCCAAGTGCAATGGCAGCAAAAGTTACTCTAACTAACATTTTATATTGTTTTAGCAAGAAGCATACTGCTCAGTTCATTAAACTAAAAGGGCAGAATGATCACGTCTTCACAGAGGCCCAAAGAGTTGGAGGTAAGCCAGTAGCCCATTTGGAATGTATCTATTTGATTATGTTGTTCTAAAGGTTACAGAAAATTTGCCCTCATCTTATGCAAAGCCAGTAATAATACCACAACCAGTAGATGGGGCAATACCCTTTTTCTTTGTTGTGTTTTTTTGTAGAGCTGTTACAGGGATTCAAGCTGAGTGTCACCTTTCATTTTCTTTTAACCCAAAATAAAAGTAAATTATTTCTGATGGAATTTGTGTCTGTCCTAATGGGTCAGCTTTTTCAATCTTCTATGTTTGCATCCCTGTGTTAAAATGATTGATAATTATTTCTCGGTTCTCATTTTCTCAATGTCGTGAAAACTATTTGGGGAAAATGGCCTGCAGGGGAGGGTGATTCCCTTGCAAGAGAAAAAGAAATGAGAAAAAGTATAAAGTATGTGTGTTACTACTACTAAGTTAACAAACACTTTAGCTGACATTTTGCTGCTGTTGTTTTTGTTAATTGCCATGATTGATTTTCCTCTGCTTTAGGATTGAAAGTATCCAGGGTCAGAAGAGGGCAAACCCACTTCTGCAATTTGGCCATGGTTTGTCCTCATGGATGAGGTGTTCAGCGCCCCCTGGTTTAGTGAAAGAAGAATAAAAACTGTTTGCACATTAAAAAAATTATATTTAGTGTGGAAAGTCTAGATAGACAAGGCTTTAACGCTATCCATCTATCGATATATATATTAAACCTGTTTAAGCTTATTAATAACAGGACTTTTTATAGTATAGTTCGATAAGAGCCATTTTAAATATGAAATTGCTCCCTTAACTCGTCGGATTAAGTCCACATCCAAACCAAACTTTACTCCAGCATTGCGGGGCCCTTCAACAATCATTTGTCTCCCACTCCACCGTCTCCGTCTCAACTCCCTGCACCAGTTCTTCCTCATGCACGTAATTGGTGACAATATTGTAAGGAATATTAAAAGAAAATCCATTATGTCCTTCTGTTTCCCTGGCGCTAACGTTGCCGATATCCAGTAGAAATGCCCCAGCCTCCTGGATAAATATAGCAGTGTCCAAACATCATCATCCATGATTCTCACCTGCTATCGGAGATCCTAAAACGTGATTTTAGCAGGCTCCTTGATTCCCTTAATGAAAGTGGAAAACAGGTCTTCATCTCTGGTCCTATACCTTTCTTAATCGAGGCGCTGGTCGCTTTAGCTGGAGCCTGAGTCTCCGCAATGGGCTTAAATCATCCTGTCCAGCCCATAACATGTGCTGGACAATTTTGGAATCATTCCTCATTTTAGAGATGGTATTTACCCAGTGACCAAGGCACATGCGTTCCCTTACTATAACCGCCCTCATGCCCAGACCAAACGTTGGCGACTTCCAGTCACCAGGAAACTGCATCATTTACTGACACATCCTTTCCCATGACTTGAAGCTCCAACCTTTGGCCTGTGGGTCCCCTCTTGACTCTATCCAATCCCTGTGATGAGCACACAAAGGCTTAGAAAGATGTTTCCAACCTATACCAATCAAAACCACAAGAAACTGAGGCCAATTGCTCCTGCCCCTTCCGCCTCCTCTTCTTTACCAGATATCCCTGTGAATCTGGCCCATCCGAATGAGAGATCACTCTCAAACAACAATTTTTATTTCTGGTTCCAAGTTTGACTTCTTTCTTTTTACTGAGACCTGGCTGAAACCTGGTGATCAGACCCAGCTGCTGGAACTATGTCTCCCTAGCTACAACTCTTTAAGCTTCGCTAGAACTACATGCCGTGGTGGAGGACTTAAAAAAAAAAAAAACGTTTTAAATGTTTCCCAAAATCTCTTTATTTGAGAACCTATAATGCAAAATCTGCTGCCCAAAGCCAATTCTTTACGTAATTGTCTAACTCCTCTCTCATCAAAATGTCCGTTTCTGATCTCATGTCCGTCATTTTGCTGAAATACAATAAAGGTTAAGATTGCTGGTGATTTTAATATCCATGTTGATGATTCCTGAAACAGATGTGCAACAGAGTTTGTAAATATAACAAGAGTATTTTTAATCTTGCTCAACATGTGCATAGACAAACTCCTATATGGGCCACACCTTAGATTAAGTGTTTGCTCTTGGCCTGAATGTCAGCTCTCTTATTTACAAGGAGGCTGTTATATCGGACCATTGCCCCATTATATTTGATGACCTGTTACCCTGTCAACCTATGTGTCCCAGGTCATTCACACAGCCCAATCAACCCCCGCACCATCATAACGTGTTCCTCCGGAACACCTGAGTGCTGAGAAAATGGTCTCATTATTTAATTTCACCTGTACTAATATACTTGCAAATGTGTGCTCCTCTTAAGACCAGAGAAGCTCAATTTAAATCTCAGCCCTGTTTAAATGACACTACTCACACTGTTAGACTATTAGATTATCACTATGCATGTAATGAGCAGATACTGACATATTGTCCCCGACATGTCCAAAATTGACACAAGAAGGGGACCTAGAGTGTCATAGTTTGAAGTGTAGGACCACTGACCAAGCGTCGGTATTTAACGAGTTGGGGTTGAAAATGTAATGTTGTGGAGCCGGTTTTATTCCGTTTTGTGGACAGAGGGCTGTTGGTTCAGCTGCTAAATGTCAATTCTCCAGGTGTTGGTGTTACTCCATTGCATTACACAGAATTGCACTGCATCATAGGTGTTGCTTATTGGGTGTAGGGTGTAAGGTACTAAAGAGTTGAATCGACTCCTTTCTGACACAAACTAAACATCAGGAACAACTTGGCCTATTGTATTGGATCGCATTATGTTGCCCAGGTGTTTATGTTATTGCGTCCACCCTCTGTGTGTAAAAGATGGAGAAAAAGATGAAAGGGCACACACACAAAGCCTATCCTCATGTCCACTCTCTCAAAAGGTTCCACTTCTTTTAGCCTCTGCCTTAAAGTTTTCAGACACTAATAGGCTTAGAAGCCACTAGCAGTGGATTAAGGGCAGAAAGAAAGGCGAGCCATCTCGCTGTGTTCTCTTCTCGCCTTCCTCTTAAATGAAATGAGGCACAGGCTTCATCTGCGGCCAGGTGGGAAGGGGACACTGGCTCCCCGGCAGTTCATTTGAAGAGGGTGACACTCAGTGATCTAGTTCCTCTCTCCGGGTCTGTCTAATTACCGGCTTGATCACCAGCCTGACCTTTCACATTCAGGCTGGACAGAAGACAGCGCCGCCACCTTGATAGAGCTAGATAATAAGAACAGGAGAGCGGGGGGTGAGGAGATGTACTCCTAGAGTGAGAGAAAAAAAAGGGGGGCCGGGGGGCGCAACAAGGCCTTCTGGTAATTGTACCTTTTTATCTTTTGGGGAAGTAATGAAATGACCCATGTTCCTCTGATCTTCCTCTTCTCTTTGTTTTGTCTTCCACTTTCTCCGTCCGTTTCATGCTTTTTTCACTCTTTTTTTCTGTCTTTTGTCTTTTTAAGGAATCATCTCTTCATTTCTCCGTCCCTCTATCTCTACAGCTTTCCTTTCTTTCCATCCACACCTTTCTCATTCTATGTTCTTGTGAAACATTATCAGTGGGTGTACTGGCCCAATTAAAAGACCATATTTAGATCCAAATGCCAATGCCAATGCTTGCTTCCCTCATTTCATCAGGTATGCCGTGGGAGCTGACTTGTGTGAGAACTTTGGGTTGTCACGATTCCAAGCATGCTTTTCAAATCAACCAGTGGTGATGGCGGAGGATATGAGCCAAGGTTTCATTTACGCAAGCTGTGATTTCCAACTGATTTTAGACCAGTTTCTCTGATAATAACAAATACAAACCGTGTGATCAATGCATGAGCATGCAAGAACTTTGCAAATGTATTTGCAACTTGCAAATTAGTCTTAAGACTTCTTTGTCGAAATTAGATGTCAAACTGTGATGTCATTAAAAAAGAGAAATTAATGTTCTGATTTTAAGTATGTGGTCAACTTAACACAATGGACCGTCTCTCTCCCTTCTCTCCTTGCGAGGGTTCATGAAGAAACACGTGTAATGATGGCTCAGCGAGGGTAGATGTCGGGTTTGGAGTGCAGGAGCAGAAGGACCCAAATGCTGATACAACATTAGGCTGAAGGATTTCATACACAAAACTCCATGAAGCAATGTAGACAACGAAGAAGGACTGACAAAAGACCTTAGTAGCACGGAGACTAAATTTACAAGTCAAGGACGGCGATAACGAGGGCCAGGTGAAACAAATCACGGCGGGGAGGACAAACTCAAAGACGGGAAACACAACAGCAGGGAGTGAAACAAGAATAGACACAAAAGAGGACTTTCAATCTAAAACACAAACTATACCAAAAACCATAGGATCATGACAGTAGGAGTTTGTCAGGCAAGTGAAAAAGTTCCACTTGGACTTGGTTGTGTCCGTGCGGGTTTCATTTTACAAAGCACACCAGGAATATTGGTGTTATAATTGATTTTTAATTAGAATTCTAACACAATTTCAATAAATTGGTCCTGTCTTTTTCAACCACAAAATATAGCAAAACGGCTTAATTTTTTCTTGTCTCGACTTCTGCAATGCCCTTTTCACTTGCCGTAGCCAAGCTGCCCTGGCCCGTCTTCAGCTTGGACAATGCAGCAGATAACTAGTACGGGTCGCAGATCTCGTAAGTCTGAGATCACTCAGATTTCAGCTATAACTCCAAAAGTTGGCTTTTCTATGAATTATAGAAATAATTATATAATAATTTTCAAGCTCAATAGTTGATCTGGGGGTTAACTGATTGTTATGTGCTGTCTGCGTTCTTAAGTGCATTTTGTTTGTATGTATGTTAGATTATTGTATTTTTCTTGTGGACACTAGTATTTGTATTGTATGTATTTGTGTTCTCTGTACTGATGTTACTGTAGAGCACTTTGTAGCCTGTTTAAAAAAAAGGTGATCTGATCTGTAGACCTGACACGTTGGTAAATGTGTACGGTCTGAAGGCTGATACACCTCTCCCCCTTGTTGCTAAAAGTAAGACGGAAGTGAAGAGAGGATGGATGATCGTGCTGTTGTGCTGCTTCAATACCAGCATGTCACCACCCAAACTCTCTGACAGGCAACACTGTGAAGAACTCATGATATATCACATTTGTTATAGGCACATACTACATAGAGGGAAAGGAAAAAAGCTTTATTTAAATTCAAATTTGAGGTGTAGGAATCTGATAGTTAAGACTCTGGGGTTCCTGTTATTTTCCTTGCATGGTTGAAAGTTTAGATTTGTTTGAGAGAACGTGTACACAATCTCTACCACAAGGGCCATGTCATCTGCATACGTAAAAGAACACCAACAAACTGGCTTCTGTACGAGCTCTATGTTTAACCCTCTGGGGTCTAAGGGCATTTCAATCAGGACAGACTTTTATAGAGTTGAACAATAATTTATTACAATTGCATAACATTTGAATAGTGCAAAGTCTTTGGCAAGTGAAACCTTAATGAGGGGCTCAGTTTTAGACGGTTGGTATTCCTGAAAATACAGAAGTATTAAAGTGCAAAGTCATTGCAATATACTGCTGAAAAAAACTGGACACTGAAATTTGAAACTGAAAGAAGGGTTGCTGAACTGCATTACCTAAAGAAGTTAAGAGCCAAAAACAAGCTTAACTGTAATATTGTCAAAAGATTGAAGTTGAAGTATATTAACGAAAACGGCTGCTAAACAATACTGTGTACTTTAAAGGCATAAAAGATAGGAAACAAGATGTATAAGCATAAATGTCCTCAAAGAGCATAAGTAAAAACGGGTCATGCTGGACTTCAGGCCTCAGATCATTACATGTTGTGGACTATCCTGAAGGAAGCTCCTGATCCACTGCAACAGGGCTGGATTGACCTGCAGTCTAGAGAAGTGATTACGTAGTGTGTGAGTTCAATGTTCAGGATTATATGGTTTCCTCGTAAAGATCAAATATCTAAACTGCAACCAGTCGCAATATACAACGGCATCACGACATTGGGATTGCTTATGGTGGAAGTTGTCATTTTTGTTTGTGTTTAAGCAATTAAAAGAACAGAGGTGTGACTTACTGTTGAGCATCGACTAACTCCAACATAAACTCACTGGCATCCTTGTCAGACAGCCTGAGCAACTGAAGTAATATAAAGAGCAGGTGTCAAACAAACACAGGACTTTCACCCAGGAGACAGCTGTTTGTGTCCAGAGTGAAAAAGGGTCAAAGTTGACTTATTGAGATCCAAATCTTTATGCTTCTATTTCCTCCTTATGTTTTGTGCACCTCATCTTCTTCTGCATAATTACAGCTACAGGAATCATTCAAATATTAAAACATTCAGCACTTTAAGGACATTACTGCTATGACTTCTTTTTTCTACCCTTTTCCACTTTTTTAAATTATGAAAGTTTTTTGCTCAATGTTTTACAACGTATGTAATCTTCAAATCCTCTCGAACCTACTCCACTTTGAAATGCGTATCTTAACGCATACATTTAGCTACAGACTTCATTGAAACATTAAACTGGTTGAAATACTTTGAACTATTAAAGTATACCAATTTTCCTCAGAGGGCTTTACAATCTGTACACATACAACATCCTCTGTCCCGGGACCTCATTTGGATCGACTACGACTTCTGCATACATTCAGCTAAAGAAACCATTCAAATGGCAAAACATTATGCTCTTTGAGGACATGTATGCTTATATTCATCTTGTTTCCTATCTTTTATGCCTTTAAAGTACACAGTATTGTTTAGCAGCCTTTTTCGTTAATATACTCCAACTTCAAGCTTTTGACAATATTACAGTTAAGCTTGTTTTTGGCTCTTAACTTCTTCCGGTAATGCAGTTCAGCAACCCTTCTTTCAGTTTCAAATTTCAGTGTCCAGTTTTTTTCAGCAGTGTATTGCAATGACTTTGCACTTTAATACTTCTGTATTTTCAGGAATACCAACTGTCTAAAACTGAGCCCCTCATTGAGGTTTCACCTACATACATGACATTTGGTCGGCAGCTGATACACGTGGAGACACACGGAAAGGCCTCTTGGAGGTAGAGCTGAAAGGCAACAGGAAGTCGGCACTTTTGGGTAATTTTTTGCCTTTTTGCATGTGGTGTATTTTAACAAACTCCTCCTACACATTTAATTATTATAATTATTATTTTGAGACTGAAAATCAACCACATATCATGAATTATGACTAACAGATTGAGGCAGGTCGAGAGAGGTGTGCCTTGTCATATAATTAATTAATTCAATTATTATTCCAAGGGGATCACAATACCACACTTTTTTTTAATGGACTTGAACTGCTAAAGTACACATTATACAGAGCACACAACAGACCATTGCACTCTCAAGAGAAATACTTCCCACTCAGGTTGATTTAAATAGTGTGGTGTGTTTGCTGAGGAAAAAACAGCTTTTCCTTTTGCATCGACGCTCCTCTATAGCCAGTGAAGTGAAAGCAGGGCTGGATTTACTCTACTTTGTTAGAGGTCACACTTTCACAAATAAGTGCCGTCACTCTTGTGCTGCTTTTTGAATTCCCTTTCAAAGCCATTCTCATAGGCTTCCTTGAAGCCCGGACCGAAACCTGTTGGTGTTTTGCAGAACCTTCCCTCCTGATGATGAGAGGACATCGCCGCCCGTGGGTCAAAGGCACTGAATAAAACGCACGCGTCCGTGCGCACGCGGACACAGATACGCGTTTGACATTTTCACTTAATTAGCAGTTACCATGCGACTAAGTAAAGCCTTCCAAGCACTCTGGCAGGAAGCAGCACCCTGATTATCTATTTGAATTGTATTGCTTGGTACACACAAGAGCGAACACACCTACACACACATCATTATCTTACGACGTGGCGATCGGGAATCAAAATCGGCAGATCATCAAACAAATGCAAGCTCGGAGCGGTTCAAAAACGTGTGGCTGAATGCGACGAGGCAGCCATCAGCGATAACCGTCGCGGCACATGAAGGCCGGTCGGTTGGAAGTGAGCAGATCCTCTGTGATGGCGTATCACGGGGAAGAAAGGCGTCTCTTTCAAGTGTGTTTTTGACCCTGCACCACCCCCTCACCCACCTGCCCCCCCCAGACTCTTCCCTTCCACCTCTCCTTCCCACAAGAACAACAAGGACTACAGTTGTGCCATTAGCTTGTGTTTTTTAGGATGAAGGAGTCCCTCTCCATGCTTCCTCAACACGGTCATCAAGGAGTAAATCATGGCTTGACACTATTCATTATCGGGGACATCTGGAGAGAAGACGCAGCATTCGATGATAAACAATGAGAGAGAAGGACGAGGTTAATGGCTATACCTCACCTGCTCCTACTATACCACAGGTAAAGTATAACTTCACCATAGAATGAAAAAAATACCACATCCAAGACTGGTAACAACATGAAAATAGTTGGATTTTGTCATTACTATTTTAATTTCTTTGTCAAGTTTTTTATTCTGGGCATAATCATGCTTAATCAAGTTTTGAGCCTACAGTTCACAGAAAACATTTTGGAAATTAGAACTATTTCAATAAAATAACTGAACAGTCATCACTAGGTTACTTTCATACAGAAGACAACTTAAGTATAAAAGTAACCCAGTGTCGGGGGCAGCATTTCACCTCTATTGGTGCATACATATCTATCCATCTATCTATCTATATCTCTCTCTCATATAGCCGGATTTGTTAGAGTCAGATTGTGGAGAGAACTAGTCTATACTTTTAATGTCTCAATGCTTTTAGGTTGTAGAAAGTCCTCTTTACAAAAAGTTATTTTTACATAGAGAACAAAATACTGTACAATGGACTCACAACTGAAAGGGCTGAAAGAGACAAAGATCCTCTGAGCAACAGCTGAGTTAGAGGAGAAGAACACACCAGTCATTGGAAAATAAACTAGAAGTTTTGCATCATTGTGTGTCAAGTAAACAATAATGCAGCCTATAAGTGTTGATAAGCAAATCCATTATTAAAATGTCACACAATAGAAATTAATTAGTGTAGGGTTAGCACTATTGGAATGGGAAAACAGAATATCAGCTGTACATGCTATGGACTGACAATCACAGTCAAAACCTCTTCAATCTAACCACTGCCCAAATTAAAATGGCTACCCAGAATATGTAGAGCCCAAATGCAAGCACTGTTGTGGTTTAATAATGAACTAGGGTCACTGAAGCGATTCTGTACTGGGAAAACAAAATCAAACTCAAAGGGTATTTGGTGGGTAAAATGATAACAACACTATCCTCCTCTGGCATGTAACTAATGCAGACATCGACCAAGCGTAAGAGTTAATCATAGAATTCTTCTTCTTCTGAATTATACTCTTTGTGTCTCTGTTAAAATAGTCATTATTGAAGGAAAGAAGATAAAAAAACCAACATCACAGGTGACCCCAAACATTTGAACAACAGTGTATAAAGCCAACTAACACCAACACAAAATGCAACCAAACCTCAGATCTCGTAGAGCTGGTTAAAAAAAACACTCCTACCTTATAATCTCCACCTGTACATTACATGAGCCATATTTGTGTTTCCTGTGCCACTTGCCTCATCATCTTTGTGACATTTGTTTATGTTCTTGCTACATCGTTGAAAAGCTTGACCCAATCTCAAGATCCCGAGCCCAAACAAGTGGACCCTTGGATGATTCTTACTATTGTTTAAACTTTGGAAACAGAATCGAACCTCTCGCCTGCCTTCCTGCTTCATCACCCATGACCGTGCAGTTCAGAGGATGACATCAGCTGATGCTGCGCCCATATCCAGATTTCACAGGAGACCTGAATGCTGCGGGCTGCCACTTCCACTTCCGTGTTTTGGTACATTTGGATACACCAATGTACACATGAACCATCCTCGAAACCACTTTTTTAAGTGGAAGGTACACAGTGTTCACTGTTCTCATACAAACTTCACTTTGAGGTCAAGTGTTCTCAGATCCAGGTCTGGGTCCTTGAGTTGAAAGCCCCCTAACATGTTGTATCCTGTTTGATTCACCTGTACTCAAACAGTAAAAACCCAGGTTTATTACCAACGTGCTCCTGTACCCCCGCTCCAAACTGTACTCACAGACATGAGATTGATGTGCATCTTATCTCAATAAAAAGCTATTTAAGTGTACTTCTCAAAACATTGAACTGTTCCTTTAAATATGGGTTAGTTGACAGGTTACAGTGAGCGGTGAGTGGGAATGAGTCAAAGAGGAGAAGCAGAGAAACGTACGCAAAATAAAAATGACAGTCTCAGTTATTTTTGCCTAAAAGACATTCTAAATGTTCTGGCCTTTATTCTCTACCCCTGGTGAGATTTGAAGATGAAAGTTCTGCTATTATACTACTGATTGCACTGGGAATATATGCATTATTTGATTATGCATCGTATTTTAGCGATACATGAGTCAGGAGTCTTGAATGGAGAGACTTCATCCTAGTGTGAGGACAGGCGTTATAGAGACACACTAATTCTTTGCTTAAAGGACACAAATATATAGCCACATTTTCAGCAGGGAAATAAGATAGGAATGAATCCACAACTGTTATTAAAGTGAAATAAAGTTAATGCAGCAACGCTGCAGAGAATTATCTTTGCCGGAGAATCCGATCCAACATTTCTCTCTAATATGGTAGTTATATCAAATATCAGATGAAGCACTCTCAATTGAAATCTTCCTTATGTGGCCGATAATGAGTTTCCTGCTTGAATCCAATTTAAGAGCCTCTAATGGACCCATAATGTTTCCCCGCATGGCAAATTAACAGCCATGCATGAGGCTGTGGCACAGAAAAGAGACACTTTTACTCACTTTTAAACTCATTGATTTGCTTTTTCTCCCCAGCAGAAATAACACATGGGGGAGGCGAACGTATCTGGGAGGAAAAAAAACAGAGCGAGGGACTGAAGAAATGAGGTGCAATTATTAATATTACTCCACACACTGCTGGGTTTATTGCATACGTGCACTATTTAAATATTGGTTTTCACAAACAATATTGGATGGTTGAAGCGCATTAATGAAACGCAGGCAGAAAGTCTTGATGAGAAAAGCAGACATAGGACTCTTTTATGTGTTGTATGAGGGGTTTTTTTGGTTTATATGTAATGATGCAGTCATAAGCGACTATTCTTTGGATCTCTTTCATCTGTACGGCCAGTGAAATGACTGATCTTATCTGCCCATATTGATGTCAATCGCACCCAATAACAGTGGGGCGTGGTGAATCCAGCGGGAGGGTGTTATCAGGCTTGACACCGCATCCTTCACTTTCATTTCTACAAGATGTCACGCTGCACAGTTCAGGAGGCTGACTCACAGTAAAACACTCGGAAAACACCAGCAGGTCAAAGGTTCCATTCCAGCAGCATTTCCTTAAGCAAAGACTTTGCTTTCAACCTTTATTAAAGACTTCCACAACTCTTCTCCAGGGCCTCTACGGCATTCCTGCGCAAAGCAGTTGCAGTTTGGTCTACCTGTTTGAGATGTAACCGTAAACATAACTTCACCATTGTCTATCTGCCATAACTAGGATTTTCCTGAACCAAAATCAAGTGTTTTAGTTGCCTATATATATATATATATATATATATATATTTTTATATATATATATATATACACATATACATATACATATATATATATGTGTATATGTATATATATATATATATATATATAGTATACTAGATTCAAAAGAGTTCCCTATAAAAGGTGGGATTTTAAATAAATATACGACTATATGATGAGTAGCACAACATAAAATGAATCCATCCATTAATTCCACAGATCTTCACAGAAAGAAAAAGAATGCAACTCTGTAACTCTGTTGCGTTACGTTGTTGCGTTACGTTGTTGCGTTACGTTGTTGCGTTACGTTGTTGCGTTACGTTGTTGCGTTACGTTGTTGCATTGCATCGCCGCGTCACGTTATTGCGTCGCGTCATGTGCGTCACGTTGTCGTGTTGCGTTACGTTGACAACGTTGCGTTGCGTTGTTGCAAAGGAGTCTAAGGAGTTTCTGGTGAACCTGCATGACTTCATCTGATTTTGCTTGCAATCCGACCCAGTGGATCTGACATGCATTAATAATCACTAAATAGTTAACTAACTATATAGACATAGCCAATCTTCAATCATATACAGACTGTATATGCTTGAAAACTGATGTTGTTTATTAGTTCAGGTTAGAGGTCCCCAGTGAGGGGGATGTAGTTTGATTTAAGGTAATTATAATGATGAAATCAATATCCCTGACATTGTCTCACCCTACTTTTAACCCATGATATATTTTCAGGGTTGACACTCCATAATTTATTCAACTTAATTGGCTGGAAGTGGAGATCAGAACCAGTAGTTCTGTCCTGTTGGTTGCAGCACTGAGTTTTGTATTATTGGGAATTTGCTCGGATGTTCCTGATAAGATCCCAACCATATCTATTTGGCATGTAAACGAAGCCTGGAAAACCAGAGCTGTGTCCACTATAATTTACCATCTCCAATGATGCGACATGACAACTCTGGCTGAAGCACTAATGGTTATATAGGGCTGATGGAGGCCGGCATATTGCTTACCACTAACGGCCCAATATAACATGATAAATTGGCTGAATTGAGAAGGCAAGCCAATTAGATATTCATGCTCAGACAAAATGGATGTGCTCCCTTGTAATGAGACAACAGGAGAGAGAGAGAGAGAGTGTGTGTGTGTGTGTGTGTGTGTGTGTGTGTGTGTGTGTGTGTGTGTGTGTGTGTGTGTGTGTGTGTGTGTGTAAACAGCTGTTTGAAAGGTGGGGGATGTGCAGAGTAAAAGAGGATGAGGAGCAGGACTATAGGCCCCTGTAGGTGTAAACGAGCTGTTAAGGGTGTGAAAGCGCTGAATGAATGTTCATAGTGTTTGACGAGCGCAAGAAAGAAAAAGAGAGAAAACTGAACACTGGGCTGGGCAAAAACAATAAGTGGAGAAAAAAGGGAAAGTCTGGGCCAAACGAAAAAAGATGAACAAAGATGAAAATACAAGACTAAGAAGTCGGAGTCAGCTGGGCTCCTCGGCTGTCCCAGTGCAGCGCAGCTGCTTCTTACCTCTAATAATGCTGTCCCATTAATACCACTTACTATCCTGACAGAGCACTAATTACTGAGAGAGAGAGACTGGAGGTGGGTAAACCACTGTCTCTAGAAAAGACACAAACAGACATGCATGGGACCACACTGTAAATGCAAACATAAATCAGGGGTCCATGCAGTCATGTTTCCATTTAAAATACGCAAGGCTGTGCAAAACGCCATGTGCTTGACTCACGTGTCTCCATTGTGAGTCTGTGTGAAGCCTGTGCCACTGTTACATGGGTCTGTTTATTGGGTGTTGGAACCCAATGTGGGAGCTACATTACATGCTCTATGTCTTCTTCGCCATGCTACTGGAGAGGCTCCAGAGGTCAATGTTCCATCATTCGGCTCCAGACTCAAACATTTCAACAAGTATTCCATGAATTTGCATACAATTTGGTGCACATACCAATGACTTTGATGATCTTGTGTTTTTTCCTCTGCCACCACCATCAGTAGATTGGCTTTTTGTGACACTGCTTAACAAAAGGAAAGGAATGAGATGTGGTTCAGTATCTTTGCCATTTCAATATGTAGACTGCATAAGCGAGGGATCAAACCCCGCCCCCCAGCCACAGCCGCCAACGTTTATGTTCTTCTTCCTGTCTCAGCTCCACTTGTACGGAATTTATTGCTCATCTGCAAATGCAATGTTGCATGCTCACATGCTTAATTAACAAGGTGACTATGGTAAACATTATAGCTGCAAAACTTCAGTACGTTAATTGTTAATTGTAATGGTGAGCAGGTAGATAAAGTCAGTGTTACAGTTTCATGTGTCTAACTCCTGCTCTCCTGTAAAACCAATGTTGCAGCTGTGCAACATCTGTCTGAACGTCTGGCTCTCCATTGTAATTATACCATAAATTCTCAAACTGCAGAGAGCCAGGCCTTTATTTTCAATTAACCATGTTTTATGTATATGAAACAAGGCAATTTCCTGCATAGAGAATCACAAGGGGGCCGCCTCCATCAGACTCTGTGCCATCTCCAGCTCCCAACCAAACTCTGACGGGTGTCTTCATGGAAAACAGTGTTTTGTGTTGCACTTGGTGGACTTCTGTCAGTATTGTAATCATCATCGGGAAAAGGGCTGCCAGAACCGCCAAAGAGGAAGGAAGCGCCTGTTGTTGTTGTTTTGTTGGGATCGAAGTGTGAGCCACAAGTCTGTCACTGACTGGCTGACTAATACAATTACACCATCGGTCATTGCGCCTTCGAAATGAATATGCACCAGTGTTTTAGCTGGCAACATATTTGTTACCACAGAAAATATGTAAAAATAACTGATGAATGTAAGAAAACACCATTCTACGATCCATCATATTTAACATTGAAAGCCGATGAGGTCTCCTATTCCCTGTTATTCAATGTTTTATTATAGTTTTATATGGACAGCTGAACATATGTGCCTAAAAATCATCTTATATAGTTATACAATAGCAGAGTCCATACTTTGGCTGTAGCGAATGTCATATCACATAAAAATGTTTTTTGTAGAAATATGATTTTATCAATGTAATTCATGGTGCTGTTAGATTGCTGCTAGACCTGCTAACACAGCCCATGCCTCCCTTTGTGTGCTGCAAGCAGGTGAGCAAACTGACCGCAGTGAAAATGTTTTGGAAAAGTTAAACGCCAGGAATAGCAGAATATTTTGTTGGATAAAAACATGTTGAGATCTTTTTTCACATCTTTTTTTCAATAATTGTTTTTACTTTTGGATTGAAGACTTAGATCATTTCAGTGTCAACATTATGAATGAAGCTTACAACTATACAGTACAGCCCTCGTCTATACATTCAAAAGGTAGGCATTAAGTCTCTACAAAATAACAAGCATGTGCAAGGAATCACAAAGGAGTTTTCAGTTAACAACTTTTTTTTAATCAAAAGCTGGAACTTAACAAGTTGCTTTTTTTTGACGTTACAATGTAATAAGTAACATTTAAAACTAATGTGACACAGCACCTGTGACAAATGGCATGATCCCTCACCGGCTTCCAACCTGCAAACTTTAAAGGGGAACTTTTCCCGTGAAAAATGGAGTCTCTGTAGTCTACACTTTGTCTCTTCTTGAGGCTAGGGTAGCAATGCCATATTAGTTGCTAGCATAAGAATTTCAGAGGTAATGTAGGCGGACCCGGGTCCAGACCCAGACGCCATTGTATCCAGACCTGGACCTACAACCGATAGATAATTAAGTATTATTACATCTCGACGGAGTGCTTCTATGGTTCAGCTGTCCAGGAAACACACCGACCAATTACATGCCTTGTAAATCGTATCAACTGATGCTACCCACCCAATCAAATATGTGTATTCCAACAAGCATATTGGCTGGAGTGAGATATAAACAGACGGACGAGAGGCCGAACATTGGAATAGAAGTTATTTCACATGAGGTTCTCCAAAAAGAGAAATGTGGACAGTGAAACCAGATCCTTTAACAGTGAATGGACAGACTCTTATATCTTCATTCTTCTAATGGACGGTTTAAAACCAGGGTGTCTCATATGTTCAGAGACCGTGACGATTATTAAAAGTAATAATGTGAAGCTCCACTACGAGACAAAGCACAAATCTTTGAGAAAACGTGCCGACTCACATCCAAAATGAAGGCACAGAAAATAAACAAAGCTCATATGATCAGAATCCGGACACATTAATTCACTGTCCAACAATAATGTTAACAGAGAGGAGGAGCTGAAACATGAGGTTTTAATAACCAGATAAAGTCCATGCACACACATTTCTCTTTTTAGAAGATGAGAATAATATAATATCGTGGCTTGTTTGGGTGACATGACTTCACACCTGAATGAACTGACTTTAAAGATTCAAGTTAAAATCTTTTTGGGAAAATGAAGTATTCTGTTTTCGGATAAACATTTTTCAAAAGCTCTTGTTATGTAATTTATTCTAAAAGATGTAATTTACTTTATTTGAAATGATAAATTATTTATTATTAGAGTATGTATTAATTACAATTCATCCATTTAAATTTGAAAACTGACGATAAATATTGTTGAGATATTATTCAGTTGAACTTTATTAATTTGATTTGACAGTCAGGTGTGGACTACAAACAGATGTTGATACAACTGCTTAGCTACTTCGATATATATATATATATATATATATATATATATATATATATATATATATATATATATATGGGACTAAATGATAGCACAAGTTAGCTGCTATAGTGATGTTCTGGACCTCCTCATGAGGACATTCTCTCTAACTGGACCTCGTTGAACATTAATTGAACACCTCTGTTCTAGCTTATCACTTATATAGCATTTTTACCATGAAAGATATTTCCACATTATATCACACCATATTATTTGTTACACTGTCGGGCTACCCTACATGCATGTAACAACACAGTATGTGCACACAACCATTATTCATATGCAAATCTGTACCAAGACAAAACATAAACAGCATAATGAGAAAACCGTCTTACATATACGAGCACATACAGGTCTGCACCATGTTTTGTTGACACAGTTGGTTGATCACCAGTTGACATTAGGCTGACCAATTTATTTTATTTGACAATAAATCATTCCTGGCGTCCCCTGAAGCAGATATTGAATCTGTCCATCTTGTTGTGGGGGATGGGCTGATGCAAAAACACTGTCTGGTATGTATGGCTTTTGCAGAAGGCTACTTTCAGGTTATATGAGTGGGATGTATGGGATCATCACCCATACATCCCACTAACTTTCCTTTAAGCAGCACAAAATAATATATATATATATATATATATATATATATATAGACTGGTAAAATTCAAAACTGTTCTTACTGTCTTTAAACCCCAAACCAACAATAAATGTATCTACAAGTACTGTGTTTACCAAAACCTGATATATCTTCTTCCTCTGTACCATAAGGCTCAATTGTTTCCCAAAAACTATTAAAAACACATCAGTGAGCCTCCCTGTTGCACTGGGTGAAATGTTCCTTCATCACCATGAACACACACAACAATGTAGCTTATTTTGAATCAATCCCACAGACACCACCCTGCTCCACAAATACTCCGTAGAGTTGAGCACCAAATGTGGATTAATCCGCTACTGAAAACAGTCCCAGAAAAAAAGTCCCCCCTGCTACTGTTTGAGTAACATTTGATAAAAACTACACTGAGAAGCTGTTTCAGTAAAAAGTCTTCTGAAAAAAACTCAACTATTAAGGTAAATGCCGGGTAGTGATGACCTTGACCTTGTATTCTTATCTAAACTTTCTCGGACTATTTTTAGTGCAGTGGGCTCGTACGAGTGTGTCATAACAGATACGTTCTTAACTTCAGATATCTTTGTCGCCGATTAAGCGTGATTAATGCCATCTCTGCGTGAAAATGTGCTTGTTCATTATCATTTAATTTAGCTTAATGAACTCTCCATTTACACCATATAAGGCAACACATAACGGAAGTCATTAGGATATATTCATGCTCTATTCAGTCAAAATTAGTGTTGGCCGAAGGTAAATTATAATGTTATCATTATGTGTCTAATGTAACCATGTAAAATTGAGTTTTTGGTGAAAAACCTGACTTCCTAACAGCAGCTCTAAGCAGCTCATTAAAATAACCATTACCAGGATTTTCTTTTACTCAAACCCATTTAAACAAAAAAGATTGTTTATACATACATATATACATATATATATATATATATATATTGTATAGTATATTCATTTATAATATGTATTATCCTAATCATTTGAATATTGTGTTTTTCTGCAAGATCCACTATTGATGACAATAACAAAGTAAAAAAGGATAACATTTCCATTTTTTGATGGTTTACACTGACTTCAAGAGGGTTGAAAAAAAAATGTCAGGGCGGTTCTGGGGCGCTTCCATGTATCTACTCTTTCTCCACCAAACAGGCAATAATAAATCATTGAGGGAATTAATAAAGACATGGAGTGTTAAGAGGAATTGATACTGGAATCTATATCAATGAAATCATACTGATTGCCATCTCTTATGTTGACTGACATTGTCTGCCACTAACAGCATTTCAATATCCCCTCTCTGCACCCTAGTGCTCCGTGCTTTCTAAACACATCAGATCCCCGATGGACGTTTGGACTGCGGCGGACTTTGTGTTCTGATTGTAGGTCAAACTCAGCTGACATTCCCATGAATACATATGAGATCCAGCCTAAGATCCAGTATTTAGCCGGTAAATGGAAGTTAGTGGGAGGGCACTTTCAATGGGCTGCCACAAAAGAATAATACAGTATTTCTATGCCTCCCACCCCCCCCACAACCCCCCCACCAAAACAACAGACAACAGCAGTGGGAGAAAAGCGGCGCAATAACCTTTACCTTCAGCTGTCAGAAACAAAGCTCCGGTGGATATCTACTGAACGGCAATCACATTGCTTTTTCTCTCTCTCCTCATCCTACTCTCTCTGTTACACACACACACACACACACACACACACACATACACACACACTGCTCTCAAGGTAACATGAAAGGCCCCGGCTGATACAGAGACATTTTAGGGCCCTCATCTATCTCCCATGGCCAGGAGCTCTAGCGCTTAGCAAATGTCAACAGAAAATAATGCACACACAAAGGCAATCTTATTTGTTAAAGAATCGCTCTAGGTCACCGCAATTCAGCCAGGCAGTGCAGAGGGAGAAGAGCCACCGAAATACAGCACTACAAAGACCTCTGTTTTGTTTTTCGACTCTTTTCTCTCTATTCCCCGGTAATTCCCCCTTCATTTCTTTTTTTTTCTCGCTCTACCTCTGTTTCTGTTTATCCCCTGCTGCTGTGAGACAAATAAATATCCTTCTGGTGTTCTCCAGCAAAAGCTCATCTGGTCAGCGCCTGTTTTGTTTTTTTCTCCCCCCCCCCTCCTCCTTCAGCTTAATCCCTGTCCCTCATCCCCTGTATTTCCCTCTAATAATCAGTTCCATTTTGAATGTTTTGATGAGTGTATTCCTTTCACATTATGTATTGCCATTGCGCGGCAGGTAGCTAATCAACTAAAAACATTCACTCTATTATTGCCGCAGCAGATGAGCTCGAGAAAAAAAAAAAGAAAAAGAAGTCGGCGAATTCAATAAAGCGCACACCTTCGAGGGGCTTTAATTTGAATTTCTTCCCCGCCTTGCTTCATCTCCCTCTATCATCATGTTTATTTGTCCTCATCCGAACATCCGCACCACTTCTCAATGCTTCCTTTGCACCGTTGTTTTTTTCCTTCCTCATTTCACAATCATGCAAAAAAAAAAAAAAAAACAACACTTTGATTTCTAATAATGATATTTCCCTGAATGTCAAAGTTCTAATCTAATAAGCTTTGTGATTAACAAGCAGCTGGTGTATGCTAAAATATCCCTGTTCTTGGCTATAAAACTGATTCCATGCTTGTGTGCGATACTTTAAACGCACTATACCATTGGTTCTGCTTTTAGAGTCACTGCAATGATCACTAATCATACATGTATACATTTATTATCTGATTATGGGACTTTTTAAATTAGTCCGATGACAAAGGGGTCTTTTTTTTTCTTCTTTTTTTTTTTATTTGGGTTTCATTCTCATATATCTAGCCATCAGTTCTCATAATGTTGTTCTCATCCAAGTTAGATATCTGAACACAGTGATGTCACTCAAGATATGAACAGTCAGGCAATAAACAACCAAGCAGATCACCCAGATGATCTAAAGCCCTTTAGAGGTCAAAATGAAATGTATGTCATTAGTAATCCCTCATTCCACCCCCAAAGCCTCAAACTAGTAATATTTTTTATGTCCATTAGGGGGCGACTCCTCTGGTTGTATAGAAGTCTATGAGAAACTGACTCTACAGGTCGACACCACCGCGTTGTCCGGTGTGGGTTTAACCCCACACAGTTTGTTTTGAGTTGGTGAAAGTTAATTGTAACCTTTTTGGTAAACTAAAAATGTCTTATTCAGCGTTCGGTGGTACTTAGCTCCACTTTAAAACTGCAGTCCACAAACCAATGGGTTTCCACTTCTATGTACAGTCTATAAAGTGAAGAGAAGCTTTAAAATAACAAAAAAAGTAAAATATCTTAAACTTAATCAAACAGACTTACACATTTGGCCATACCAGCTTGGACATGACAGGAAGCTACTGCCCCAGAAGCACTCGTGTTAACTACCAAACTTTTCTTGAGAACGGTTAACACTACCAGTTTTCTAACTTGCTCCAGTCCTCACATTTTTTGACGTTCTTGACGCTACAAAAACAAATTTCACACAATGTGATCATCAGTACTAAATCCTCACATAAAAAATGTACGCAACAGGAGTTACCTTTTTTGATTGGGAAGCAGGAGTGTAAGAAGGGTCCCTCAGCTTACATCCTATGCAATGACTTGTCTGACCGAGGAGTCACTTACCTGTTACCATCACCACGGCAACCTTAGATTGCTGACAGACAGACACAGGTAATTGTGATGAGCTAATTAGTGCAGTTTGACACACACACACACACACACATGCACACACACACACACACACACACACACACGCAGACACACACACTGTGGACGTGCACATGTTCAGGCTTTCCTCTACTTATTTATACTGTCAGCGAAAACCCAAACCCTGAAGCTAGAATCATAACTCAAGTACTTAAGTACAAAATGTGAGCTTATAGGCCTTCCTCACAGCATGACATGGCGGGGTAAACACAGGTGTAATTGTGGCTCCATTCTAATTTGTGTGTTACAGACATTCCAGTGAGCCAGCATACACCAGGACAATAGCAGTAGGACGTGCTGGTATTTTTGGCATTCAGCATTTGATACACTATGTATTGGGACGTACTATATATTTTTTCTGGATAGTACGGTGTTATGGGTATTTCTTCACAGGAAGCTCAGGATCAGGCAGTCTTTTTCAAAATAAAAGCCCCATGGAGTAACTTTATCCTAACAGGAAGCTCAGGATGATGTCTGTTTTCCACTCAAATATTTCTTTACTCTACTAACAACTTACAGTTTTACAGGTTAATTACACACAAATACCACTTGCTGTTTAACAACTTGTACTTTTAACGGATTATTCAAGACAAATACTAGTTTTTCTTTGAAAAAACTTCCACGTTTGAAAGTTTAACAGTGTAACTTCCAACTACCCGGGGACTGTGTCAGACCCAATATTTAACAACCACAGATCTTGTGGAAGGCATTACAAAAAAGCACAGCAAAGACTTCCTGCTGCCAAAACTACAGAATTTCCGCCAATCTACTTTAAACAGAGTTTACCTGTCTGTAAATCCAGGTATACTCAATTTTAACATTGCGTCCTGGTTCGAGCACTTAAGTGGCAAAAAACAAGACAAAGCTTTCCAGGCTGCCTTCACACCACACTGTCCTATCACCATAGCAAATGAATCCAACGCACAAGTAAATCACCTCTTTCAGCGACTGCCCTCGGGGCAAAGGTACTGAGTGTTTGTCCTGCATAAAATATTTAAATAAGTAAAAATATTGTAAAGCCAGCATCTATTTATTTAACTTTGAGTTCTCAACATTTAGTGTATGGTGCACCTTTTTAATGGAGCTTCCAATGTGTCTTGTCTTGATCTGAAGTAATATTTGTATGGTAGGTTTTGCACCTGCGAAAAGAAAGACACATTCTGCCCTTTGCATGCCAGAAGTAGAAAATAAAGTATTTTCCCTTCTAATGTGTGAAGAAAGTTTGGATCCTCAGGAGCTATTCAGAGAGCGTAGAAAGATGGGCTGGGTTAACTGTTCCGAACGGCCACACTGGAAAGTGAGGTGAAAAGCCTGCTGCCTCAGAGAGAGGGGAGTTTAAATATGGGTTTAACGGCACCCATTCTCAGACAGTCGCTCCTCGAAGAACGACATAGTGTTGAACTCAGTTGTTCACAGAAAAAAGTGATAGTAATAGCAATGGGAACATTAAAGCAGGTAGCTCGAGAGAGAAGTGTAAACACTGCATACTTTTCTTCTCCATACACCCGGCCATCCGCTGTGTAAGGAGGCATGACTGTCGGATCGTTTGTTTTGGAAGGTCACAGAGATGGACGGACACTTCCCGCCCCAATCCAGAAGGCTGAACTGTGTGCAGAGAGGGGGGTTCCGAAGCTATTCGACCATCCGACGAGCACTTCTGGTTATAGTGGTGCCCAGGAGGCACTGGTCAGAAACATTTAAAATCACCAACTGATAGATTATAGGAGGGCTCACCACTAACTTTAAAATGTGGTTGTTAGGCTGGCAACTAAGCATAAGCTTTTGGTTGCCGAGATTGAAAATATTTTATTTTTATTCACCTTTTATTTTGAGTAATTTAGATACATGCAGTTATACATCACCTTAATAGTGAAAATGTGACATAAAAGAATGAATGCTTTATTACAGTTACCGAACTAATTTCTATGTTTGTGTTAATCTGATACTTTTCAGAATTTGAATCTTAAAAATCTTAGAATTCATGCTACACAAAATAGCAGTCCTGCATCTGTCAAATAAGAATCCATAAAGTCCTTTTCAGCCATTTTTTTTCCCTTTAAAAATGTGTTTTTTTGGACCTTTGTCCTGATTCCTACCACAAATCCATCGGCCCTTCAGCATTGAAGCCTTGGATTGTGGGTCCTTCAAGTGTCCCCAACATCAGCTTGTCCATCATCTCTACTTCCTAAGATGACCTCCAAACTGTCTTGATTCCGATAGGCAGCTGAATCCCCTCTCACACACAGCTGAAGAGGTTGGGAGAGGTGATTGGATGAACCATTTGCTCATCACACTCCTGCTGAAGCCAGTCAGGAAAAGATTTCTTCTGTATGAATTCATGTCCCATTAACGCACATTACTAACTCTGCTCCTTCTCCGGAGTCTGTGTGCCTTCTCCTCACATGTTTACGTGGATCGTGGTTTTATCTGGACCCTGGTCCTGCCCGACACCTACTGCTATTATCATTACTTTTATTAGTTGCATTGCTATTAGTATTGCCGATACCATTACTGCTTATATTATCATTATTATTCTACTATATCCACTGTTGCTGTTATTTTTGGTATTTGTAACTTTCTCACCATGCCTACATTTTATGAATCATTTCTGTTATATGCATTGAATGTGTTATAACTCTGTTATGTTGTTCATTCTGTACACATGACATCTATTGTACTTCTGTCCATCCTGATAGAGGATCCTCCTCTGTTGCTCTCCCGAGCCTTTGAGAGGCTATCTTCTCCAGACTGGCTTTGGCCAGAGTGGGATGGGGAGATGGTTCATCCAATCACCTGCAACGTATTCTCTGAAAGTGCCTGTCCTTTTATAAACATTTACCAATGACGTCTTCTCAGATGGTTCTGCATAACAAACCATCTGGCAGGTCAGGTTGACTGATGACAACCGAAGACCAAGCATCGGTTGCCAATTTCGCAAAATGGTTGCCAATTGCAATCTGTCAACTGTTACTGCCGATGCATCGTAATTTTGTTAAAAAAAAACAGTAACAAATGTGCTAAATGCACTTAAAAAAAATGGTTGATGTGATCCCAGTATACAGGCAAACCAATACATCACTGGAACCGTAATGGTTCAAAGTCACGAGGAACTATTAGCAAGCCACCTCACTCACCTAAAAGTATGTGCTTTGTAAGATAAGGGAATTTGATTGGATGCAAAAATAGAGCTAAACTAGCCTTTTACTACGAGTCATATTCAGACAGAATGCAAAGAATTCTGAAGATCACCAAACTGTCTCATGCCAAATGACACGGAATAGTGTTCATGGATTCTCATTTTTCCAGCTTAAGTGTCAAACAGTTGGACATGAGTGGAGGGAAAAAGGAGGAAAAGTGAAGCTGAGGTGGGAGGAAATGGAGCAGAGGCCAGAGAGGGAGCTGTCAATGCAGACGGGTGGGGGTTACAAGGTACAAGCCCCTTTAAACACTCTTACCTGTCATCTTAATTGCTTTAAATGTCAAAGTTACAGTCCAATTAGACATGGCTCTTTATCGGCTCGGCCTGAAAAGGAGACAGGAGGAAGGGGCACTTAATATTCAAATCATCCATTCAAATATTTAAAATCAAACACGGCGACAATGACATTAATTATCAGGAATAACAGCTATCTGGAGGGAAACAAATGATTAGAGTTGTCAATTAGTGGAGTGAGAATTGGTGTGTGAGGTGGAAAAAGGGGTTTGCCATTAAAAGTCAAAGAACAGAGGGTAAAAACAATTCAGGTTTTCAGAAGAGACTTTTAATATATCCAAAGAGCTGTGTGAAAGCACAAAGCAAAAGGTGCAGCAACCAAATTGGTCAGGCTCTATTTCAGTTTTCACATTTGGATATTCCCTCAAATTACCTTTCAAAGGTCTGAACAGAAAAAAACAAGTATATACTGTATGTACTTACATATTGTTACTCGATATACATTTATTTATATATAGAACACTCATATATCCTGGTCCTCTTCCATGGATTAACAGAAAATAAAACACCAAGTTACTTTTTAATAAAGTAAGTCCCCTATTTTTGAGTGTGTTTCTGAGAGGATTTATCTTTCAGCATTTTCCTGTCACAGCCAATATACTGTAACAAAATGCACTTTGTGACCTGGGTGAACAGAAAACTAAACTCTTTCCTCACTTATTTTCAACATGCATTCTCAAACTTTTCCTTCTTGCTGTATGAGTCATGTGTAGGCAAAGTTTAACTAGCACTCCCACATGTTGCAGTAATATCACTGCTGACACACTTAAGAAACAAAGTCAATAAGAAATGTATTGTGAGAGGTTTGAAAAGAAAACACTTTCTGATGCTTGTTTCTGGTCACAGTGTTGACTGGTGATGGTATTGCAGATACTGATTTGATGTGTTACACTGTTATGCCTCTTTGACTTGAATTTCCAGATCCGAGGTGAAGACAATATCCAAGTGCTGGACAGAGTTAATGTAAAACACTTCACTATTCATAGAGCATGACCAGTTAAACTATTTTAAATGGTGTCATGAGAGAAAAAAACATAAACTGTTGATGGCATATCATCTCGGCTGCAGCAACTGTATTAAAATTGTCATTAATTTGTTATTTGGTTGCTACAAACATTACACCTGAGCTCTTCTTCACTTCCCTGGAGTCAAAGCGCATTGAGTGAATAGTCAGAAGAACTGCTTCACTCTGCTATTGCAACTTTTTTCGCCAACTAATTTATAACGTTAGTGCAGGCAAAATGCCTTTACGAATTAAATCTACTTTTTTAATCGTGGTGGTTATGTGAAACCAAGCCACTAATATGCCAACGTGAAAATACATCTGCTAAGTGTTTCTAACCACGATTAGCCGGACTTGGGTATGTTTGTTCTTGTGAACCAGACTTTATTCAACCGGTGCTTGTGACCACGAGTAGCTAAACTTGGGTGTGTTTTATGCCATGAACCAGAGTGTATTTCATCGGTGTTTCTGAGTAGCTGCGACTTAGATCCTTGACGCAACTATGACAGATGTGTCGCTCAGATCATTGACCTTAAGTGGATTTTTTTCAACAATTGGTTGCAAAGCGGTGACTCAAGCTATCATTCGAATCATTTGATTCAGAGGTTTCCATTTGACAAGATAATGGTACACAATCCAGCCTGCTGGAAAAGATTTAGATTTTTGTATTGAAACCTCATTGCAGGGAAACCATTGTGGGGTCAGTACATACACTCAGGAAAAGAATTTCATGTTTCTAAATATTCTTAGATTCAGAACATGTATAATGTCAAATTTAAGATCTTCTCATGTATTGCATTTCCTTTTTCCCTTTTGTTATCAACAGCTTCATGGGAAAAAAAGGAGAGTAAAGCTGATATGCGGATATGGGGTGAGGGATGAGTTGGTTTGGGAGACAGAGTCATTTAAAATACGGAAACACTGACAGAGGGTCTTCAAGGTCACCTGGAAAGCGTGAATTGCATTTGAAATCTGTCGGGATGTCAGTCACTGTGGGCTGCAGCAGAAAGACAACACATAGCAACTGTAGTCATGGTGTCCATCATGAATGTTGCCGGTGTCTCCTGGGTAAATGCGTTTGTCTTTCAGGCCTTTTGCCAAACTGTAGAGGCGAGGAGGCATTTCACGCTTATGTATATAGAACATATATGTTATGTATGAAGCTATTTAAGCCATACTTACTTGTCAATTACCTAATGAAGTTTTGTTAGTGGTGTCAACAATAAAACATAGTCTATATGACAAGATATAAGCATGTTCTGCATTTTATTGTTAACGTATCAGATGTAAATATTACATTGAAAGAGCATCTCTCACCTCTATGGCTGACCAATCACATTGTGCTATATGAATGGTTGGACAGATTGACTTGGTGTGAGTACCTCCCAGAACAGTGATGCCTCAACATTATCTAGAAAAAAATAAGAAAAGTAGCGCTTTATCCTCAAGACCTCCTATCTCCATGGTTACAACAGATAGTCCTCAACGAAAGATGAAGTGGTGGATGGGTGGGTAGATGAATGGAATGTGGGGCTTTGTATAAACCTTGCAGAAAGGGTTTTTACTGATTTTGGACTTTGAAGGCCAGCAGATGCTGATTCAAGGGGAAAACATTCCTGACAGTTTTTGACAAATAAAGTTGGCCTTGGTATAAAGGTTCTGTTTAAAGCAGCTTCACCAACAAATCAGAGTTCATATTGTGCAGAACCAAAAACAGAGAGCCCAGTGGGTGAATGTAACCAGGTATTACACTGGTATTCAACACTTAAACCACAGAGCTTTACAACCTCGACCATCATTTCCCTTTTTTGTTTTGTTTAACTGACTGATAATAATTTCTGAAATTGGTCCACTGTAGCTACTCACAGGCTGCTATGTTATCCTATCAGGGCAAGCTGGCATCGTCATGTATGTTCACTAACATGGGTTGTTTTTGCCATTGACAGGCTCAGATTGTTATTATAAATGTCTGAAATTATGGAAAGAGTCTCGCTTAATGAGAATTCTTGCAGCCAGGGAACCACTGTATTGGCGTATTACAACACTTTCTGTCTTGAAAAATCACCAATAAAGAAATATACCTCTCACATAATGTTAGCTTAGTATTTTGTACTCCGTAAACCGTAGACATGCACTCTGTTTTATGTTTGTCTTGTACATGTGTGATGTGAAGGACATACAGAGCCCAGTGAAGAAAAAAGCATTTGTTGTGAAGAGATATAGAAGTAACGTGTACTCACAATAATTATCATGATGTGGGGGCGGAAAATATTATAGATAATGTGAAACAGTTCATATCTCCGTGGATTGGGCGTTTTGATGCTTTCACTGTATTTTTATAGCACGCAGATCTACTTTATAGTCAAATGTTCTACAACATGGGACCTTTGAACCACTTTGCAGAACCTCAGTAAAAGATCTTGGACCAGAGGCCATTTGCAATTCTCCAAGTATCTTAGCAACCTCATGCCACATTAACATAACTTCAGAATAAACAGGACAAATTATTTAGAAAAGAAACAAGGGAATGTGAAAGTGCAGTTTTTTTTTTATTCTCAAGGATAAAGAAATAATACTGTTGGTTGGCACAGCCCAGAGAAAACTCTTGATTGTTAATCTGTTACTCACGCATTCCTATCACTCAAAAATACATTCCTGATCCATGTTTGTGTGTTGGCTTGTTTTCATACATGGACCCATAGATGTATGTCTGGTAAATGGGATTATGTATGGTATGGATCGGACTTTCCACAACCAAGAAGTCTAGGTGGGCGTTTTTATGTTCTATCTTTAAATATACGTTGGTCTACTATTGAAGGGTTTAGACAAAAAAAGCATAATGCAATAATCAAATATTTAGTATAGGTCCACAGTCATCGGAGCGCCTCAGTCTAAAGGCCCAGACACACCAAAACCAACATCAAAGACCTCTGTGGGTCAGAATAACTCTGCATACCAGCCGGTGGCAGTAGTCTGTATTCATCTTTCAAAAAGGGGAAACCGAAAGACCTAGGACTGCATATATACGAGCCGTTATTATAAACAAAGCAGTGCTCACCACTTTGTTTCATTCCGAATGGCCATGTCACTGTAAAAATCTCCATGTGTTAGAATAATCAAATGAGAAGAAGATGAGAAACGAGAAGAGCCTTTTGTTTGTTGCCCTCTTGACTTTACTCCTTCGCTTGCTTTTCTCACTTCCGTTTCTCTTGTCGTGCACTGATTTGCTTGAGCTGAACAGCCAATCAGAGGGATTTCTCTCACCGACGGGCACTGCTGGTGAAAAGCCACCAACTAGTGCAAACTGTGCAGGGCACACCACAAAAGCTCGGGCTACAGACGCTTACCAACAGCTTGAAACTGTCTCACGGCTGACCATCGGCCTGGTGTGTCACGGCCTTTCGGTCATTTCCCCAACAAACAACACAAGCCTGAAGGCTTCTAATTTTGTCAGTACATGCAATCCATCACCGAGGATAAGCGGACAGCATTCATGGTTCGCAAAGCTTCCTCACAGTGTTAAATCTTATCAGGTCTGTTCAGACAGGATTGGGCAGAAGTTAACCAAAAGCTTCTATTTATGTTCTATTATGCATGTGGTTTGTAGGGTAAATTAGGAAATGCTGAAGAGCAAGCTACAGCTGGATGAGAAGAAGTGGTCCGAGATGACTCCCCATTCAAGATGCCGCCCTGCAGTGTCACAATCTGCAGGTCTCCAGGTTGCGACAGATTCAGAGTCCTCTGTTCAGGGCCAGGTTGAGGTAAAAACAGCTGTTTCTACTAGCAGGCCTTTTGGATCCAGCACAAGCAGTGTTGTGTTGCCTATGGCTGTCTACGGGATGGTGAGGTGGCGAGTGAACATGGCTCTGGTGGGACCGGAACTGCAACTGTAATCCTGTGTCCCTGTGATTATTGTTCAATTATCTATTGTTATATACCAAATGTCCAAAAACAGTGTGAGAGTAGTCTTTACATCGAATCCCCAATCTACAAAAAAATCATCCAATCAAATGAGACTTTGGGCAAATACATAGCCACAAGGATGATGTGAAAACGCATTTCAACGGCGCTAAGGGAACAAAATAGAGAGAGACAGGACAAGATGTGTGTTTGGATATCAGTGGGTAAAAATTTAGTTTTCATCTTAAAAACAATGTGGCTGAGGATTATTCATTCAAGGGAAGCTGTATGTTCTGCCGACAATGTCCGCCGGATAATGCGAACCGACCGCTTTACTTTTGACGGAAGTTAAAGTTGAAAACAGTCTTTCTTTAAATGATCTTTCTTTAAATGATCTGATCTGAATTCTCCTCTTTGAGTTAATTTCAAAACCTTAATTTCCAGCATATTTATATTTTTTAGGGTTTACAAATTCAGTTAGAAAATCAGAGTAGCCAGTATTCAAAAACTACATTCAAATTGATCAAATTCAAACCATTTTGAAATTCAAACCATTTTGAAATTCAAACCATTTTGTGTTTCATGTTGCAGCCAGCCCTACCTGAAACGTGATTTTGTGGTAACTCCCTTTGCATTGTTTCATATGTTCCTTCATTCAGTCTGTAATAAGCTTCCTGTCCAAAACAAAGGAAGAAAAAATGTGCTTAAATATGTTTGTACAATAAAGTGGAAAAGGAAACTTCATTTCATGCTATTTTAGGTGTAAAATATATCAATAGATACAATAAACCCCAAACAATTATCCCTGTAAATATATTTTACATCCATTTCCATTCAATTTGTTCCTGGGTTTATATGACAAGCTATAAATCCTACTGCTTGGCTAACTCATGTCCTTCTTCTCTCCTTTTCCCTCTCCCCTCATCTCTGTCTAGGAAGAGTGGGGTCGCCTCACCCCAATGAAGTCACTTGCCCGGCCTGAGAACATCATTTAAGGATTTACCTTTTAGATCCCGCCACATATTGCTGGATATTGTCTGGATTTATGCTTCCGCACTTCCCATTTGGGTGGATAGTTTACAGGGGATTGGATTTGAATATACCTGCTGTGATTTGTGCTACACAGAGGTGACCGAGTGGAGCTCACCTTGTTAACTCAGGCAATTAAAGTCCTGTCATACACACATATCCAGGCTATTATGGAAGGCCTGGAGGAAATACAAATGAGCGAGAGAAAAGAGAAATCGACCTCGACGCTGATAGGAACATGCATACTCGGCTCTGAGTTGACAAGACACACTGTAGTCACTTCGTACTATTAAAGGAGAACAGTGGTTACACAACAAAATAAAATACAATCAACAAAAAAGTTATGTGTAAATACATTTAGCAGAAATTGTATTCCTTTATTGATTGTCATGGTTTCATATTTCACCCACTGTAGTGATAAATATTCCCATTACATCAAGATGAATGACCCTCACCAGGGTGCTATCCTGTACTCCATAAAGGCCTTTACACATTGGCGGTGAGACAAATAAACAATGTGGAAATGCAAAGTAATCGGCTGCGAATATTTTTTATCACAACTACTCATACAGCCAGTGATGCAAATTAGCGACACTTTCTCAATAAAACCAGCTACCAGGATTGTATTGACCCACAGCGGCGTCTGGTAGTCTGTCTGAGCTAAAGTGTTGTGTAGCCTTAACTACTGTAAGCTCTTTTATTGAGTTTCCATTTAGTGAAAAGCTCTGAGTGAAGTTAAGGGCTTTTATTGTGAAAAGTAAGAACAGAAGAAGTGGATCTAGTCTACAATGCCTTTAATAACTGACTGACTACAGTTTTGCTGTCTTGGTTCGGACCCTGGGGCCTCGACAGTGTACATTTTCAATTTGTCCGTCATGCAAAATATAATTGGTTGATGCCTTAAAAGAAATGACGTTGTTTTTTCGACTCGTCGTATTCACATTCTGGGTGAAAGCACACAACAACAGTTCCCAAAAATATTTTAATTCGCACGGAATGAAAACGCCCTGGTGTGTGACGGCCTTAAGGGTGGATGAAAATCAATATAATCGGTGGCTTCTGAAATATCTCAATAACTATTGGGTGAAGGGAAATGACATTTGATGGTCCTCAGAGAATGAATCCTATGACTTTGCCGATTCTCTGGGTTTTATTTTGAGGTTGACATCTTTTGGATATCAACCTCTTCTGCACAGCAATAAAATCCAGTGGGGCTCTTGTCAAGTGCAGGCAAAGTGGGACGAATAATGGATGAAGAACAGGCTCTCTGCACACAAACAAATGCAGCAATGTCAAAGTTTGCACTTATCCTGGCAGATATCTCAATATCTGCATTTACATTTGGGTGATCTCACTTTCAGTTTGATCTCCAAATAAGGTGGTTTCGATAATCTGGATATGTTCATTTCTTTGATAATCTAAATGTTATTCCACACTGGCATTGCTAGTCTGGTGAGTACAATGTTGTTGCTACAGTGATGACCACAGCTGTGACAATAAGAACGGAGCTGGAATAAATCAGAATAATTTAATGCACAATAGACTTGGTTACATTTAAAGGTAGATTCAAACAGGCAGCCGTTCATTCATCATGAACAAATTAAGAGCTGGGCATCCAGACCTCCATCACTGGAGACAGTATATAAGCCTCCTGTTAGGAAATCAAAAATTAATTTCAGTGTTAATGAAATGTGCGTATTGACACACCCTTGATTAATACTGGCAATATATGCAAGGCAAACAAGGTGTGTCAAGGACTGTCAGCAGATACTCCCTCAACTCATTTAGCATTATCTCTGAGGGCCGCAGACACAATGTGCTGTTAGCTTTGTAATATTATGCAAGTGTCAAAATACAGTCCAATCAAATGACAATAATAACCACAGACGTTTTAATGGGATCCAGAATAGTGTCACCTGAGAGCACGCTCGTCAGTGTGTGTGTGTGTGTGTGTGTGTGTGTGTGAGTGTGTGTGTGTGTGAGTGTGTGAGTGTGTGAGTGTGTGTGTGTGTGTGTGTGTGTGTGTGTGTGTGTGTGTGTGTGTGTGTGTGGTGTGTGTGATTGTGAGAGGGCCTATTCATGTGGAATCTCTTTTACCTCTGGGGAGTTCATGCACAAGTCCCAATTCTATTAAAATGCTACTGCAATCACTTTAATTTTCAGTTAAACATACTGAAGCAATTCAACATGATGAGGTGGTAATGGGGGGAAAGCAAGTGCATCTCTACTTGCAGGTAGTCGCTGAACAAAGGCCTCGGACCGGCTTTGTTTCACAAGTCGCTGCAGCTTCAAGCGGCTGCCATCACTCCTGCTATGGACACGAGAGGAAAGTCAGCGAGCACTGTGCATCTGTATATGTTTGATTAATAGACGAGGATGCGAGGATTTGCATTTCTAAATATATGTTAATTATCCCAGGCATCAGATCCTGCATAAACTCAACTCTTAATGCTGTCCCCAATGAATGCTGCCGTCTCCTTATGAGACGATGGTTAGCAAAAATGCCACCTGGTTGTCATAGGTCGTTATAACGGCTCCCTTGGGGCTGAGGGACTGTCCGCTCAAAACAATAACGCCATGAGTCATTCCTTCAAATGGCTAAATACAATCCATGTTTGTCTCGGAGCCATGTGAATGGGGTCTGTGGTCTGTCACTTGACAAGGCAAAAGTAGCACGACGTCAGCCTCGACTCTATGGTTAATTCAACATGGATAACAATCTATAGGCGTTGCTGAACTCATTGGCTATGCTAGCAGTGGTTGTGCAGTTACATTATGCATTTCATAAGGCTTCTACTGCCTACATGCGCAGGAGGCAAGCTGTTGTTAAAGCAATGTGCAACAATCCCTGCGTCCAGGGGCATTATCAGCCCTACGGAGCCGACGTTTGAAAGCATGGTTGGCAGCTTTGAGGAGGCCAATGCTTGTTTTGTTCTGCACAACTATTGTGAAGTTCACAAAGGAACTGTCATCGAACAAAGCCCGAGTACGTCCAGTACGACAGGGACTTCCAGCCAACCAGTGAGCTACGAGTGTGAGAACAGACAATGAAACCGAAGGAAGGGAGATATGTGTTGACCAAATACCTGGTATACATGAATGGTCATGTCATATGCATTATCAGAAATGGTGCTAAAACGCCTGTGTGTACGGGTATCATTTCTGTATTAAAAAGTTACTGTGGCCTTGGGTTTGCTCTATTATGTGTGCTGATCGACAAACACAAGGTCATTCCTGTGTTCCCAGGGTGCTATGTTCCCCACATTAATATGGCACATAATGGGAACATGACAAAGGGTACATTGTTCCCAGGGTCCTATCTTACCACAGTTCTAAGTTCCAATGGTCCTATGTTGACAGGGTCCTGTGTTCCCAAGGTTCTATGTTTCAAATGCCTTATATTCCCAGGGCCCCATGTTCCAAAGGGCCTATGTTCCAAAGGTCTTATTTTCCCATGATCCTATGTTCCCCAGATTAATATGGCGCATAAAAGGAACATAACAAATGGTCCTATGTTACACAGTTCTACATATCTGCTCTCCCAGGAATTTATTCCCAACTCATAACATACAGACGCTCGGTCAGTACCCCGTCACTCAGGTTTATGCAACAAAACTTGATTGTGGTTTGGGGTAAGTATGTTACCGCCATATCTGGCAGCAAAGATTATCCTTGATTAGGACAGAAGTTAACATCTTCATCTACAGTATATTAGCATCCGTTATTATGTGAACATAGTTCCATACTTAAGTTATGACAGCTGTTGTTAAAAAGCCCTAAAGTCAAGAATGAACAGTGACTTCGTAGGAAAAAGTTAAATATTATTAGCCTGGTCATTTATAAATGATGGCACTGAAGTGATGTCGTCATGCCAACCAGGACATCCTCCGTCACAATAGGATGTATAGTATACATTCTGGATGAAGCTGTCCTGTTTAAAACAGAAATACATTACATAAAGGAAGAAATTATACTTTTCTTATTCGATCTGTTTAGTTAAAGAACTAAAACCTTTTTACAGTGGACTGGTACCCCATGTACCACAACTCCATATCCAAGCATATATAAAGTGATATGATTTTTTGTCTTGTCAATCTTTAGAGTCAAAGTTACTGTTTATTTCTCTTGTGAATACATGTTTGTTTACACTATATGTTACCTGCTACTGTTTCATTTATTAACATAAACAGACATGTAACAAATGCTCAAGATTTGTGTAAAATAACCAAATCAGGGATCTAACTGTAATTCGCCTCCAAATGAAGAGAAAAGGCTGCCCTGTGTGTGGGCTTGAGCCCTTCCCGCACTGAATATCTGACTTTCATACGTTCCCTCTCCCTTTCTCTGCACTAATTCCTATGCAGACACACACACAGAGACACATGCTAGGCCTAATCCTGAGGAGCACTAGCAGTGCAACAGGCAGTGTCTTCAGATGTGTCTTGATCAAGGCAGCAGCCTCGCTCTTTGATGTCGAACATGATTAGCTTTTAGGGAAACGCTGGATCTTTCATAAAAGTGTGTTGGCGCCCTCGGCGGGGTGCCGTTTAGGAAGGCATCACAATCACTGCACAGCACAGGAGGAAGGGGGGGGGGGGGGGGAGGCGGGGAGACCAACCGAATGACTTCTCTAGCTTTGTTTGTCTTCAAGGCTGGGGGAAGAAAAGAGTGTTAAAAAGAGAGATGAATAAAAATGGAACAAGACGACAGGACAGCTGGATTAGACCTCCATACTCTGCTTCTTCTTCACTATTCTAATATATATTGTCATATTGTCACTGCCAGGCAGAAGACCTTGGATGTCCAAAACCGTTACTTTTGAGGAAATGCAAAAAGAAAACAACATTAAAATGAATGAACACGTAGTCAAAGTTGGTAGTGTGTTTTTATATTTGGTCAGATATGTGTATGTGTCATTACCTTATTTATATTTGACCAAAATCAAGCTCAAATGGAGTTACATGGTTTTTTACCAGCAGATGTCGAGATACATGTTTTGTCATTGATAAGAACACATTGCTATAATAGTCTCCTTAACAAAAATGACAAAATGTGGAAAATCAAGTTTTTATTATAGATTTATTTCAGAAGGTCTCAAAGCAAATCCAGTTTTATTTCCAAAACAGTTTTGAAGAGTTTAAATAACTTTGACACCCAACTGAGCTCTAGAGATGGTTCTGGTATGTGAGAGGAAACAGTGATGCTGTTGCTAACCCTTCAGTTCTACTCTCATATGTCTGAACTGGCAGCATATTAAGCAAGCAAATACCAGACGTTCAATTCAATTCATTTTTATTTATACAGCGCCAAATCCTAAGGGAAGTTATTTTAGGGCTCTTTTCATGTAGAGCAGGTCTAGACAGAACTTTCATCTGCTCTCTGGATTTAGTTACCTTTGTAAATCACTTTTAGCATTGTTTAGAAAAGGGAAAAATGAATAAATTGTCATCATTTTTATATAACATACTCTTTAATATTATTTACAAACCCCCAGTAATTCCCACCATGAGCAAGCACTTGACGAAAGTGGCAAGGGAAAACTATTTTTTACCAGGCTGTATTGAAACTGCTTCAACCTGAAATATAAATTAGGTCCTGCTGTTTCTGTTAAAAGACAAGAGAAATACTCACATGCCCATATATACATTGCCACTGCTGTAATAAAGATATTTATTTCACAGTGAGCAAAAAGCCCATCACTGCTGTGTGTAGTCGTGTTGTTGCCAAAATCTAAATTGTTTCACAACGTTAATCAGGTGGAATTGTGCGTTCATGCAAGTGTGATACAAGTCCTTTTTGGATGAAAAACGTAGACATTCAACGTGTCGTCGCTTTTGCAAAAAAAAAAAAAAAATGTTGCCGACTTTGTTGCGGTCCGCAAAAGATTCCTATGAAAAGCAACTACATTTGAACATATCAAAAATCGGCCAACAAAAAACCCACACAGGTATGAAGCAGAGGAGAGATGGATGAAACCTGGAGATCCACGGGAAAAAAAAAGGAGACAGCGAACATCGATGTGAAGGAGAATAACAGGCATGAAAAAGGCAGAATGGAGATGATGTGGAGAGCAGAGGGGGAAGAAGACACGCTACGCTAATCCTGACTATCGGCCTACCAATTAGCTCACGGTAGCTGCTTGTAATTCCACCAAATAACAGGGGATGCTTCGTAAGGGGAATTGGATTAATTGCTATTTTGATTATATTTGTCTCTCCCTCATGACGTATTTATCTCTGCCGCTGTTTCAATTTCTCCTGGAATTATGTTCATTTACATGCACCTCCTGCTAATCCGCTTCTATCTGTTTTAATGAAGCTAAGGAGATTAACAGATTCTCTTTCTACCGCTCTCTCTCTCTCCCTCTCTCTCTCTCCCTCTCTCTCTCTCTCTCTCTCTCTCTCTCTCTCTCTCTCTCTCTCTCTCTCTCTCTCTCACACACACACACAAACACACGTGCATATACACACGTGCTACTTGGAAAACTGGGGTTCAACTGATATATTGAGCCAATATTATCCTAATTAAAAATCAATCAGATGAACCAGCCAGTGTCTTCCATCCATAATGGATATAATTGTTTACATATTGCATTGTGTTGTTTATTTTACACCGGATCAATACAGCAATGGAATGAGAAGAAATTTAAGGGTCAGTTCAATCAAATTACAAAATGACATTCTCTCACTTATCTCTGCTGCGATGATGTATTACCAGGATCTGTGCAAAATGTATATGTTTTATAATTAATGGTTCATAATACAAATTTAAATGATTTAAATTGTAGAATTTAGTTCATAATTTAGGGGAAAATTGTTCTCTACAGGGCCACGGTTGATTTTAAAGGAACTGTTCCCTTAAAATCACCTTCCTCATGGTCTTTTGTTCTGGGAGCGTAGTGAGAAAAGCAATAAGCATATCATATCTGTGGTAAGTAGTTATGGCCTGGATGTGGTGAGTGTAGTTTAGCATCAAGACTGTCTCTTTCCAAACTTCAGAAATACACCTACTAACACCTATAAAAATGACTGCAATACCGGCACTTGGAATAATGTTGTATATAGATTCCATTTTTTTCAATATTTCTTTTAAAATATATATATATATATATATCTTTTTAAATATATATTTTTTTTATTTGATGATTTATGGTGTTAAACTGCACAAAATTACAAGATTGAGTTCTCCCTACTTAAACCCATGAATGTGTTGTTCCCATAGAGGTGCAGGACTGATATGATATTGCAGTGAAACATGAGGCAACAGAGAGTAAAATGTGACCGGAGCGCCCTGAAACTGCTCTGGGTCCAGAGGGTAAGCACTTATCAGCGAGTCAGCAGTTCTGGAGAGAGATTGCTGATGTTTGAACTCAACACCCAAACTCGTCCCTCACTCTCACTACCCTTTTCTCTTCATGGTCTTTCTCCTGTCCGAGCAACGAGGTTTGTTTCCCATTTCCAGATCCAGAGCTGTGTATTAAAGTCTCGTGGATTATAATCACTGCCTGCATCTTTCGTTCATGCACAAAGATCAATTTAAAAAACACAATGTATGTTTTCTTTCGCATATAATCATCAGAAAATATGAATCGTTGTGTTTTTGTGACCATAGAATTAGGCCTTTGTATCGACATACTGGTCTTCTTCACGGAGCCGCCATGTTTCTACAGTAGCCCAGAACGGACAAAACATACACTGGTGAGGACCGTTTCATGTTTCCGCGTTGGCCACCGTCGTTTTCCTCCACGCTCCGCACACAGGAGGAGTTTCAGTTGGTTGTAATATGCGACCTCACCGCTAGATGTCGCTAGATCCTACACACTGCAACTTTAAATCAAGGCAAAAAAAATATTTTAGCACTAACCCCTGTACGCAAAAATGAGTTTTCCCTAGAAAGCGAATGTACACGTCATCTCTTTCTATCCTGTGTGTGAGTGTGTGAGTGTGTGTGTGTGTGTGTGTGTGTGCATATGCGGCTGTTGCTATGGTGACATAACACTTAGCAGCCGGGAGGGTGGGGGAAGTGGGGGCAGTGCGAATGAAGGACATCTCACTCACTCCATGTTGTATGTTTTATGTCATAATAACGGTTCCCTCGGTGAGGTAGAGAGATTAAGGGAGGGACAGATGGAGAGAGAGAGAGAGAGAGAGAGAGAGAAAGAGACAGAGAGAGAGAGACAGAGAGAGAGAGAGAGAATTTGGAAAATAAAAGAGAGACAAGAGATCGCTGGGAACTGAAGACGTGTCACCTTATTGTCACTGTGTGTGTGTGTGTGTGTGTGTGTGTGTGTGTGTGTGTGTGTGTGTGTGTGTGTGTGCCACTCATCGAGGTCTTTTAGCTCAGCTTTGGCTGTAATCCTTCTCAGTAGAGATGGATGACTGCCCTCACTACAAAGTCGTTACAAATTATTTCTAAAAGGTAATTCATGGTGGTCATTCTCAGTTGTAAAGCTCATATGTCTCTGTTTCTCAACCATCCGGGTTATGAATCCCACGTGGGGTCAGTTGATATATGGACATATGATGTAGACTTTAGACTTGTAGAATTTCTTGTTGGTGCACGTCGGGTTGCCTGTGTCAGTCGGTCTGTCCTCCACTCTGGTCGACAACTATGGGATGGATTGGCAATACATTTTGTTGGGGTTATGGTTCATGTCCCCCTCCGAGTGAATTGCAATAACTTTGGTAAAACATAATTGGTGTATGATCAAACATCTGCAAAAGTAATGGCATTCCCATCAGCCTCAGCTGACATACGTGTGTCACTGGTTGCCATGTTGGTAAAGTTTAAACAAAGCCGTCATCCATACATATTATGGATGGATGGACGTATGAATCAATGGATGGATGGATAGATGGATGAAAAGGTGGATTGAGGGATGGATGGATGGATGGATGGATGGATGGATGGATGGATGGATGGATGAATGGATGGGTGGATTGAGGGATGGATGGATGGATGGATGGATGGATGGATGGATGGGTGGATTGAGGTATGGATGGATGGATGTATGAATCAATGGATGGATGGATAGATGGATGAAAAGGTGGATTGAGGGATGGATGGATGGATGGATGGATGGATGGATGGATGGATGGATGTTGAGTTAGGTTGCCAAATTATTTACCTATATAATTACTACATGACTACTGGCCCGAAGCTTCTGACATGCCGCTCCACCTCCTCCTCCACCGTCAGCTTTGGACCGGGACGACGCGTCAACACACACACACACACACACGTTACAAGCATCCTGTCTTTCAAAATAAACCTCAGCTTTCATAGAGAGATGAGTTTAGGCAGTTAAACCACTTTGTTAGGTTTAGGAATAACTTGACTAATGACTCACGTTACAACCAACTGACAAGTCATGTGACCAACAAGTCACGTGACGAAAGGTGAGCGTTTGGTTTCACACGCGACGCGAACAGCGGTCTCCTAGATGAAAGTCCTGCCTTTGTTTGTTTGTTTGTTTGTTTGTTTGTTTGTTTGCTTTGAGAGCAAGGAGGAAAGAATACTCGAAAAAAAAGGATGAAGGGAGGGGGGCAGGAGGAGGGGGGTGGGGCCTCCTTTGCCAATGCCAGATAACCATTCTGCTACCAAGATTTGTGTGTCTGAGTGTGTGACCATGGGCTCATGATAATCACAGCCTCTAATCCTCTCCTCCAAGTGCAGAGCACACAACCCTCCATGTTTACCTTTAATAACCCACACACACACACACGCACACACACACACACACACACACACACACACACACACACACACACACACACACACACACACACAGCAATCAGCCCTTGAAAACTGGCCACTTCATCCTGAGGCAACAACAAAACAAGGTGTTGTATGAGCGCAGCTAGCCAAAGTCCTGAGGCGGAGCTGGGTTCAGTGCAGACAGGAGACAGAACAGAGCTACAGTGCAGAGCGTACTGTGCATGCAGGACACAGGCAGTGACTTCTCACTGCACCTCCCTTTGTTTGCATTTGAATGGATATGTGTGAATATCAGTGAAATGTTGGACGGGATCAGCAGAGGATCAATTACACTGCCTCTGTGGACGAGTGCAGCTTTCTCCATCCAAACCAGGCGTTCCATTAATTGTGACATGAAGGGATACGCACACAATATATGTTGGAGCTTCACATGAGTTTTTTTTTTCGAATGAAGCTCCAGATGTCCTTAGCCAAAAGGCCTCGGCAATAGTTTTTTCACCGCATTGAATATTTAGTTGGATAAAAAGATGTGATTTTTGGCCACATAGTTGAAAAAGGATCATGGTTTGGGTTAAGAGAACTACACTTGTTACCTCTTTTTTTAGCCTTCATATTTAAAAACAACTCAACGCTGACTCTGGGCTTCACACAGGAAACGGACAGCGGTCTCCTGGGTGAGAGTCCCGTGTTTGACCCGACCATCCATCCAACCACCCCATCCCAACCGCCTCCCTATGCACAGTTTGATTTAAATAAATCTCTCTGTTGTACTTACGGATTTGTATTTGCACCATGACAAATTACCTCATTGACTTTTACCTGGCATTGATTTATGGTGTCGATACATGATATTAACACATCGTATGCCACCTCCACGTAATGCACTGTTAAGAGGTTGTGGTCTTTTCGTGTATTTCTGTGAGATCAGGCTATGTGGGAGACATGTCATTTGATTCCAGTCCATCAAGCACACGTTGCGTTTCATCAAATAAGTGAAAACTGATGGCGCTCGGGGGAAATTTCAGAATATCAAAACTGTGTTTCGGAACAAATGCCTGTGCGATTCCAGCCACTTGTTTCCAAGTCATTTCACTAAAGTCCTCAAAAGAAATTGCCTCGTGGTAATGCCGGAGTGGAAAAAAAGCCCGAGGATCACCTTTTGGTGGGATACGATCTGTTCAAAAGTTCATGGCAATCAAAAGAGTAAATGTTGAGATGCATCAGTCCGTCACAAAGGGTTGGGCTGACAGACTGCCACCACCTGCCCTCGTGCATGTAGACACTCCGTATCTGGTGTTCTGGACCTGCACAGCTTCACACCAAATAAAAGGATGTCTGTAAATCTGCAAATAGATTCCATAATATGACTGTAATAATGGTAATACTCATTTCCTGTGGACTATTGATTTAGTAGACACCCTGAGTACGATAGCAAAAACCTAACAGCCTATATTGTCAAAGTAATTGGAGTGTTGAGTTTGTTTTGCATGAATTATGCACAATGATAATCCTGGAAAGCACTTCAATAGGCATTAGGCAAAGGTCGCATGCTATAATGTCTCATTATTCTAATCACTCTTCCATTATAACATCAATATGTAATTCAGAAGACATCCATAAGCTATTTGTAAATAAAACATTTACAAGAACAGAGCCTTTCTGGATGCTGATGTTTATTTCACTCCAGGGCCCTTTGCTGCCATTGATTACAATATTTTCCTCTGCAGTGCTGCTCTGCATTTGCTTATGTGCACAGTTTCGGAGCACTGGCTTCCTCGTGTTACATAATAATCAAGGATGCCGCCCAATTCTCATGGACATCATCAGATTTTCACGATTGCGGACAACGCACAAGTCTGCGGATTTGAAATCGAATTCTCCAAATGCTACACGCTTGATCTAATCACGAGGGCATTAACAAATGTTTTTTCTTATGCTGTTTCCGACCCCAATATCCTAATGATATGGAAATTGATAATTATTCTGTCATGCACACAGCTCGCAGCGGACGTGGCTTTATTGAATACCCTATAAGGATGGGAATATCTTTCACAAACAATTTGCCATATATTGCGTTTCCCCCCCCTCAGATCATTCACGCGGGCCAGAGGCGATATGAGATTGAGATGTAGTGGTATTAGGTCTGAGCAGCTGAAAATGTGCAATAAGACGTCGGTGGTCAGGGTGGTGGCTGGATGTTGATTAACGTCGCTGTGAGTTGACCTCATGTCACAACGTTGAGTAGGATGTCTGGCAGTCCAGGACCCGCGAGTGGAGCAAATTACACCTCCACCCCTGTAGAGCAGCGTGGAGCCGTGCCCCGTGGGAGCTGTGCGGCATGTTGAGGAGAATACAGGGAACTTATTCAATATACTGGGGCATATTATGTTCAAACAATAAAGCGCCGCCATAGCCACCACATTCGTAAGCTTTTGTAAAGGATTTGTTAAGTCCACTTTGGGCTTGGAATTATTTTGTGCTGCATGAATTCAACTGATAATCTTCATTTACTTCCTGCGCTCTTCGGAACATTCAGTTTGGTAAACTGAGGTGTGGTTTATCATAGTCAACACGGGAGGTGTGTGTGGAGCCACAGTCCTCTGTAGCTCTGTATCGCGCTACATTCTAAGCCCGCCCACTTTTTAAAATTTGATTTAAATCCCTCTCAGAACTGTACACCACCGGTTTGGGCCGTCCCCATCGTGGATTAAGACCATCGGTATTTTGGCATTTTGCAACCAGTGAATGGAAGGGAACATATCTGGACTGAGGAGGAGTGAGTCTGTTTGACTCTAAATGGAGCATCATTTACTAAATGAACATCATGCTGTATTGAAGAAGACTTGAAACTAGAGATTGAACCATAAACTCATGTTTACAATGTTTACTGAGGGAATAAATCAAGAGAGAAGTAGAGTCATTTTC
The DNA here is from genome assembly GCA_016806645.1 of Ophiodon elongatus. NCBI lineage: Eukaryota > Metazoa > Chordata > Actinopteri > Perciformes > Hexagrammidae > Ophiodon > Ophiodon elongatus. Next base: position 621,916 of record JACSYO010000396.1, on the reverse strand, counting down.
TATAGACTTCTATAAAACCAGAGGAGTCGCCCCCTGGTGGACAGTAGATGGAATGCAGGTTTAAGAGTCATAAAAAAATCAAATAAATAAAAACTAATTTATTGTGCAACCATCCAGAATATGTCTATCGAGGCAAATTGCTGTTTTCAGAACTGTGTTTTTTCAAGGACAAGAAATTCCCCCACAGCTTTAGCTTTTTTCTCCTGGTGTCTCCTGGTGTTCTGTGATCACTCATAACTCACACACTTCCTGCCCACTTAGTTTCCCTCTCTGTATCACACACTGGCTCCTGTGTGACACCCTAGCTCCTGATTGGCTCACAGGGGGATAGCATCACCCAAAGGGTGGGCTGGAAATGACACGCTCGCTGCCGCTGCGCTCACCATGAGTGTGTGCTGTCCTTGATCACAAACAGCATGATGCACTCTGGGAGCTGTGAATGTGCTGCCATATGGCCTCTGTTAGCTGCTTTGCCGTTCACAGCTTGGGGGAGAATTCCCTCGTCGAGTGGAACTCAAAGATTAGCTTGTCGTGTAAGATTTATGATTTTTCATCTAAAATAACTGTGATTAATAAGAGCTATTAGGCCCACTGACTTGCTCCTGCCCCCAACTTTATGTTAAAGATGACACAGGATACACACACGTTTTACAATAATTGTGGGTAAATAGGCCTCTACTTATTTTAATATATCCCGTGAGTCTAGTCTTGAATAATTGATAAGTAAAAACTCCTGTAGATTTCTAAGTGTAGGGATTTCAGCTCTGTTGTGAGGTGCAAATATATTTGGGGGTTAATCCCAAGGAGTTCCATTTGTGTTTGAATTAAAAGGGTTCAATTTCTTTTTTATTCATCTGGTAAATTCATTACACCGGATTTCATCACCAGAAGCTGCCCACTCACTTTTAGATGGTCATTTATTAGATTTATAAATGGGATTTAAATGATCTTTTTAAATGATTTTGTAGCTTTGTGGAACATGGCTAAAAAATGTAATCAAGGAAAAGAAAGAAATAATGGTTGTGTTGTGTAATGTTAATGGAGGGCAAGCCAGTAATGTGGACTTCCAGTTGAGTCTTTATTTTATTTGTCAAGCTTCTCTTTCCAGCTCAATGTGAAGCTTTGTGGATTTGCTCAAACACACATCATGCACACGTTGACTCATGAATCCGCTCCGTGTCTCAATCTCTCACCTTCAGCACACAGTGAAACACTTTGTGTTTCACAAAACATTTTGCTCTCAAGGTAGTTTTTAGTAGTCTTGTTCTAAGTCACTTTGGATAAAAATATCTGCTAAATGAAATGTAATGTAATTTGGGACAAGGAGAACTGAGTCATCATGTGCAGTTATGATCAGCAAGGCTTATTTATCAGGCCGAGGGAGCTGCATTCTTCATGTATTTTCCTTTGTACTCGGTATGTAGCGGGAGGATGAACCCCCCCCCAAAAAAAGGCAACCATTAAAAATATGTGGCAAATTGACCTGTGATGTCCAGTTCAAACTGGTAAAATATTGTGATTATGGCTCATAAGCATAAGACGAAGCAGAAAGAAGAGCTATAAGACCATTTGATACAAAGTGTATACACGATATGTATTACAGATTTAATTCATTTTGTGGTGATTTTGGGGGTCCCTGTGGAGAAAAGTGGTAGTGTTCCTGAGCACCAGAGTCCCCTTGGAAAAAAGGGTCCGACTGTCTGCTCGTCTCAGTCCTGGTTCTGGTTCTCCCGTGCCTCCCTTCCCTCCCAGCAACACGGCCCGGGTCTCCAGCAGCGTGGGGTCGGTGTCGGCTCCCAGAGGGCGGAGCTCCTGGCCGGAGGAGGAGACGCTGCTGCCGGGGGGTGGGGTTCTCCACCTCCCACCGGGTCGCCGGCGGCATTAGAAACTGGAAAATGGGAGGCGCCTTTCATTGAAAACTTGTCAGATGATTGGATAAACCATCTGTCAATCAAAACCTTGCCAAGGCCCGTCTGGACAAGATCGAACACATCTTCTAAAGAGAAAAGCCTTCAGTGAAAGAACACTTCCCTTTTTGTGTCATTGCGTCACACACACCTAGACCCTGGCTGTAGCTGCCAGGACTCTGATTGGTCCGTGGTCTGAGTCAAACACAAAAGCATTACCTGAAGCCTGACAAGAAGGATGTCAATGATTTTACAAGAAATCCGCTGCCGTGCAAAGGCAACCATGCAGCTAGCATGGCTTTAAAATTGAATGTGGTTTCCAAGTTTGTATGTATGAAAAAATGTAAAATAAACTTCTAACTTCAAATCCTCACATACTGCTCCACTATTCACCATTGTGCTTGATTCCACTTTGCTTAATTATTAAAAGTTCCAACCTTAAAGGGGCAGTTCACCCCCAAAATCCGGAGTGTGTATTTTGTTATGTTGGGACGAACTGTCCCTTTAAACTCTGAGTTCGATTCGTACCGGGACCGACTCACACAGCAGCAGCGGGCACACGCACATTTTACACACAAATGCATGAACACAAGACACACAAAACATCCAGAGAGACTAATCTACTTACCACAAAACCATTTAAGAGCCCTTTAGCATTTACAGTAGCATAATATGTAGATTACGAGCATGCACAGTAATCTCTGCGCTCTGCAGGCACAGAGACAAGCCTCTTTGTGTTTCCCCTTTGTGCGTTAGTCAGCATGGAAATGTGCTCAGAGGGCAAGAGGGGGGAATTATAAAGAGTTTCTATTGACATCAAATCTTAACTATATTCACATAATCCCCTTTGACACACACACTCACACACACACACACACACACACACACCTCCCTCCAATAGCCCACACGCACACTTCTGACAGGGGAAAGCGGATTAAGAAGGACAGAGGGTGGTGTGTGTGTGTGTGTGTGTGTGCCAATGTCAAAGTGTGCGTGTCTTTATACTTTTATGTGTGTTAACAAGAGCATTTGCAACTGTATGTGTAATAATCTATGTATCCAGTGGCTAATCCTGCACTGAGTAGGGGGGGGGCAGCAATAGGGAGGGTGTGTGTGTGTGTGTGTGTGTGTGCGTGTGTGTGTGTGTGTGTGTGTGTGTGTGTGTGTGTGTGTGTGTGTGTGTGTGTTCCCGCTGATAAAAGCCATCGATCACCAGCCGTCATAAATCAAACCAACATTCTCACACACTAGCATGGAGCTCCTTCAGTCCTCTTCGTTTCTCTACTTCCTCTTTAATCATTTCTGTTGGAAGAACTGTTGGAACTATAAAGCGGTTGTTCCGACTCATCTGATGCTGTTGAGACATTATTTTCTTTTTTCTTTTTTATAGTTGATTGTCGTCAGCTTTTTCCGCACCTATTACTATTATTATTACTGTTGTACTATATCTACCTAGAGTTTGACATCCATAGTTTCTGCTCTTGGCCTTTAGCATTTTGAAGTGGGTCCACTCGTGGGTAAAATGTCTCAATTCATAATGTAGTGGGCAAACATGTAAATGAAAGTGTAACATAATTATATTCTTGAATGGGTAATTTGTAAAGTAGCCAATTACATTTTTTTTTTTTTTACAATTGGTAACTCATGTTTCTCTTTACGGAGTTCACTCAGCCCAACACATCCAAAACACGTGATTCACATCTCAGGATCAGCTCTTGGACCCGAACAATGACTGCTATTGGTCTCTCTGTGTTTCCCACAGGATTCTGTAAGACTATGGTGGGTAGGCCTCGACCCTCTAGAGCAGTGGTTCTCAAACTTTTTCTGTCACGCCCCACTTTGGAGGAAGAAAAATGTTCACGCCCCACCGCCCCAACAAAATTGTAACAAAATGGTCCATGTTGAATTTTTATTGAAATAGAAACATTTTGTGACTCCTCTATCTGTGTTTTTTCAACTAATAGATAAATAAAATTGCAATCACTTTCAAGTAAACCAGATTGCTCCATCAGACAAAAACAAAATGTGCAATCACTTTGTTAGAACAATGCAAATAAAGTTCTATCTATGCAAAAAATAACTAATATTTGGCAAAACATTATTGTGGCTGCAATTAACTTGTTTTGTACTGATTATATTTTCAAGATAATAACAATAAAGTGCAACCCGTGAAAAACAAAACCAAATGAGGTCAGATATGTGTGAGCCATCAAGTTGTATCAGCATTAGTGGAGCAGTGAGCCTGCTTTCCACTAAAGTCTTTTTAAAACGGGGTGTCAGATGTGATACGGCCACTCTCAAGCCATGCTCTATGTAGAGCTCAGATCTGTACTTTGTTTGGAGAGAGGCAACAGCAGAGCAGCCGACCTCACAGAGGTAGGATGTGGCGAAGGGAAGCAGAACGCCCGTGTGAGTCTCCAAGGATCTTGGCCGTCGTGCATGCTCAACCGTAACCTGTTAACGGCGTAACGTAAACATTTACACCAAAGTACAGGCTTTTCGCCATGTATTTATTAATGACTGCTGTGTTCACACCAAAAGCATCGCGAAATGTTCGCGCGAGTAGATCACATACAAAGTCACTGCACAGACGCGAATGGATGAGAACAACGCGAATTTCTGCCGGGCGGCGAGTACGGCACGAATAGCGCGGCGTAAACAATTCGCCTCATTCGCGTGACGCTGTGTTGCGAAAGCCAATCAGCGTTGAGAAGCTCCGCCCGTCATCACTGACGTCTGGCTGCTGTTGAATCAGAAACTATGGAGGAGAAGTTGATAGACTGGTAGCGGCAGTCCTCCCGATCCTGGAGAAGCTGTGTGAGGCTACGGATGATGTTATGAACCCAGACATGAGGGCTTTGATGTTCCGACGTTTGTGGGACATCCACAAGACATCCACAACATGTACAAAACAGAAATAGTGGTTATTTCTTCCACGGTGGATGGCGGAAATTAACTATTTCCACGGATTAAGCCACGCCCCCTCTCCGGCGCGAATGAAGCGAATGAAGCAAAATAACCACAAATAGTCCGGCGAGTAAAGTCACGCGAGTAAAACGGCGCGAAAATTCATATTTTGGTGTGAACACAGCAAGTTTTATGTCCGTGTACTTTGTACTTTTGTAATATGTGAAGTTCTCAATAAAGTTCTAAATAATTCTGCATTTCCGTCACTGTAATCACGGCACACCCCACAGTTTGAGAAATACTGCTCTAGAGGGATCCAAGGCTCCTGGTCCCAAGAAGAAAGTTCTGTACATTTTAACCTGTTCCACCATAGCCTATTTTTGAGGTTTCCGCACGAAAAAAGCATGCCCATACTAAAGTGAGTACCATTCTGCAACCACAATGTCTATTTGAATAATTTTGGTGTTATTATAATGGAAATAACTGTGAAGCACTTTCAGGATGATCATCACTTTAGAATAATGCAGTTGCAGGTTTAATCCTTTTTTATATCATATCACAATATGTGAACACTCTCTCTGCACAGTTTGACTTTGAATAAAGTGAAGCAGAAAACAATAAAAGAGTTTTTAGTACAGACAGGTCAGAAAAATCCTCTGAAAATTAGGATTTATTGAATAATTTAGTTCTTTATTTCTTTGACCAAAACTCTTTTTTTTACTTATTTTTTCACTAATTATGTTTAATACATTCATATACAGCATTAACATACACAATGCCAAACTAAAATAATGTTTTTTGCTCTGAAATCTCTATAAAATGCATATTTTTGTTCTCAAAATCAGAGTTCTGAAGAGTAAAAAGGCTGGAATTTATTCTGTGTTTGGTTTTCAGAGCCAAGTAAGACCTCCTGTCCAGCTTCAGAGATAGGTTATAGAGGGGGAGGGGGCGAAATTAGATTGACAGCACTGCTAGCCAATACAAAGTCAGTCAGGCCAAATATGGTAATTTCCTTCTAAGGAATTTCGAAGCTGCTGCGCCTCTCCACTCCTCCCCCCATATGTAAATCTTCAGTCACAAAGACCCCTGAGACCTTTGTTTCTCAGTCGAGGTTTTACACGGACCTATTTCAGTCAGGACCAGCGGAAATACATCCTTCTACAGCGTTTCATAATCAGGTACGAGTGCTGTTTATCATATTTTTCTGGTTTCATATTTGTCTGAGGCTAGTGCTATTTGGCTCAGTGATCGCTGAGGCTGTGGTCTACAGGGGATTGACCGGTATGTGCGGAATCACTGGGTTATGGCCGTTCTTTAGCGTGGTCGCAAGCCTATGTAGCATGAAGCTAACTCGAGTAAGGGAGACATATGCCGAGCAAGTCCAGTGGCTGGCGAGATATGAATATGAATATTTGGTTATGCTTTTGGTTGGTCTTGTTTCGTTGTGTTTGGAGCATGTATAAATGGTTTGCATGAGCTTGTAGCCCGGATTCTTTCTGTTATTCTGATAGGCAACATCATTATATTTGTTCTTGATTAGTGTCTTCACTCACAGGGGGAACCCCAACGTTTTTAAAAAGGGGTTCACTTTGGCCCCACCTGTGGGGCCGTCGGGTGGAACAGGTTTTAAAGGATAGATCGATGAAGAACGTTGTGCTCTAGCAAACAATTCAATCATAAACTCATTGGTTGTATGAACATGAATGGTGATGACAGGGCAAAATAAGTCTGCTCATTACACAATGACCCCAAGAAAACTAACAGGTAACAGTCCAATGTGTATCAATAGTGTGTGTGAAGTATCTTATGTGTATCCATCTGGCATTGATTCCTCTACAGTAAAAAGAAAGCCTCCATTCTATTGGATGGATTGTACCACCTCAGTATGTCGGAGAAGGGCTGCAGTATGCTTCATTGGGCTTTTCATGTGGTTTAAAGTAATTCCAAGTAAACAAGATGAAACTAAAGTAATTGCAGCGATGCAATAAAAAGAAATTACATATTCATTAAACATACTTTTTTACGCCCCGAGGCGTTGTCCAATGTGCTGAAGTCACTGTGGATTTGTATTTTTCTCTCCCTCTGACCTGCTGGAAATCCGCTGTCAGAAACTCATGTGCACATTATGAGTTTCAGAGACACTCTATTCTGAGGAAAAATTGTATCACTGGTACAGGCGATGTAATGGACAAAACCCCCGGTCTGAAATATGTTTTATTAATTTTTTGTTTTTACTTTATTATCTTCAACCCCCAGAAATCCCTGTGTGAACCACTGGTATAAGACAGCTACAGACATTTCGGCTATATTTTGGTCAGATATGAATAATATATTAACACACAAAAGTATCTGGCCATATATTTAGACACAATACCAACTTTGACAAAGTGTTCAATTTCTTTTCTAAAAGACAATAATGTTTTAAGTCTGCTAGCACTGCAGGGAGGAAGAGGAAGTCTGCTATTACTGCAGGGAGGAAGAGGAAGTCTGCTAGCACTGCAGGGAGGAAGAGGAAGTCTGCTATTACTGCAGGGAGGAAGAGGAAGTCTGCTATTACTGCAGGGAGGAAGAGGAAGTCTGCTATTACTGCAGGGAGGAAGAGGAAGTCTGCTAGTACTGCAGGGAGGAAGAGGAAGTCTGCTAGTACTGCAGGGAGGAAGAGGAAGTCTGCTATTACTGCAGGGAGGAAGAGGAAGTCTGCTATTACTGCAGGGAGGAAGAGGAAGTCTGCTATTACTGCAGGGAGGAAGAGGAAGTCTGCTATTACTGCAGGGAGGAAGAGGAAGTCTGCTATTACTGCAGGGAGGAAGAGGAAGTCTGCTATTACTGCAGGGAGGAAGAGGAAGTCTGCTATTACTGCAGGGAGGAAGAGGAAGTCTGCTATTACTGCAGGGAGGAAGAGGAAGTCTGCTAGTACTGCAGGGAGGAAGAGGAAGTCTGCTAGTACTGCAGGGAGGAAGAGGAAGTCTGCTAGTACTGCAGGGAGGAAGAGGAAGTCTGCTATTACTGCAGGGAGGAAGAGGAAGTCTGCTATTACTGCAGGGAGGAAGAGGAAGTCTGCTATTACTGCAGGGAGGAAGAGGAAGTCTGCTATTACTGCAGGGAGGAAGAGGAAGTCTGCTATTACTGCAGGGAGGAAGAGGAAGTCTGCTATTACTGCAGGGAGGAAGAGGAAGTCTGCTAGTACTGCAGGGAGGAAGAGGAAGTCTGCTATTACTGCAGGGAGGAAGAGGAAGTCTGCTAGTACTGCAGGGAAGAAGAGGAAGTCTGCTAATACTGCAGGGAGGAAGAGGACATCTGGTAGCACTTCCAGGAGGAAGAGGAAGTCTGCTAGTACTGCAGGGAGGAAGGGGAAGTATACTAGTACTGCAGAGAGGAAGAGGAAGTCTGCTAGTACTTCTGAGAGGAAGAGGAAGTCTGCTAGTACTGCAGGGAGGAAGAGCAAGTATACTAGTACTGCAGGGAGGAAGAGGAAGTCTGCTAGTACTGCTGAGAGGAAGAGGTAGCAGCAATAATACTTTTACTGTAAAGTATTTATTGGAGATGATATGTGTTTATATACTGTTTTATAGCCACTCCTTTGACCACAAAATATACGTGAGCACTATTCCATTTCAATTCAATTAATTTTGTATAGCCCAAGATCACAAATTACAAATTCTCCTCAGAGAGCTTACCAATCTGTACACATAACATCCTCTGTCCCAGGACCTCTCATCAGGAAAAACTCCCCAAAAAACCTTTAACGGGGAGAAAAAGGGAAAAAACCTTCGGGAGAGTAACAGAGGAGGATCCTCTATCAGGATGGACAGAAGTACAATAGATGTACAATAGATGTCATGTGTACAGAATGAACATCATAACAGAGTTATAACACATTCAATGAATATGACAGAAATGATGAAAAAGTTACATCTACCAAAAATAACAGCAACAGTGGATATAGTAGAATAATAATGATAGTAGAAGCAGTAATGGTATTGGCAATACTAATAGCAATGCAACTAATAATAATAATGATAATAGCAGTAGGTGTCCTGCAGGACCAGGGTCCAGATGAAACCAGGATCCATGGAAACCTGTGAGGAGAGAAAGCACAAAGACTCCGGAGAAGAAGTATTGTTATTAATGTGGCACATGAATTCATACAGAAGGAGAGAGAGAAGAGGAGAAGGAGCTCAGTGTATCTTAGGAAGGCTACACTATATCTGATCAGGCAGGTTGCTTTGAAATGTGGACGCACATATGAAGATGCGTCTGAGTTCCAATCTGGCGAAATTGGAAGTGAAACCGCGGCCCCAGTTTCAACGCACGAGCTTGCAGATACTTATCATTTTTGAAACAATGTTGATCAGTAACAAACGGATGCGGGAGGCCTCCGAGCTCTGCTGTGACATCATTTGAATGCTACTGACTCCCCCGGGAGCAGAGGGGCCCATAGGAAGCAGCAGCAGCAGCAGATGCTGCAGATGAAGCTGGCAGATAATGACTAGTTTTCCAGGGCCTGATTGCAGCCATCCACATTCAGACTGCTGAGGTCAAAACTTGGTCCTTGCTCTTAACAAAAGCTGCAGCAGAGTGGATTTAAAAATATATATATTTTACCCACTGCATGAGAGCTGGCTGAAGGGTTTAGACAGAGGAAGTATATTGTAGATGCAGGACTGTGTTATTGAGTAACCAGAGTCAAAAAGAGAAACAAGCTCTTGAGCATGAAATAGCAGTCAAAACACACGGTCTGATTGTCATCACGCGCTCACTGATCTGTGTTGAGACGTTGTGCAGAGTAAGAAGCACAGCCGGCTGACAGCAGCATGGCAGTTATTATTTATGTAACGGGATGATTGAGGAGCCGGGGGTCTGAACGCACCACCGTGCGGCTCCAGCTGATGTGGCTGACATTATGACGTACCTCTTCCCTCTCACCTCCCACCTGGCTACCTGTGGTGATCGGACAGGATGCTGGCTGTCTTGAGTCCCTACAAATATATAACCCTACTTATGAAAAAGAAAAAATTGAAATCACAGTAAAACACTAAAATGTTTCAGTTTTCAACATTCATTAGCAAATTGTTGCTTCTCACAATTAAAATAATGTTGTTTTTTTTAAATAAAAGAGAATGATTAAAATAATAAATGAATGATTCAAATATGAATAAAGGAATCATAATAATAATAATGATAATAATATACTTGTTTTCAGCCTAACACATGTTTACTCCCACTCATCATCACTTAACCCAATATAAAAACTTAAACAATGCACCACACGTCCGAATTCAACACGGATGTGTCGGAATGTGTGCCAATCAATCATTGTGTCGTTGTCAAGGCTGTTGCTATGACGCTCGCTGCCCTTTCTGACAGAACCTGTCAGCGCGCTAACGGGAGGATCACTCCTTCCTTCGTTAAATACTCAGCAATGAAAATGTTGCCTTCTGCACACACTGCAAGAGTACGTCTTCAGTTGCCCACGGCGTAAATGTTGATAAAAGAACATATTAGGACGGTCAGATAGCGATATACAATAGCTGGCAGGCATGTGTCACAGTTTTAAAAAGGTACCAGACAGTCAATAATTATAACACACAAATGCAAGACTTGTTTTTGGTGGATTTTGTGAGACAAAACCTAATTTTTCATCTGCAGAGGCGCTGTCCATGGTGCTAATGGAACTAATTGCCCCCCTCCATCCTGAAAGAAGACAAATAAGCGAGCAGGTGCACAAACGTACACTTAACTGTCCCGCTTTGGTGGTTTGAAAACATGTCCCACCCTTGTTTTACCCTGGCCTACCCTAAGTGTAGTGAGATTATTTTCTGCGGGATAATTGATTGAATGGATGTCACCTTGTGTTTAGAATCCAGATGTGAGCTCGGCTTACAGACCGTCACCGACTGTTTCTCCGGAGCATTTCCTTCTTCTCCAACCCCATAATCCAACTTGGACTGAGGGCTTGGACTCTAAATTGCTACTTTATTTCCGATTTGTATCCGCTACTCTGTAAAAACTGAAACCCACGTTCACTTCCAATTTGTGCATTAGAGAGCCAAATGAAATGCAAAGAAGAGAGAAGAGTAAAGGTCGGGGACTAGTTTTGTCAAGCGCTTAAATCATCGCGGTGAAAGCTGCCAGCCTGGCTTTCAGCATCCATTACTGCCTATGGAGCACATATGGTACCCTGCCAGGACAGCAAGCTATCAATTAATGTCCACAAATCCCAAACATTTCATTGTGTTTTAGCTGCACTGACAAGATAACCACAAGGTTGTCACCACAAGTTAGCTCCAGTGACGGCTGCAGACAAGTTTTTCTTTGTCTTTTACTGATATCGTCATCTAAAAAAGATGACTAAAAGTCTCTGTCTCTTTCTTCCCCTCTCCAGCATGCAAATCATTTAACAAGCAATCTGTCTTAAAGTGGGCCAACTATTAGAGACATGATCCATTTACTTTTTATCTGGCGGTGATGGAGTGGAGCGCTTGCTCCTCGCCTGGCTCCTTTCATATTGCTTCATTGGCGACACATAAACCTGGCACACTCCTTAATGGGATCCCATCCATAATGTTGAATGAGGGGGGGGACAATCATTTCATGTAAGGAGATTAAAAAATATGATCTCTAACAAGGCCCCCATGATGTCCAAGTTGACTCACCGGGAATCCAATAAATTGGAGGGATGACGAGGGCCTCCACATGTGGACGTCTCTGTCCGGAAGCCAAATGCATGATACGGTGCCTAACCACATTTTTTAGACCGATATGAATTTATTATTGATCATGTCTTTCTGATCAGATTTTTCTCACCTTTCATATTGCCATTTTCTTCCATCTGTATATCAAAATGTAGGACAGCCCTCTGAAACAATAGTTAAACCCTTATAGACACGGTTGGATAGTTAAACGATGGGCCCTTGAACACACTATACATATATAAATCCATGTTTCTCAAATCCATCCCTGATGGCATTAATGTCCCAGTGAAATGGAGATTAAAGCATCTTTAGCTTCTGAGAGTATTCCCCAGTGGAACTGCATATTTGAGCGACTTACAGTTGCTGTGTCACATTGACTTTTATATATTTACATATTCTGCGTGCTTTTATGTTTTGTGCTTCTGCTGTCTGTTTTTAGTGTTGACTAACAATGCTGCATAATTTTGTCTTTGATCCATGTTTCTATTTAACATAATTATCCCTCATTTATTTGCTTTGCATGTGTTGTTTTATGAGCCGCTGTGTTGCATGTCTTAATAGTACTTGACAATGTAGTATCAGGAGGTCCTGAATTATGTTTCTACTTGTATTAATATTCTCTCTTCTTTTATTGTTTTTGCAATCTTGTAAAGGATGCATCATTTTGTAATTTGAATCTGATATTCAGTTTTTTAGGTTGACTTTGTAACATCTGTCCAGGGACTGCAGATGAAAAATAGCCTCTTGGCTAACTCTGCTGCATTAACAGGATTTGTTTAATAATGTGCACTGTCCATACCAAATAAACCAATACAAAAAAGGAGGGATATAAATCAATTCCTTGGCATTTGATTGGATGAGTGGGCTCAGAATGTGAGATACGGAGGTACAGAGGACTGTGGAGATTAATTGATGGATGGATGTCATGATGTCATTGGTTGACATTGGTTGGTACGTAAGCACACGTCATATTTTGTTTAACAGGGAGCAAAGGTGATTGGATTTTGATCTTCTTTTTTTTTTATGCACAAACTGTTATACAGATGCACAATATGAGCAGGGACGCGATCTCAAAGGGTTAAAAAGGCCTATTTCATTCTATCTCGACTTTAAAGCGTTACTTAAAAAAAACAAAATTCCGTTTACATTTTTTATGTAATTCATAGATGAACATAGTTGATCTGCATTAAAGCTTTCTGCACTGACATCTGTTCTTATCCCAGAACTCAATTTCACCGTTAACATGATACATTAATTAAAAAATGTTTTTTTTGTATATTGGTATACACTTCTTGTATACAGAAGTGGTTGGGGTGGATGGCGGGTGTACAAGCGTGGTTACGTTTAGGCTGCTAACCACTTTGATTGAGGTTTATTATTTCAAAGAATATCCAAGTCTGTGTTATTTTGTAAAAAAAAAAAGAATTAAGGACTGAGATCTTTCCTTAAAGGCACCCTGTGTTTGACCGCTAGTGGCGCCTAGAGCAATGTTTTTACATGTGGCTTCCTGTTTAATTTTGAGTGTTCTGCTTCTACTGGAAGGATGGTGGAGGTTCTTGTTTCAAATCTGTATGTTCTATTGTCTTTAAAACCAAATTCACTCACAATATAAAAGACTCATTCGGACTTTTTTGGGAGTTTGCAAACACTATGGTTATCCATATCGACCTTTGGTTGAGGAATGGTGTCTTTCTCCTTATGATTCTTCTGCTGCACTCAGGCAGCTAAGGAAGTGATTCCACAACGTAGGAAACAGCTGAAACAGAAGCCTTCGATTGGAGCCAAATGGCAAAATGATTTGCCATTTTTTTGAAAGATATTTTCCACTCAGAACACGTGACTTCACTCAGTTAAACAGGTTTCAAAATATGGGCAGATCTTCTTTTTCATTTTCTAGTAAGTTTTAAAGTAAGTTCTCCCATCACTGGCAGAACGCCTTAGTCTGATTACCAAATCTGATGCCTGCAGCTGCGAGAGATTATTATCAGACAGGTTAAAAACAAAGCAAGCTAAGACCAAAAATTAAAACTCAAGTGCTATTCTAATTTATTCACCAAATTGAAGTGAAAGTGGTATTAACAAAAAGTCGGTCCCTTGAAATTTGGTTGTGATAGAAATTTGAATTTGTCACTTAAAAAGTAAACTTTTTCACTCATTCTGTGCTTTAGAAATGGGCCTTGACCCTGACTACTACTCTGAATTACAGTTTTAGAATTCTATTTAAACCGTTCAACACATTCCAGACAAGATTCACTTATGAGTGCTTTTTTCATTCATTCAACTCTTTTCGTCGTCCTTTCATAGATACAGCGAGAGAGAGAAAAGGAGCTTTTGTCAGTGTATCCTTTCAGACTGAATTCTATTCTAAAACAGAAGCAAAATAAAAACTAAGCAGGCAAGGCTCACGCATAACTCTCTGGCACCAAATCAGCGAGGAAAAAAGGTTTCATATTACTTATTAATAGTTACTTTAACCTTTATATGTAAGTCAGTCTTTTTTTTTATTTACTCAAAGTTCTGTATGGATGGACCCACAACATTATTGGGATCTTTAAACAATAATGCCAAAACAATTCATGTACAAATAATTAATAGATGTTTACTCAATTAAAGTATAAATGGTTAATATTTGCTATTTATCACTGCTGAGTCAGATTTATCAATAAAAAGCCTTTACCTTTTCGGATGAAATGTGATTTGTGTAAGAAAAATAAATCAATTATAGTCAGGACATGCTGCAATAAATAGTGTTTATCTTAAGCAAACACAATGGTTCATGACTGGCTGGTCTTGGTGCTGGCTCCTGACTGGCTGGTCTTGGTGCTGGCTCCTGACTGGCTGGTCTTGGAGCTGGTCATGGGGCTTGCTCCTGACTGGCTGAACTTGGGGGTCGCTCCTAACTGGCTGGTCTAGGAGCTGGTCTTGGTGCTGGCTCCTGACTGGCTGGTCTTAGGGGTGGCTCCTGACATGCTATCTTGGGGCTGGTTTTGGAGTCTTGGGGAAGGCTCCTAACTGACTGGTCTTGGGGGTGGCTCCTGACTAGCTGGTCTTGGGGCAGGCTCCTGACTGGCTGATCTTGGGGGTCGCTCTTGCTGACTGGCTGGTCTTGGGGCTGGTCATGGGGCTTGCTCCTGGATGGCTGGTCTTGGGGCTGGTCATGGGGCTTGCTCCTGAATGGCTGGTCTTGGGGCTGGTCATGGGGCTTGCTCCTGAATGGCTGGTCTTGGGGCTGGCTTCTGATGGGCAGGAAGGGCATAGCTTCAAGTTCCTGGGGGTGAACATCACTGACAACCTTTCATAAAGCCAGAACACCACCTCCTTCGTAAAGACGGCTCAACAACTCCTTTAAGATAGCTAAAGAGAGCTGGTCAATGCACATCCAGTTACAACGCAGTAACGTTGGTTTATGATCGAAGAAGATGTTTAGCCTCACTAATCATAGCCAATATAATAACTTCTGTACCTTTCTGAAGCAGTATGCCTTGACTTTGTCTTGGTGAATTTTCCTTTTCATTGACTATGAATAAGGATATATGTAAACAACGTCATCATGCAGAAACCTAGATCAGGTCACGTGGGAAAAAGGTTATGAAGAAGGGAATTGGCAAAATAAAATTGTTTATATTTAGTCATATACGATTTAGTCATATACGATGTTGCTGTGTCTGAGACAGAGGGAGTAGGAAAGAGAGTACAGCGATGAAACAATCCATTCTCCGACGCTTTGTATCACAGGGATGCTAGAGAAACCCACATACCTTGAGCCTTGGTACGCCCAATGCGCGTGACAAGGCGGTGGTGTTTGATGGGATCGAGAACAGGCTGCACACCCTGCCTATTGGCTGGGGTTACACCCACAAATAGGGTCCAAATGACCTTCGCTGACGCCCACAAACGTCTGGAACACAGCAAAATAAGAAGAAAAGAGAAAATACAGGTAGGGTCTCTGCAGATACAGACACCGCTACACAGTTCTAGTGGAGATAAAACTAAGGATAGAATGGGATTCTATGTTTGTATCAGTCTATACATTTTTGCATATTATACCTTTCGTGTGAACCAGCCTGACACGATTGAGCACCGCACTTCGCACTCACCAGTTTTGTGATAGTAAAAAACAGATTTAACCAATTTTAAAATGTGATGCTGTGCAGCCTATATATATATATATATATATATATATAATTTTTATTTTTATTTTTATTTTTATTTTTATTTTTAGTGTTGAAAGCTCTGTATTAGCCTCAGGGAGCTGAACACTGTCCAACATTCCGTCCAGCAGAGAGCTTTCTGTAAATGATCCCCCTGACCTGGATGGGATCTGTCCTGACCTGAACAACAATTAGGCCATCGCTCCAGGGTGACAGCACAAGCCATTCTGAGCTTTACTGCAATTTCTATTCCTTGTCTGTGCGTGTGTGTGTGTGTGTGTGTGTGTGTGTGTGTGTGTGTGTGTGTGTGTGTGTGTGTGTGTGTGTGTGTGTACACGTGCATTATGCTCTTTTTCACGCCCTCTGCATGTGGATAAATCTGTTAGGTACAATCAATACACTGAAACTCGACTATCATTTCTCGAGCTTCCAGTCAGCACTTACGAGAGAGGAGGCTGTGGGCTACCACTACAACACACAATCTGTGTGTGGAGGTGGAGTGCAGGGTGGTGGTGGTACTGTGAGACCAAGCATTGTGCATTGTGTGGATAAAATGTCCCACAGTGGTTGAAAACTGTGTTTGAAAAACCGTGGCATCGCAACCATTTGTTTGTTAGCCCAATAGACATTAATATATTGCAAGTCTTTTATTAGCACATTAATGAGATGACCTTACCACTCTTAGAAGTGTTTTTTGATCTGATGCCACTATCAGCAGGATGAGAGTATTTTTCTGTCTTTCAAAACACATCAGTGTTGAAAAAATGATCTGTTTATTATGTGAAAACACGATGGTTAAGGTTTACTTAGATAAGAGAAAGATCATGGTTTGGATTGAAATAATTATTATAAATTGGCATGGTAATCTAATGGCTGTTCAGATATTTAATAAGTGTGACAGACTATGTATGTCGTCTGACCAAAAACCTGATTGAGATTAAATTTCTGTTGATAAATAATAATAATGTTGCAGTTAATAAATATCGCCATTTCAAAATCATCTATTTATAAAACATGTGAATTTTAAACTGTTTTGAAAACATGGAGCATCCAGCATTCAGAGTCCATAAACCAATGGTATGTTGTCCAAACTATGCCTTATTACGAAGTATTTTAACAATAAAGTCGTACGGATATTAACTTTATAAAAATGAAAACAAGTTGTGATCAAAGGATTGTCATTCTACGATACTATGGTTGGTATTAATGGAAACTATTAATTCTGAGTTTTCTAATGCACCTGAGTGCATCTTTTGCATCAAAATATACAGCGACTGCTGTCAACGGGGAAAAGAAGCAGTCAAACTGCCACACTGACATAAATCTATGTTATTGTTAAAGTACTTTACCAAGGAGTAAGTTATTTTTGCCCAAATCGGCAGGTTTAGTTACTTACATGTCTGCAGCTGTTATAATCCAGCAGAAAGCCACACAGATCAGCTGCGATAGGAACAAGGTTCCAATTTAACCTAAACTTGTCTCTTAAAACTTTGATACAGCCATCACATGGCGACAGACACCAACAAACTAGATGCATAATTGTCTCCGTCCTATTCATACGAATCTCTGGATACCTCGTAAAGTATTCTCCATGTATCTGCTTTATGTTTGCTTTATAGCATGGAGCTCTTCAGTCATGTGAATAGTTATCAGTATCCGTTGTGTTTATTGATATTTTAATATTTTTTGGAGATTCATGTTTTTTTTTCTAAC
Source organism: Ophiodon elongatus (assembly GCA_016806645.1). Taxonomy (NCBI): domain Eukaryota; kingdom Metazoa; phylum Chordata; class Actinopteri; order Perciformes; family Hexagrammidae; genus Ophiodon; species Ophiodon elongatus. The sequence continues at coordinate 604,543 of JACSYO010000396.1, read as the reverse complement.
AATTGCTTTATGGGGCAAAAGATTGTGCTTTGAAGTAACACTCTAAGTAAACAGCCAACATGTGGACAGTAAAGATGGCCAAAATATTGAGACCGCCTCAGTATGTCTTCTTAAATTGTATGATAAATGTTGTATTTTAGTGTATTTTCATCAAATGTATAGTTGCAGTTGAAGTCAAAGAGTAGGAGGAGACGTTCAGCCTCGTTGTTCTCGATGGGATCCTGATTGTGTTGGCGATGTTGCTTTAGAAATTTAGATTTTTCACTAGGTGAGGGTAAAAATCATATTCGTATTGTGTCTGCATTTCCTCTGGAATAGTATTAAAGTTAAGTTTACTTCCAATGGATTCATATTCCTTAGATTCTTACCTTCCAAATGAGAACATATATATGCATATGAGCCTTATGGTTGAGGAGCTACTTTTGATTCATTTTGGGTATATTATTTTTTGCGTTTTTCGTAGGGTCAGGAGAGGGGACCTTTAATAAACTGACAATACAAAGAGATACATATTTGATGGCCTGCAGTGAGTCCAAACCAAACTTCACTGCACTAGTTTAGCTAAAACAATGTACACTCAATTTCTCCTCATTTGAACGTATTAGTTACCGCCACATATACTACAGTATATCCACTAACATCATCAACATATCAACAATATTACCTGAATAAAAGTGTGAAGCAGGACTGTCCCTGGAGAAATACATAATCTCTGAATTTGAAATGAAGGGAGAGAAGTCGGCAGAGCGAATATAATTTCTTCTTCTTCTCCAAAAACACCTGCATCTGGTTTTCGGTCGACATCAAACACACAAGAGTGTCGGCCGCCTTTAAGGAGAGTCGGAGAGCAGCAGCCAGCTGCCAACTGAGCCACCAGGCTTCTCTGTGCAGATAGAAGAGCTCTCTCTGCTGCTGCCTGGCCTCCACAGATAACTCTGTTGTCTGCATGCTGTGTGTGTGTGTGTGTGTGTGTGTGTGTGTGTGTGTGCGTGTGTGTGTGTGTGTGTGTGTGTGTGTGTGTGTGTATTCAAAGGAGGCACTCAGTCACTCACCCCAGCCACTGTTGCCTGCCTCTGATATGATGGATGTGACATTGACTGATTGATTCAACATTAACTATAAACTTCTTCTATATCATCAATATTGTGTCGCGTAATAGCATTTTCTTCATAACACAGTTCACCAAAAAAACACAACTCCCTTCCACTACGATCAGAGAGTGAACCGCTGCTGCTATCGCATCCATCCGCCACTACGGCATGGACACACGGACATTTCTTGGTGGAACCTACACCTTTTGTTCTGGCACACGCTGAAAGGCTATGTGTGTGTGTGTGTGTGGTGTGTGTGTGTGTGTGTTGGGGAGAGGGGTAGTGGGGGGGGGAGGTTAGACGTATATAAAATCACAGAATACCATTAGCCTGGGATTTGTTTCTATTTAAACAATCCCCTCCCCTCAAATGTCTTTTGTATGTTTTATTATTCTATGTCCCATAAAAGCTCTGACCTTGACTATCCTGACTGGTATTTGTGCAAACGTTGTTACAAGAGAGGTGTTTTTACATTCTTCTACTGAAAGGGGAGATGTCTGTGCATTTAGCAAATATTTAAGATTCAACCGTAACCCGGGTCAGCTAGATTTGGTGCTTAACAAATTCAATAGCCAGTGTCAAACATTTCAAGAGAAGAATTGTTCACAGCTTCCATAAAAAGAAAATACTTTTCTAATTCCACCTTGCTGCTCATGAAAAAAAGAAGAAAAATGCCCAACTGAAATGCTAACAATGTTTTTCTTGGATGACATTGTCAGAGAAATGTTTGGACATGGTGACTTTAATGCCAGCTTTACCATCGGTTATGGGTAGCCTCTGGTTGTAGTCTTTCAAATCAAACTGGAACAAAATGTATTCATTAGAAACCCAACATGAAGCCCTGAACCCTGGCATGTGCATCCATACATCACCTCAACACCAACTCAACACCTTCCTGTGGGAAGGTTGTGGACACAGCTCGAAGATGGAAGTTACGTCTTATCTATACCATTTACTTTTTGCAGACACAATCATGTGAATCTTGCCCACATGATATGTCCCTTCAATTGCGGGTAACAATCAAAACAACTCTCACCGTAATCATTCATCAGTGTGTGGCTCATGCTGACGAGCTGTCATGATTTCAGAACAGCGATCAACCCGTTGTGTCGTTCTGTGCTTTCGGGCACATCACATCTCCAAACCTTATGAAATCACACCAAAACTATATATTTGGTCCAGACTGACATCATGTAACATTGAAAGTTGGCAGATGTTTCACTGAGTTTGTTATCTTTTGATACCAATCCAGATTTTGAGTCTGTCAAAGTCACTGGCGGTACTTCCACCACTATCCCTCCGTTCTGATAATGGTGCTATCTCTTGTACATCTGTTCGTCCTTCTTCACCCCTACTTACAACAAAAGAGACACTGCATAACCATAAAAAAAAAATTGTGACCTTAGATACTTATGAAAGAGAAAAAAAGGTATTTTTGACAAGATGGATTTTAACATTAAAGGTCAAATACTAAACTCAAAATGCTCGAAATGGCATTGTATGCTTTTCAGACAGGCTCTTACAGCCGCAGAGCTTCTGTCTAATATTTGAATAAGAATCTCTGCTCTGGACCCGTTATCTCTTTGGCATCACCGTAACCAAAAACATTGAAACTACACTTTACCGAGGAAAAGGGGGCACAGATCTGACTAAACAGGTGTGGTAACAATTTGTTCTCATGACAATTAAAATGTTAAGAGGTCGTTGGCATTTCACGTATTTTTGTGGTCAGGCTGGACGTGTTAAACGGTGCACGGGCTACAATGCAAGGAACAGTTAGTTATTATATCATGAAAATTCCTAAACAACTTACATTCCAGTAAATTAATAAAACCACAGTAGTATGCTAAAATATGTAAGTGCAGTTTTATGAAGCTGAGTTTTCTTCCACATTAAATATGAAACGGTCCATGAAAAGATATTTAACAAAAAATAACTCACTTAGACAACAAAGACAAAGAATATTGTTGAAAGTATACATTACTGTAAATAGACATGTCTAACCTTTGATAGAGGCTCATAATCATTTGCCATTTGAACATTAATAACATTAATGCCTCATGCTTGTATGACTCCTCCAAACAGTAAAGTTGCAGATTTCATGTATTTATATTGGATATTATCTTGAAATTGTCATAATGGCCAAAAATGTGTATTGTCAGGTCACAATGACCTTTGACCACCAAACTCTAATCTCTTCCTACTCCAAATGGAAGAGTGCCAAATCTGAAGATAAAGACTGAGTCCGGAAACCCATCCATTTTTTTCATTTCCTGTTCCCTCATCTCACTTTTACATTATATTTCAAAACAACAAAATATATCAGTACATATTGGTAAATGGACTTTTCTAGTCTTCCGACCACTCAAAGCTCTCTAACACTACATGTCATCATTCACCCATTCACACCCATTCATATACCGCAGACAGTTCATGGGAGAGATTTGGGAGGAAACACATCGATATGGACTAGTAAACCACGGCCATCTGATTGAAGAACGACCCGCTCCACCACTGAGCCACAGTCACCCCAAATACCACTTGGATGCTAAAAAGTGACCAAATGAGACTACTAAACATCAACAAGTGGACCAGTCATAAAAATCCTATAAGTGGTGTTGATTTGTGAGGATTATCTTGCTCACCATAATGTGAAAGTATCATGTACTCTGCCACAGAGCTTATTTTCTGCAATTATACAAAATCCAAAGGAAGAATTCCATTTTGTTGGGGTAACTAGTGTGGTGCGAACTTCCAGGGTTGGTTTACACCGATACATGATCCCTTCAGCTCTTCATTCCCTCCACCCATTCATGAAAATTGGATAGACATGAGGCCACAGTGACCACCAGAATGGTATCAGTTCATCTATGAGTCCAGGTTGATTTTGAGGCCAAATTTGAAGGAATTCCCTTCAGGCGTTGGGATGTACGTACGAACGGATGTACGAACGGACAAGTCGAAAAAGGATGCCACGGCTGACACCAGGCGCAGATGGCATGAAAATAATATTTTTTTTTCCCACATGGAACAAAGAAATGCCAGAAATGCCACAGTGTAAAACATGTAAAAGTCTGTGAGACAGTATTGGCATAATCCTAATCAACCAATATTTACATCAACTCTCTCTCCCCGTCTCCGTCTCCGGTACAGTATTGCTCCCATGCTGAAAGGCAATCAGCTGTGATCCACTTGTGCCAACAGAGTGCTGAGAGCTGGACTCCTCCATTACAATCAGCAGTGGCCCCACTCAGCTTTAAAGACAGGGTGAAACTGTAGGCTAGCAGTCGCTTAACACTGATCAGCAATCAGCGGCTTCCCCACTCCACAGCGGCTGGCAGAGCAATACACATGCACAAGCGTTGTAAGATTATTTGTGGTTGGGGGCGGGGGAGGGATGCTTCCACCAAATATGCAAACAACTGATAGGTCACTTTATTCAATAACTATGACTGCCGTTCTCAAGCGTTAATTCCCCTCAATGGCCCTCTCGCTACTTGCCACGATGGCGAGAGAGTGCCATTCACCGCAAAGTATCAACCAGCCCAGGCTGCAACCATTTCAGCTGCAGATTTGGCCTCCTGAGCATCGCAAGCCAGTATAAATTCTGTTATCTAAAAATATGCCAAAATATGTTTGTCAACGATATTCTATTTTTTTCAGATAGAGCGGCAGTCCGTTCCCCGGTTCCTCCAGTCGGCGTGTCGGATTGCTCCTGAAGTGCCATCAGCGTATGAATGTGCCTGATGGGTTGGTGGCACCTTGCGTGGTAGGTATCAGCGTGTGAATGTGTGAATGATGACATTTAGTGCACAGCACTTTGAGTGGTCGGAGGACTAGAAAGAGAAAGATGAAAACAAAGATGAGACTAAAATGTAATTTATAAAATTATCTCCAAAGAATAAATGAATAGTGACTTTTGCTTGAAAATGCCCATCCCTACAAAGCTGCATTATAAATCCTTCTTCCAGTGGTTTTCATCAGATAATGACACGATAAAATCTAATGTGAAATCATTTTGACTAAAATTACAAAAGAAAATTGTTTTCTAGACTGAAATATGCATTATAATCTAAGGGAAAAAGGACATTTGACACAGGACTATAACTAAATGAAACATAGCTGACCAAATTAAGAGAGGAAAACATTTTGACTAAAAGTTGAGTAAAAATGCTGAAACTTTGTCGACTAAACCCGACTAACTATGCAGAATCAAAATGACAAAAATATGACTAAAGCAAAGAAGCATTTTCGACGAAAGTCTAAGACTGAATCTAAGATGCTGCCAATATTACCGCTGCTGCAAGCGGACAAATGAAAGAGGACGAGCGTTTGTTGTTTACGATCACAGGCTGGAAGATGGACATTACTAACATATGGATCTTTTTTTTATTTGAGCTTCAGGTTGGACTCTGACTGCAGCACTGCTGATGTTATGCTGCATATTATTTAGTTAAGAGTTTACCTCATTGTGAACGCACTGTGCTCTGCAGAGGCTGCCGAGGGTCCCCAGACACACACAAACACACACACACACACACACACACACACACACACACACACACACACGTTGTGTTACTTCTTATTGTGACTGTGTCTGTTTCAAGAGATGCTTTCTCTGCATTTTTTACCCTTGCTCTTAATGCTAATGCTAAGTAGAAAAGCTGCAGCTTCCTCCCCATGGCGCTCTGCCAGCCTGCCGCAATCATCCTGTTTGTACTGCCGCTGAACACGATCTGGAAAGTTATTTCCCTGTAGCCTTGGTAAAAACAGGAGAAAAAACACATAAAAAACCCAACAAAGCCTCCTTTAGCAGTGTTTTGTTCCAATTCACGGCGGAGCCATTTTGAGTAGTTTTTCCTCTGTTTTAGCAGCAACATCAGTTGCCCACCTCAATATGTATCCCACAGGCTATGTGGCAAAGTATAAAGCCACTTGTTTTAATCTGTTCACAGTAGGGGAGTAAGTGAAAAAGATGATTTTCTGACGTCAACGCGGGGCTCCGACCAACCGGAATCTCACCTACTGCGTCGGGCCCCGGCAGGATGGAATGTCCGGCCGTTCTTTAGGCCACCCCGTCATCATCACCCTATTAATTCTTTCATTTCACAGGTAATAAAGTGTAGTTAGAGGGCACAGCATGGCGTCTTGACAGCAACAATAAAACCACACTTTTTGTGTCGGATTTTCTTTTGATTTTCTGATGAGAGAAGTCTTTCAGCTGTGTGTGTTCATTGACGTTTGAAATAGAACGCTCCGGGGTGATAACTGAAAGTAGTGAGATTATATTGCTGGGGGGGCGGGGGTGGGGGAAGCAAATGTCGGGAGACCAGTTACTTGGAAGAGGAGTAGCGAGGCTTTGTGGATTGTGGTGAAAACAAACACTGCCAGGCTCTTCGGGAAATGGGCTGGAAGCATTCTAAACCCTTTCTTTCACGGAAAATCAGCATTACATTAACTGCAAGTGAATTACAGTTGATTCGTTTAAACCTGTCTTCTATATTCAGAACTGTTTGTGTTCAATCAAAGCATCTAAACTACAAGAAAGGGCTGATACATTATTAATAGATTGACTGAATGAGCGATGAATTGAGGCACCTGGAAACGGAGACAAAAGGCAGTGGCCTGGGGAATGTACATAACACATCATTAATTAGCAAACAGACTAAAACAACAAGGCTAGCCAGATTAGTCAGAGCCAGATTAACCACCGTGGCTGCAGCAGCAAACCACCAATGCATCAGAGGAAAAATAGGATTAAAGACAAAGCCAAGAGCAAACATCCAAAGGCCTGGGATTTGCTCCCTGTGGTTTTATTATGTGGATGATGGAATACAATGTATGTCAACTCAAGAGCTTGGGAGAAGGTCATACATTCCTTTAGTGAGAAAATGACAAATAACATGGCGTCTGCATGGGCAGGCCACGCTCGAGGGAAGGGCCTTGGCGGGCCATGGTCTGTTTTGGAGCGGTGATTTTGAGGTTTGGTAAAACCTCCAAGCATATTTTTTGCTGTTGGACAGTAAGTAGACAAATGGGGCAGCTAATTAAGCCCCGAAACAGCCTGTGAGGGGACCCTGTTAACCAGCTGTGGAGGAAGAACTGCATGCAGTGGTTGTTCAGCAGGTTTACAAACCGTCCAAAGGGACTTTGTTTAAAGATGCTTTACTGACATAGCCGGGCCAGCTGCACATGCCTATTTGCGCATGTTAGTGCATGTGAGTGCGTGTGAGTGCGTGTGAGCGCATGTGAGCGCGTGTGAGCGTGCCCCACTAGCTAGCTCCGAAACGCCCCTCTTAATTGCGCTCATACGGCGGTTACAGCTGATAATGCCGTCCCAACCTCCAGATCCCCCTCAGGTTTGCGTTGTCAGCACTTTTCCACTGTTAGCACCGTTAGTACTGCTAGCTGCGGGCCAGCGTCCATGTTGAGAGCCGCTGAGAGGCAATAGAAATGCTCCCAGTCAGCAATACGTTCTCTTCCCAACTCGTCGCAGAGTGAGAGGTCCCATAGCTTGTTGTTGGAATAAAACTGAACATTACTGACTTATTCCGTCATTATTTGTCATTTTATTTTTGGGAGATTTTTGCAAGAAACAACTGCCTGCCAAAACTCCACAGCTCTCAATATCAGACCGTCAGCTGCAGCAGAAGTTGACATTTGCCAGCAGTAGAGCAACTAAACAGTGTGGGAAAGGCAGCGAGCACGGATTAAAAACCTGCAGCTATGTGGGCACAAACACACACGAAGACACTGGAACAGTTCAGAAGCAATTCATAAGAAAACTAGAATGGCATTCAGAGAGTGCAGGCAACGAGCACGAGCCAATCAGAGGCAGAGTAGGGCGGGTCTTTGTGTACTGCGGGTTGGGAATAAAGAAATCAATCAAAGTAACTAACTAACTTCCTTAAAACCTAATTCTGTATAAACTTCACAACTATTTCCTATCTGACTGCTAGTGAGGCGCCACAGGAACTCACTTACGGACCTCAGTAATTGACCGCCCACAGAATACCAGAGAGATTGGATCAAAGTTCAATTCACGTAGATTTATTTGCAATGCACAGATTACAAATAAACCGAGTTGCTGTCCGGAAATACAGCCCACGAACATTCAGATTGACATAGTTTTTATAATGACACATTCTGATTCAGGTGCAGCCCCCGGTCCCACGCCTTAACCCCGCCCTCTGCGGCCATTTTGACCTCGTATTAGGTGACCTAATATCTCACGCACGCCATTCTCCCCAGTTGATGCCGCCTCAATACAGAAACTGATTACTTCACTGTCTGCCTCATGTTTATTTTCCCTCGTCATAACCTTCAACCGCTACTGGTCATAATATCTTGTCCTTCCTTAGCCCTTTGGGTCTGAATCGCTTAAACACCGGCTAGGGCCAAGACTCCATCTCTACCGGCCCACGCTAGAATGTGCAAGGCCAACGTGACTTTATCTCCTGCTGAGCCTTGTATCAGAGAGCCGTCTGCAGGCTTCTCTTACACACAGTTCCCTGTGTCTCAACTGTGCCCTCCCCTACTCAGCTTATCTCCTCAGACTAATTAAACACTGTTCTCTATGTGGGTCGCTTACAGATCTGGTTCATGTATGTAACTTATAATACTATGTCAGTGATTAACAGATACATAAAACTATGAATATTGTGCTCTTAATAACCCTAATATATGTGTTCATGCGGGTTCATAGTTATCCTAAGCATGAGAAATTTATTAAGCATAAACATAAAATATTTTCCTTCAACATTAGGCACTTCAACATGTCAAGACAACTCTCTTACATATTGCTCGTGTGCCATTGGTTGCCCCATCCCAATGGTGGCACAAGTGTCTAAGGTTGCCATCCTCGCTTAAGATTATCCACAAAACAAGTTATCAAGTTTGAAGATGGTACCAGAAGATAACTATGTCGTCATGTTGTTCTATCTGCAGATGTAATATTTAGTGACTATCATCTTCCTGCTGCAGTCCCACACGGGAAGTTCCTGGCCTGAGCCAGCAAGTCCACTAACCTGTCCTCCCAATGACCTGAGGCTGGACAGCAGCTCTTTAAATATTATACAGGCATGCACCTCTCATGCATAACACAGCATCGCCATTTAAAGCCTGCCACAACAAAGCCGCTCCCATATCATCCATAACATTTTCATAATGTGAACAGCCAGGTTGCGGTGTTTCCGTTGTGCTTGGGTTCCTGGCGGTGAGAGACATAACGTTGTCCCAGTCACAGCAGCGGGACCACACACACACACACACACACACACACACACACACACACACACACACACACACACACACACACACACACACACACACACACACACACACACTCACTCAAATCCACACACTGCAGGATCAGTGCGAAGCTCTGGGACCTGCTCCGGCATAATGGGCACTAAGTCATGCATGTATTCATGCCGCCCAGCGGCACAGAGGACACCTTGATCTCTGTGTCAAACACTGCCGGCTCTCACACAGGAAGTCAACACCTATATACCACTTCAGCCGTGTAGGATGCTGCTGAGCCGCCGCCACGCGAGTTATGGCCGTACCCGTAGATCACGCTGATGTTTGTGCCGTCAGTGCTGTGAGAATTAGCTGTGAAGTCTCAGAGGATATCAGACTAAAAGGCAGTGAAATGAAATATTGGTGAAGTGATCTGAAACTGCAACAGTCCAGTCCTCCTGGTCAACATACGCCCACAATACACACACACATGCTTAAAGGTTCACCCACACTGAATAGTTTTAGATTCAGGTCCACTGTATTTGGTAAAACGGTTGTGTAACATGGTAAAAGGTATTATGGGTTGTCCAAACAAGGTGTGTGTTATATGTGTGTGTAAGAGAGAGAGAGAGAGAGAGAGAGAGAGATAGGCAGAAAATATTCCATTCCATGCCCTTACTACATGCAGTATTTATTATTTATTACATTTAACATTGTGAATATTGCAAGTACTTTTGCGAAGTCTCATTTGACTTCCTGAAAGTTCAGATTTATTAAACCTTCTGATTAATAGCAGTAGGCAGTCCATAGCCGGCCTACAATGTGCAACACAACAGTGCATTTATCAGTCTATACTGTATACGAGGTAAACGGACCATGTGTTGTACGTCTAATGGCTTGTGGAATGGAGCCAAAGTTCCTTCCTGATGGCAGCAGCTTAACGTACTCATAGAGGACATAGAGGAGCTGTTCCTAATCTTGAAGGCTTTTTTGGAAGACGTGTTTCGTATTAAGCCGCACTCTGGATATTTGTGTTTTGCCATCTTGCGTTTGGTGGCCTTTTTAAGAGAAGGTCCCTGGCCATGCCGGTGCTCGGAAAAACAATTAGCCACAAAGCCTGAGATAAATGAAGCAGAAAGTAAATAGAAACTTGATGACCCTGAAATACTAGCCCTCTGGAGAAAGCAAACACACAGACAGAGCTGATGTGGGAGAGAGGAGAGAGCTGCTGGAGACGCTCTATGTGCTGCAGCTCTGTGCACACTCTCTCTCTCTCTCGCTCTCTCTCGCTCTCTCTCTCTCTCTCTCTCTCTTTCTCTCTCTCTCTCTCACACACACACACACACACAGGTCCAGGAACATCATTGTTGATGGATTAAAAGTCCAGTTTGAACGAGCTCGGCCAAGAGAGTAATAAGAGGTCCACTGGCTCCACTGTCACTTGTCAGTGTGTGTGTGTGTGTGTGTGTGTGTGCTTGCGTGCACACACTCTGCTGGCACAGCCCAGTGCAGTGCACTCAGCAAGATGTTAAAGATAATCAGAGGCAATGGCCCTGCATAAACCCCCGCTAACTGGCAAGCTTGCTACAATATGCTGCTTAGTGAGGTAAGCTGGCACAAGCTCTCTTTCTTACAAACACACACACACGCACACACACACACACACACACACACACACACACACACACACACACACACACATTCTCACACTACATCTTTGTTTTTACAATATTATTTACAATATTTGTCTTTTTTAACATTTAATAAGTCAAACAATTGTTGAACAAATGCCACAAATTGCCCGATAGAAATCATCAGCAGTACATTTTCTAAAATATACAGTGGTGTTCATATGAAAATGTATTGATGGCCTTAAAGACGACATTTCCACCTAAATTGGACTGTTTGACAGTAAAGACGAAGACAGGAAGTGGAGGGAGAGAAATGTTCACAGTTGTTGAGAAATTGTGATGGTTGTGCTGGCTGAAAAAGTCAGGTGATCACCATCAGCACGGGGCACCACGTCTGTACCACAATGTGTGTCAATCTATCCCCTAGATATTGAGATATGTTACAGGATAAAACTTGGACCTGATGCCGGCAGTAGAGGGTCACCCAAAGTCATTAGAATACATCCTTAAGGGATCGTGAATGGTTGTAGCCAGGCGGCAACCTCCAATTCTGCCGAGTGAAGCCAATAGAGAAGTGTCTTAAAAATTGTATTCTCTCTACTGACCATCAGGGGGCTAGCATCCAAATATGGTCACTTCTATTCATTGGTTGCAAAAAAAGCAACATGGCAACAGCCGTATTCCAAGATGGTGGAAATTGGTGATGTCACGATGACTAAGTCTACTTCTTGTATACAGTCTATGGTTTAAAAAAAAAATGATGATTCACTGCGATGGGAAGATGAATGTGTGCAGCAAAATTGATGGCAGTTCATTCAATGGTTGTCGAGGCATTATACATAGCCTTGAATATCAACCTCATGGTGACGTTACAGAAAAAGTCAGAGGATCATCAAAGTCATTGGGTGAAAAAAAGTGGTGGACCCGTACACTAGCATTGCCATCCTTAGAGCCATACAACTGGAAAGCATGGCCTCTATCAGCCGATGAGCACAAACTACAGTTACAAAATACCAATTTATACCTGAAAGGCACATACAATATGTAAGGTCAATAAAGACAGTGCAACTAATTATGAGTATATTATTGTCAATGTGTCAAAGAGTCAGTGTGTAGCATTTCGGGGAATCTATGAACAGAAATGGAATATAATATTCATAACCATGTTTTTATTACTGTGCATTTCTACATTAGAAACGTATTTTTGTGAGCACCGCCATGATTCTACACTAAGACTAGAACGGGAAAAAATACACACTGGCTATAAAACATAAATATTCAATAAGCAATTTTATGATTGAGCTAAAGCATGTTGTTGGGCTGGATAATATGTAATCTGCTTTATCACAAACATCCATGTGATTTTTGAACTAAGTCGTCATACTTCAGGAACAGAACTAGAACGTTTCAGTTTCACCTACGAGGATCCGGCCGTACTATCTCGTCCTTGTCAAAACTCTCCGAGCAGCATTTAGAACAAGCTCACAGTTCTGTACGGAGACCTGAAAGATGAGTAATGCAGCCCGCTGGTGATAAAAGCATGCGTTATATTTTCAGTGTTCGCTGGAGTGAGAAATGGTCTGAACTTTGCCATATTTCTGAGATTAGAAAAAGTCATTTTGGATACAACTCTGATGGGGTGTTCAAATGTAAGGTCATGGAGCAGACTAGCCACTAATGCTGACCTTGGATGGATGATATCTGAAGCAATTTCATACAAATTTCAAGACTGGAGTTAAAGTCATTTCGACAGGTTTCCCTCCCAACTCGTAAGGTTTGAGACGAAGTCAGAGTGTTCCTGATTCAGGGAGGCACATTATGACTTATCAAACTTGTGTATCGTATAAAGGGTGTGTTATGATCCCTATCAATGCCGGGCGATATTTTCAAAATGTGTGTAGGAGCTGAAGGGTAGTGTCTTTACGTCCTGACTCGAAACTTCTTGAATGTTTTCTTTTTCAACCATGGCAGGCAGAATAACAAATGCTTCAGAAAACACATTAAACTCACTGTAATGTGAAAGGATAATGATACTGACCCCAGTGACAGTCAACATGCCAGTCTGCAGATTTTGACAGCTTTTCAATGTTTTAGTTTACTGAACTGACGGTTGAATCCCTGACACCTGTCAACCATCGCATAAAAAAACAAAAACGATGATCAAGAAAGTTTCAGTTCATTATCCAAAGTCCAAAGTCTATTGGACTACATGCTGCATGTAAGTTAACAGTTAACTGGTAAAACATGAGTTATAACAACTTAATCATCCATCAGTACCATAGACTGTATAAAAGAAGTGGACATAGTCATCATGACGTAACCCGTTCCTTTGTGGACTGATGTTTTAAAGCCTCGAGTTCGGTGATTTCGCCGTTGCCAGCTTAGATTACAGTCGTCGCTATGGTGTATTTTTTGGTCCAATGAACGGAAGTTACCATGTTTGGAATGCAGAGGAGTGACGTACGTCTCTGGTAGCGGCAGAAACCTGTCAATCCCAGTAGCCCCGCCCTAAAGCATCCCCTGCTTTATGGTCTCTTTGACTCTAAATGGACCATAATTTACTAAATGAACATCATGCTGTATTGAAGAAGACTTGAAACTAGAGATTGAGACCATAAACTCATGTTTACAATGTTTACTGAGGGAATAAATCAAGAGAGAAGTAGAGTCATTTTCTCATAGACTTCTATACAACCGGAGGAGTCGCCCCCTGGTGGTCAGCAAGATACCACCAATGAAAGCAACCAATTAGAGCCTAGCAGTCTCAAACGCAGCTGTCAGTCACTGTCCATTAGTGCTGATCAAACATGAAATCAAGATTCTGTTCCTGCGTTGCCTATTTCTGCTCTCAAATGTTTTCAGAAACATATATATGTACATATTATATTTATTTGGTAACCTTCATAGTGTAAAAATGGACAAGTTTAAACACTCCTGCAACCCTCCAACGTTTTATACACACACATTCAAGCAGTGATCTTATTAAACCAGCAAATTTCCAAAACCAAAGTTTTGCAGGGTCGTTATCCAAATTGTCAAAGCCGTAGGCTTGTTCAGTACATCGCTTTAATAACTCCGGTACATTATCATCCACTGCCACCGTGGGCAGCCCCTAATAAGCACCAATAAACACTTTCAGCATAATGCATGTGGAACCCCAGTCCAATCCTTATTCGAAAATGAACAAGGGGTCTGATTTGGGATTCGGAGGGCTGATTTGTCCCTTTAGTGGCGATGTTCGCTAGCTTGGGGAGCATCATTTATGCTAACAGGGCCTGTGGAGACACAGCCAAAAAGAGAATAAAAAATATAATTAGCATAATGCTTCATCTACATACAAATCCTAGCAGTCACACAAACACACATGCGCACACACATGCACATATTTAGTGGTAGTTAATGAGTGGTTGCATTTAGTCTCAGCAAACACATGCAGCCATTGATTTATACATACTGCAAACATATTATATAACACGTAGATGAATTATTGACCGTATATGATATATATTTTTTGTGTGTGTATATAAAAGAAAATACATACATACTTTCTCTGCACGAGCACAGCGAGTGTGAGCAGACAGCGGTGGGGGTTGGAGCGGGGGGTTCAGCCCCGGCTCTTTGTTTGATGCCTGTATGGCTGTGGCTCCTTTTAATGAGCTCTAATGGCAGTCCAGAAGGATTCTAATTAATCTGCGCGCACACAAAAGACTTGTCTCGTCCTCTCTGTCTCTCTCCCTCTCCCTGTTGACCCCTCTCTCTCTTTCTCTCCTCAACCACCCCACCCACCCCTCCACCTCCTGCCTCCATCTCAAGCTTTTGAAAATCCTCCCTTTCTCCCTTCCGTCCCCAATCTATGGTGGATATTAAAACCAAGGCATGTATGTGACAAGAGGTGAAGGCCATAAGTGGAAAAATGGATGATTTAATTGCACCAAAGATGGCTATTATTATGAGATTGCAAAAGCTATTTCCAACAGCAGCAGCCAGGAGTCATCTACCCCCCCACCCACCCCCCCCACCAGCCACCATTCCCCAGTCTTAAGTGCCCAATGTTCAGCCAGCAAAGGTCATGCCACTGTTGTCACCAGTCCCCAAATGAAGACACTAATGAAAGGTTTGACGTTCGTTCCATGGCCCCGGTAGCTCCATGAAGATTCCCCTTTTTACTGACAAATCACATTTCTCTTTCATCCCCATTAGCCCAGTTTGGAGCTCGGCTCTTGAAAGTCCAAGAGGCTGACATTAACAATCAGGGAAATCGCTCTAGAAGTACCATGACTCAAACAATCCTCTGATTTATGGAAGAACAAACGATGAACTACAATAACGACCACAGCATGAATCTTAAATAGATGATCTTTGAAATATAATCATGGAGAAATCTGGTTTATTCCAGGATGATCAATTAGATTTGGGGACAGCCAAACTTATTTGTCAAAGAAAACAAAGGTGAACACTAAAATATTTAATCCAAACTCTCCATTGTGTGCACGCCCACAGTTTTCTTCTGCAATGAGAGATCATTAGCTAAAATTGCTGTTTCACCTCCAAAACTTTTGGTTTTGTTTACCACCTCTCCTATTGTCTGACGTTGTTGAAGAAATGTTGCCAAATTTGAGCAACTAATTGTGAGTAAAATGTTATCACAAGCTATAGAAAAACTACAAGACTATGAATCTACAGCCATGCTAGTAGTTCTGTAGGGCCAGCCACAAGCCTGCTGAACACCGTCCTCTGCGTGGTATGCACAACTAAGCAGTCGTCATGGACATCCGTCCTGGCGATGGGGCCGTGATACGATGGGCACTGAGGAGGTTCTGGAAGCGGAAACTCCATCCTCTGGAAAGAGGAGCAGTCAGAGGGGGAATCGGATGTTGGACAGCTTCTTATGTACTGTGGGGTCTGCACGGATTCGGTTAGCACATCCTGATTGGCAGATATCCAGTGGGCAAATGCATTACCTGCAAAGTCCCGTAGAGGGAGGAGTTAAATCTACAATTGTTTTACAACAAACTGAAAGCAATCATCATTTATAGATGAAAAAAAGGTACAATTGGTCAGTATAACACAGAAAACACTATATACTGTGCTATTGAAACATTATATACAAATATATATATAACATATATGCATTTTCTTACTAGATTATTGTGCAGTTGATATATAAATACAAGCAAAATATACCAGTTTCAAGTAGGAAAGCCCCCCCCAGGCTGTTGAAGTGTCAGGCTGGAGTGTTGTGTTTGATGGTGTGTATACAATGCACTGTGCTGCACAACTGCTGCCATAATGAATGGGCCTATCAGAGAACTCAGACCAGAAGAAATCAGCATCAATGTGAGTTCATGTGCATTGTTGTGTGTTTCTTTATGTGCTGTTGGATGGTGTGTGTGTGTGTGTGTGTGTGTGTGTGTGTGTGTGTGTGTCCTACAGTGGGTGTAGGACAGTAGTCTCAACACCAGACAGATTAGAAAAGCGATTTCCTGGAGATGCTGACACACGCACAAAGACGTTTCTTCTTTTTTTCTTGCAGTCATTAGACACCAGTCTGAGCTTGCTGTTTTTCAGAGGTATTACTTGTGCGCCGGCAGAGGCCGGCGGCCTGCGCGGTGTCAAGGCATATTACGGGGTTCAGCGTCTGGTAAACAATGAAGCTGGAGCTCAGAGGGAGAACGCTGTACCATTGAACCAAGCCTGGGCAGATAGCAAAGCTGCAAAGCTGCAAAGCAGAGGAAACACCTCTGTTCTTCTGAGGGGACTGTGTTATGTGACTGAATAGTGAATGCAGCGGGGGCCACAGCGCTCTGATGGGAGGCGTTCAGCGGCTTCTCAAACTAGAGTCTGGGGACTCCTGGGGGCTAAAGAAGGGAAAAGTTTCATGATAGCATCATTTAACTGACAAGAGTTTAAGAATGTTTGAACACCGTCTATCACAATACGTTATAGAAATGAACTTAAACTACATAAACATACATAAACCATTGATTTATACAATGCTCATCATGTGGAAAAATAAGGAAATACATTTAAAAGAATTGTCATATTAACAGACGACTTGTGAACAAAACCACATTGGGAGAACAAAGTGATCCCCTTTTTATTAAAAGAATACATCATCCACAAAACCATTTGTATATAAATTACTCACCCCCAATTACCCTGAATTATTCAGGAGAAACCTTGTTTTTCCTTTGCCTCCATGGTGAACGGAGAATAAAAAACAACAGAGAAAGGGCTTGATGAATTGACAAAATGGACGGGTTTTTGGACGAGTCATGTCATCAAGACTTTTCTCTGTTTTTTGATTCTCCATTCACCGAAGAGGCACGAGAGAAAAGCAAAGATTTCTTCAACAATTCAAGGTCGCTTGGGGTGAGTAAAATACACATACGATTAATTGGGGGTGAAGTATTCCTTCAAGGCTCTAAAAATGTCATCTATTCTTATCGTCTAATGGGGGACTCTTGAGACTTATAGGCTGTGTCTTTAGTCACATTGGCAGACTTTAAGCCAAGTTTCCTCTACAGGAGAAAGGAATATATCATCCATCCATACAACCATCAAATATTGTAATTCAAAAACAATGAACCACCTGAAAGTGTCCCAATGTTTCTTAAAATTAAAGAAAGTATGACTTGAGAGGAATGAGTTGTTTGGGTCCAGAGACCAACATAAAGCAGATTCACCATATGTGTTTGTCTTCTGTATGTCTTTGTTTGCTGATCCCTATGCAGCGGGAAAGTTGTAGTTCCCTCACTAGCCTGTAGATGAAGATTGGATGCAAGCTGTAGTCAGGTGGGTTGAAACATTTATATACCATCGCCATAAATATTTCACAATATATTTCCCATACTCATGCCTGGAAGAATCTTGAAAACCATACCATTTCTTAACCTTGGCGCCAGTTGAACGTCTCGTTTTGTTTGTCTGAGTTGCAGTGGTTTGCGTCCTTCTATGCTCTCTATTAGATAGTTCAATACACTTTTCTTTCTTAACCTTCAGAGTTTCGGAATTAGATTGCGTCAATGGTCTTTATTGTAATGGATTTGATCTATTATTATCGGCAAACCGCAGAAATTCTGAAGTCTTCCTTCAACAGTGAATTATCTTTGGACAGTTCTAATTAGTTTTTGCTCAGTAAGGAAATAAATAGGACTCCTTCATCAATAGTAATAGCCCCATTGGTGTCTTCAACCGCCTTAATTGTCGTTGTATAATTCACACTATGAATGTTGTGATTGTGCATGTCTGGACTCCAGACCGGAACAAAAGAAATCACCAAACCATTGAAAATAAGGTCCAGTTGCAGAGTGTGTGAATGAAGTCTTGTCTGACTAGGTGGCCTGTATGACTCAGTATGTACTGCAGCCAGTAGTCTGTGTACGTGGACTGTTGAGGACACACTGCCTGTGGCTGCGGACGGACTGGGGTTTATGTAATGCAATTGTGTTTGCTAAACGCATACAGAATGAGCTGTGCTGCGTGTGAACGTGGGCATGGACAAAGACTTAGCATGACAAAGTGATACAGCACGTAGGCGTATTGGTGCATGAATATTTATCTTCATCCGGCTACATACTGTATGCTGTAATCATTTGTCTGGCCTGTCTATGAATGTGTGTGTGTGTGTGTGTGTGTGTGTGTGTGTGTGTGTGTGTGTGTGTGTGTGTGTGTGTGTGTGTGTGTGATGCCTTCCATATATGTATCTCCTATCAGACTACGTGCATGGATGGATCACTTGACAGACCTACATGGCCTTAATCCACAAAATATCCCCTAAAAAGACACATAACAACCAGGTGGATGCTCAAAATGACCACAAAGACACAAAACAATTACTGCAAAGAGACAAAAAGACTATGAAGAGACGAAAAAATAAAAACTACAACAAGATGCAAAGAAGCTGTAAAGGACACAAGAACACTCACACTTATGAAAGGGGGCTAAACAATTACAAAGAGACACAAAATGACCACAAAGAGAGACAGAACAACTACAGCAGTATGCAAAATAACATCTACAAAAAGCCAAAAACAATAAGTAATTGACACAAAATCAACTACAAAAAGACATAAATTAACAGCAAAGACACACAAAAACGCAGAGAGATGTAGAGAAACAAAGAGGCTAAACAATCTTGCTGAAGAGATGGTAGGGCATTTTGCACATCTGTGACCTGGCAACAGCTAGCACTGAGACTCACATACTAAACCGTGTGTTTTCTTGGCAATAACGAGCTCGGAAGGGGGTAAATAGATGGATGGATGGATGGATGGATGGTTGATTGGTTGGTTGGATGGATGGATGGATGAATGGTATATTCTTTACTCCTGTAGAGCAAACTTGACTTCAAGTCTGCCAATGTGACTAAACACACACAGCCTATACGTCTCAAGAGTCCCCCATTAGACGATAAGAATAGATAGTCATTATATATAATATCTCCTCAACTCCCACATTACATCTTAATAATACCGCCTTCCTTTTACAAACACAATGCAAGAGATATGAAAGCAAAAGTGATGCCTCAAAATAGTTGTGTCGCTCACTGTATCACCTTCCGTGGAATTAGGCCTCGGGCAAATGGCTTAACAAGATTAGCTGGCCAACCAATTTAACAAAGGCTCAGTAATTGTTTAATGAAGATATTGAATATGCAGGCCATATTGTGTTCCATAAGCTACGACTTAATAACTGTCTGCAGTCCAAATGAGAGCCATCCTTTACAATACTAACTGCTGTTCCAGGACTGAAGTGCTACTGCTGCTGACAGTAACGATAAAGCTTTTTTTTTTAATGAGCTACTGTTAACAACATCACCGTTAACAGAGACACCAGTCAAAGGAATACAGCCACACTAACAAAGCATCAGTTCTAATTATGGCCTCTAGGCTTTTACAGTTACAGCATATATTTTAATTGGAGAGTGGCTGTGGACACTGAGCAGGCAAAGATTATACCTCACCAGAATTGTGTGGCTACACTGTAGGTATAAGTAGTATAAGTAGTTAGCTTGTATTTAGACGCGAGAAGCAGTCTTTGGTGAGAAACAGTTGGTGGACAATGGGTCAAGCATACTAGATGAGGACCATTGAGACAAGCAGCAATGGAAATTTATGACAGTTGCAACATTTTTAAAAGTAAGGTTTGAATAGATTCACACAGTCAGAGGCCCAACTACCAGGATCCTATTGACCCAGAGCAGCATCAGTCTGTCTGAGCTGTTGTTTAGCCTTAGCTACTGTGAGGATATCTCATTGAGTTTCATTGAGCAAAATGCTCTGAGTGAATTTGAGTTTCCTCCGGTAAACAATGACACAGTTTATAAGTCCAGGGCTTTTATTGTGAAAAGCAAGAACGGAAGAAGTGGATCTGCTCTGCGCTGCCGTTGTCAAGATCGAAAGGAGCAGTAAAGGTTGCCGGCTTGGTTCGGACCGCGGAGCCTCTGTGTTGTTGAACTATCTGCTTTGCTCAAAATTATTATTTTTTTTTCATTTTTTTGTATTTACCTCCTTTGTGAAAGTACTCATGACAAAAACAGTTTGAGCAATAAATTGACATGCAAACTAGAGGAAAGAAAGAAAAGGCCCCTGGTGAGCATATTCCTTCACAGCAGGTTCTACTTTGCTGAAAAGGTATTAAAATCATCACCAGGTTTTACCAAACAATAACGATGATGGGTATTTAACATAAAACAAGTGAAACAAAACATTAGTGATAAGATATAACATATAAAAAAGTACATAACAAACATACGGGGGCTGCTCCGGCCCTTCAGTTAGGGGCTGTAGTAACTTGAGACATCAGCTCTCCTCCCTGTGAAGTAGCTTCCTAGTGGCGGGGGAGTGTGCTGGAGACACCACAGGGTGCACTGACTAGTTAATTCTTGTCTCATTTGTGGTCTGATAAAACCGAAAAATAATGAAATTCAGTATCCCATATTACTTTTTTGCAAGTTAATGTAGCTGTCATAGGGACTTTTTTTTGTTTCAACCCTTTTTTTACCCTCCATTTCCTTTCTGGGGCTCCATAAAAAAACACTTGTGCAAGTATATGATTTTTTTTCACTTGCAAAGTAGTTTCCACATCATATGATACATTCAAAAGAGGTCTTTTTTGTAAGACTGTATGTACAGTATCAAGTCTAAACAGTACTGGAGGCAGCCTATAAACTACTAACAATATATACATATACATGTTTATGTGTAGATTTTAACTCTAAGGATAAAACGTATCGAGGACGTGACTTGAGGAAGTGTTCTCATGGTATATGCGGTATTGAATGTGGGATCTTGACAAAATATTTTTTTCCAGTATAATTCATACAGTAGAACATTTTGTCTGACAAAAAAAAACATTGGAGATATTTATTGTGTTATCACAATAAATATTACTCCAAAATACATGTTTGAAATGGTTGAAGTTATGGAAAGTGTTTTCTTTTTTTTTTACACTTTTTGACTCATTTGTTATTTTTATGTCCTTAAACATTTCTAAAGGAACAAAGAAATGGTGTGTGACGGGGGTAAATAAAGTGTGTAAAACACATGAAAGCAGTGTTTTCTCATTTCTCTCTCAGTGCACCCAGAGACGACCTTGACTTTGAAAACACAAGGAAGAGGAGCCAAACCTCCAATCACACATCCCACCACAACACCGACCACTTCATGCTTTTCTGGCAACATGATGAAACTTCCTCGAAATCTCCTGCAATGTTGGAATGTCACTCATCCTATTAGCCCATGTGTTCTGGAGGGCACTGAAGTGTGTTGCATGTGTTTGTCCTGCAGATCTCCATTGAAACATGCATAGTAACTCACTGCTGTGAAATTTCTTATTCCTCACAATTCCTTACCTCACAATAAAAAGTAAGGGTGTGAAGGTCATGTGGTGGATGGGTTTGTAGGGCGACTGAAAGAAAGTACTTTTTTGATGCCTAAACCTAACCAAGTACTTTTGATGCCTCAACCTAACCAAGTACTTTTGATGCCTAAACCTAACCAAGTACTTTTGATGCCTAAACCTAACCATGTGCTTTTGTTGCATTTTTGTTCTTTAATTTTTAGCCAAACCGTGATGTTTTTTTATTCAACCTAACCAATTAGTTTGTAGCATTTTTTTGTTTTGTTTTAATTTGCAACTGTAATCACATTTCTAAACAAACAAAATCTGTGGTGTGTTAATTCATGCTCGGTTTTGTAACCTGGCTCACAGTTTTGACCTGCTCCCTATCTTTATGCTAAGATAACCAGCTGCTGGCTGTAGCTTCATATTTAATGGACAGACATGAGAGTGATATCAATCATCTTGTTTGACTCACGGTAAGAAACCGGTTTCACCTGAGCTGTTAAACTCTGTGTATAACTCAATAAAAGAGTATTTTTAAATGTGAAAAAGCAGATTCTGAAGCAGCTAAACGGTATAGACATGTTTCCATGTGAACACTGTCACTGTTAAGTTCTTTTGTTGACAGTGTCCCCAAGGGAACCACTTCTTTCCTGCTATTCTTTAACGCCACACCGTTTCAGCTTTTATTCCCCGGAGAAACAAATGCTGCATCATGTCGCCTGAATAGTAAAAGCCAAGTGTTAACAGGAAGGTCTGTGAGCATCAGCTGCCTTCATCTACACAGATCTCTCACGTTCCAAGCTCGGTACACCCATGGGTGCTGGTCCACTCCAACTCCTCCCACCAGCACCACATCACTGTTAGCAGAAAAAATATGAGGAATTATACTAAACTCAGCTTTCCAAGCATAACAATCTGTTTTCACCATTATGTACAGACATAAGCGAAATAATAGCCAAACACACATATACTGTATATATATATATATATACACACTATTTATATATATATATATATACACACATATATATATACATATATACGTATATATATATATATATATATAATCCTACATTGAGGACATTCTGAAGGTACAGTACACTTATAAATACATGCTCATCATTTCAGTGGAAATACACTTGCTAATTCTGTTCTCAGACCTCCACACTGGAAAATAAATGAACATTGACAAAACTTTTTAAAAAGTTAGGCAATTTCAGTTTCAGTTTTTCATTCAAAGACACTTCCCCTGTGGACAGGAAGAGTCACAAGCCCATGGGGTAATGCACAAGTAGCTCTTGATGATGGTGAATGATGAATTGTCTGAAAGCTCAGTTTACTGCTCACAGAGTGAATTACAGAGAGCAGGGAAAGAGTTAATGAGGCAGTGATTAGTCAATACTCTAAATCAGCATTTCATATCTCTAAGCCCGTTGTTTGAAAGGGAAGCACAAATGTAATGACTCTGAACAAAAGTTCCCTTAAACTTTACTCCTGCAGCAATTCATGAAGTGTAGGATGCTTTCAGGCCGGCCCTGATGGTGTTGGTGTTGTGTTCTGGTAGCCAAGACGTGAACCCAAAAGCAGCACACCAAGATCAGGGTTAAAGTAGTAACCACAAATTATTTAATAATGGCATACAAATTGGAAGTCTGGAAGGGAGCGTGGAGTGTGGGCGAGGATGTCCGAGAGGAAGCATGACAGGTAACTGGAGTCAGGCGAGGAACAGGAAGCGAAGGCAGCTGGCAGGGAGGTGTTCCGAAACACTGTGGCGACGAAACGATCTGGCGGTGAATGGCAGGAAGACCAGGGTTGATATACAGCAGAGGGTGTCTTGATGGATGATTGTTGTCAGCTGCTCAGGAACCACAGCCCAGGAGAGGGAGGGGGAGATGGCCACGACTCCTCACGGACAGACAGACCAGACTGACAGAGTAACACACACAAGAGACAAAAGGACAGGGAAACAGAGGAAACACAGGGAAAACTACTAGACTGCCTAGGTGATAATATGACAGTTGGTCCATGTTTTACTGATCGCTCCCAACTAATGTACTACACCTTTTACTGACATGTTCAGCCTGACTAGAGAAAGCGGTCTAATAGGGCAGTACAGTACATGGTGTTCCAATATTGAAAGGCTGAGGTCCATCCATCCATCCATCCATCCATTTTCATCCGCTTATCCGGGGTCGGGTCGCGGTGGCAGCAGGCCTAGCAGGCCGACCCAGGCTTCCCTCTCACCCGCAACACGTTCCAGCTCATTCTGGGGGATCCCGAGGCATTCCCAGGCCAGCTGAGAGATATAATCCCTCCAGCGTGAATAGTAGCAGTTGGGCGTGCCTGGAAAACCTCTACCGGGAGGCGTCCAGGAGGCATCCTGATTAGATGCCCGAACCACCTCAGGTGACTCCTTTCGATACGAAGGAGTAGCGCCTCAACTCCAAGTTCTCTCCTGATGTCCAAGCTCCTTACCCTATCTCTAAGGCTGAGCCCGGCCACCCTACGGAAAAAACTAATTTCGGCCGCTTGTATCCGAGTCCTCGTTCTTTCGGTCACGACGTCGGTCGATCTCCCGCTCCATCTTACCCTCACTCGTGAACAAGACCCCGAGATACTTGAACTCCTTCGCTTGCGGCAGGCACTGGGTCCCCACCCGGAGGGAGCAATCCACCGGTTTCCAGCAGAGCACCATGGCCTCGGATTTGGATGTGCTTACTCTCATCCGCGCCGCTTCACACTCGGCTGCAAATCGCCCCAGTGAATGCTGGAGGTCATGGTCCGAAGAGGCCAACAGGACCACATCATCTGCGAACAGCAGAGAGGCGATCCCGAGACCCCCGAACCCGACGTTCTCCCCCCCACGGCTACGCCTAGAAATCCTGTCCATGAAAGTCACGAACAGGACCGGTGATTAAGGGCAGCCCTGGCGGAGGACAACACCCACCGGGAACGCGTCTGACTTATTGCCAAGAATACGAACGCAGCTCCTACTGCAGTCGTACAGAGACCGGATGGCCCGTTGTAACGGGTCCAGCACCCCATACTCCAGCAGCACCCCCCACAAAAACCCCCGAAGGACCCGGTCGAAGGACTTCTCCAAGTCCACAAAACACATGTAGACTGGTTGGGCAAACTCCCAGAGCCCCTCCAGTAGTCTTGTGAGGGTAAAGAGCTGGTCCACTGTTCCACGACCGGGACGGAATCCGCACTGCTCCTCTTGAATTCGAGGTTCGACAATCGGTCGGACCCTCCTTTCCAGCACCCTGGCATACACTTTCCCCGGGAGGCTGAGTGTTTTACTGATCGCTCCCAACTAATGTACTACACCTTTTACTGACATGTTCAGCCTGACTAGAGAAAGTGGTCTAATAGGGCAGTACAGTACATGGTGTTCCAATATTGAAAGGCTGAGGTCCATCTAACCCAAACAACTACAGGCCTGTATCTAAACTTTCTGAACTAAACATTTTGGAAGGGCTCACAAGTAACCAATTAGAGGAGTTTTTACAGAGACATTGCATTCTCAATGACTTACAGCCTGGTTTAAAAATACAACAACACAGTACTGTCACGGCTAGAATGAAGATCCAAAATGACATCATAAATTGACTCTAATTAAATACTGTGCTGCATTATTCCTAGACGTATCTAAGGCTTTTAACATGGTTTATTAATAATAATAATAATAATAATAATAATAATAATATATTTTATTTGTATTGTACTTTAAAAGGTACTCAAAGGTACTTTAATTGTTTAAAGCAATATAATATATAGAACACACTGTCAAAACGGTTGACAATCTGCTCTGTGGATTATCTCTGTTTTATTTCTTCCTTTGTTTAATATCCATTATTGTGAGGACAGAAAACTCCTCCCCATTGAATCCGGGTTGAAGCAGTAATCTGGAGCCCTTTCTCCGCAGAGTCCACACTACTGCTATACAGATGAACTGCTGTTGTGCCTGCTTTGCTTTCTTAGGCTACAAGCAGTGTGTGATGTATATCCACAACACTCCCGCCTTAACAGCCGTGTGTAAAAGGGGCTTCAGGCATAGAGTTGTGAGAACACGTGGTCCTCACAAATATAGTAGCACGAGAATCACTCAGACCAGAGCAGGGAAAAGATATCCGAGGTAACCAAACCAAAATGTCACAAAGCAACTTTTAATGAGAGCGTAAAGCCCAGTTAGAGGGATGTTTCCCATGCAGTTGGCAGGACTGAGCGTTCTGCTGCTTTATCCCCAGCTCTCCAAACACAAGTGTTCTCCTTAATTGCAGGTCAGTGTGAATCTGACGCGTCAGCTGCCATAAGCCTTAATTAATTCGGTGCTGAAAAGGAGCCCGCAACACCCACCCATCTGTTTGTCTTTAACCTGCAAGTGAGACACGGAGAGGGACGGGAGGAGATTCAAAGCAAAGGATGGAGTAAAGAGGAAAACCAGTCCTTACGGCTCAATCAGGATGGCCTTTTGATCTGAGCAGCCATGACCCAATGAGCTGATCACATTACAGCTTAATGACCAGCAGCTATGGAGCTGGAGGGCAGGCAGGGCTACGTTCCACTACAAACACGGCCATTTAGTCAGTGGCAGGTTGCAGGCCTTCTTCACCTGAACACAGAAACCAACCTGTGAAGTACACTGAAGTACACTGAAGTACACGTTTCTTTGTTTAGGCCATGGTGCGGAACGTGTGGACCGCAAGATGGTCTCTAGATATTCACATTTACTCAAGTACTTTGTAGTAATTTTGAGGTACTTGTATTTTACTTAGTAGCATTACTATCTCATGCTACTTTATACTTCTACTTCACTACATCTCAGAGGCAAAAATAGTACTTTTTTGTAAAAGAATTGTACTTTTGAATCCACTACGTTTATATTAAAGCTTTAATTGGTTGTTACTTAGTATATTTTCAATTTTCAATTGGTTATATTATTACCACCTGAAAATAAAGTAACTAAAATGAGCTCCACTTTTACCAGCTGCAACATAATTATTATATTATAATTCATCAATAAAATATATAAGCTGTTCTGCATTATGAATATTTTTACTTTTGGCACTTTAAGTATATTTTAATGTTGACATTTGTTGTTTATTGAATTCAGGACTTTTGCTAGCAACAGAGTATAAGTATTAATACTACGGTGTAAAAAGTTGTACTTTTCCACCATTTCTGATTTTACATTTCACCTTCATGACTCTGAAGTTCATGAAAAAAGAATACACTATTTATGAGGGCCGTGAGGGAGATTATTGATTATTTTGTCCCCAAACCTTAACAATAGTGTTGTCACATCATAAATAGAATTATTTTTCAACAGTGATGTGTGACAGGTTTTGAAAACAGACAAATTAAGTTGTCCTGCGAGTCCAAAAAACGTGTCCGTCCATCTCGGAGACCTGGACTAACGACAACTTCTAATGTGTGATTTAGAGTGCTTGCTGTCACTAACAGAGCCTTTATTTCTTGTAGGACACCTAACCAACACCAGGCTCAGGTTGGAGGGTTTCTAAAGTGTAATCAATCAATCAATTAGCCTTTATTTGTATAGCTTTACAAAAAAAATGCAACACAAAGTGCTTGACATAATACAACAGGCATGTCTGGAGGTTTTGCTATTAAAAATACCAACATTCTCTGCTGGTCTCGGGTCCTCAGGACGCCCGGTCTGAGACCATAATAAACACACTGATAGACCTCATAGAAATAGGGTTAATTAAACAGTCAATGGTTGAATAGAGGATTTGGGGATTAATCTGGTTGTCGGTTATCAATTTTGAGAAGTGTGCTTGTCTTGCATGTTTAATTTCCTTTGTGTAAATAGTCGGCTGTTCAAAGAAAATGTGATAATTGACCATTATTTATTTTCTGCTGTTTGACAATTTCTTTTTAATTGTTTAACTTCCTTGTTTCTCCAGGGAGGTATGGGATTAGAGGTAATCTTTTTACAGT
The DNA here is from genome assembly GCA_016806645.1 of Ophiodon elongatus. Lineage (NCBI taxonomy): Eukaryota > Metazoa > Chordata > Actinopteri > Perciformes > Hexagrammidae > Ophiodon > Ophiodon elongatus. The sequence continues at coordinate 576,768 of JACSYO010000396.1, read as the reverse complement.
GGGGCCACTAAGTCAAGGGTTAATTTACTGTTAAAACGTGAGAGAGCGATACAAATTTGTAACCGCTTTGATAGTGCGATACCGCTTCTTCACATTTCTCTGATATCGTGATGTATAAAAGCATTGACAGTAAAAAAAAACAGAAAAATGATCAGAGCCGACACCCGCAACTGAAGAGGTGTTAGCAGAGTTATTACAAGGTCTAACATGTAGGCTGAGTAACATATTGGATACAATTCATACAATTCCCCAAAATTGTCCCTTTGTAGGTTTTGTTTTTGCTCCAGAGCCAGCCTCAAGTGGTCATTTGAGGAACTGCAGTTTTTGGCACCACCACGTTGGCTTCATTTCTCAGCCCTGGAGGTTACCGCTTGGCAATACCTACACTGATTATGCTCATGATGAACAGGATTGATGCTGGATAGACAGACAGCAAGATACACCAACTGGTTCATGTGTACTCGCCGGACTATTTGTGGTTATTTCGTGTCATTCGCTTTTTCGCTTTTTTGTGTTAAACACGCTGCCGGAGAGGGGGCGTGGCTTATCTCTGTGGAAATAGTTAATTTTCTGCCATCCACCATGGAAGAAATAACCACTATTTCTGCTTTGTACACGTTGTGGAAGTCCCACAAACGTTGGAACATCAAACACCCTCATGTCTGGGTTCATAATATTATCCGTCGCCGCACACAGCTTCTCCAGGAGCTGCGTCTGGATGAAGCCGCTTCCAGTCTATCGACTTCTCCTCCATAGTTTCTGATTCAACAACGGCAGGACATCAGTGATGACGGGCGGAGCTTCTCAACACTGATTGGCTTTCGCAACTCAGCATCACACGAATGTTTCGCCCGAGTTGAAATATTTCAAATTATTCGGCAAAATTTGCATCCATTCGCGTCTGTGCATTGACTTTGTATGTAATCTACTCGCGCGAAAAATTTGCAACGCTTTTAGTGTGAACGTAGCATTACAACTTATCAAACCTTTGTAAAGTAGACCTTATTAGGAAAGGATACTCATTTAGTTCATTTTATGTTTCTCGCTGCTGATGTAATAAGCTGCACTTGTAAGTTTTCACCATCTGAAACTTAGTTCTTAGTAGGAATGATCTACTATATGTAACTGGGATGCCTTTATGTCCATGGGGAGTGAGGAAAGATTCTTTACAGTGACCGGTAGCTAGAGCTCTCTCTCTACTATCTTCTCTTGTTTATCTTAGCATTGTGATTAGGCATGGGTGCTGAGCAGGTGGCAACCTCCGGTTCTGCAGAGTGAAGCCAATACGGAAGCGTCTTAAAACTTGCATTCTCTCTACTGACCAGCAGGGTGAGACTTCTCCGGGTGCAAAAAAAAGTCTGATTGTATAGAAGTCTATGAGAAAATGACTCTACTTCTCTCTTGATTTATTCCCTCAGTAAACATTGTAAACAAGAGTTTATGGTCTCAATCTCTAGTTTCAAGTCTTCTTCAATACAGCATGATGTTCATTTCGTAAATTATGGTCCATTTAGAGTCAATAGACCATAAAGCAGGGGATTCTTTAGGGCGGGCTTACTGTGATTGACAGGTCGCTGCCGCTACCACAGACGTATACGGCGTCTCTACGTCACTCCTCGCGACTTCCGTTCATTGGCAGCAAAAAAAACAACATGGCAATGGCCGTAATCCAAGATGGCGACGCCAAAATTGCCAAACTTGAGGCTTAAAACATCAGTCCACAAACCAACGGGTGACGTCCCGACAACTACATCCACTTCTGATATACAGTCTGTGGTGCTGAGCGATCCTTGATCTGTTGCGAGTTATTGGCTCCCCTTTTTATCTGCTCATAGTATAACATTGGCTGCAGTGTTATTTTTGCGTGCAACGCACGAGTTGTTACACTTGACATGCACTGGTATCTTGCCCTATGGGATCTTCACCGTGTGTGTTGGGTCCTAAATTATATTAGTATCCTTTAATTGCTCCTTATGCATTTTTTCTGTTTATATCAAGTGATTACATCAAGAGATTTTGTCAGTGCCTCTTATTGCCTCTTAAAATTGCACTGTTGCTCTCGACTCACTCATTTGCCCTCCTCTCCTTCAGGTTTTAACAGGCAAATATTGTGAATACATTTTTTATTTGTTGACCTTTCGGGCCTCTCTTTCTGTTTATTGTGGACACGAACCTACGTATGAGAGGTGGACCAGTCGGTGATCGTAGTCCTTTATACAATTTTCACCTGGAAACATTCGACAGCGAAGGCGTGAAGCATTCTCTGGTAAGCAGCTAGCCTGTTTTGGGACATGAAGCTAACACCGGGAGTCTCTCACGTGTTACATCTGTGATATCTGTGACAGCTGTGAGGAAAGTGTGACACAAACTGTGAGAAGCAGTAAAGTACGTGGCGACGCGAGATTACCGAGTGGGCTTTTTATTCACCAGCAGCAGCTCGGTGCTCATCTTCCACTCCACCCCACCCCCCAACCCCCACCCCCTCCACCAAACTGGAAAACAAGCCCTCCCTCTGCCCACTCATGACACAAGCCTTTGATTCACAAAATGGATGCCCACACACCACAGGAATGGATGCGGTGTCTCACAAACAGGAGCATATATGGACCTTTTTGACAGTTTGTCACTGGTCTGCATTAATAAGACATTGTGTTTGCATGTGTGTGTGTGTGTGTGTGTGTGTGTATTACTGACGTTGTGGGGACATCTGTACATCTACACAGCAACATCATGTGGACTCACCATTGTGTGCAAGTCCCTATAATATAAATCATTACATTTTAGGTTGAAGAAATGAATCTAAGTCAACGTAATATTTTCCAAAGTGATGGAAACACAGGCATTTACACTATAGAGTTCAGCTGAATGAGCAAGTTACAAGTACTTACCATCAGAAGACACACACACACACACACATACACACGCACACACACACACACACACACCGGGGAGGCTAGTCTAGGGTGGTCCCAGTGGTAAAAGACTTGAGTGTAATCAATAGAGGTGGAGGTATCAAAAAAGACCACCTCTACTTGATGTGGTCCCTCACTGGGGATCTTGTCAAGAGAGAGACATTAAGAGAGTTGGAGAGAACAAATAAAACCAGATTGTTTCCAATATGAACGGCTCAGGGTGACGCTCATGGTAAACAAAAATACAACTGTATGATTGTCAGGACGTATCAGGTGGATGTCAATGGGCCTCATGGACGAAGCAGAAACAGTTTGTCTGTTAGTACCCATTGTTTTCAGGTAAGGCAAGGTTTCATGAGGTGTTGAGACACTAAGGTAAGAAAAAAAAAAACGACCGTTTGTCAAACAAATTGTTTGTCCAACCCAAGGAAACACAGGTTTTCAACAGAAAAAACATATAACAAAAAAATATAGATAAACATGATCAACTCTATCAACATTATTATGTTATAATATTATGTTATTAGTCATGATAAGGTTTGTATTGACACTCAGACTCCAACATTGTCATTCCCAGTCTTGCTTTTGCACTGTTTTCCTCTGTTAAACTGTCTATAGGAAGCTCCAAAATGTAAGATCTAATCATACTCTGTAGCTTATCTACTTTTGGAATAAATCATACACTGTAAGCCGAGGTAATCATGGCAGATACCACAGTTTAAGTTTGCCTGGAAGGCCTGACACTTCTATGCCCCTGATGAGATCCACTCCCTGCTGTCTCACCAACTCAATCTACTCCAGTCACAAAGAGCTGCATCATACCACCTCGCTAAACTTTGATATTTAAAGATTTTCATCATGTCATTAAAGCTTAATAAATAAAGTGATAACTTACATCATGATGAACAGAAACAAGATAAGTATTTATTGAAAGTCATATGGCACAGCAATATAACAATCAGGTTGAGAAAAAATGAAAACATATCACTAATGTTCTAGAAAAATATATTGAAGAAATGCTTCATACATAAGTTACATAGCAACACATTAAAGAGTATGTGTGCAAAAATAATCCAGTAGTGCAACTCTGAAAACCTTATTGAGGTTGTACAGTGGCTGAAAAGACAACATATATATATATATATATAGATAAATAAATGTATAGCTAGGTAGATAAATAAAGCATCACTCCTACAAGGTAGTGTAATAATGTAATTGAATATAATAGTATGTATCGAAACACATGCATGTATTAGGTAAATCAGAGACTTGATGCCTAAAGAAGTGCTTTGGGTTACATTTACATATAGCATGAGTTAAACACAAGTATTTCTGGATTGCTTACAATAAAAAATGGGGAAAAAATGCATACTTTGTAGACAAAGGTTGTCCATATAGCCACATCCTCAGCTTCTCCTTGGGGATCCAGGGGCATGCACAGGCTAGATATGTAATATATGTAATCCATCAAGCATTATCGGGATCTGTTGCAAGGCCTCCTCCTGGGGGGTCAAGCATGCCAAGGACACCACCTTACAAGTGTTAGGTCCACAAGGGGGCTGCTCCGTGTCATTCCTCCGGGCTGAGCACTTCCAGGCCCCATTGGTTGTGGACCTGGCTACCAGGCACTTGTCGGCAAGCTTCCCACCGAGGCCTGGCTGCAGGAGGGTGTCCTGGTGTCCCTTGCCCAGGAGAGATGGCTCGCCTCTGAAGTGACTGCTCCATGAGGGCTGCCTTGGGTGAACCTACCAGGAACTATTGCCCTCGGAAACACAGCACATTAATGACACCATGGTACGATGGGGATTCCGAGGGGGAATGTAAAACAGTCAGGCCAAATACTGGGTAGCCTAAGGGTATTGTAGTCCATGTGCAGCATGGAATCCAGACTTCTTCAGGTCAGAGAGGGAAAGAAAGGGGGGCGATCACATTAGTGCTGGGTGAATGAGCTGAGGTGTGTGGGTGGGAGGGAATGTCTTCACAGCTGGCCTACATATAAGTGTATATGCATGTTTAAACTAACAATTTATTAAAATGAAATAAAATATAAGACTATAAAGAGTATACCGAGACTTTGATTCAGTGGGTATGAGGGTAGTGGTATGGCAATATGCATACCAGCAGAGCAGGAAGTTCCATGTGATTCCTTTAAGGTGGAGTGTGGAGGATGAAGTTGAGGAGTCTCACAGCCTGAGGGAAGAAGCTGCTCTGTAGTCTGGTCCGGTGGAAGCCATTTACATGATCAGGTCTGTCCGGGTCAAATTGATCATTATAAGCAGGTGATCATTGTAACCATTCTTTTTTTCTTTTTTTCTCATGCAGATAATCATCCAATTGACAATTGTATATTCTTTACATGAATACAAAGTAATGAAACAAACAGCTTGCATATGAATGATTCTGTCCCGAGCTTTTTGATCCATACAAGCAGTTGATCACAGCAACAGCCATCACTAAAAGCAGTTTACAGCGTAGAGCAACAGTCTGTAGCCGGGTTACTCTGGAAACGTCTTGTTCCTGAACTAAATCGAACAAGTTGATTCATTAATTGAGATTCTAATGTCAGTCCAAACAAAATGTCCACATGTGACTTTTATAGGTTTATTGAAAATCTTAACTGTTACCTTACCACACAATGTAGTGTCACACAAAAGCAGCAGCAGTACTTCTGTTAGTGCAGTATGTATGCAGTGTACTGTAAATACTAGTAATACTGTAGTCTAATATCTTGGTATATGATCAAGAGAACACAAACGTTGAATTTCTATGGTGAGGTGGCGACAGATGGTCTCTAAGTGCGTGGGTCACTGCATGTATATGTATATGTATGTGTGCGCTTGTGTATTTTTTTTTTTTATGGCTGTGGGAGGAGTGTATGTGTGTGTGTGTGTATTTTTCATGCTGTGAAAACAGGTCCACTGATTCTCACAGGGTGTAGAAGACTGCCTTTGTTTATAAGAATGCTACATAGCACATGTACATATGTCCACGCTCAGGATGGCAAACACACACATACACACACAAACACACACACACACACACACACACACACACACACACACACACACAGCAGCAGCTCACACCTCACACCCTCCACCAGTCAAACATGAGACCAAGTATCCAACAGAGTATTCTAAAACATTTACAAAAATACAGACTAGTATATTCCAATTCTGTATTGTCTTATCTATTCTGAAAACGATGGTGTCTGTGTTTGACGCTGTTAAGTGTTCCATTGTTCCAGAACGCCAATAGTCACATTGGACCGAAAAGTCTGTTTGTCCAACAATCTGTTATCCTGAAAACTAACGCCCATTTTTCCGAAAGCCTATTGCTGTGAAAATACAAACTCTCCCATCAACAACCGGAAGCACATGGTTCATTATTATCATTATTATTATTATGCAGAATTACCCACCACTCTGCCTCTAGTACTGTAGTTGCCTAGCTTCGTTGGTTTGGTTTGTTGGGTTGGTTGGGTTTAGGCATGAGGAGTGAGACTGGTTAAGTTCAGGGTAAGCATATCTGAGTAATCCAAACAAAACGGTATAATAACAAATATTGTGACCATGGCATTGTTTTGCATAACAATAAGCCACGTCCTTATGGTCATTGCAAAGCGCATTTGTATTTTTGGAGCGATGGGCCTTCAGAACATAGGGGTTTATGTTCGAGATAACCAGCACTTTCTTAACCCAACCCGTCTCATAGTGACACTTGGTCAGGACCCTGACTTAGGTTTGGTTTAGGAAAACATCCTGGTTGGGATACAACAAAATAAAACACGTAACTTCTAAATAACCCAACAGCACTTTTGGACACAAACAGCGGCCTCTGACAGCGGTCTCCTGGCTGAAAGTCCTGTGTTTGTGTGATCCATCCACCATCCCTCCCTCCAACCCTGTTTTGCATTCCTTACACACTCACAGATAATTTTCTCTGAGCATCTAATAATGACATGGATGGGTTTACGTTGCAGTTACGTGAGAGCCGGTGCGTCTCACACAGCTGTAAAGGTAACTTTGTGCATCCGTATCAGACGCAGAGGGCAGTTGGTATTTGACTCTCTGGCAATGAGGACGGGCTGTCGGACCAATGAGCTTTCAGTCCAACGGGACAGTTTTCTGACCACTCGGGTTTCAGAATAATGGGCTGCCAGAACGATGGCATGGCATCGTGAAGGGATACAGTACTTTACAGGGTGAATATACTGTATCTGATGAGAAACAACCACCGACCTTCAACACATTTTTCCCTCCTCTGGTACAGGATCGTGTCCTATGTAATTATCCCAGTTGGAAGGTATATTTTCTCTATAAATACTGTGTTCATGTCAAATATTAAATGTGTATTAACCAAGCGGAATCAATTTTGAAAGAATCACCCTTTATTAAGGTGAGGATTCCCTCCAGCCAGCAAATAAATGAAAAAAAATGAGACCATGTGGGTAAAAAATTATCTGGATTCTCTGCACTACAGGCAGGAGTGGCAATAACCCACAAACAAGTACAACCAAACATTCCATTATTTTTATCACCTGTCCTGACAAAGATATATAAAAAATCCACTTTTATCAACTTCTCTAGGTCTGTTAAGAGACCAGCCTCTTAATACATGTTTTATGTAGGACTCACAACTGGATTTTTAATCTTTCATCAGATTATGATAAATTATAAACTTTAAAAAATATTGAAATATTGTGTAACATTTGACTTCAGTGACAAAAGTATTGGTAATAATAATGCTGAATATAATCTGACGATTAAAAAAAGACATTTGACACAGGACACTGAGACTACATAGCTACATAGCTGAGAAGATAAAGAGATACATTTTTGTTTTACAAAAAATAATGACTATAAGTTCACTAATATTGTTTTCACACCTGCATTGTTTAGTTGGGTTGAGCTGAAACCCTGGAGTATTTGCCTCATGGTGCAGTTCGTTTGGGCAGGTGTGAACACAGCAGTCACATTCCGGTGCAGCCCAAAACAAGATGACCTCTTCAAACCAGGTCTTGGTCTGGTTACACATGATCTCTGGTAGGGCACTTTGTTGATCCGACCCAACTGGAGGACACTTTGCCCCTTTGTAGAAGTAAACCAACTCCCGAAAGCCACCTGCGCTGTGCTTTATGGGTAGAATAATGGCCTTCCATTTCTTTGCACTATGCAGCATGATGAATCTGAGTGATTGCGTACAGAGGTGGACTCATGAGGAGCTGCAGTCCCGATATCAGCTTACAACTGTTGACAACACACAAGAATACCACAATCGGCTGACTATAGGAATGGGGTTTTCTGGGGTCGGCTGCACAATGCCACATTAAGGCAAAAACAACTTGTCAGGAGGACATTAAAGTATGCGATGCACTTCATAAAACAGGAAGCTGGTACAGAAAGACATAAATGTCCTTGCTTCACTGACCTGGACAAAATATTTGATACGAAGTCGGTCGTTGATGTGTTTTTTTCTGCATTACAATGACATAAGTAATACAGAGAAATTGTTTCTTTTGTATTTGTTAATTTCAATAAACTTGGAGATTCAAGCTTTGCATCCTGTGATAGTGATGCCATGAACACCCTGTGCTGGTGCACAACGCACAACGCACAAGCAGATACAATTAAGAGTGCACCAGAGGAAGGAGACCGCCCATTTCCTGGTGTGGCAGAGAGGGAAAGGAAAAGTACAGAATAGCCCCCCTCCCATAGGAGAGGAAGGTGGGGATGTGATTAAATAAATTAGACACACCTGTGAGGCGGGGGATGGGGGGATGGGGGGGTTAATCAACGAGCAGAAGCAGCATGGAGGAGAACAGAGAGAGGAGGGAGGGTGGCTAAAGGAGGAGATCATTTGAAGTTTAATCCAGTTTCTGGACTTATTTGAGCAGGAAATAAAATGCTTGAGGGATATAAAAGTGAGCAGAGCAGCATTTGATCAAAGAACTAGTTGGATTTTCTAAACTGTCTTGGACAACAAGGTGTGCTGATTGCAGGAGCAGATGGGTTGAATGGAATCTTGTTCAGTTAAAGCTTGGGCCTGTTTGTATAGAACTTACTTTGTATAGTAACAAAGGCTTCCTTGCCTTTGTTACTGCTTCCTAGTAACCTTTTTTAAAGTGACAGGGTAGAATTATAATCATGTTCCTGTCTGGCGCCCAACCCGTACTTTGGGAATTAAACCTACGCTACACTGGTGCTCAGGCTGGAAAAATAAAGGCAAAATTGTTCCGCCTTAATGCTGATTTCTGAGCATGTATGACTGACAGTAGAAGGATGCTGGAGGAAATACATGGAGCTGAACAGAACCAGTTGGCTCAAGAGCATCCTGCTTTTGAGAGGATACTTCAGACACAACAGGAGGCTGAGGAGAGAAGATTCCGGTCTGTGCGGGGACGATAACAGGCCACCAATCAGATGTTTCTGCAACTAATGGGCACACTTGCAAGTACTTTGGATCCTGGTCAACCTCATTCCTCAACAATAGCACCCTGGACCTCAACACCCTTCCAACGCCACAGCTGTGTCAGCCAACACAGCCTACTGTTGTGTTGCCTAGGATCCCTTCACATCTGCACGAGTCACAATCTCCATCCTCCCAAAATTAAAATCGAGCACCCAACACATTCAAGACATTAATGACAAACAGACCTATTACAACCTGTAGGATGTTACGCTTTATTTCAATTTAGAAAATACTTTGTTTGTGTGCACTTTAATTATTTGCATTGTTTGAATTGCTATGCAGAAGGTATTGGTTTTGGTTAATTAAGTTTAATGAGTTATCAAGAAAGTTATGGACAGATGTTTTAAGAAGAACTGTGACTGTTTGTGTGTGTTTACATTTCTGAGCAATATGCTACCTCAATTTCAAGGTTTTGTTCATTTTCAAGTTTCTGGGCTACGCATGAGGTGAACATATCCTATAAAGAGAAGCACTCTGAGTATGTATGAGTTAACAGAGGAATGAATTTGTATTTGCACGGCACATTCTGCTTAATTTCACAATTTTCATTTTTAAATGTCTGACTTTAAGGCTGTTCAGGTTAAAAGCTGTATTTATTTGTTTTTTAGTAGATTGCTTGAAATTACCATATTGTTATTTGTACAGATGGGGCAATGTTCCATTTGTCACAAGTTAAAAAGGCAATAAACAGTATTTAAAAGCAAAAGTGTTTCCATTCCATCCATTTCCAATCACACAAAAGGGGCTGCCAGCCTTAAGAATATGGTAGCTCCTCCACTAGCACACATGTATAACACAACCTAACCTAAACATTACTTAGTATGTACATAAGATGTATAAGGTGATACTCTGATGATTGGTAAAAACTTTATTTATTGTGTGCATTGTAGGAATTGGGATGTCCTTCCAGATGGAACGCTGGGATGGATTTCCGGGTCACAACCAGAGTATCGAGGAGCGAAGAATCGAGGTGGTACAAAATCCTGAAATGTGAAAGACCCATAGAGAGAGGTCTCAGGAATTAGTTTCAATTGGGTGAGTCTGAATTGTTCTACCATGTTAGCTAGTATTGGTTATGATTCATGTTGTTCAGAGACAAAGACCAGCCTTCAAACATTATAGGAATATCGGGGAAGTCACCAACAGCAGAGAAACAACTCTGACTCTAACAACATTTTCTCTTTGGTCAAACACTGTTAACTCTCCCGCAGGCACCTGTTGCTTAACGAGGCAGTCTAGCAGCAATCTAACAGCACCAATAATTACAATTATATAACCACAATAAATTAATGAAAATATCACATTTTCCCCATTTTTGTGGAGTGATAACGTCATTAAAATATGACAACAGATATTAGCGGCTTCATTAAAAAATGTTCAGCCCTACGACAAAGCCCATCTTGCTCTTCTGCTCACAGTGAATGCAGAGGGAGACATGGAGAGACCAGATTGGGATTTATGTCTAAAAAACTTAAAAAGACAGTCTGAGACGCAACAAATTAAGAATACATTTAGAAACATTACACCCCAGTCACGTCAAATAAAAAGTGGTTATCTGAATATTTAAATTGAATTTGTGTTTTTAGGGCCACCGACTTGTCACATGACTTTCTCCTGGCCTGTCCATCACTTCTGCCCACCTAATTTGCATATTGACAACACTTATTACTACAAGGTGTAAATGCAAAGGCCCATGGTCAGATGTCATTCTTTCGATAATATATCCAGACATTGTGTGGTATTACCAGGTTACAATGGTGTCTTAAACATCATATCTTAACATCATGGGAGATGGGAGGGAGTGGAATATGCACTGTGCTCAGCTGTAGTTTAACTCATTGTTCCAGATGGCATTTAAACCATCACATAATTACAGGCTGTGATCTGCAATAGCAACCAGTTATTGCAGCCTGGTCAGTGCCCTTTGGCTTCTGACACTGACACACCTTTAGCTTCTGCATGAGGACTACGTTTGTACTGCCTAAACCTAATCTTCTGTATAGACGTTTATTGAGAAAAAAAAACTATGCATGTAACATGAATATATTGACACTCTATCGCTGACACGTCCAAAAGTAATGCTAGAGGGGTACGTAGAGCATCGTAGTTTGAAGCGCAGGGACCAAGCTGTGGTATTTGATGAAATGAGAACGCCATTGACAAAAATCCCAAAAGCTCTCTTGGTCATTCGGCACTTTGGAACAAATCTGGTTGAAACGGATAATATAATTCACAAGTTATTGTTGATTAACCTTGCCAGATGTCTGAATATGTAACTTTAAACTACTAGTTGTTTGTTTTTTTGTTTATTTTTTTTACAGCCCATATTTCTGCATCATGGAGGTTACTGCTCGTAGCTCATTTGACTCCTAGCAATTCCTGTTCACACCTGGAGTGCTAAGTTACTGAACCTAAATCTGAATCATATGATTATGATCTGAAATTAAAAGGAAAACCTTTTTTTTTCAGCTGATTTCTAAATGGATTTGAACACTCATCCCTTTTCACACTGATTCTGTGTGTGTGTAGGATGGTATGACTCTGAGGAGAAGTGTTGAGGTCAGCTCAGTGGGAAACAAAACCAATATGATGCTGTCCACATCCGTCTGGAGCACATTCTCTGCTCACATCCCAATAATGCATTTGTTTCCAGTTGCATCCCTCGCCTTAATGGATTTTTTATTTTAGGCTTCTCTATATTTCAGCAATTACGTTGGCGACTAAAATCTTGCGATAAATGAGAATGATGGCTACAAAAAAGACACATCAAGCATATTTAACCATGAATATAGCTTTCAGGAAACGTTTCGGTGCAGATCTCAGTGCGGAGTCATGTATCTCTCACGATCCAAATAAATGACGTGAGCTGTAAAAATCCAAAGCTCATTGGTGTGTTGAACCATTTTACATCGATGGTGTCGTCTATGAAACATAAGCAGAGTGAGGACTTCTCATCTGTGCTCCTTTCATTTTGGGTTATTTGTCTTTGCATGAAGATGGGAGGATTCTTGTCGTATTCCTGCTTTTGCTCCCCCTTTTTCCTGTGCAAGCCGCCCAGAGCAGAGGAGTCGGAGCGGAGCTGTGAGATAAAAGAAGAGTGGAGGGTTGTCCGCTGAGGATCGGACTCCCCCATTCAATCTGTGCAATCTCCACGACGGGCGAGAAATAGATTGCTTTTTAAATAGATTGCTTAGCTCCCTATCTTGGAGCCACTGATGTGGATACGTTTCATAGTGGCCCTTGTTTAAATGAGTGCCGGCGTTTGATAGCAGAGCCACTTACCCTGCTGTTATTAAGGCTACAATACTGTTAGTATAGCCCTCATCCCCTATTTGGACTAAAAAAAACAAATGGGAAAAGAGAGTGGAAGAGAAACATTATAGACACATTAGGGGGAGGTGGGGAGGGCATCCTTCTATGGATCAGAGAGATATGGTTATTAATAGCAAGGTATTTTGTGTATATAAGCTCCATCGAGTCCTTCATTAGAGTCAATAGTATGCTCGAGGTGGAATGATGGGATCAGAGAAGGGAAAGAAAGAGAGAAACAGAAGGAAACGTCTGTGCTTTTATCTCAGGAAGAGAGGAAATGCTACGCCTCAGCGAGTGGCTGACAAGTCATGCAAAAGAGAAAAAAAAATGTATAAAGATGATTTGGTTTGGTCGCTTCTCGACAATCTGTACATTTTACAACAAAAAAGCCAGAGGATTTTAAGAACTGACTACAACACTTTGGCTGTTTGCCTCAGAACATATGTGCTGTTGCAAATGTGTATTATAAACAATTTCTACAATAGCCAAGCCCACTGGTACCTACTGAAGATGTTAAAAAAACAGCTCACAAATTTAGTTTATATTTTATTTTATGTTTTGTACAGGCTCAGTAATGTCCTGGTCACAGCTGGTCACTGCAGTTTTTTTTATCATACGTTACTCAAATAGGAGGAAATAGTGCATTTGTCGGGGACTACTTTAGATGGCGGATGATTACCACAGTTGGTGCTCTAGTGAGTATTTGGGGCAGCTGTACGGTGTGTGTGGGGTTGACCCAAAATAAACCATAGTATGTGTTCATTATGAGGAAGGAATGTGTGACCCAGTGTGGCTCATCCATGTGTTTCTAACATCAAGAAGAGATGTCAGGCTTTGATACACACAATATGTGTTAGTAGATTGTTGGTTTGGGCCTGCACATGGGATTTGACAAGAAGAGAAATATATACAATATGACCAGGCATAACTTTTAAGATTGGGACGGTTGTTCTGTTGCATTCTGGGGCAATGCCCTGAAGAAAAGAAGGCCAATGAGGCCATAGCTGAAGGGCATGAATTAACATAAAACAACTTTAATTTTGATTTTATATACAAACAATTATTTTAGTTTGAATAAAATAAAATCGGTTAATTCAATAAAAATAAAGTAGCCGCTCAGGTAGGATAGTAACCACCAACCATTTTTTTAAATTCACAATGAAAACAGAGTGATTCACAATGTGATTATTTTTATTTTTGCCCTTTGTATATATATATATATAAATATATATATATAAGATCTAAACCCCAAATAATAAGACACTTTTCAAAGAAAGATGAGTTATGGTCAATTTAATGTTTATTCATTTTATCTGATGAATACTTGTAATGTTTGTTTATGACCTGGCCTCCGGCCTCCTGTCAATTTGCAAAAGTGGCCTCCGAGCAAGTCGAGTATCCCTGGTTTAGACCATTCCTCCATTTCAATTTAGTTTAAATGAACCTCTTCAGTTTGATATTCATCGTACAGGATTGAATGTATTTGCGCATGCCGTATCAAAAGGGACCGTACAGTGTATTCCTTCACAAGAGTTTTCTCCCCCTTTCTTCCTGCCTAAGTGTGCTGTGCCGCATTACACCCGGCTCAGTCTACAGAGGGAGTAAAGTAAAGACGATGCATAATTAATTGGTACAAAAGCTGAATATTTCCTGTGGCGTTTCTGCCAAATGAGCCTGGGTCCTATCCCTCCCATCATTACCGTCAATGTTCCTTAATAGTGTGCTTAATAAGTAATGAGTAGCCTGAAAGCAGAGCGAACCGGGAGCTGCACAGCCTCCGTCGGGATTTAAGCTCCTCCCTGATGTCGCTAACACACTGCGGCATTTAAAACAAATATAAATATTAAAATTTTTGTCATAAACCCAATGATTTATTTGAATTTTAACAATAGTTAACAAAGGTTTCTTCCATTATTAACTGGATTTTTTTTTACACCGGATGAAATATTGCCGGATTGTTGCTAAAGTGGGACTTGAGCCTACAGAACAAAATGTCAAATAAAAAAAGAAAAGATACTGTTTATAATATATTGCATCTGTGGACACTCTGCTTTCTAATGAAATACTACGGATTTGGCTACACTGTGTGTTTCCAGTCCAGCAGGGTTTGGCTTTGGGATTCTAATTACTGCGGTTTTAACAGGATTACAAGAGATAAAATGTACTAAGACGCTCGGGGTGTTTGCGGGCTAAATTAAATAGGATGTAATATGGTCGTCTGCTGCGCGGCGATAAGAGGATGTAAATAGGCACCGACAGTAGATCAGTTATCTGGTGTGAATAACAATGGTGTGAAGCTCCCAACTATTCTGGTGTTCTGGAAATATAAAGGAAGCACTTTTGTTTTTTGATATAATACATTTATCTTTATCTATCTTCTCTACTGACGGAAAGAAACTGTCGGGGAATCCTCCAATCACGTGGACAGATTAGATACGCCACTCCTAGAACAGGGATCCACTTTTGGACCCTCATCCAGGGTAATTTTAAACTCGATTATTTTATAAGCATTAACATTTTAAAATCAGGATGAAGGAGCATTTGAGCTCTGAAGGTACTTGTCCTGACACTGATTGACAGATCATTGGTTGATGCAATTTGCTGGTTTGTTTTAAGTCTGTCGTCTCTTTTATGTGATTTCTTTATATTTCTTTGTTGTTTTTTACTTTTTGCTGTTTTTTTTAATTTTTAGGTGAAATGTTCACCCTGCCTTCTTGGCCAGGACCCCGTTATAAATGTGTTTCGAAATCTTCAATGGGATTATCGTGGCAAAGTTAAAGCTAAATTAACAAATAAATCAATAAAAATAAATACTTTTTCCATGCACACAAAAGGCGTAAGCCTCTGAAAGTTGATTAGATTAGTGAGCATGTCTCCAAGATAATCAAGTGGCATATCAATATGCTGACTAAACAGCATGAGTATTACACAGGTGTGCCTTCACAATAAGAGGCCACTCTGAAATGTTTCAGTTGTATCACACAACATGATGTCACAGGTTTTAAAGAGCGTGCCATTCGACATGCAGACTGCTGGACTGTCCACTGAGATGAGCGGCCCTGAGATGAGCGGCCCTAAAATGAGCGGCCCTAAGATGAGCGGCCCTAAAATGAGCATCCCTGAGATGAGCGTCCCTGAGATGAGCGGCCCTAAGATGAGCGGCCCTAAGATGAGCGTCCCTGAGATGAGCGGCCCTAAAATGAGCGTCCCTGAGATGAGCGTCCCTGAGATGAGCGTCCCTGAGATGAGCGTCCCTAAAATGAGCGTCCCTAAAATGAGTGTCCCTAAGATGAGCGGCCCTAAAATAAGCATCCCTCAGATGAGCGTCCCTAAGATGAGCGTCCCTAAAATGAGCGTCCCTAAAATGAGCGTCCCTAAGATGAGCGTCCCTAAAATAAGCATCCCTCAGATGAGCGTCCCTAAGATGAGCGTCCCTAAAATGAGCGTCCCTAAAATGAGCGTCCCTAAGATGAGCGGCCCTAAAATAAGCATCCCTGAGATGAGCGTCCCTAAGATGAGCGTCCCTGAGATGAGCGTCCCTAAGATGAGTGTCCCTGAGATGAGCGTCCCTAAGATGAGCGTCCCTAAGATGAGCGGCCCGAAAATGAGCGGCCCTAAATGGTCCCTAAGATGAGCGTCTCTAAAATGAGCGGCCCTAAAATGAGCGGCCCTAAATGGTCCCTAAGATGAGCGTCTCTGAGATGAGCGTCCTTGAGATGAGCGTCCCGAAGATGAGCGTCCCGAAGATGAGCGTCCCTGAGATGAGCGTCCCTAAGATGAGCGTCCCTAAAATGAGCGTCCCTAAGATGAGCGTCCCTGAGATGAGCGTCCCTAAGATGAGCGTCCCTGAGATGAGCGTCCCTAAGATGAGCGTCCCTAAGATGAGCGTCCCTAAGATGAGCGTCCCTGAGATGAGCGTCCCTAAGATGAGCGTCCCTAAAATGAGCGTCCCTAAGATGAGCGTCCCTGAGACGGTTTCAAATTGTTCATAAACTCTTTGGTTGGTGAAGCAGCTGGTTTGTGGTCTGGGAAGCTGGTCCCAGAAGATCTGAAGGAGCAGGAAGTGGAGGTCCTGATGGTTTGTTTCCACACGGCCTCTGATTGTGAGGCTGTTTGGATGAGCTGCCTGGTGGATGGTTCTTTTAATAATAATAATAATAATAATAATTAGCTGTTGAATCAGCATCTTGATACACCACACCTGTCAGGTGGATGGGTTATCTTGGTAAAGTGCTCACTAAAAAAGGATTTTAACAAGTTTGTGAAATTTGTGTCCTCAGAAAAAAATTCTTAGATCTTTTAGTTCAACTGGTGAGAAACGGGAGCAAAAACCAAAGTGAATATTTTTGTTCAGTGAGAGGTACACTCACATTATACTCCTATTTACCTCAGTAAGAAATGGAGTCTTCCTTATATGGTTTGAATTTATTTACACTTGTATGTTACCGTCACTCCTGAACCAATGGTTGGACTGGAAGACATGATACATAAAACACAACCATCAAAGTATTAATATTCAATAATCATATTGTTTATCAGCCTTATTGGCCCTTTAAAATAGATATCAACAGGCCGCCTGCAGGCCAAACATCAAAGTATCCATTATGAATACATCCACAGATTTTTCATTGAAGCTATTATTTATAATAAAAACATACTTTGCCCCCTTACTTTCTGATTTTCTCTTTTATTCTATAAATGTGGTATGACAATGTGCAAAGGCCTCCCCGTGGGTAAAGCAGCTGTCTGGACACCAGTAACCGTCTCCCAGCAGGAACCAAAAGAAATGGATGGAATTGATCTCAATCTATCGTTTTGAAAGTTAAATCATTTTGATTCAGATAAAAAAAGTGACGGTGACATCGGAGGATCGGTGCTCGAGGAGAAGGAAGTTGTCCTTCTTCTAACTGTACTGGTTACTGGTGTAACTCCTGGTGGGACGGCAGAGCCGGGGAGGACATGGGTTTTAGTTTTTAATCTTTAGGTTTGTCTGTGAAAAAGGCCTCTGGAGTTTCTTTTTTTTTTTTTTTTTTTTTTTCCTTTTTTTAAGTGCAGTGACAGAAAAATGTTGAGTCCAGCCGAGCCTCCGGCTGAGGAGGACGTGTCCCGGGGTTCCAGCTCTTATATCCACAGGCCCGTCTCTGTGTTCGTACGAAGAAAACCAAAAAACGACTGTAATCCACCGGAGAATCCAGGTATTCTTAAAAAAAAACTCTAATTCAGAACCTCATATCATGTTTCTCCTCCAAATTACAAAACATTTCACACAGGCCTTCAGTTTGGGAGCGAAGGCCTCTCCCTCCCCCCCCTGCCCCCCTCCCCATTCCGTCGCGTCAATTAAAGCTTCATTTCACATTTCAATTTCAAAAAGAGGGATTTATTTATAATTGCAGCCACATTTTATTGACAGAAACAAGGCACACTTACAGGGGAAAATGACATTCTCATCACTGCCGCTGTAGAAATGATTGAAATGCATGCAGCATTTTGTCCCCGGTTAGTTGAAAACAATCACCATCCTCATCATCATCATCATCATCATTATCAGCAGCAGCAGCAGCAGCATGCCATTAGTACAGAGCAGCTTACATTAGTGCACCACAACAACCACAACAGATCTTAGACCGCAGAGGAAGACGAGGAGCGATGGCATTCACGTGAGATCAGTGGCCGAGACGCCCTGAGAGGCTGAAATCCTTCGTCGTCTGACAGACTGTCCATTTGATGTCGTCTGTCAACAATGTGTTTGACGGCACGGCGGCTCTTTTACGACAGTTTGGAAACAAAGCAGAGGCGATCCAAACGCAGGCCGGCACACGGAGGAAGACACTAAGACAGCACTTTATACCACGACACCGTCACTGACAAGCCTCTCGTGAGCGTGTGCTCATCGCGGCATCGGGGAAGCATGCGTGTGACCAGGTTGGAGTTTTGGAAGCATCTTAATGTCTAAAATCCCACGGGTTGAAGGGTCAAACGTAGCCGGTTCTTGGTTTGGAACTAAGGAGGGGTCTGAAAGGCTTGCAGTGCGTCAGTGGAGGTGAGTATAAAGCGTCCGCGTGATGCAGAACGTCTGGATCACGACTAGCCAAGGCAACAACAAGCAACCCAGAGAGAGACACACGGACGCACAGGAGACACACAGCGTGGGGACGTCCACGCCACACCATCTAACAGTCAACACTCGAATGCAGGGGAGGAACCGTGTGTGTGTGTGTGTGTGTGTGTGTGAGAGAGAGAGAGAGTGTGTGTGATTACCACAAACGCTCTATTTTACGTCCTCCTACACACATTTTAGCACTTCGCTTTGTTTGCTTCCTTGAGGAAAAAGGAACAGTAATTATCAGACAAGCCAAGTGCAAAACATGTAATTGTATTATTTGAATAATCTGCAATGGTAATGGTCGGGAGGATTTGTGTGTAGTTGCAATCACGAGCACGTCTGAGTGACTCTGTGGCTGACTTCAAAATGAAGGCAGGTTTCTGTATTCTGACGACTCAACAGATACAGAAAAGGGTTCGTTTGATATTACATCAATGGGATCGACAGGCGGGTTGGAGATTCCCTCATATCCACGAGCCTGTAGGTATGAGGGAATCTCCAGCATATGATCATGGGAAGTACAGCTGGGTATCGGTGGTGGATACGGACTGGAATAACCTAGTGCCAAGTAGAATCGAAACTTCTCCAATCATACAACACCTGCAATCAATCCTTTTTGGGCCCATCTCTTTGAAACATATATAATTTGACGAAAATCAATTTAATGCAACTTGTGATTGGCCCTTTAGCGCGGCGGCTCCAGCCCAGACAGCCTGCGGTGAGGTGGACTCCGGCGTGCCGAGATGCCACCAAAACGTCGGAAAGTAAGGCTTTACATCACGCAACTGCATGCTTCACTTAACGTGATGGGAATCCAAAGAAATAGAGAAAGAAAGAAAACAGAGGATCAAAAGGAAGACCTCCGTTGGTATCAGCACTGGTTTTGTCATCCTCTAAACGACACCCGGCCCCTAATGGGGAGCGACATGTGTGAGGGGCACGGCGGCGCGGAGTCGAGCTGATCCTGTTAGGTGTTTAAATGGATTTTACATGGGTGTTAGGGTTCAGAATGTGCAATCAGACATGGAGAGGCGATCCATATTCATGGTGCGGCAACGTGAACGCTGCTTCAAGGCCATTGGAGCCAGGGAGGAATAGTTTATCTAGACGCCTCTCTCCTCAACGCATATGTCGAGCTGTTGACCGCTCACGGTGGACATTTTGTTTTCTCAGCCCTGTGTGTGTGTGGGGGGTGGGGGGGGTGGGTGGGGGTAGCGGGTGGGGGGGGCTCAGCAGCAGCAGCGTTGCATGTGGCGTAAACCTCACTGACATAAATGTAATTTGAGGAACCATTTGCATGAAAAAGGAAGCATTAAAGGTTTTTTTTCGGGGGGGGGTGGGGGTGGGTGGAGTGGGGGTGGAGGTAATGCCTCTCGCCTCGGCTCAGCCCCCCCATAATAAATGCGCTACATGGAGTTGAATAAGGGGAGGTTCCACTATGCCAGCCAGAGGAAATACGGCATAATACTGTCTGCTGAAATATTACAGGCCGGCTCACGCTGATCACGGCCACGTTAATATCTATGGACTTCAGCTGTCCAAGTCAATATTTTGTTAATTTTTACGTCATAAATTGAGCAAAATGAAAAAAAAAAAAATGCCACTAGGAATCTTCCTCATGGCGTCTGACAGCTTTGAGCTCCTAAACCATCCCAATGAAATCAGACTAAACATGTTATTTGATCTCTAAGGGGAGACAGCCCAGAGGTGGCATGGGTACAAATTACTTACAGTAGTAGTTGAGTACTTACATAAAGGAAATTATTTTTTAAGTTTTCTGAAATGTTATATTTAAATATGCAAATGTGGCATTATCTTATTAAATATTTACTAATTTGCATACATTTCCAGAACAGGAATGTGAACATTTAATAGAGCATGATTCAAAATGCTTGTTTCATTTGAGTCAAAGGTTTTTAAAGAGGGAGTTTAGATAGCTCTTTGGTTCACTCCATGAATCTGAAAATAACAGCCATAAAAAAATCCATCTTCTCCATGTTTTTAGTAATAAAATGTATAAATCTGGCTCTGAATGATATCTGAACAAACCACTTAAAAAAATAACGAATATATATCACCATGAAACTTCACCAGTTGATTACTGACATTAAGATATTTTTTTTTGTTACAAATTGTATGAAATGTTATGTTTAAATATGCAAATGAGGCATTATGTCATGGAAACTTTTGATGAATTTAGGAGAAATCTACAGACGCAAAAAGACAAAGTAATAAAATAAATGTTTTCTTTCCACGAGTCTGGAAGAAGAAAAGTAAATCTCACTGGCATCGTGTTTAGCTCACAGGCCTGAAGATGAAATGCTTACTTTTCAAGAACCTTTTTCTTTACAGTCGTGAAATCAAACAATCGATTTGCTGATTCAGAAAAAAAAAATTAAATTGATAAGTAACAATTAATTACTCATTTTGGTAATTGATCCAGTTTGTGAGGATTTGTTGCTTTCCTCTGTTTGACATGACTTTATTCTAAATATCTTTTGGACGGTTCGTCAGACGTTTGAAGATGTCACAATGGACTCTTATTACTATACTCACTATTGTGTAACATTTTCTACACTAATTGACTAATGGATAGATTGTGAAAAATTATAATTCGATGATAAAGGGAAGAGCAAGTTTCAGCCTCATTTTATATAATTGGGAACTAATTATTTCTGGAGTTTAAGACTGTTACTGAGACGAAATCAGAAGACATCGCCAAGGGCTCTGGGAAATTGTGACAGCTTATTTTGACTATCAACTGACGTTTTTATAGAACAAACGATTCATTTAATTATCAGAGAAAAAAAGTAATGGAAGAGATTAATCAAAATAAAAGAAAATGGAATTATTCATCAGCCTGCTCTGTTCTGAGAAAGCTACCATCAAGAATTCCCAATTAGTCTGAGTCATTCTGAACCAAGCCACAGAGGAGCAGACCTGGTAAACCACAAAGCAGGCAACCGGGCCCGGGCCCGGGCCCGGGCCCCCAAAGATCCTGGCTTGAACTGGTTTGTGATGAATAGAGGATTTGATATAGAACATGCACCATTAAAGCATAATATCAACTCATATGATAAAGGCCTTAAGGTGAACAGGGTGAACAATTTATCTAATAGATTTCACCATAACACTTCCTCGGTTCATTACTTACATTAAGGCAATTATTTTTTGTATTACAAGTTTTCTGAAAATGTAAGTTTAAAAAGGCAAATTATACATTAACTTATCATCATCATATTCTCTAATTTACATACATTTCCAGAACAGAAATATGGATGAAGCTAGGTTCAAAATGTTTGTTTCATTTTGTTAATATATTAGATATATTTTCACAGAGGGAATTTTGGATATATCTTTGATTCACTCTGTGAATCACAAAATACTGTCAACAGTCATAAATATAAAAAAATGTTCTCTGTGTTTTTAGTATTAAAATGTATAAATGAGGCTCTGAATGCTATCTGAACAAACCCCTCTGTAGAAAGCTTCATAATATCTTTCAGAAGTAAAGAGTAAAGTTTGGTGGATGTAAGAGCTACTGAAGTGGAGAGTTCTGGATCAGAGTCTGAGAACAAACTCATTTAGAGAAAACGGCCTTTAAAGAGATGTTTAATTAAATTACAGACATGAAGAAGACTCTACAGGTGAAGAGGGTCAAAAGATAACTAATAGAATTGATTACTGACATTAAGACAATTATTTTAATATTACAAGTTTTATGAAATGTTGTGTTTAAATAGGCAAATGAGACATTATCCAATATTAACTTTTGGTGAATTTAGGAGAAATCTACAGACGCAAATAGACATTGTGTGTATTTAGGATGTTTTCTTTCCACTAGTCTGAAACAAGACATGTTGAAAAATAGAACAAAATCTCAAAAACCCAGAGTGCATGAAACACTTTTGTTCGGGGTGTCATGCCTTAAAGATGGGTCCTGCTTGATTTCTAGAACGGGACATTTATTTTTCAGTTTGCACATGTGGCATGTTCCTTAACCATTTTTCTTTTGTAACATTTTAACCTGGGGACCAGAAACTATTGTACAGAGTGGAGGTTTGGAAAGGGGGGGGGGGTCAATGGGGGCCCCCTAGTAGGTTGAGGTCAGCTTAGAAATCCAATGGAGCCACGAGGCCACAAACGCTGTTCTAAAAGAGGTGATGAGGACTGAAGTGGATTTGATGTCAATGGTTTACACACTTGTGTGCCAAAGTTGACTCCCACTACATATTCAGGTTGCTGCTTGTAAAGGGTTGACGCCATAATCCGGCCCGACCCCTCCTGCTGTGAATATGCATGTCTGTTAGTGCGCAGGCTGTCATGCTGGCCTAGCATTCTGGGAACGCTCATGCACAGTTACAACATCAGAAGTTGTTAGACGGAGAGCCAGTTCTTCTCCGTGAGACCGAAAACAATCTCGGAGCAACACGTCCAACACACACAGACACACACAGACACACACAGACACACACACACACACACACACACACACACACACACACACACAGAAATAAAACAGAAAACACAGCGCTGACCGTCGCCACGGAGACAGACTGACAAGACGCACGGTGGGACAGACGCGAGGACACTCGAACCGTGGCTCGTCACAGGGAAGAGAGAAAAAACATTGCAATGCAGTACAGATCACAGAAGAGGTGGGGTTTTTTCTCTCTTTTTGGAAGGGTGGAGAGTGGAGAGGGGGCTTCATCCTGACAGTCCTCCGCAGGCCGGTGGGCAGTCGGGGTGAGGTGAGGTGAGGTGGGTGTGGGTGTGGGGGTTGGGGGTAGTGCTGCTGGTGTTGGGCGAAGAGAGGACTCTCCTCGACTACGCGTATTCTTAAGCAATAACAACGTGATCCGTATTATCCACCCAAGAATACCCGTCACCGAAGAGAGTCTTTCAGTAAACCGGGGGAGAGGGGGAGCTAAGCCGGAAACGCGTGAGCAGCGCCGCGTCATCATCATCACCACCGCCACCATGGCCATCGCCGCCGCCATCAGCAGCCCCCCTTCAGGCCCCCCCGTGGCAAACAGACACACACACACACAGACAGAGAAAGTGTGGCGGTCGCATCGATGGAAGACGCCTGGCCCGGCGTGAGGCGAGGTTCCACCAATGGCTCCTCTGCAAAAGGAGAAAAATTGACAACTGTGGCGGGCTTTTTGTTTCCGATCCGAGCCAGGCAGCGTGTGTGGAGGGGACAAACAGGAAAAGAAAAAAAAGAAAAAAAGAAGGGTGTGTAAAAGCTGAGGTTAGCTTGATTCACTAAAAGGTGGAGAAGGGGGTGGGGCTCAGGCCAAACCCCCGCCCCCAACTGCAAGCGTCTTACCTGGACGGCGCTGCCCCCGTCTTCCGGGAATCGTCATCAGGCGGCAACACTTGGCTCCCCCGACGCCGGCGCTCCCGCTCGGCCCGACCCGGGGGTCATGAGACCTGTGGAGGGGGAGGGATTGGGGGGGGGGCGAGCACACACAAGGGGAAAGAAGCGGGGTTAGGGAGGTCAGGGCCCGGGAGCTGCCGCGGTGTGACAATAGCCCCGTACACTCCATTAGCCCGCACCCACCACCACCCTCCTACCCCTCTAACCCCCCACCCCCCTAACCCTCCACGACACAAGCAGAGGAATCAACACATGGGTTACACCGAGGGAGGGAGGGAGGGAGGGATGGAGGGAGGGAGCAGCGCATGCAGAGAGCTAATTTGTTTGATTATATAAAAATGCTGCCGCTTTCATGCAGCAGTGCGCTGCAGCCTCCCCGCGGGCTGATGGCTGTTAAATATATATTGGAAAAACATACATTCAGTGACACAGAGACACATCACAGCCCACGACATTTACTTCCCTGAAAAATTCAAAATGAATTCCTAAATGTTAATTCTCCGATAATTATTATGATCCCTCCCAGCCCCCCCCCCCCCACCTTCTTCTTTGTTTTTGAAAAAATTAAAAAGCGAGGAGTTTAAACGGCGGAGCAGGGCCATTAATAATGTATGAAAAGTTCAGGCAAATTTATTCCACTCCATTCTAATTGAACTAGCCGGCTGAATACAAAGAGCAGGCTCCAGCTAAGCCCATCCAAAATCATTCCATTGATTTGTTTTCTCTGATCAATATTCACAATTACTCCGCGGATGGTTTGGTAAAAGAGGAAAAAGGCTCGTCGTTGTGCGCGTGTGCGTGTGCGTGTGTGTGTGCGTGTGTGTGTGCGTGTGCGTGTGCGTGTGCGTGTGCGTGTGCGTGTGCGTGTGTGTGTGTGTGTGTGTGTGTGTGTGTGACACTAGATTGACTAGTTTCCAAATTGCATGTTCATGAAAACTGAGCCGTAATGGTGTAATTTGTTTCGGTTTCATCAAAGCAGAAGATATCGACGGGGAGAGAAAATGCGTTTTAAATGTTTAACATTAAAACAGAGAGAACATTATTTTCTTTTTTTAAAGGACTGAGTGGATTTGCAGTGGAGTCGGTGCAGAAAACACAGACGCTCATTATTCTGGATGAAAAATTCAAACTCTGCAGAGGTGCTGAAGCTCGATGGACAAATTGATGGACGGAATCAACAGCCCCGAGCAGGGTGGAGGGTGGAGGGGTGGAGGGGTGGACGGGGAGGGAAAAGAGAGGGAAAAGAGAGGGAAAAGAGAGGGAAAAGAGAGGAGGAGGGTAAACAAAGAACGAACGGATGAAGAAGAGGAGAGAAGAAGAAAGCAGATGAGATGCTAATCCACAAGTTTGGTTTTCCTCCTCTTTTTTATATTTTTTTTGTCTTCTTCTCTATTTCACCCTCTCATCCTGCACTTAGCCGGCCCACGAGACACACACACACACACACACACACACACACACACACACACACACACACACACATCCGCCAGAAAGAGGAAGACCCCCACCCATTCTCCCGCCCAACCACCCCCAAGCTGCAGAGAGCTGGGATTTACCACCCGCAGCCAAACACACACACACACACACACACACACACACACACACACACACACACACACACACACACACACACACACAAACACACACACACACACGCAGATCGTCGGCTAGCCTGGCCCAACCCTGGCCATCTGTAGAGATGGAGAGAAAAGAGAACCTGAGGGCTTCAGCGAGATATCATCTCACACACACACACACACACACACACACACACACACACACACACACACACACAGAGAGAGAGAGAGAGGTCGGCCAGCCCAAGTATCATTGATTGTTGGGTGGGAGCACCCCGGAGACTCATCAGATTACCCCGAGAGCAGGGGCAACAGCTCAAAATCAAACACCAAGAATCTTCTCTTAGCTTTGCTCTCATTCAAACCCCCCCCCCACACACACACACACACACACACCCCTGCCCCCCCCCCCACCCACCACCACCCCCCACACCCCCCCAACACACACGCACACACACACTGACAAAATCCACACACACACACACAGCAAACGCAGAGCACCACAGGTTGTTGCGAGAAGAGACGCGGCGAAGATGAGGATGAGGATGCGAGTGAAATGCCCTCTCTAGTCTTTTCCTTTTTTTTTCAACTTTCTTTTTTCTTTCACGCTGAAGAATTCCTCCGTCCCTTCTCCTCCCAACTTACGCGACCGTCATTTCACACTCACACACACACACACCTCCGTTCTTTTCTCCTCATTTTAATTGTCCCATGAATATGAATAGTAGTGGACGAGGGGAGGGATGAAACGAGACAAGACAAATACTGCACGAGAAGGGAAAATGGAAATCAAAATCTCCTCCAGTCAAAGAGAAAGAGAAAGAGAAAAAAAAATTATTCAGAAATGTTCCACCAGAGGAGGAAGGAGTGGACAAAGAGAAATAAAGGGTGGAAACAGGTCCGGTCTGTGTGCCATGGTGGCCCTCTTACCCTCTTTTCTTCTCTCCTCTGCTCTCCTGTAACCCAGGGTGTTGCCTCTCCTCTGCTCTCCCGACACTCTCTTCTCAAAAAATTCCCTCCCCTTTTCCCTCCCGACGCCTTTGCCGAGGGTCCGCGGCAAGCTGGGAGGTGGTGATCTCCCTCCCCCTCCCAGTTCCAGGAAGAGCTCCCTGAAGAGAAGGAGGAGGCGGATCCCGGCAGGAGACGGGGGATCCAGCAGCGGGGGAGCCGGCGGCGACGGTGATGGAAGGAGGTTAGTGGTGCTGATGCTGCCAGAAGAGAGGGGATGAGGGGAGGGATGGATGCTTAACAAAAGATCCCCACCTCCCTCTTCCTGTCCTCCTCTTCCTCTCCTCCCCCGGTCCTCCACCACTTTCTCTTCTCCCACTCTTCCCCGCTCTCGCCTTTGCCCCTTCTCTCCGCTCCGAGCGCCGAGAGAAGCCAGTTGTTGCTCCGCCGCGGCAAAACGCACTGACAGCCGGCGTCGAGCCGGCGGAGCGATTGAGAGAGCAGAGAGCAGAGGGACGGGAGAGAGAGGGAGAGAGAGAGGGAGAGAGAGGGAAAGAGAGGGAGAAAGAGAGAGAAGTAGAAAGAGAGGAGAGAGAGAGAGAGAAAGGGAGAGCGTGCGGTGTGGTGTGGCATCTGCGAGAGACTGATAGAGAGGAGAGAGAGGGATACGGAGGTAGAGGTGGACGGGTGGAGGGGGGAGGAGGGAGGAGGAGGATGGACGAAGGAGGAGGAGGAGGAGAGAGAGAGAGAAAGGTGGGGTAAGGCAGGATGCGGGGAAGCATGAGAGAGAGAGAGAGAGAGAGAGAGATTGAGGGAGAAGAAGAGAGATAGGAAGAGAGGGAGAGAGAGAGGGAAAGAGAGAGAAAGAGAGGGAAAGAGAGAGAGCAGATGGGAGGAAATAAAGAGAGAGAGAGATGTAAAGAAACAGAGAGAGGTATTGCAGCAATGAAAACCACCAGCAGTCCGTCTAACGGACTCTGTCCCTGCTATGAGGACAGCCAGAGAATAATTAGATTTGAGATTCACACACACACACACACACACACACACACACACACACACACACACACACACACACACACAACCTGGCACCTAGTAATGGTGCATTAATTGATGTGCTGTGCGCTCCGCGGCCCTCGGCCAACACCTCCACCACCAGCACCCACTACAATTCTGGAAAAAGACAAAATAAATCATCAGAAATAAAGCGAAGGATGACGACGATGATGATGATGATGATGATGATGAAGCTGGGAAGATTAGGAGGAGTAGGAAGAGAGGAAAATGAGTCGGCCCTTGGGGACTGATGAAAACACACAATAAGCATGGGGGGAAGGGGATGGAGGGGGAACTGGCAATCATATGCACTGACACACCACAAACGCCACATCATCGACTGTGAGCAGCACTCAAGGCCGACAAAAGCCTCGGCGTGTGAGTGTGTGTGACTGTGTGTGTGTGTGTGTGTGTGTGTGTGTGTAAGGGGGGTTCAAGTGTGACAACATTAGATTTTTTTGTGGTTGAATAGGAAAGGTAACAAGGTGTTAGGAGTCATCAAGATTCCTCCACTTCCTCTTTTGTTTCCGAGGGGATGGTCACGCTGATATTGTTTGTTTGAATGTTTTTATTAAGCCAATACAGGACTACATTTCTAATTTGATCATTTTCCAAGAAAACAGGGAGGGAAAAAAATGATCTTAGACACATCACATGAAACCAAAAACACAGATAATATTCCTAAAAGTTAAACACTTTTCGTGCCAACAGATTTCACATATCTTCATCCCACACTATTTTTGCTGAACAAATCCGTTGAAACCCGAGGCAGCAGTCACACATATCGTCGGATATGAAAATGAAACGATTACAAAGATCGGAAACCCGATGGTGACGAGGACCGTCGCCATCGCAGGGACCGGACCAGGACCAGATCACGCCGTCGTAACAATCCGCCAACATCTCGGCCTCGTTGGGGGGGGTGTGGGGGGGGGTGCTGCCGCCTGTGCAATTTTCCTGAAACAAAAACAAAAAAAAGAATGCAAAAAGAGAGAGAGAAGGAGGAGGAGGAGGAGGAGAAAGAGGATGAAGAATGAAAGCAAGAAGAAAAATGAAACCAATTTCCTCCGGGCTGATTTAAGGTCTTCTTAATGCCAACTGGTCTCTTAACTCGCCGCAACAGGCCTTGACTTTTCAAGCTGACATTTTCAATTAGCGAGGCTTAAAATCATTTGAGCAGAAGGAACGAGAGACCTCGTTTTTAACCGCAGATAATGGTCGGATAGTATAAGATTCTCTGTAGGTGTCCAGAGTGAGCACGCGCACACACACACACACACACACACGCGCGCGCGCGCGCGCGCGCACACGCACACGCACGCACACACACACACACACAGAGAGAGAGAGAATTCCAGGAACAGATCAGTGATACTCTGCCATTCTTTTTTGTCAAAGCAGGGAGGGACATGAAATGCATCAAACAAGCTTTCATGTTCTGTCTCTTTTCCCTTTACACTAGCTTTACATTAGAAAGGCCAAAAAGCCTGAAAAAAAAAGAAAGAAAGAAAAGAAAAGCCACGCAGGAAATCTCTCTCAGTGGTAATTGATAAATTAGGGGGGAGGCGATGGATGCGGCCGGCTTTTTGCGTGCGACAAGGGATGTGTTTGAGTTTTGTTCCTTTTCATATTTGGGGAAAGAGGCAGAAGAAAACCCGACGCTTCATTTCTTCTTCATTTCAGCAAAGCAACGGAGCAATCACATTTACATTTCTGCCTCTGCGTCAGACACGCGTGAGTCTCCAGAGTCAAAGGAAATTAAAATCTCTCGAGGATTCCGTCTATGAGGGCGACTAGGGGGGTAAAATAATCATACACTGTTTTTTTATCTGGGATGGAGACGCTTCCTTAATGTATAGCAGACAAAGGAGTGGAGTCAGGGGGTGGGGGGAAGGAGGGGTGGGGGGGGACCGGCTCTGTTCCATGGCGGTCTAGTGCCCCCTAGTGGACGCCTGCTGTATGTCAGCTGCTGTCGGCTCATTGTTCAGCCGCAGCAGGTGCTTTAAGAGGTGAAACAGCAAGAGGAACGCAAGAAAAAAAAACATGGAGGGGAGACAAAGCACAGCAACAGAATTATATGTAGTTTTCTTTTATATTTAGTAAAATAACAGCCAGTCCAATACAATGGAGATTCCTTCCTAACAGCAGCTGCATGAAAAGATTCATGGTACCCTGCTGTGTTTTTCCTGAAAAGTTTTTGCATATAAAAGATACAAAATATGAAAAGAAAACGTTAAAATTATTAAAAAATAAACGGCTTTATAGGGCTGTTCAAAGAACATGTCTAAAAGGAGACTTATATCTCATCATGGGTTTTCAGTTGCTTTTCTAGTATACATCTATGAGGGATGGGGGGTAAAGGGGGGGAGGGGGGGGGGTCTGTTTCCTTGTTTCTTGGGGGCAGTAAAGCTTGTTCAGCATTGAAAATACAGCACTGGCAAAAAAAGTAAATATCAGTGTTAGGCTTTCAAATATTCATAACACACACACACACACACACACACACACACACATACTCACTCATTCAGGCACATTTTCAACTTGTCGATATTGAGACGTTTTGGCAAAAAGCATTCATCCAACATTCATGCCTAAAAATCTGATTGGACTGAGAATCCAATTGATGGAGGCAGAGGGAGCTGCAGGAAGAAAGAGACGGGCAGGGAGAGAGAGAGAGAGAGAGAGAGAGAGAGAGAGAGAGAGAGAGAGAGAGAGAGAGAGAGAGAGAGAGAGAGAGAGAGAGAGAGAGAGAGAGGTAGACAGTCACTGGGGTGTGATGAGGCCGTGGGCAGCTTTTCTTCTGCAGGAAGGTCTCGGTCTTTTCAAAGCAGCCCAGCCTTACAAAAGGCAATGAACTGGGTTTTTAAAGCGCCACAAGGCCAAATCTCTGCACAGCATCGTTCGGCACAACAGTTACAGAGGGAGACAGTAACGGGGGAAAAGAAAGACAAAAATCCATACGCCATTAGCAGCCAATTAATTCCATGCAGCGGTTTAACGATGGCAGGTTTCCTGTCAGCAGAGCGTCCCGGTTCTGTTTGACCTGCCGGTCCCCTGTTACGGGTTGGCTCGGGTTTCCTCTGGATTTTAGTCAAAGATTCAGATTCTGCTCAACGATTCCGGTTGATGACAATTCTCGAATCGAACACAACCTATTTCACAGAAAATTACTTTTTAGTTCATACAGTTTATGTAAACTGTACATTCATTTTGTGCATTTAATTTGGTGTCTGCTACTAGATTATATACGATTCAGTAATAATCGGTTTATTCTTATTTCATACACTGTACTGTAACTTTAAGGGCACGGTCACATATGAGCGAATGCCGAAGAGTGCCCCGTCGCCCCGGCGATACCGCTCTGGTCGGTGGGCGGGGCTTGGTTTAGGCCTGTTTTCAACTAATCTCACAGCTAAACAGAACCCTGATGCTTAGTAACGCTTCACGTGGAATGCGAAAAAGCACATTTGTCTTATTCGCCCCGTCGATCACAGAGAATGGAAGTGAACGGGTCAGGAATATTCACCAATTGCAGTAACACTGAAGCCCGCTACAACATGGGCTGGGCCAGTAATTATAATCGCACAGTGAAGTGCTGAAAGTGCACAGTAACAATGTGATGTGTTCGTTTCCCATTCTCTGTATTGTTGGAGGGAGCATGAGATCTAAGTTAAGATTCCATCCATCTCTTACGCTGACATCGCGTTGTGGATGTAACAACATTGACTGCTGGCTGGAAACCGAACAAAGGACATCCAGCTGAAACAAAAACAAGTGTCGATAACACTCCCGCCTCCTCATGTAAAAAAAAAAAATTGTATTTTAAATGGTAACACTTACATGTGTGGGCAGCAGGGGTAATTGCATGGAAGCCATTTTAATGAGCTGGTGATGGTGGAACTTTTTTTAATGGTGACCACTTTAAACCCTCAGACAGGTTGGTCCAAACTTTGAAAACTTTTAGCTAATTGAATGTCTTTCAACTGGGTAGCGTGGACCAACAGCGTAGTTTAGAACACACCTCATCAGCAGATGAAGCTCTCACACATCATCACAATGAAACTAATTACAATAAAAGCAATGGAAAAGAAAGTCCACACACAAACACAAATATTGCTGTTGCACCAGAAGGAGTCATTTAATGTCCAGCAAATCTCATTTGACTACACTAGACATGTACGTGATATTGAAGAAACAGTACACACACATTGTACACACTCACAAAGCCAAACAGAAGGTTGAAGGTCCGTACACCGTTGCCCGAATGCATCATCTGATCTGTACACATAATGAGGTTTGAGTCAACAGTATGTAAAAGTGCCTCGCCATTACTGAAGTAGCTCCAAACCCTTAAACACGTTCATTGTCCTCACCAGAAAAAAACAGCATCGGATGATTGTTTAATGGGGAACAGAACCTGTGTTTATACTCTCCTGACAAGTGAACACGTCCCTGTAAATTACTCTGTCCCATGAATCAATAAAAGGAAGATCATCATCCCACTGAACAAAATCACTGCATTGTTACTTTTGTCTCACATTCAAGACAAGAACAACGCAGAGCGGTACCACTACACTAGATATATATCTCAACCTTCCCATAAAACTAAACTGCACTCTCGCATGTAATTTCTCCCGGATTACGGTCGCTGTTTTTTAAACAGTTTGAAACACGTTAACGTGAACTGGAACAAAACAAAAGGAACAAAGCTACTTAGGTTATGGTTATGTTTCTTACATTTCCTTTGAAACAAGGCTTCCCAGAGACACCCATTGGGTTTTTGGTTAACGTTATGGTTTGTGTCGCTGCGCCACACAGCGTTGCACTTACACACGCTTCCACTCGTGCACTAACATGCTAATATCAGTTTTGTTCATATGTTGTTCTTTAAATTAATAACTCGATTGTTGGCTTGGTTATGTGTGTATGTATATCTTTTGCATTAGCTTGTCTGTAATTCAGCATCCGTGCTACGCCGGAGCCTCTGCAGACGTCTGGTTAATGAGCGACAGCGGCCGTCCTGTAATACTAAGGAGCTCGGATGTTGCGCTAACAAGCAGCAGCCTCCGAGTCGAAAGGCAGAGCTGCTCCACTGCGGGTTGTCGATCGGTGACCTTCTGGCCTTAATTCGCGAAGCTTTGCATAACGAGAACCTCCACCTGGGCCTCTGATGCTACTTGTGGTTCAAGAGGTCAGCGGGATGAAGGAGGAGGTAATCATGTGAGGAGCCTGAGAGGGGCAGTCGGGGAGCAAGATGGACCTAACTGCTGCTGGCGGTTCAAATGACAACACTGGGCTCTTCTCTGAGATCAAACTAATTACATCTGCAGCTGTAAAAATATACAAGCAGTTTACGTTTGAGAGTTCCTTTGTTAAAAAATGTATGATTATACAATACTATATATATATATGATTAAACATATGAAACTATTTTTTCTCCCAGATTAGGTCACAGTTTGAAACAGTTAGTATATATGTAAGTGGAATGCTGCAGTACCATATTATTGTGGAATAAAATGCCCTCCCTTATTTTTTTTGTTTTATTAAACATGAATACAGCATTACAATGTGTAAGAGTAGCCATCAGAAAATAAATTAAACATTAATGCAGAGACAGATAGAAGATGAGAAACAGCTTTATTGTGACGAAGTAAAACAATTTAAAAAAAAAAGAGTACCTTTCTTACTCCATCTGTTTGGTCCCATCTTCAGTTATGTATATGTAAATTGGTTACTCAGGGTCAGGGTTGCCAGGTCTGTGTGACAAAACGTGCCCAATGGCCAATTAAACCAGCCCAAAAACCAACCCGACACCAGAAAAAAACCTCTGCCCCTACCAAACCATATACTGCTTTTAAAAACCAACAGCATTGCTATCGTCGCCAGATACATTGTATTACCTACAAAGTAACACCATAAATGTTTGGTGTACCAGCATTAAGCAGTTTTGCCAAAACGTTTCTTTCAAATAGGTCCTAAAATGGCCTTGTGTAATTAAACATAATATATATACTGTATATGTGTGTGTATATATATATATATATATGTGTGTGTGTGTGTGTGTGTATATACTGTATATATATATATATATATATATATATATATATATATACATTCAACTATCTATGAATGTAGACCAATTCACGACACGAATGTACTGTTTTTACTTCATATGCATTTACTATAGTTTTTTTATGCCTTATTTAATTATTTAATTTAATTTTGGTTCGCTTTATTTTAATATTTAATTTAATGACAAAAGTACTTGTTCAGGCTTAGGAAAAGATTGTGGTTTGGGTTAAAATAAGTTCTGTTGTTATGTAACTTACACACATATAGTTAAGGTTGTAATTTACTCAACAAAAGTAAGGTAAAATAAGCCAATGTTGACTTTCATGTGGAACATGAACAGTGGTCATCTGGTTGAAAGTCCCATTGACTGTTTGATCCAACAATCCCCCGCGACGTCCTTTCAATGTGGATTTTCTCGCTCTTTATACCACGCCAGTTGCTGTCACCGTCTAATAATAACACGGATGGTTTTACATTGGACTCCGAGGGCCACTGACCAAGGGTCAGTATTTGACAAGTCAGGAGTTCTTGAAATTCTTCAATTTCAAATTTTGCAATAGGGAGCACAAAAGGTACAGCAAAACTGCCATGGTTTCTAACCCAGCAAATATCAGTAGAAATGTATTGCATCACTCACTGCTGACATATGCTGGGCAGACACCCCCTCACCCCGCCACACACACACACACACACACACAAAACATTAAATAAACAAGCAAACCCGGAAAACGCAATGTCAATTCAGAAGTGAAGGAGTAAAAAAGGGAGAATAAACAAGAAACTTGTTTTCTATCACTTTCCAGCAGTGCACACAAACCAGCCCCCTCCTGCCTCCCAGAAGAGAGTTATGGTGCGCCCGTCGGTATTTTACGGCCTGAAGGTGGATGAGCTTCAGAGAGTGGGCGGACAGTTGGGAATTGTTCTATGCTTATTTGTGTCCAAACTGTCCATATATTGACCAGGAAGATTGACCTCTACCAACGAGGTCCTGCCTGTTTGGGCACGACTCTCTCTCTCTTTTCCCTCAAATGACCTCAGCTCAAGGAGAGTGTTTGGCGGGTCAGGGTCGGTCACTTGTAGAGAGGCCAGTGCGTGTTTGTGTGTAATGGCTGTAAACCAAAACAAGCAAATGAAGGGCTGTGACCGGGGGCGATCCTTGGGAGAGGCAGCCAGGCCTGCAGCAAGCAGCAGGCACTTTTCAGACTGAATCAGAGCGGCCTAATTATCAATCCAATCCTGCCTTCACTGCATGACTTGTGTAACATCACACAGGACTTCTTACAGGATATATAACGAGGTATGAGAGATGACACGTTAATGGTCTATGTGATGGAATGAGATTGTTGCAACAACAGGGGTGTATCGACTGTAAATACAAGCAAGGCACATGGGAGGGTTTAAAAAGATCCAATGCTGTCAAAACAAGCAACGCATTATGCTTGAAAAACTTCGGAGTACAGTTTGAGGTTGTGAAACCAGCACTGGACATGCTGTATCAAGGTGTCAGAGTCTGGATGAAAATATAGCATGGAGGAAATTAAATAAATAAAAAAATATATATTTTTAGTTTACCATATCATAAATAAACCTGTGGTATAATCAGCAGGTGTCATATAGATCTTATGTTGTTGATGTTTAAAGTGGTTGTAACTAATAAGCTGTTGAAATGATCAGCGGCTTTATGGAGCTTTATGGTCAGTTTCAGCTGACGGTTTAACTGTTTAACTGTTTTACTGATCTCAAGGCACAGTTTAGAGCAGCAGCTAGAGGGCCGGTGCCATGCCATTGTACCGATGGACCATTATTCTGAAAGCCTGTATATCCAGCAGCCTGTTATCCCAAAAACAAAACATCAATTCCATTTTTTCGAAGGCCCGTTGCTCCAGTGCAACACACAGAAGCATGTGGCTAATTGTTATGCAGAATGCCATTGTTGGACCTTCCAGATTTTTTATACAATCCTGGGAAGGCATGACTCGCCCTAATTTGCCTCTGGTTGGCTTTACATGATGTTCTTACACTAAACCCAACTAACCTCACTCGTCACCGAACCAACCCAACCAACGAAGGCAACCAGTAATAGAGTGTTGGGTCATGCCTTGGCCAGAAGGGGAACAAATCTGGAGGTGATGTCATTCTACATAATAATTAGCCATATGCTTCTGTTTGTTGGATGGGTAGTTTGGGTAGTCTTTATTTCGTCCGCCGTCAAAGTCTGTTTGCACTGATGTGCTTAAATCTTTTGGGCGCTCCGATCTCTTTAACACCTTAACGTTTTTCTTGGACCATAGAGATCCCATAATATATACAATTTCAATTTGTTTTTCGGTGAACTATTTCTTTCTGGCTGAAGTTGAAAGTTTGATAACCTTTGAAACCTTTCGTTGGTTCCGTTGCTCCATATCATATCAGTGATAGCTTGTTCTATTTATGGAAACATGTTAGTTGTGGAAGAGCGTCTTTACTCTTAGTTGGAGCACCACAAACAAAATCCCATTCACCTCCATTGCAATCTACAAGACAGAAACTGGACAAATTGAAAAACAGCATATCAGCTCGGCCACATAACACTTATAGTAAATGTTCTCTTTTTTTGGGGAAGGGATTTTCATATGGACCAAACGTATGCGCTGATGTAACCCTAATGTGAGTACAGATGGAGGCAACAAACCTCGAGCTATTTGTGCGAAACCGTGACTCTCGGGCAACCGGAGAGAAATTCTCGTCAAGGTGAATAATCAGAGAAAGTAGAATGGTTTGGCAACAGACACAGCTGAGCAGAGAGGAGCTGAGAGGCCTTCAGCCTTCAGCAGATTGTCTGTCGAATGAATTCGACGACACGTCCCCAAGGACCAAATAACAGGGAGACGCTGAGAAACACTCATTGCTGCTCTGATTGCCATATTCTCCAGATAATTAACTGTCAAGGTTCTTGTCCCCCCCCCCCCCCCCCCTCCCACCACTACCAACTCCCTCTACTCTTCTATTTTTCTCTATCACCTCCTCTCTCTCTCTCTCTCTTTCTATGCTACTTCTTGGTGGTGTGGCGGAGCTCGATCTGCCCCTCATTACTTACTGGCACATATTAGCTGCGTTTATCCATGAGCGATCGGCTATCGCACAGAGCAGGGGAAGGAGGCAGGCTCCGGGTAGGGTGGTGGGAGGGAGAGGAGGAGGGTGAGTGAATCGAGGTGGAACTAATTTTTTGACAGGTCCTTGATATGGGTTGGGGGGGTGTAACAAAACAGGGACTCAGCCCCTGAAATCCTCTGGGTTTGGGGGGGGGGGGTATTTTGTTATTCATCCAAGTGACGCTGCTGTCTCGTGGCATCCAGACTCCGTAGATCAGGGGTCTCCAACAAGTCGCTCGCAAGCTACCGGTAGCTTGCTACCCGTTTGCTGGGGCTCGCTAAAGGTTCAAAGGATATGGACAAAAAGTTTAAATCACAAAGTCACTTAGTAAACCTGTTTAAATGTCTATCCAATCAAATTCACAGACAAATGGTTGATTGCCAATCAGCTGTCAATTAAATGATTTACGATGCTTTCAAGTTGGGTTACATCAGTGGCGCCATGACATTAGGCATTGACCAGGACAATAAAATGCAATAAATTTACAATTTTGATGAGGAACGGATGACAGAATACATTTTTAACGAATGTGAATGACAATTGGGTGAGTTTCGTTTGCGGTGCTTATCAGTTGGCAAAAGATGTAACATCAAAAGGTATAAGATCATATTGCATTTTGAGTTGACAGAACACTTGGAAGGCGCTATATAAATGCAAGACGATTTACCATATAATAAACCGACTTATGGCAATTTGGGGAGTCACTGAGGTGAGGTTATCCAGTAACAACTACAAGGAGCAGTAGAAGCAGTCGCCATAACAACACACATTGGAAGTTATAGGGAGGCGTATTATTGATTCAAAGTATTTCTGGAAAATACCAAACAATTCTTTTACACTTTGTGGCACAAATATTTCTGTTAAATTGTACTCATATTGCTTTTGAACAAAATTTGCTATTGATGGCCAGTTGTGTATAAGTGTAATGACCTTTCTTTTTTTCTAAAAGTTACCATTATTTAAAAAACTCACATCCCCATTAAAGTAATGCTCAGTATCAGTTTCAGTATCATTAAAGATTTTACTAAAAACATTTTTAAACATTGGTATCGCCTATCCCTAATGTTGTCCCCCATCTCTCTTAATGTCCCCATCCTTTTTTAAATATAAACGTTGTAATAAAAGCATGAAATGGCCCGAGAGAATAGTTCACTTTGGCCCCTTAATGCCATCAAAAGGGTATTATTGGTCTATTAAGTTAATAATCCATGTTGTGAAGTGTATCTGACCCTTTAACACTGAGCAAACAATGAAGGAGCCCTCAGGATCAGTTAAGTGTAATGTTTGTATCTATCTCATCCATTTATATATATATATATAGATATATATATATATAGATATA
This sequence comes from Ophiodon elongatus, assembly GCA_016806645.1. Lineage (NCBI taxonomy): Eukaryota > Metazoa > Chordata > Actinopteri > Perciformes > Hexagrammidae > Ophiodon > Ophiodon elongatus. The sequence continues at coordinate 538,463 of JACSYO010000396.1, read as the reverse complement.
GATCTATATATATATAGATCTATATATATATAGACTCTTCCAGTGCAGCTGCAACACCATCGCCTCTGTGAATGAAATGCCACACTTTATGCCTGAAGTGAAAAGTAAATTCGGGCTGCACAGTGCCTCGCCTAGTAACTGCACCTGCCATGTTTGTTTTTTGTTGATAATGCCACATTTCCACCTCCTCGCCTGCTTTGCATAGAGCACGGGAGAAATGAGATCGCATCGCAACGCGGAGGAGAAATGCCAGGTGTGAATGCAAAGGGCGTGATCAGACTGTTCATTAAACATAGTGTATGATACCGAGTAACGCCATAGAAGAAGTAATCATTTATTTAGGTTCTTATTAACAATTTTGCCAAAGGAATGCATACAGATTATATAACATTAAGGTATTTGATTAAATAAAAAAATTAAAATTATAAAAGGTGTAGAATTTAGCCGAAGCTTAATGAACCTACCCTTTTACTGAGTATATTCTAAGAAGCATATGTTGTCATACATACATTATACATGTATTGCCTTCAGAAAGCCAAATTGACCGAACCCTCATGGTCACAGTGATTGATCCCTTTTTGTCAGCCCTAATTACTTTTTCCGAAGCCACAAGATTCCCTGCTGTTCAATGCAATTTTCTCTAAATGCAAAAGTGACCAAGAAATCTTTATTATTTGCACCAGAGACTTGGGCCACAACAAGTGCTGGAAGGGGAAGAGGGCAATTTTGTCACACCCTCTGCTTCTGCCCCCTCTCCCTCCTTTGCCGGGAGCTTCTCCTCCTCTCCCTCCTCCTCTCCTTCCTCCTCCTCCTCTCCCTCCTCCTCTCCTTCCCCCTCCTCCTCTCCCTCCTCCGCTCCCTCTCTCTGTCTCCGTCCGTGTCGTGCTCCGACTGCAGGAGTGGACTCTGAGGCCGTCTGCACAGACATTCTGAGATTCCGCTCAGTGAGCTCCTAACTAAGCCTTAAAATATGTCTAGAAAGGAGTCCTATCTTCGGAGTGATTTTTAGGAAACTTCTCAGAGCAACTTTCACCTCGGCGAGGAGGTGTGGTTGACTTTGTTGCTCGATATGACGCACTCTTTGAAAGAGGTGTGTCCATCACCTCTGACTGTCTGAGCACCACCATCATGTAAACACAGAGTCCAGCTCCTCTCGTCCCACCAGAGTCCTGCTCTCTGTCCTGAGGTCCACCCATCAAGTCCAGCTTGATCCAACGATGGATCCAGGTCTCAGTGAAGACGTGGGCTCAACAGTCACCGACCTCACATTACTGGGTTCACCTGAAGTCTTGTTTCATACTTGTTTTCCTGTGACCAGACATCAGACAGCCAGCAGCATGCTGGGTAGTGGAGTAGCCTCAGGTCCTAGCTGGGTTAGCTTAGCTTCCATCTCTCCTCTCTGGGGCAGTGTGGTGGCGTTGGGTCCAGCAGGTCTGGCTGGTGGGTCGGCCGTGAGCGGTGATCGCCTCAAAGTCTGCTGCACTTAATCCCCACGCTTCCTCTTCAGATGTTGATGAATGTATTCTGTCATATGCCATTAGACATAAAGACCAAATACAGACAATAATGTAGCAAAATTAATGGGAGCATGTACATGCGTCGCCGTTGTCATAGCAGTGGGAACCAGTGCGATGCTAACTTCCGGGGTTTTCCTATAAATACATCATCCCTGCAGCACCCTATTACACTGATGATGGTGTTTTGTGTTACAATGGACACAATCCAGCAGGAATTTATTTATTGAGGATTAAGTTTGTTGCATTTATGAGATAACATAATCTATCAGCAGCAATGATATTTCTCTCTACCAGACACAAACCTAAAATGTTCAAACCTTTAAAAGGTTAAAAATGTTGAGAAAAAATCCTAAAACAATCAATGTTAATTGAAGTTTTATTCAATTGTAGAGAAAAGTATAGTTTGTGTGTGTGTGTGTGTGTGTGTGTGTGTGTGTGTGTGTGTGTGTGTATGTGTCGTAAGTTATAGTCTGGGGAATTTCTTCAAGTTAAACTGGCTGCCTTGTAACATCAACAAGACAAATCCTCAGTTAAAGCGGTATGGATGGGAAATGGCCACCTGATTGGTTATACAGCCTCCTTAACAATATTACAGCAGCTTGAGTGGAACGCAGCGATCAATCAACCCACGGCATGACGGTGCAATGCCTGGAGACTTCTACAAAAAATGGGAAGGAAATGTCAATGGTCAACAAAAAAAAGAGATCACATTCACATGACCAAACTTCACCATTACTTTACCCATTTACAAAGACTCGGCATCTGGGTGCATCTCCCAAAGTCCAAAAACATGAAGGTTAGGTTGACCGGCGACTCTAAATTCATTGTAGGTGTGGATGCGAGTATGAGGAGGTCGTCCATCTATTGTCTGCCCTGTGATGAACTGGGGACCTGTTCAGAGTATAATGCATTGATCTAAGTGAAAATCAGTTAATAGTCATCTTGAATCCCTATTCCTTGAATCCAATGAAGGTAGGTTACAGAGTACAGCACTCAAACGAAACAGCAATTTCCTAATTTGTGGAACAAATATAATGCATTTCGAAGAAAGGGGACTGGTTGGAGCCATATTTATAGATAGTTAATCAAAATGTACTATTATCGAAATGATCAACTCACAATATATCAATGAAAACATTAAATTGGTGTCATATTTGAACAATATAGACAACTCTGCAAGAAAAAAAGAAATATATCTGCCCTGAAGTTAAAATCCAAATGTATGCAGATGACACGGTCATTTGTTTACATGCCAAAAGTACTTCCAGTAGCTATGGAGAAAATAGCAGATTGGTTGACCTACTGACGAAGTGTGTTATTTTGTTCTTTCAGAAGAAGTGATACCCTTACTCCTGAAATTATAGTAAAAGGACAGATGGTGCCAAACGTTCAACAGGTTCAAGCTAGGTTTGGTAATTCTGGTTGTTCAAAAAGAATGGATTCTCTGCGTCCCCATCTCCCAATCATCTGTCCCATCAACAACTCCATTGGACGGCATATGAGCAAATGCACCTAGGCTCATCTTACTATCAGGACTCGCACCCTTTAAATAACAGGAAAGTAATGGTGCAGTCGCTTTCTACTGCCTAAAGCCAACAATACGCCTGACCACAACTTATTTCAAGACAATGGGTGCACAAATGGCTGCAAGTACCATAGCTACTCACACGATGAGAGTGCTGGGCGAGTAAATAGAAGGTGTAAAAAAAGTGGTCCTGCCATAAGCAATGACAGCGCTTTGCACCGCTTTGTGCCACTTTACACTGGGTGTGAGATAAGACCCTTTAGTCTCACGAACACTGTGATTTTCCCAGCGAGTTCATTCTCTGCGAAACATCTGAAAGCTTTCTATGGCATTTTCCAACATTACATTTTTAAATGCCAACCACATGGGGTGCTCCTCTGGGCATCAGTGACTTCTTTTCAGAAAATGTGTCATCCCAATTCAGCTGTTTCCTTTTAGAGAGTCAAAAACAGCCTTTAATTAGGACCATATTTAATGCAATGCATAGCTAACACCATAATGAGAATGGTCAGAGAGGAATATATGAGATCATTATTCATTGGAAGATCAGCTTGGTTACCTGAAGTAAGTCGAGCTAGGTTTACGTTTTACTTGACCCAGCTTCTAAATTGAGTCAAACATGACTCAAAGGTATTCCAATTAGCATGATTACACAATGGTACCTGTTGTAAGTCTGCTGGGAGCTAGTCTGCAGGGTGCAGATCTTTTGCCTGACTCGTAATCGCCATGATGAAATTATATAATGCAATCAAGCAAGAGCTGCCATAGCTTACACTTCTGAAGCACAACACCTGCTTTAGCTCTGTTTCGATGCTACTCTATCACACAGTAAATTAAGCGACAACGTGACTGGATTGAAAATGTAGCTATATAGGTTATATTGGCTACCTCTTTATACAGGACATCATCTGAACATCAAGTTTCTGTCCACATCTTGGCACTGTCATCAGACAATAAGATCACAAAAAAACCTTTGTGTTGAGTTTTGTCTCTTTCCTTTTGCTTCAGCTTGTCGTGTACCACAAAATACAACTGTTTATTTTAAGCATTAATCATACGTTTCAACAGTAATCTTGACTGCAAGTCATTGATTGTAATCAGTTTCTTTTTTCAGAAACATCAACAACAACTGTTGGTTAAATGAAGGAGTTACCCACAGTAGATTGAATACTTGGAACGATCATACAGTAATGTGGTACAGCACGGATAACTATCTATATTTATATAGTGTGAGTTAGGGCTGACAGCTGTCAATGTTCTGTTAGCCCTATGTTCCCCAAGACCTATGTTCCCTTAGATCTATGAGCCCTCAGCCCTATATTATCTCAGCCCTATGCTCCCTCAGCCCATGTTCCCTATAACCTTTGATTCCTCAGCCCTGCATTTCCTCAGCCCTATGTTACCTCAACCCATGTTCCTTAAAACCTCAGCCCTATATCCCCTCAGCATATGTGCCCTTAACACTATGATCCCTCAGCTCTATGGTCCCTCAGACCTATGTTCCCTCAGCTCTACGGTCCCTCAGACCTATGTTCCCTCAGCTCTACGATCCCTCAGCTCTATGGTTCCTCAGCCTTTTGGTCCCTCAGACCATGTTCCCACGGATTAGTACCTCCGCCAGTGCCATGCAATTGTTCTGATGGCCAATTATTCCAAAACTCCAATAGTCCAAAAAATTTCTCATTGGATGAAAAGTCCATTTGTCTGACAGCCTTCGATCCCGCAAACAAGTGCCTGACATCACAACGTAGGCATGCTCTAGGGCTGACAACCTCTAGTTGGTTGGTCGATTGGTTGGTCAATATGCTCTTGTCTGGCCAAATTCTCATTGTTCTGACAATCACTGGTGTTAATTTCATAAGGAGAAAAGCAGATCTTAATCAATTTTTTTTTTCGGGGGAGGGCAGAAAGAAGGTCAGCACACTGGACTGCTCCCTAGTTTTTAGAGGACTGCCTTGCAGTCTAGTCTCTGTTCCTGTCCCCGTCCTTGTCTCAGTCATCAGGCATCAAGTTGGTGGTCTGCAGGTCGGGTTTGGATCGTTGATAACCGCATATTCTGCTCTCATAACGGATCAGGTGATGAGGTTTTGAGTAATAAATTAAACCTGACCCAGAGTGCCCTGGTACCCAAGTGGTTAAAGCGTATCACATTATTGCATAGCTCTGGGTTCAATTCCAGCCTTTGGATCTTTATTGCATATCATATCCCTCTTTCTCTCCCCATTCCCAGTGTACATCTCTACATTGTCAAGTAAAGGTGAGTGTGAACATATTAGAATTGCCTTTCAATATGTGTGGTCTATTAAATATCCAAATTGTTTTGTCTATAATAAAACTGCAGGCACATCCCCTAACAACAGCTAGTTCTATTTTCAGAAATCATATGAATGTGGGCAGATGCACATCAGCCTTGACTTTATTATATTAAAAATGATGTTTAAATAATTAGATTTGCTGCAAATAGCGTTTTATATTTATTCATTAATCATATGTTACCAGGTGGAGTGCATTCAGTGCAATGTAGACTATTTAGTTCATCTAGCGATAACGTGCAGATTGTTTTTTCATCCAATGACCATCGATTAGGTGAATAGTAGGTTCAATTTCCTTTGGTTGACTACAGCCCTAATGTGAGTATGGTAATTGTCTGGTGTGCGATGGGGATTATTAGGTATTTTTGTTAATTAAAAACACAGTATTCAAAGTTCGGGTATTATTGTAAGGTGTTGCGTTTTAGGACTTTATTCTGCTTTGAAATATTTTTTTAGGATAGTTTTTGGAAAGTTTTTGGATTGTTTTTTTCTCAACAATACTGTGGCCTCTGTCCTCCCGCTGAATGTGAAGTGAAAGCTCACTGGTCTGATGGGGGATTTTGACAAATTTCACTCAACAACGAAATGTTGTGTACTCTTGACTCTAGGAAGTTTAAAGTTCATGCAGGTCGATTTTCTTGCCTTGTCGACATGTAGTGTCCCACCAGCATTTAAAATAGTGAAATCAATTAATGTAATTTGTTACTGTACTTTTTTCGCAGCTACTTTAACTTGAATAATCAATATCGGACTCCAAAATCAGCTGAACCCGGACAGGTCAGATCAGGATCCTGCCGTTACCTCCAGTCCAATCCACGAGCATCGCTGCCTTCAGCTGGAGCAGATAACCATGTTATTACTCTCAGCCTGCTGGTCCGAGGCAAAGAGCCGGCCGTATCCGTCTCAATCTCTTCCAGTGCGTTGCCGTAATGTCCCTGATTATTCGAGTCCAAATTAAATTCAGACCGGATATTAGCAATACACAAGCTCTCGTCAGCAGTGCCATTTCCCTGGCATATGCAGGACATTATCCAGAAAGCATTGCTCTCAGCCCAATTAATCCCCCTCCACTGCAAATTTGCACATACACACACACACACACACACACACATAAAACTGTGGAGTGCATGAACACTTACACACTTACTTGCCCAGCTAAATGCAGTCCAATGTTATGCCAACCTACGACTGGAAAACACAAAGAGCCCAGCAGCCAGCCAAACAGCGTTGAACAATGCTGCGGTGATTAGTGATTTGGGATTGTTTTTCAGGGCGTGTAAATTGAAAAATTCCAGCTGGTAAGCATGCAGAATTGATTCTGCGGAGGAGGCCGGGCTGATGCGTTTAGCAATTGTCCACACGAGCAAAATAATTCAATGGTAATAGGAGCGGCAGCTCGAGAGGGAGGGGAGGAATTGCATTTAAGTGGAAAGAACATTGAGTCAACATTTCTGTCTTTGTTGTTGGAGAGTGGAGTGTACACTGTGGCTTTAGGAGAATCTCTCTTTGCTTTGTGCATGCATGTGTGAGAGAGAGACAGAGAGAGAGAGAGAGAGAGGGGGGCAGGCAGCCCAAATAGAGTTGTACATTGTGTTTTCCCCATTCACAGAATGCTCTGATGATAGAAGAGCAAGGGCCAATATGTCTCTCTGCAGGTCAGTGCGGATATTTCTTTTATGAGAGCTGCTGATATGTTTTGACTTGCGTTCCTCTCACTGGGCTATGATGACACTGCACCCACCACGAGGACAAGAATGCTTAAGTAGTCCAATTGGTCACGAGCAGTCACATGATCAGACAGGTTGGAAAACAGTTCATACAGATTATGTAAACCACTTTTATTTATACTGAAAGTGAGGTCAGCAGAAATGTCTCTGATAACCCCTCATTTCACAGGGGGAACTGTGTGTGCACTACTCCACCTGCAGTAGGTCAAAGATGAAGCAGGAACCCCATGGACGTTTTAATGTTGCTGGTATATTGCCAGCCAATTTTGCCCCAGTGGTATTTGCGATGCTGCAACGCATTCTCACTCCCGACTTATTTCAGCGCCCATGTTAACATGTTAGTGCAACCTCACCGAAGTCATTTTCCACAAAAGCTGGCCACTGTAGTTTTTCACAAATGCTATTGAAACCGGAGGTAATGTTTGTTGGGGACTATTTCCAGCGGTGGATTAATCCACATTTGGTCTATTGAGTATTTGTGGCAGCAGGACGGTGTATCTCGGGTTGAGTCAAAATAAACTAGTGTGTGAGTGCTTGGTGATGAAGGAACAACATAGTGGCACATCAACGTTTCTTTGAACAGTTTCTGGACAGAAATGGAGCTATATGGCAACGAGGAAGAAGATATATCAGGCTTTGATGCACCCACAATCCACAATATGGTTTCTTTTAATAGGGAGTAGAAATGTATATAATGTGACCAGACCATTTGAGTGTGCAAAAATAAAATAGGCCAATATTGGCTCTACATATTGCTCAGGGATCTTATCTTTACATTAAACCTTTGTGCCGACAGTGAGAAGACAATGCTGTGCATCAGCCCGAGCCGGCTGGTCTGTGATTACGTTAACAAATAGCATTCACCATTCAAGTCAACAGAAAGGTTTTCAATGACAGCTAGCATGACAAAAGGTCAGCGGCAGGCTCAGCACTGCTAATTAAGTCCAATTGGTGAATGTCAGATCCACAAAGGGCAACGCTAATCCCCAGTCCTGCCTAAATAGGGATCTCTGGTGTGTGTGTGTGTGTGCGTGTGTGTGTGTGTGTGTGTGTGTGTGTGTGTGTGTGTGTGTGTGTGTTTGGGAGAATACACTGCACTAAGGCAGTGTGTACATTCAGTGTATATGAACTCCAAAAGGAGAGGGAGAGTTAAGCACTGAAGAGATCAGTGTAGATCAGTTCAAATAAACTAAAATAGTTTGTCATATCATCTCTTTTGGCAGCATTCATGTCTGGTTACTTAATTATTTACACACCTGTATGGACAGAATCAAAGGCGCGGGTAATGAATCTTTTTTATTTATTTGTCAATTGCATTTCAATGGTCCATACCTTGCAAAATAATATTGCTAAAGTAGTTGAAGTGATGAGACAATAACAAAGAAAAAATTAAAGTTAGAAAAATGTATTATCTTTCGATCTTAATTATGTTTTAGTCAAATTGACAAATAGCAGTGAAAAGTATTTTTAGAATTTGATTAAATGTGACTCAAGAAGGGATTAATAAAAGAGGAAGTTAAAAATGAAAAAGTAAATGAACTAGTCATAAGTTCTCTATATATTGAGTCCACATAGTTATATTACACTTGATCTCTTTTTCCTACTTGTTACTTTTTTTAGTGAACATATAACCTTTATATACATACGGGAAATTCACGGATATATATTACCATCCAACCGTGTAGAAAGCCACCGTGTGAACTTTAATCAAGAGCGTATTTACTTTCTCCTGCTGTTTTTCATCCACAAATGCAGATTGGAAAATGCCTCGCTTTCACCCTCTTTCCCCGCTGTCTCCAGGCGGCCGTGGGAGGAGGTGTGCGTCGGTGCAATGTTTGATTAGCACGTCTCCCCGGGGATGTGTGTGTCTGTGACAGTGCGGCCACATGTAGCTTCTAATGAGCCCCAGTGGTGGCCCTTCAGTGGGCCTTCCTATTGATCATTAGCCTGCTGTCCACACTCTAATTTCCAACAAAGAAGCCCCGGTTGCAGCGAGAGGCCGGTCGGATGGCCTGTTACTGGGCGTGTGCGTGTTCATGTGAGATCGCTGGGTGTCCGGAGAGCGCAGTCTGATGCCGAAAAGTCCAGGTTTGATGTCTGATGATGCACGTGTCAAAGGCAGCGGATTGCCTCTACCGATTAAGATGTCGAAACTCAGAAAGCCAGGAGGGTTAGCAAGTTATGGGCACACCAATGGGCCAACACTGGCTTTTACTTTGAATTAGAACATGGTGGACTCACTGTCATCCGACTCAGCTCAATCCCAGGGCATCCAATACAAACGCTTGGGCATTGGCCCTCGGCGTCTTGATACCAACGTACTAGGCACCCTTCAGCGTCTATAAGAGGCTTCAACACTTGTAAACCCATCCACCCCATTATTAGATCGATAGAGCAATGGATGAAGTATAAACAGCAAAAAGTCCTCCACGAGTGGCAGGAAGGAGTCGTGGATGGTCCAACATAGCGCAGAACTTTTATTCAGGGTACCGGTTTTCTTGTCCCGTGTGCAACCAAAAGATGAGTAACTTTTACTGTCACCTCTTTACCAGTTTACAACATGAGCCACGTGTTACAACGTTAACCGCAACCGTTCCACAGCGTTAACAACGCCAATGACGTCAATGGCTCCATTAAACACTATATAGGGGCAGGTGTTTTGCCATAATTAAATAGTCAAAAAAAGGCTGTATGAAAAACAAAACTGAGGCACTGTCAAATGAACTTAAACATGTGATTCTCCAGAGCATCAGTGCCGGCATTACCTGAAAATCCAAAAGCATAGTAGAGCAGTATACAAGCCGTTCTTAGTTGGGATCATTGAGCCAATAATATTTCTTAAGCCCACTAATTTAATAATCCAATCATTAGCATTACTCTAAAACATACAATAATCTAAATGTGCGCTTATGATATTCATTTGTTTCTTTTGGTTTTCCTGGATTTGGACAAACAATTTGTGGACTGTCAACACTAGAACTTTTATTCTTAGCCTGGTTAGAGTGCTCTGGACCACGTTTCTCTAACCTAGAGAGAAAAAATATTCAAAAGGTACTCCCAAATTAGGAACAAGAATAAGAGGAAATTAGCTCCCATATAGCTTCCTACATGAGGCCCATTGACGTGGAGCTGATTGACTGCTTGTCTAGGGCCTCTGAACCACCATTTGTTTAAATGCTATATCTGACTGATCCCTGTGTGTAATGGATAATCCATATTGGCCTCCGAGGCAGTGTGGGTTCTCTAGTAAAATAGCTTTCCATTACCATATGTCAGTAGGGAACTACTGTACGACTACTGTACAGGACTTCCCTTTTCTTTTTTCTCTTTTCCTTTTCTTTCTGTATCGGTTGGTGGTTGTTGTTTTTCTTATATTTTTGGTTTGTTGGTTTTATATTGTCCTTTTTGTACTTGTAAGAGTTGCTGCCGTTGATAATGATTATGTAAACGTGATTAATATTTGTCAAGGAACAATGTCTGGTCATGTGAGGTTATTAGGTCTCTTGTTTGCACTTTACGCTATGCTGCTGTAAATCCTGTACATTTCCCAGCTGGGGGATTAATAAAGGATTAACTTATCTTATCTCATCTTATCTTACCAGACTGTTCCCTCTTTGTTTTTCATACGTTTGCTTGGTTAACAAAAAGTCACACAAAGTAACAATGTAAAAAGGTCTGTCAAAAATACCAACAAATAATTATTTAGAGGTTATTTCACAAAAAGAAACCTGCATCATTCCAAACAGAGAAAGTGTAGCGATGAGACCGCCCAACCATTAACGCTAAATTGCGTTTGATAAGCTGGTGCTGGGATCAAACCTGTGGTGCTTTTTTCCTCTGAACCACACATGGCATTATTGGGCATTCAGACAGAATTGAGTACTCAAATGCCATATGTATCTCTGTATGTTGGATGTTGACTTATTGGTCACTGTAATTGTTCTTCCTGCTCATACCGGACATGAGACAATATCTTCACAGCCATTGGTTCTTGCATGGCCTGTTATTTACAGTAGTTTGATTGATTTTATTCCCCAACAAAGACCCGTCCAACTCTGCCTCTGATTGGCTAATACTAAGTTTACTGCTGATGAACAAGCTTGCTGGAAGGTTGGTAGGGTTCTATGATTTCAACTGAAATGTGGATGTTTTCATGAGGACGGCAGCATTCTTGCACAGTGCTCTCATATGTAATTACAATGTCCTGATTATGGGAGAACAAATAGGCAATATGTTGCACGTCGCCTGTGAAATGAATAAAATGACAGAGCTGTTGGAGATTTAATTTAATTTTGATGTGTTTTCAGTATTAAACTTAATATACAACTTAATGCTGTAATAGTACTTTATATGATAAAGGGTGCAGACCCCTGCCCTACCACCATGATGCCCCTTCCATCCTGTTCCCAGTCAAGGATCCTCTCGGTTCTGGATGAGCTGCTCACTGAGGCAGTCACATGTCAGACTACACCACATGGAGGGTGGCACTGAACACATGGTTGTGTCTTTGTGAAGGATGCACTCCCAATTTTTTTTATGACATCTATCTCTAAAACTAGTTAGTGGACACATTAACAAGTCCTTATGAAACGTTTTAGTAATACATAGACTGTATTATTATTAATAATGATAATAATCATTCACAGGTGGTTTAAAAGTTATGAAAACATGTTGAGCTTCATTCCAGACCTTGGAAAAGGTAAAACAACAAATTCAATGTCCATTTACTAAATGTCTCTCTGAGTTTTCAGCAACACCTAATGGCCTCCACCTGAAGATGGAATTTGATCAGTTGTCATGGATATGGGAAAGAAGAGATTATAAATAATTCAGTAATTAATTGAATGGTGTTGTGTAATTTATAAATTACACTTATGTTGCAAAATTATCAAACAAATACATCATATGGTAGATTCATATGACAACCTCTTTTATATGATTACAACTTATATTACTTTGTCAATAATACATTATCCGTTCATACAGTTGTGGACGCTGTTGGGAAGCGTTGTATTTCTGAATACATCAATAAATACTTACTTTATAGAGTTATAATATATTATAAACAATTGATTAACTGTTTATATACTGCATAGAAATGTGGAAAAGAATAATTAAAATAAAGGCTTACCGTTTACCGGATTCTGTAAAGTATTGGACAGTTTAATTGTGCCGATTCCTCTCATGACAAATGTATCGACATGGATCACCGGTGCTGATGTTCATGTGCTCATGAATAGTTGTCTATGTTTATGAAACTCCTTTCCTTACCTTCGGTATTCATTTTCAATCATGGCTTATTGTTATCAAAGGCTTTTATATGTAGCTTCAGTAGGGTTTTGTACTACCAGCCTTGTGGTACAGGCTTGAACGCACATTGTAACACGCACACAGACACACACAGCATAAAAGCAGCACCAAAATAAAATACAAAAATAAAATATGCACATCACCAAACATTTCATTACCATGAAAAATCCACATACCATAATGCACAATGTATACAGCCCAGACCTAGACAAGTGCACACACATTTACACACACAAATAGACACATCCAGGAGCTGCTGCACAGAGATACACACGACAAACACACACATACAAATGCACCTGATTTCCATGACAATTAAAGCGGCGGTGTTGGATGCAAAAGCGCGTTTACACAGCAGGAGGCTAATGTGGATCCCCGCATGCTCGGCCAGGTGGCCACGTCCTCCTCCTCGGCCACCCACGCTCCGGGTGAGGGAGAGAGGGAAGGAAGGGGGAGACGTGAAAACACTTCTTACTATTGTCCTGAAGTGGATGATGTATTTCACCGTGAAACGGAATGGTCAGGGTAGAATTATGAGACGGTTTTGATCAAAATAAGCAGAACAGTTGTGCATTTTGTGATACGGTTAAGATGTTGTGAAAATATATAGATAACGAGACGCTGCAAATTTGAACCCCCAAGAGACATGGCAGCCATTTTTCAAAATGACCACCAAATAGGATCTGAATATTCCTAAATAATGCAGAAAACTGATTTTGTGACTGATGATTGGGCCCTGGTGCACGTTAGCTACAGTAAAATGAGTTACTTAGGCCAATGTATCTGGAAAGTAGAGCGAAACCTATCAGGGCTAGCTACTGTATGTCATATCGTCTTGTCACATGACCAACATCAACATACATATTATCCAGCCATCATCATTTCATATCTGTATATAACAAAAATACCAAAGACAGATGGGTTTCTTTTTAGAGTGCTTATAGTAGATGGCAACCATTTTTTTTTTTTTTTTTTTTTTTTTAAATGAATCCTCCTCCGAGGTGCAAAGAGCACCGTCTCTGTTCAAGACATTGTTGCAACGCCCACTTTCTCTACGGGCAAGCCCCACCCACAAGGGCCCTACCACTTTCTATATGTACGTCCCTGGAGCCACATTTACAGCTCCCCGATATCTATATTTTTGTGAGCACACAACCCGGGGGGGAAAGAAAAAATAATTAGCGATGAATTTCAAATCAAATTTTGGGACCAATGTTGCCAAATATTGGCATCTGTGTTTAGTCCAGTGGGACAGAGTTCCATCATGGCTTCTGATTAAAGCCCTGTCTTCACTGGGATCTTTCATTCCATGACTCCAATTCAAGTTATTAGGCCTGACTATTGTTATCAGAACAATTTATATGCTTATGGGTGAGATTTGGAAGTGATTCCAGTGGGGTATGTGCTCAGGCTCGCTGCTGTCCATGACCGGCCGCTTCACTCTGGCTCTGATATTTCTGTGGATCATTCAGTCTTTCTAGATGCACCATTGCCCACTGAGCTCATAGAGGACAGTGAAGTGGAACCCAGATTCCTTCATAGCTGACTGATAAACCTCCCTCCATCTCATCCTGCCACACTTTAGCATTCCAGCAGAGTGCCAGACCCCACTTTATCTGCTGTGTGCCTAGGCCAACCATGGCCCCTATCAGGAAGTGGACCAAATGCACTTTTTGCATCCCTTATAAAATATAATATAGACCACACATTCTATCACCATCATTTCAAAAAGGTCGGCACCAGCAACCTGAGACAGACATCATCACATTTTAAAAGTGTTTTTTGGGAGTTTTTCCTGTGCCAATGAGAGGTCCCGGGACAGAGGATGTTGTATGTTTACAGATTGTAAAGCCCTCTGATGCAAATTTGTGATTTTGGGCTGTACAAAATAAATTTGATGGAAAGAAATTTGGTAGAGACATTTCACATTTGGGGTTAATTTAAATCTACATCTAATTCAGGTTAATGAACTATTTTCATATTTTTCTCTGTTTCAGTACTCATGTTCTCATAATGCAAAAGTTCATTTTTCATTGTTAATTCAAAAAGATGTTTGCGCCTGTCGAATCCATTTGTAATTCCATAGCCCAGTCCCCTAATGTGCTATTTGAGGTCTCATCTTCTGTATTATATTACTGCCAGGCTTGGGGATATTGGAATACATGAAATAATGTGATGTAATTAGAACATAAAAAGAATGCTTACTCTATCCTGAAACAGTTACAGAAAAATAGGCATTTTTGTTAAAAATGGCGATTGTTAGAAAAATTACAATTTCAAAACACATTATATAATAGATAATGATATACTACCATGCAGTTGTACACACATTACAACACTTCACAATATAAAAATGCTTTCACTGGGTGGAAATTTAAATAATCTTTACAAAGGTAACTTTCTTGTTGGGATGCAAGATATTGTATATATCAAAACAAATAACACCAAAAAGTCCCTTTGGGTCATAAACGGTTCAGGTTTCACCAGAAGGCCTCCTGGAACTATGGAAATCCATATGAAAGTTTTCTCAAACTTCACTTTCAAAGCTATTCTCAAAGCTTATTACAGTACAGACCAGACTGGCATCACATCATCAACTGTCCCCTTGTAGCTGCAGGGTCTTCAGCTGGGCGCCATCCTTCATTCATGTATCACCTCTTCAATCCCAGAACATCTAAGGATGGTAGGGCAGCAGTCAGGCACATCCCCTTGTCTCTTCAATGCAGTCAGAGCCAAAAACTCCCCTTTTCTGCTTCTCCAGAGCAACCTTTGTAAGATTTTTTTTTACTTTCATAGACGTGAAGCCAATGTCTCTCAGAAAGGGCTTGGTTGAGAGGCTGACAAAGCCGCAACAGCCGATTTCCACTAGATAGGTTTTTGCTCCCCAGCCTTTTTCTCTGTATTTTGCTACTAGTTCGGCTACTAGTTCGGTTATGACTATCTGCAACATTTGGCTCGATACCGCTCTGGTGCTCAACCTGGCCTTGTGCCTTTCATATATCATCTGCCTTGGCAGTGCAAGGTTGCCTTTGGTCATTCCACGGACACGTCTTCTTCCCTTGGTGTACGCCCAGTCCTCTGAGAGTTGTTACCAACCACAAGTGCAATACCCAAGAATCTTCTTATCAAATAAACAGCAAGAGACAGATCTCTGGCTCCACCATCCTGAGAGTTCAGGCACATCAAATTACATTGCCATCTACAGTATCTTCTGTTTTCTACTCCACCAAAAGGTAGAAATATGTACCCATATGTGCTGGTCCTATATGTGCAAAGGGTCAATAATAAATATACATATTTAAGTTGAATATGAAAATGAAAACAAATAAATCCACGTAAAACTTTCTTCAGTAAATTCAGTGTAACATTTTTGTTAAATTTGCACTTAGCTCCACCCTCTCGTGTCACTTCTGGTTGCAAAAACAAAATAACGATTGCCAAAATGCTGAACTAGAGGCTTCAAAACCTAAGTCCATAATCCAATGGGTAACATCACGGTGACTACATCCACTTCTTAGTCATGGTCTATGCTCTAATGCTACCATCACCGTCTTTTAGACTGTATGGCTAGACATAAACCGAGGGGAGAGGGGTAAGAGGGAAGGAGGGAGAGCTTGCTGTACTCATGAACAACAGATGGTGCATCCTCGGTCATATTAAGAACACGTGTGTTGCCTTTAGCGGATTCTCTTACTCCCTATTACCTGCCCAGAGAGTTTTCACATTTGACGCTGTTTTTGTTGCTGTTCACATCCCGTCCTCTGCAGATAAAGATCTTCTACCAGTCTGTGGTGGCCAGTGCTATATTTTATGTTAGCTTGTGATGGATTTTAAGCATGAGGGCCATATATGCTAACAAGCCTAACAAGCTAGTTTTTAACTTTAACTTAAATTTGTACTTTCAATTACATAATTTTGCACACCGAACTGCAATTTCACTAGGATAATAAATCGCTCCAAATATCACAAAACCTTCTCACTCCCAAATCATCAAATATCGCTGCTTGGTCAGTAACCAATGACATCGGAGATCAGCGCATTAGGTACCCCTCTAGAGTTACGTGTCGGGGCGACATGTCAATATACGCTTGTTACAATCACCGTGTCTTTTCAAGATGAACTTCCTTCTTCACAGGAAGTTAAGTTTAGGCAACAAAACCAGTTCATTGGTTTGGGAAAACAGTTTGATTGACGTTAACTTAACTCGACCGAGTGACTCCCTGACAAGCGAGTGAAAAAAGAGTCAAGTGACTGGCGACTCACGTGACTAACAAAATGTCAACGTTTGAAAAGTCCTGTCTTTGTTTGACCCATCTGCTACAGAATGCTACAGAATGGAATTTCCCATTTTGAAGACTGGGTCCAGTCAGAACACAGACCATCAAAAACTTGTAGAACGACATGAAGAGAGCTGTACACAAGATATCCCCTCTGTCTGTCTGTCTGTCTGTCTGTCTGTCTGTCTGTCTGTCTGTCCGTCTGTCCGTCCGTCCGTCCGTCCGTCCGTCCGTCCGTCCGTCCGTCCGTCCGTCCGTCCGTCCGTCCGTCTGTCTGTCTATCTTTCTAACACAGGGTCATTGGCAAAAAAGTTGAACTTGGCTCAAATGTTGTTGCGACCCAACACCATCCTGCAGGGCACTGCCTCAGGCAATCGCACGCATGCAGGCTCAGATTTCTGGTGGATTACTTTCATAACAAATGCTTGTTAGTGTCGAACTGATTAAACTCTATCTGCAGATCACGTGATAAAAGCCATTATTAGCATAACAGTATCAGAGAAGTTTGTTTGCTCACATAACCTTTTCCTAGATTAAACATATGGCCATGCTGCTATCGGCAGTAGCTCCAATAAAACCACAAGATTCACTTGTCAAACAAGTAAATAAAACAGTAACAGAATCTCATTGTTTACCTCAGCTGCACCAGTGGCTCAGAACAAATGCTAAGACTTACTGTCTGTTTCTGAGGGAAGAAAGAACTCAAAACTCAGAAAAAACAGTGTGTGGACATTAATAGTTCTCTCTCTAATGGCTGGGAAGTGGGAGATGGAAGGAGAAGGAGGAGGTGGGAGGAGTAAAAGGAGGAAAGGGAGATCAGAGCAGGAGAGAGGATGAAAGAAGAGAAGGAAACTAGGAGACAAGGTGGGAGCTACATCCTGCTCTCCCTTCCCCCCTGTCTCTCCTTCCACACGTTATAAATAATGCAGAGCGCGGCGCCCCCCGGTGTTGTGAAGTGTTTGTTAATGGCCGTGCTAATTGCAATAAACAGGAGTGGTGTTTGAGCCCTCTAACAGGCACAACACTCCTAATTAGGTAGGCTCGGCCTGATGGGACACTGGAAGGAGAGGGGAAGAAGGAAGGAGACAAAGAGAGGAAACGAAAGGAGAGGACCGAATGATGGAGCAAAAAAGGGAGGTCAGACTGAAGGAGGGGAAGGAAAGGCAAAGTGCTAGTATGGACGGAGGATGTTTTCAGAGAAAGACACTTGTAGACAAAAGCCAGTGGAGGAGGAGGAAAGGGTACCGAAAAGTGGAAGAGGGAGCAAGGGGGGAGGAGGGTGAAGAGGCAGATGGAGGAGAGGTGGAAGGAGGAAAAAGAGAATGCCAATTAGGATTCAGAGAAAGAGGAGGGGAGGGAGAGGAGAGGTGGAGGAGGAGCCAAGGAAAGGTCATCTCATATCTGATCAGAGGTCTGATCATGTAGGGCGAGAGAAGGAGGAGGACAACAAGACAAGGAGGTCTTCATCCCTCAGTCACCTGAAGACACGCCCTGCTGCTCACGGACTGAAACTGCAAATTAGCAAAAAAAATGAACACATGCAGTTGTAACGCTCATGTCAGTATGCAAATAGTGCATTCACTCAAACTTTATGATAAAATAAAGCACACTCGAGTCTAGTCTTGGTTTCATATTGTCTGTTGGTTGTGTACATCGCATATTGTTGATACCATTTATGGTTGGCATTTTTTCAGCAGGAGCCATTTGATAGATTAACATTCTGGAATTATTTTTATTGCAAGTGTTGGAGAACGCCGTTCCTGTGGAGCAGGATTGAGACACACAAGGGTGTCATAGTAAACAATGCATCATGTACTTCAAGGTTCAAGGATGAAGGATACTTTCTTGTCATTATGCAACACAGGGATGTACAGCGACATGCAGATGTAGCCCATTTGTGACACAACAAACACATGACAAACAAAACAAAAGAAAAACAGAAGTACATTCCTGAAGTGCATTTTCAGAATTTGCATCATAAGGAATATAAACAGCAGCATTAAAAACAATGCTCTGTTCAGATAATATGGCTGACATTCAACATGAGGAAAACATTGCCCATCACCTCTGACTGTCTGAGCACCAACATGATGTAAACACAGAGTCCAGCTCCTCTCGTCCCACCAGAGTCCTGCTCTCTGTCAGACAGCCAGCAGCATGCTGGGTAGTGGAGTAGCCTCAGGTCCTAGCTGGGTTAGCTTAGCTTCCATCTCTCCTCTCCTCCCTCCCCTATCTGGAGCAGTGTGGTGGTGTTTGGTCCGGCATCTGGCTGGTTGGTCGGTGATCGTCTCAATGTTCACTGCACTTAATCCCCACGCTTCCTTCTCAGATGCTGATAAATGTATTCTGTCATATGCCATTAGTGACAAACACGGGAAAAACAAAATGTTGTGAAATTCATGGGAGCTACCGGCCGCAGCATGTACACGCGCCGCCATACTTTACTTCAACATTACAGGTTGTCAAACGTGCTCATAGGTACACAGAAGAACAACCAAACACTGTCCACGCGGTGCACAGCACACCACACTAATGATGTCTGAAGGCTTCTCCCGTCTTCAGATGCGCGCTGCGCTCGGCTGCCAGCGTCCTGTGTCGCATTGGGTCCGGGCAGGTAGCATCCTGTGGCTTCTTGGCTGAGTGTTTGAGCCCCGACTTTGATGTCTGGCAACCAATGAGGCCTCGAAACGAAAGGCGATAATGTGAGCAGATGAAAAGCTGCAGGGTCCAATTATGATTAATTCATGTCGTATTGGATTTACCATTAATACAAGCTGGGAAAAAAAGATTTCACGCCAGATTTGTGGTGTGTGGAGTTAGAACATGGATGGAGAAGGGATTTTCACAGGTGGGGCACAGGGGCTTGAAAAAGACAAGTTTGTCAAACATAATTCTTCCGTATAAAACTCCATCTTCTCAAATAGAATCCAAACTAGAAAGGTGCACTCAGTAGACTGCAGATCTCCGCTGGGTGTGCCACTGCTATATTGTGTGATTGAATGAATACAACCCCCAGTTGGCTAACCTCCCGTCTAGACACCAATAGTCCATTAGGCGTCATAAATAACAATGAATTCAAACTCAAAAACAGGTGGCGATGTATTCAGGCAATCAGCTCAAAGTCACCGCATAAACCATTTCATACAATCTTGCCAAAAACAACATTCAACTCATCAAGCTGTCTGCCCGCGTAGCTTCAGCTGAGCTGCGACGAGGTACAACAGTGTGGTCGCTCTGTCAGCTGTTAGCGGTTATCCAAACACATCGTCCAAAACAATGGATGTGAGCCAACTAACAACCTGCGACGTACACAACCAATAGGCTGAAAAGCGTCGTAAAACACAATTCATTCAAACTCAAAAACAAGTGGCGACCGTGTCATATGATAAACTTTGTACAATCTTGCCAAAACAAAATGAAACTCACCAAGATGTCTGCCAGCGTAGCAGCAGCTGAGTTGTGTGGTGGTAGCTCCGTTACCTGCCGGCCAAGCACAATGCAAACTGGTATCCCCCCCCAGTGGGTGCAGAGTGGCGGCTGGGAGTCGGCGACGCACTCAGCTCAGTTATCACTACCCTACCGGCCGATGGGCTGGTTAAGCATTTTGAGTGAGGAGTCAGCAGGGCAGCAGATGGCAGTGTGAAACTGCTAATAAAAGGTGTTTTGAGAAAGTGTGAGTCCTGGAGCATGCAGCCATAACTGGCCACCCAGATTATAATGCAGTTTGCGAAGAATGAGAGAATGAGAGATTAGCTGTGGACAGACACAGAGGTGCACACTCACTCACGGATGCACACACGCAACTGATCGCGAGATCTTCCCGGCGGAGATAATAAAGGCTTAGGCTCAATAAAAGTGTGACCAGCACAAGCAGATAAAATCTGAGCTAAAAAAAAAACACATGAAGGGAAAGTTACTGTACCTTCTTGGGGGGGATTTGCAAATGGCAGAAGTGTCAACACTTCTATTGTCAGCAGCAGGTTAGAAAAATCAGTCAGATAATTTAATGTACTAGATATAGTACAATACCATCCTAAATACAAGTCAAATGTCTTGATCGGTTCAAACAGCCTGCTTTAGTTTTTCAAAGTTGGGAACACACTTCCACATGTTTGAGGAGGTCATGTGACCATCTAAAGCCAATCTTTGACACTAACTACCTTGCAACTAGTTCATCTAGCTAACTTTGTGTTAGATGTTTCTATGGTGAATACTTTAAAGACCTCTGATGTTTAACTTATCAGTACGATATTATGTTCTTCACTGTCACTAAAGCTGCTGATTGTTGCTTTGTTTGTCTGGACCAACATAAATTAAAGGCTCTAACCTAATTAGCAACACTATTTTCCTTTTGCTGAAATGCACAAGATCAACCGCCATGACATATACTTGAACAGTCCAAAACACTCCATTCGACCAATGCAAGTGGTGTAACAGTCCAGACACCTTGTGCTGAAGTCAGATTGGTACGTGACGTCCCCGTCATACAGAAGTGCTGCACGTCTCTTACTGATACTTAGCAGTTTTACTCTAGAGAGGCTTGGGGGAATGTAGCTTGTGTGGACACTACACAATTTGATCAATAAAAGAGCTCATTATGAATGCTTTATAATATGTATTATAGTAATATAGCATTTGGGATATTAGTGTTTGTACTGTTGGAAGGCCTAGAATTTAATGTGAATTTATCATAGACTATGGAGTTAGTTAATCGGTTAACTAAGGTACCAGTCAGCAGTTAGAGAACGCTGTATGAATAGGCAATAAAAAGACACATATGTAGCTATGCGTCATCAGGCTGTAGGTCAGAAGAAGCAATAAACAAACACATGGAAGTGTGGATCGTCAGGGCCTCAGGGCTAGAGGGCCTCAGGGCCTCAGGGCTAGAGGGCTCGGTGCATCATCCATAAAGAAAGACTCCACTATAGTGGTGAAGGTGGTGGTGAGTTTTAACGACTTTGCCCTCTCGATGACTGCCGGACAGCACACACACATTTCACGAGTTGTAAACCAAAGCGGAGTCAATTTGTAAACTTGGTTCTGCATTAACTATCTTTTATCCAGATGTTTTAATTTCTTATAATAATGTTTCCTAGGGCTCAGGTGGTTTACCTCTGCAAACCGCATAACGGGAGCAGCTAGTAACCTGGCAATAGAGTACCTATAGGGGATGTGTTTACTCCACAAATATAATCTATGCTGGATGTATGTAACTGGTATACTCTGTATTACGATGTCGTTCCTTTTTTAATATGACTTGCTAAGATGTCTTGTATTAATATGTAACCATGAGTGGTCACTGTGTGATATTGTTGATGTGTTCCACATTGGCTTGAGCTATGAGGTGTTGCCAACCAGTCCGGAGTATCAGTTAGAATTTGATATTAAAGAAATTCTAATAAGAGTCAAAAGTTCAGGAGCTTCTCCAAAGTTCAGGAGAAGGGGGGGGGGGCATTTGCTGTATGCAAAACGTTATATATGCTTCCCCGTAAGTAATGAAAAAGGTTCGACAGAAGAAGATTGATCCCGATACGTCAGGTCTTAGATATTGACTTTTCAAATCTCCGTACTTTTTGGCAAACACTTTGCTCATTTTGATCGAGTTTTAAAACTTATTTACGGGTGTTGCGAATTATTTAGCTATAACCCTATTCTATATTGTGTTAAAATAAATATCTACTGCATTGCAGTTTTAACCAAATAGTGCGTTTGTAGCTTTATTGAGCGTTTCTTCACTCCGTTGCCTGAAGTGAGCCATCACCTGCCGAGAGCGAGGTCTTCACTCCGTCCATCCTCCAGCCCTGAGGTGAGTCTGAGCTACATCCCCACGGCTACACCTACTGATATTGAATCCACATCTACATACCGTGCATATAATTTACTGTAATAAGGAGAGAAATAGTACTGGTTGACCCCTGACCCCTGGCTCCTGGCCGGACCTCTCGTGTCTACAGGCCGGGAGAGAGATTCATACAGTTGGATCTCCTCGCAGGGTTTGTCACATATTATTAAACATGTAAACAACCGCTACCCGAGCTCTATACCACGCTATAAATAAATAAATAAATAACGAAGGTATACATTTTTATTGGGTTTCGTGGTAGGATAGTCCTAAGGCTAATTATAAACCAGGTTTCTCCCAGCGGAGGTCTCAACGAGGCATATAGCGGGGTGGTGCCGACACGAGCCCGGGAGAGGAGGGACTCCGCCTCTCTCCCTGTACCTCGGCTGCACACCTCCGTGGGCATGGTAGCTCCTCCCATCAGTGTATGAATGGGTGTGAATGGGTGAATGGTGACCTGTAATGTTAAAGCACTTTACAAGTACAGTACATTTACCATGAGATAAGAAGTGGACGTATTCATCCCGACATCGCCCATTGGGTTGTGGACTGCTGTTTTGAAGCCTCGAGTTCGGCATCTTGGTCGTCGGCATCTTTGTTTCTTTGCAGCCAGTGAACGATATATCTGGTGCAATACTCCAAATAGATAGATCACGTTTATGTGTGTGTTTCTTTGTTTTTATCCTCCGAAACATAATGGAGATTAAACATGGCTGGATACCCCCGAGATTGGACTGCAGTACTTTGTTTTCCTGAATAATTAACCAGCAACCCTAAAACATGAGTAGTGTGTGTGTGTGTGTGTGTGTGTGTGTGTGTGTGTGTGTGTGTGTGTGTGTGTGTGTGTGTGTGTGTGCGACACAGGCAGGACAATAACAGAGGTCTGCCACAATGAGTCCTTCTTGATGAGGAGGAGACACGGGAGGAAGAGCCACTGAACAAAACGTGAATGAGGGGAGATGGAACGACTAAATACAAAGCCAAACACAAGGGAGAAATGAAACGGTCGAAGGAGGTAAGGATGTGACAGAAAGGATGGAGGAGAGGGAGAGGTAAGGAAGGAAGGAGGAGAGAGCGGGAAGGGAGGGGGATAAAGGAGGAATACTGAGGGAGGGAGGGAGGGAGGAGGCTAATGCAGAATAGAGAGGAGCGTGGATGGGAAGAGAAGGCATAGAATTAATGGATGAAAAGAAGACAATTAAAGGAGGAAGAGGAACACTAGTTTCCTTACTCTTGAGGAGGTGGGAGGAGGGAGACGGGTTCTCTGCAGTCCTGTCCTGTTGTTGGGGGACTTCTAATCTAAATGTTGTGAGGGCTAATAAAACCAACACGGAGGTCTCGCACCACACAGTGACAGTCAGTCAGGTAAAGGTTCTTGTTGGATTCATTCCAAAGACAGGGTAGTGTAGAATAGTGCTGGTAAGCTAGAGTGGATGCAATCTGTCAGAGTACGGGTGGAAATGTTCTAGGATGTATACTACAGGCTGATAGGGGCCATGGGAAGCAGGGGAAGCAGGGGAGTGGGTGGAGGGAAAGGGGTCAGGGTGTGGATGGATCTAGGATGACTTGAGAGTCAGTAACAGAGGAGCGCAACAGAATGATCAGGCTGAAGTTGTGACACAGCAAAAACACAGATGTGTTCTATGTCTGTGATTGTTCTTGACAGGAACATATTACGCAGCACTGGGCCAAATAAGTCTATATTTATGGTCATTTCTGTAGATTCACTTCATCAAATGTTTAAGCTCAGTTTAAGGGTTACCACATCTGAACTATCCCTTTCACTTATCTCCAAACTTCACACAGCTAACTTTCGCTCAGTTAGCGCTAACATTCACGTTACTCAGAACCTTATTGATTAGCTTACTGTGGTAGACTTTTGCTAACGGCTCAGTGGGTTTTTCCATTGAAGAAACCTGTAAAGGAACTCAGATGGACCCGCCCTTTAAAGTTAAAATACAGCAGTCTAGCCAAAAGATCGTGAAATACTTTGTTCGGTTTGGGCAACAAAACTACTTTAGGAAATTTAGGAAAATATTTTCGTTTGGGTTTAAATAACTACGAAAGTGAGCAAAAATGTAACTCGTCTCACGCGGGGAACAGACAGGTTGGTTTGAGCCACTCACCGCCCCTCGTGGGCTTTTTCAATCCATATACTTCCTTGTTCACGATTACGTGGATGCAAAAGTATTTCGTGGGATATCTACGATTTACGCCACATTATTTTTCTACAGGTTTAGCGACAAATGCTTGATGAGACCAGCCAGGATAAAAGAGGTAGTGAGGAAGAGAGGGAAAGAAAGGAGGAGAACACAGGGATGAAAGTGACAAAAGGATGAACAGAAAAGAAGGATGAAAGACAGAGGGTGGAAAGAGGTGAGGAGAGGAAGTGGCACGCAGAAATAGAGTTATAGAACTAGGTATAGAGGATAAAATAAGAAAATATATGAAGAAAGCAACGGAAACAGAGAAATAGGAAAAGAGGAGGGAGGAAGCACAGGAAAGTCGGCAAGAGGAGGGATGAAGAGAAGAGGAGGAGAAAGGAATGGAGAAGAAAGAGTGGATGAAGAAGGAAGAGAAACTGGGATATTTTTTGTTCAATATTAGCTCCACTTGGCCATGTTTTGGAATGGAGATATCTTTATTACATTCACTCATGAAATTCACTTGAACTCATCATCTTTATTAATGTCATCCATTCGTTTGGCAGAAGGAAAATAAATTCTTTGTCTGGGTGAGCCACGCCGTGCCAAGTCTTATCAGCCGACACTCGATGCGTTCATGCAGAACTTTGTTATTAGGATCTGTGATGCGGAGGTGACGCTGAGCTGTGGGGATGAATAATTCTCACTGTTGTTAATTATTTCCAGAGGGGATTAAGAACAAGCGGCCTGTAGGTTAGGTAAAAAATCGACAAGCTGACCTGCCGACCTGATGAAGTGACTCGCACCATTTCACATAGTTCCCACTGCTGTATGAGTATATTTAGACGTAAGCTGAGGCTTTACCTTGGGCTCTAGATAGAGGAAATACTCTAAACAGTTTCTTCGACTATATCCACGTCAAAGAGCCTTCCTCGCAAAGCAAGTTTAACAAAGTCATATACAGTATATATATAATTTGCAGGAGATCTGCACAGGAGAGCTGTCATCCCAACAATTCATACTGGCACTCAGGGCTCGTCACATGCTGACTCTTTGTCAGACCCATTGGCGTCACTTTCTAACTCACGATAGCTCAGCACGTCAAACTATGACGCTCCATTGCGGTCGCAGTAAACACTTGGTTAACGCTGTGAATTCAAACAGGAACACTTAAAACATCATGGTTGGGCTTAAAATAAGTACGAAAGTAAGTCAAATATAAACAATGGGACATAAGTACGAAAACCTATGTAATAAATAACTCTACAACACTTTGGGACACGAACACCGGTCTCCTGGTTGAAAGTCCTGTGTTAGTCAAATATCTTATTCACAACTATTTTATATCCAAAGTTAAAGTTACTACGATGAACTTTCATTTTGTGTCAAAGGAAAGAGGTAGTGTTCCCAAGCAGCCTTCAGAAGACCTTGAGAAAACAGCAGCAGGGTCTGACATTCTGCTCCGCTCAGTCCTGGTTCTGGTTCTCCCGTGCCTCCCTTCCCTCCAGCGGGTCCAGCGGCCCGGCCTGGCTCTCCACCTCCCCACTGGGAAAGGCGCAGTTTGAGACTGATAAAAGTTCCTCAGAGTAACTTTAAGCAATTCTAAATGAGTTTATGCTCAGCGTTCATGTAAAAAAACAATATCAGCCAATACATCACTATCTCTTTAAACTACAGTATATAGCCCAGCAACACACTAATGTCTCTCTGTGAGACGGGTCCAAGGAAATAGGCTGGTGTTGTTTATAAGCCAATAGAGTACTTTATGTGTATAATTCAGCAGCTACTGGCTTTTACCTCTCCAAGCAACCATTGGGCTGCAAAACACTTTTAATACAGTTTTTAGACACATTTATATTGTTTACGAATACAATATTTATAATTGTATTGGCCTCCAAAAACTCAGAGTGAGGTTGAACATTACAGTCTCCGTAGGCAAGTAAAGAGATAAATACAATGTACACTGCATGTGTGGGGAAAAAGAATAAAGATACAAAGAGGCATGGTAAAAGTAAAAATGAATAAAGAAGGACAAAGGTCAAGATGATAGGGAATGATTCAAGCGATCTGCTGGTAATCTGAGTCGACAAAGAGACCATTTAGGATTGGAAGAATTAAATGATAAGAATATTTGAAATATATTTTTAATTAATTCAACACCGATCAATGCTGACTGTGCCAGTAAACAGATTTAAGCTGAAGAGAAGAGAGAGAGAGAGAGAGAAGAGAGAGAGAGAGAGAGAGAGAGAGAGAGAGAGAGAGAGAGAGAGAGAGAGAGAGACAGATGGAGAAAGTGGGTGTGGGGTTGAGAAAGACGATAAATAAAAGGAGTGTGAATGTTAATGTGATGGAGTATTGCTGGATACACAGGTAGCAGGTGGACAAGTGGATTGGCCTTCGATGCTTTCAAGCCCAAAGCTAATGGAAGGATCGGGGGTGGGGAGAGTCTCATTAGGGAGACAGCACTGGGAACACTCCGGATCCCACTGCTGTTCTGCCGCTTTAGTAATTATTCCTCTTGTGGTTTTTAATGCTCTCAGGTGTACTGCACGTACAGAAACTTTGATTGTGGTTTAAAGCAAAAAGCGCTTCATCATCTGGAGCTGGAGCTGAGTCCCTGTGGTTGAAGGTTACTGTGGTACTCGGATGTCAAATGGCTTAAATACTAATTATTGTGAATCTGGACTGACCAGCCTCTGACCACGTCAACCTTAACAACGTTAACAGTTTGGTCGGGTTAAAGCAGGTTAATATCCGGAACGTGATCCACCTTAATCTCAACTCGAACTGGGTATCATTTAAAACATGTAAATGTCAGTACCAATACCAGTGCCCTTGAAAGTGATACTGATACCAATAGAGTAGTTTTTTTTAACATTATATACCCACCATGGGAATGGAAGCTGTGTGTGTGTGTCCTACTGGCTAGCTAACAATGCTTATACAGTGGTTACCGCTGATAACGGCGTCCCTAAACCCACATTTTTGTGGAATCAGAACTTCCAAATTCTGAACAAGATTATTTTTAGGTGCCCCCAATGTTACAATCCATTTTCATGAAGTGAAAACACACTGTGAAAGGGATAAAGTTCTAAGATGAAATCACGGACCACTAAGAGACCGGACAACGCAGTGGTAGTGACCTGTCAATCACAGTAACCCCGCCCTAAAGCATACCTTTATGGTCTGTTTGACTCTAAATGGACCATAATGTACTAAATGAACATCATGCTGTATTGAAGAAGACTTGAAACTAGAGATTGAGACCATAAACTCATGTTTACAATGTTTACTGAGGGAATAAATCAAGAGAGAAGTAGTCATTTTCTCATAGACTTCTATAAAAACAGAGGAGTCGCCACCTGATGGCCATTAGAGAGAATGCAAGTTTAGGGGTTCTTCTGCATTGGCTTCACTATTCAGAACCAGAGGTTTCTGCCTGACTACTTCCTAATATGGCCTAGAGGGCTTCATGGGGAAATGTTGCCAGACCTGATCGTGTGGAAAACCTACCCAAAGAGAGGGTGAGAGGGTGAGAGACCCAATCCTAAAGGGTCCTAATGATAGTCGGACCCGATCCCAAAAGCTCTGAGGATAATTAGACATGCGGCGCTCACACACACCCTAACAGAGATTGAATACCAACACTGGTTGCAGCATATTGATAAAAAAGAGCACCATTTAGATTCTTTGCCAAAAACAAAAACATGGTTCTCCTGTGATGATGATGTTGCACCACCCGATCAGAGCTTACACACTCTTGCTTGGATATCGAGCGATAGAACAGAACCCTACCCAAGACAATCAAACTGACTATCATCTAGATTTGGTCTCAGCCTCAGGTCCTGGGTCTTTGTTCAAGACAATCAAGACGACCTGTGACTGCCTCTAAGAAACCCACAAAGACCTCTGCTGCTCCCACCATTGTGCACATGAATGCATCACAGCGAGGGCGTCGCAAGTCGGGAGGTAGGAAGTGGGGAAGGGGTGCAGTTGTTTAGTATGAGGGAACCCAGATTCTAAACATGGGATAATAAGATACTTGTGATTAACTCTATTAATTTTTAAAGGAAGTTTAACATAGAAATAATTTTCACATTTTTTTCCTTGAGAGAAGACTATACAACAAGCCCTCCAATCTCTTTTCTTACACTGAATTCCAGAGCTGCTTGGAATGTGCTGAAGGCCCACGCAGCCAACTTTGAAAAAATATGGCAGGAGTTGTGGGACCGAGCCGACCCGAGAGTGCTCGATGACACCCAAAAGCTCCAGAATAGAATCGACTGCCCCCTACCCTCGGGCTCAACTACAATTTACTTTGTGCGTAACCTATGCAAATTTCCTACAAAACTGAAAGAAATGGGTTTTAAAGGACCAAAATTATTCTGAAGGAGGCCACAAGGACTTTCACAAAATGGGACATCACTAGCATGCATGATGCAGGAGAGATGGTGACTGGCGAGAGCAGCTGGATGTGGACTCAGCGTGCCGCCATGTCTTCTTTTTCTCAAGTCGTTATCTCGGCACCTCAGCCTTGTATCTGCATTCTCATTTATCTCACTTCTCACTAATTGATTAGTAATGCCCAATTTTTGTTTGTTGCTGCCAAACAAAGTCTTGGAGTCAATTAGATTTCACAGGTTACAGGGCAACTCTCTTAGAGGTGCTGATAATTACAACCACTCGTAACAGCAGGTTAAGAATTATTACGTTTGAAAGAGTGGACAACTGCAGTCACATTTGTTGGAGTGTGTGTTGGCAGCAGAGTCATTGGGGACATTCGAGGGAGTCATTGTAAAAAAAAAAGAAACATGAAGAGCCTTGTACCATCTGTCTGTTCCAACTCCCAAACCCACGCTCCCTTTAGATTACATTTAGGAGTGATATAGGATTTACGAGCTTTATATTGACATGCCTTTTTACACATACTTAGAGATAATGTTTCCATGTAAATATATTGCTAATACACTGAACAGTGTTTATGTTGGGGGTTTTATGTCACCTGCAAGAGGCTGTAGAAAAAGACGACTTGTCACATTGGGGCAAAAAGACAACAAGGGATGGATTCAAATGCGGATAGACACGAGGGAACAGAGGGATGATTCACGGGGATTTTAATCCAAAAGAAACAACATTTACGGAGCAGGGGAATCCAAAAATGAGTAATTAAAAATCCAGGAAACCAAACGACATGAACAGGAACAGGTCAATCGGACATGTGCACAAGAGATATCAGCAGGAACAAAGCAGAGAACATAGCAGGGAACAAAGCAGGGAACAAAGAAGGGAAGAAAGAAGGGAAGAAAGAAGGGAACATAGCAGGGAGCATAGAAGGGAGGATAGCAGGGGACATAGCAGGGAGGATAGCAGGGGACATAATAGGGAGGATAGCAGAGAGGATAGAAGGGAGGATAGCAGGGAACATAGCAGGGAGGATAGCAGGGGACATAGCAGGGTAGATAGAAGGGAAGATAGCAGGGATGATAGCTGGGGACATAGCAGGGTACATTGCAGGGAGCATAGCAGGGAGGATAGCAGGGGACATAACAGGGAGGATAGAAGGGAACATAGCAGGGAGGATAGCAGGGGACATAACAGGGAGGATAGCAGAGAGGATAGAAGGAAGGATAGAAGGGAGGATAGCAGGGAGCATAGCACGGAGGATAGCAGGGGACATAGCAGGGAGGATAGCAGGGAGGATAGCAGGAGACATTACAGGGGACATAGCAGGGAGGATAGCAGGGAGGATAGCAGGAGACATTACAGGGGACATAGCAGGGAGGATAGCAGGGGACATAGCAGGGAGGATAGCAGGGAGCATAGCAGGGGACGTAACAGGGAGGATAGCAGGGAATATAGCAGGGTGGATAGCAGGGAGGATAGAAGGGAGGATAGCAGGGAGGATAGTTGGGGACATATCAGGGGACATAGCAGGGAGGATAGCAGGCACGATAGCAGGGGACATAGAAGGAGACATAGCAGGGGACATAGCAGGGAGGATAGCAGGGAGCATAGCAGGGAGAATAGCAGGGGACATAGCAGGGACGATAGCAGGCAGGATAGCAGGGGACATAGCAGGGGACATAGGAGGCAGGATAGAAGGGAGGATAGCAGGGGACACAGCAGGGGACATAGCAGGGAGCATAGCAGGCAGGATAGAAGGGAGGATAGCAGGGAGGATAGCAGGGGACATAGCAGGGAGGACAGAAGGGAGGATAGCAGGGAGCATAGCAGGGAGGATAGCATGGGACATAGCAGGGAAAATAGCAGGGGACATAGCATGGAGGGTAGCAGGGGACATAGCAGGGTGGATAGCAGGGGACATAATAGGGAGGATAGCAGGGAGCATAGCAGGGGACATAACAGGGAGGATAGCAGGGGACATAACAGGGAGGATAGCAAAGAGGATAGAAGGGAGGATGGCAGGGAGGATAAAAGGAAGGATATAAGGGAGGATAGCAGGGAACATAGCAGGGGACATAGCAGGGAGCATAGCAGGGGACATAACAGGGAGGATAGAAGGGGACCTAACAGAGAGGATAGCAAAGAGGATAGAAAGGAGGATGGCAGGGAGGATAAAAGGAAGGATATAAGGGAGGATAGCAGGGAACATAGCAGGGTGGATAGCAGGGAGGATAGAAGGGAGGATAGCAGGGAGGATAGTTGGGGACATAGCAGGGAGGATAGCAGGCAGGATAGCAGGGGACATAGAAGGAGACAGCAGGGGACATAGCAGGGAGGATAGCAGGGGACATAGCAGGGACGATAGCAGGCAGGATAGCAGGGGACATAGCAGGGAGCATAGCAGGCAGGATAGCAGGGAGGATAGAAGGGAGGATAGCAGG
This sequence comes from Ophiodon elongatus, assembly GCA_016806645.1. Lineage (NCBI taxonomy): Eukaryota > Metazoa > Chordata > Actinopteri > Perciformes > Hexagrammidae > Ophiodon > Ophiodon elongatus. The sequence goes on along the minus strand of JACSYO010000396.1, from coordinate 506,964 downwards.
GAGGATAGCAAAGAGGATAGAAGGGAGGATAGCAGGCAGGATAAAAGGGGACTATAAGGGAGGATAGCAGGGAGCATAGCAGGCAGGATAGCAGGGAGGATAGAAGGGAGGATAGCAGGGAGGATAGTTGGGGACATAGCAGGGGACATAGCAGGGAGGATAGCAGGCAGGATAGCAGGGGACATAGAAGGAGACAGCAGGGGACATAGCAGGGAGGATAGCAGGGGACATAGCAGGGACGATAGCAGGCAGGATAGCAGGGGACATAGCAGGGAGCATAGCAGGCAGGATAGCAGGGAGGATAGAAGGGAGGATAGCAGGGAGGATAGTTGGGGACATAGCAGGGGACATAGCAGGGAGGATAGCAGGCAGGATAGCAGGGGACATAGAAGGAGACAGCAGGGGACATAGCAGGGAGGATAGCAGGGGACATAGCAGGGACGATAGCAGGCAGGATAGCAGGGGACATTGAAGGATACATAGGAGGCAGGATAGAAGGGAGGATAGCAGGGGACATAGCAGGGGACATAGCAGGGAGCATAGCAGGCAGGATAGAAGGGAGGATAGCAGGGAGGATAGCAGGGAGGACAGCAGGGAGCATAGCAGGGAGGATAGCAGGGGACGTAGCAGGGTGGATAGCAGGGGACGTAGCAGGGTGGATAGCAGGGGACGTAGCAGGGGCCATAGCAGGGAGGATAGCAGGGGACATAAAAGGGAGGAAAGCAGGGGACATAGAAGGGAGGATAGCAGGGAGGATAGTAGGGGACACAGCAGGGAGGATAGCAGGGAACATAGCAGGGAGGATAGCAGGAGACATAGCATGGGGACATAGCAGGGAGCATAGCAGGCAGGATAGAAGGGAGGATAGCAGGGAGGATAGCAGGGGACATAACAGGGAAGATAGCAGGGGACATAGCAGGGTGGATAGCAGGGGACATAACAGGGAGGATAGCAGGGAGGATAGCAGGAGACATTGCAGGGGACATAGCAGGGAGGATAGCAGGGAGCATAGCAGGGGACATAACAGGGAGGATAGCAGAGAGGATAGAAGGGAGGATGGCAGGGAGGATAGCAGGGAGGATAGCAGGGGACATAGCAGGCAGGATAGCAGGGGACATAGCAGGGATGATAGCAGGGATGATAGCAGGGAGAATAGCATGGAACATATCAAGGAGGATAGAAGGGAGGATAGAAGGGAGGATAGTAGAGAGGATAGCAGAAGACATTGCAGAGAGGATAGCAGGGGACATAACAGGGAGGATAGCAGGGGACATAGCAGGGAGGATAGAAGGGGACATAGAAGGGGACATAGCAGGGAGGATAGCAGACGAACCAGCACAGAGACAGGGGAACACAGGGTTTAAATACACTAGGGAGGCGCAGGTGAGAATTTAATCAGGGGCGGGCCAACAATTACAAAGGTGGGAAAACATACAAAGGCAGGAAGTGAAGTGAACACAAGAGGCAGGGAACTTCAAAATAAAACAGGGAACAAACTAAATCCAAACGAAGCTCGTGGCATAACTAGACAAAATACTTTTTACAATCAAATGGAATGGAATGATTGTGAATAATAATAATGAAGAAATCATCCGATTTTATTTTGCAGATATTATATATTGTTCTTCTTGTCAATAAATCTCACGTACAATCAAACAGTGAAGTGACGCTACTAACAAGTGTGTGTGTGTGTGTGTCAAAGCCTGATATATCTTCTTCCTCTGTGCCAAAAACTATTAAAAACACATCAATGAACCACACTGTTGCACTGGATGACATGTTCCTCCATCATGAAAACACACACTGTACTTTATTTTGACTCAAGCCCACATACTCCATGCTGCTGCCTCAACTATCACTAGAGCAACATATGGGGATCAATCCGCCTTTGAAAACAACAAATGCAATATTTCCTACTGTTTGAGTAACGTTTGATAAAAACTACAGTGACCTGTTTTAGGAAATCACTGCGCCTTTTATATTATTGAAACTGACCGGCTCTGTTTAAATATTTACATTATCAGTGTGAACCAATCGACTTGGAGCTGAGAGCCACAGACAGGAAGTCAGAACGTATTTAATTACAACACAATTACAGAATACAAATGCTAAATTATATTTGAATAGTAGCACAATTGAGGATTCATAAGGTCTGTCTCAGTAATGTCAGTTATCTGCACTATAACATGGTGAATCCTAGAATAGAGTATTTTTGTGGGCCAACCCAGAAACTTAGCATCTGGTTTCCTCGACTAAAAGAAAATGGGATGAAAATAAGTTTCAACACAAGTTATTGATACTTACACGTTTGCTCAGCAAGACAATCTTCCCAATTGAACACCACTTTTATGATTTTTGAAGCGTGAATGCAATTGCAAGAAGTAAAAAGGCATTGGAAAAAAACATTAGGTTATAAACAAACTATACATCACGGCCGAATGAGTATGAATATACACAATGAGGCTCTGAAGGCAGACAATAGTTGGCGTGATGACGTTTTGCGTTTTGTCGTCTCTTTTTTCTGCCTATTTTAAGACACTTAGAAGAGTGATATCTACAGATGTATTTTATATCGTACAACAAAATGTTAAAATCTCTCCAGCTTGTGTTAACCACAGACCTTATTTTAGGCTTCTAACCAAAAACACATGTCAAAAACCCCACTGACTTTGAGACGAGATAACCAGAAGTGCAAAATTGCTAACTCATGTCTGGATTTTAGTGCACGTCAGGCCTTCTACTCCCGCCTTTGACGTTACAGTAACGGTGAATCAATCATGACTGAAACGGCTACATTTCTTCGGCACAAGAACGAGATATTGGGTTTGAAGGTTTTTGGTTCAAAACTATGCAATTTCATATCATTTTGGAACATTATTATTACTATGGATAACGCCCAAAGATCTTAAAGACAAAACTTGCTATACTTAAATAATTGTTCTATTATTTGCTATGTATCACAGCCTTTGTGTGAACATTTACTTCTGCTGGAAATGTTTGCCCTGTAAAATCTTATTTATTTAAAATCAAAAGTCCACTAAATATATTTGTTCACAAATTGAAAAAAAGGTTATCACGAGCAGTTCACAAATTATTTTACGAAAAGGACTTGAACGTTGTATCGATAAACAGCACCATCAACCCCACGTATCATTCCACTGCAGTTCACAAACCAAAAGCATATTCTGTAGAAACACAAAGAGGGGATTTTTGCACTAAACAGATTGCACCACTTAGTGTGCATTGAGTTTCACCTACGAAGGGATGGCCTCAGGGATCCACGGACTTATTGGCATGTGAGCATTGCATACGGATGGACACAATATTCATTCTAATGAGATATTTTTTAACAGAAACTGTCCCCTGATTAATGTTTTGCGGTGAAAAAAGAATTTCAATTTGTGCAAATGTATTCCATGCCCCGACCACACTCTAACAGTCAGTAAGTGGGCGGCCACACTGGCGGCTCACAGAAAGTCTCTGTTGTCTGACGGATCGACTTCTGTCTGCTGGGTTGTTGCTCAAAGTCAATGTGGTGGGCAGAGCAGAAGTACGGCGAAACGAAAACACTGATGCCAGGACAGCTGTGCTTATCGCAGTGCTTGAATGAAAAGAAATGAAAGGATGCACCACACATCATAAATTAGCATGAATTAAATAAACAAGGCTAAGAGCCCCTCTAGTGGCCCAGAGAGGCTGCCATATTCATCATATAAGTTTAAGGATGGATCAAACAACAGACTCACAAATTGTGCTATTTCAGAGCTCTGCGGGTGCAAAGCTAAGTATGCTGCAAAAGGGTTAAGAAGGAAGCTTTTATTATCGAAAGATCTGTCAGTTAGGTTGCAACATATTTAGCGGGCAAAATGGTAATTTTTCCCTAATGGTGGTATTTGTATTGTTTTTATTTTATTTTCCAAAAACCTTCAGTATGAATATATCTGTATTTACCCTCTCTCTGAAACGATCCGTTTTAGCCCGTCTCTTAAAGCCCTCGTTTTAAAGCAGCCCAGTGTGCTCTCTCTGGTTTGCGAGAAAGACATGCACCTTTGCAAAGATAGTTCAGCATTCAAGACGGATTGAAATCTGATTGTTCAAACCACCTCTGGAGGATCCACTTGCTGTCTTAATACGTCCATGGTTTGTGTCCTCCGTCCTTGTGATAACAGCAGTTACAGTTATTACATGTAGCCAAGAAAAATAAGAAGGATTAAGATCAGATTTGTGATTTGACCATCTCAGACCCATAATATGTAATTTAGTGTAAATGAAAGTGTTTTAAGGTCGAGATGACGTGCAAAATGCCTTTTGAACACTTTTAGATCACTTCCCTGGTCTTATTAACAATATATCAACAAAACCCCAAAAAATTAAATTGAATCATCAAATTGTCTTTCTTCCTGTTAAACAAAATATGACGTGTGCTCACGTAAGTTAGTACAAACTATTCGTTTATCTAAACAGCTTATCCTATTTATCACGGGGCGCTGGAGCCAATCCCAGCTGACATTGGGTGAAAGCAGGGTTCACCTGGACAGGTCTCCAGTTTATCACAGAGCTCATATAGAGACAGACAACCATTCACACTCACATTTACACCTACGGGCAATTTAGAGTCTCCAATTAACCTGAGGTGCATGTCTTTGGCCGGAGAACCCAGAGGGAACCCACCCTGCCATGGGGAGAACGTGCAAACTCCACACAAAAGGACCGAAGGGAAGCAGAAGGGGGTCGAACCCGGGCCCCTCTTGCTGTGAGGTGACAATGTTAGCCACTACACCACCGTGCAGCCCAGCTAGTACAAACCAATTTAAAGAATATCATGACATCCATCCATCAATCAATCTGCCACTTTTAGCGACAAGGGAGGTGCGTGTGGAACCTCAGTCCTCTGTAGCTGCGTATCTCACTACATTCTGAGCCCTTCCACTTTTTAAGCCGTCCAATCAAATCAGAAGGATTGAATGTGAATCCCTCTTGTAACTATCCACCGCTCAGATATTCAGTTTCACTGGGGAATACGTCAGCGTACAGAAGCTAAAGACGCTCTAACTACCACTTCACTGGGACTTTAAATCTTATCTGGATTATTTCTGGATACAAGACACTTGAAATGACTGGGGCCCTAAGACCGCTCAGTCAGGAAGACACCACCAACTCGTGATTTTTAAAGCCCCTGTGAGAATGTACAGATTATGCTTGAATGACATCATCTCCATTCTCCCATCAATAGATTAGATATTTTTTACAGCAGACATTTTGACTCGTCTGTATGTATGCCTATATCAGTGTGAAGAGATTTTTAGAAAAAAACATTGGAAATCCATAATGATGACAAGATACTTAAATAGTACTTAGTTACTTAGTAACCTTACTAATCTACTTATTTTAACCCATAACATTATCTTTTCTTAAACCTAAGCAAGTCATTTTGATTCGTGGGCGTGTCATGTAGTACAGTGGTCCCCAACCACCGGGCCGCGAACTGGTACCGGTCCGTGGGTCCCTTGGTACTGGGCCACACAGAAAGAATGAATGAAAATAAATATTTGATTCATTATCACGGTCTGAAAGATGTTTTATTTAAAAAAATTACTGGATAAATCCGCCAAAAATTAAGCCCACAAGCGAGCAAAAATGAGTAAAAACAAAGGTCTTTGGAGAGCTTCTTTGGAAAGGGGAAAAGAACCAAAGAGGAGACAGAAGAAGAAGAAGAGCCTTCGACTTTCAAGAAGAAGAAAGCTGCATTTAAAAAACAACATCAGGAGTCCTACTTAAAATACGGGTTCATCCTACAGGTGATTCTCACGCGCCCGCTCTGCATAATATGTGGCGATAATTAGGCGTAACGGTGAGTTGTATTTTTTATGTACTTTATATTTGTTTTTATGCCTGTCGTATCATTTTATTACGTCATATTTATCGCCCACACCTTGAAGGCCGGTCCGTGAAAATATTGTCTTACACGAAACCGGTCCGTGGCGCAAAAAAGGGTGGGGACCGCTGATGTAGTAGAAGTGTCCTTTCATACTGTACTGTGCGACAAGTGGTTTGAGTGATCCAATCCAATGTGTCTTGGTGGTCTTGTACTCTTGTATTAAGAGCTGTCAACTTGTGATACGCTCGCCCAAGACGCATTTTGAAGCCAAGTGTAAACAGGGTCTTGCATGCTGCACCTGACAGACAAAGACTGAAGCGCTGCCATAACTTTGCAGGTCAAATTTGCCCTCTAAAGCTTCTGTTCCGCACAAGCAAGTAGTGGACATAAATAGAGCCAAAATGTATGCCTTAATATAATTTAAAGGGGAGTTATATAAAAATTAAAAAATTCACGGGAAATTAGCTATAGAAAATATAAAATATTTTTCTGCCGAGGCTGTAAACATATTTATTTCTGCTGTAACGTTGGACATTTTAATGTGGAGGGTCTATGGGGATTGATATGCCTTTGAAGCTAGCCTCAAGTGGCCATTTAAGGAACTGCAGTTTTTGGCACTTCTTGTTGGCAAATATTTTCCGACCCTGAAGTTGCCGCTTGGTTGGTACAACATGCTGTACGAGACACTGTAGAGCTTCATGCTGTAGGAGACATTGACGAGCTTCATGCTGTAGGAGACATTGACGAGCTTCATGCTGTAGGATAGACTGAAGAGCTCCATGCTGTAGGAGACATTGACGAGCTTCATGCTGTAGGATAGACTGAAGAGCTCCATGCTGTAGGAGACATTGAAGAGCTTCATGCTGTAGGAGACATTGAAGAGCTCCATGCTGTAGGAGACATTGAAGAGCTTCATGCTGTAGGAGACATTGAAGAGCTCCATGCTGTAGGAGACATTGAAGAGCTCCATGCTGTAGGAGACATTGAAGAGCTCCATGCTGTAGGAGACATTGAAGAGCTTCATGCTGTAGGAGACATTGAAGAGCTCCATGCTGTAGGAGACATTGAAGAGCTCCATGCTGTAGGAGACATTGAAGAGCTCCATGCTGTAGGAGACATTGAAGAGCTCCATGCTGTAGGAGACATTGAAGAGCTTCATGCTGTAGGAGACATTGAAGAGCTCCATGCTGTAGGAGACATTGAAGAGCTTCATGCTGTAGGAGACATTGAAGAGCTCCATGCTGTAGGAGACATTGAAGAGCTCCATGCTGTAGGAGACATTGAAGAGCTTCATGCTGTAGGAGACATTGAAGAGCTCCATGCTGTAGGAGACATTGAAGAGCTCCATGCTGTAGGAGACACTGAAGAGCTTCATGCTGTTTTATTATTATTATTAAACCTTTATTTTACCAGATAAGTCCCATTGAGATTAAAAATCTCTTTTTCAAGTGAGACCTGGCCAAGACAGGCAGCAGCATAAGAAACACATAGTTAGACAGAAAAAACACAGAACAAGACAAGTTAAAAGAAACTAAAAGTTAAAAGACAGTGACATAACCGAGTTAATTTAGAAACATTTAAATTTTTGGGAACCTGCCTCTATTTCTTTCATTTTATATTTAAAAGCAGTAAGTGGTATCAGTTCTTTAAGTTTTAAATCATTCTGCAACATGTTCCATGATGAGGGTGCAGAGTACACAAAAGTCCTTTTTCCCATTTCCGTTTTGACATTTGGGACAGTGAGCATAAGGAAGTCCCGAGAACGCAAAGAGTATTGTCCGATACTTTTCTGCCTGATGAAGACACACAGGTAGTTTGGGAGCAGACCAAGGATTGCCTTATAAATGAAGGTGTACCAATGACAGAGCCTACGGGTGGCCAATGCAGGCCATCCTACCCGAGACTATAACTCACATTGGTGAGTCAGAGCTTTACAATTGGTAATGAACCGCAGTGAAGCATGGTAAGCTGTGTCCACCATACGAAGACAGTTAGCAGAAGCATGCATATAAAGAAGATCACCATAGTCCAACACAGGTAAAAAAGTAGCAGCAACTAATCGCTTTTTTACATTAGTTGAGAAGCACAGCTTATTTCGAAAATAAAAACCCAGTTTTAACCTCAACATTTTCACCAGGTACTGCACATGTGGCTTAAAAGTGAGGGAGTCATCAATCAAAATACCCAGATATTTATAAGAGTCAACAACCTCTATTTCACTTCCTTCATGAGTGACCACCGAAGGGATATTCTGTGGTCTACTCCGACAGTTTGAAAACAACATAAGTTTTGTCTTATCTGTATTTAGAACAAGTTTCAGTTGAAACAGGGTATTTTGAACAACATTAAAAGCTTTTTGCAAGAGATCAATTGCCTGCACAAGAGTTGTTGCACAGCAATATATCACAGTGTCATCAGCATAAAAGTGACAGTTTGCATCCACCACATTTTGGCCCAGATTATTTATATAAACAGTAAATAAAAGTGGACCTAATACAGAGCCTTGTGGCACACCTTTACAGACGGTTGCAATATCAGAGGATAGACCCTCATATCTGATGCACTGAGACCTATTCTCAAGGTAGCTCGTGAACCAAGCGACCGCTTGCTCCGAGAGCCCTGAGTTGCGGAGCATCAGCCTCAAAACATCATGGTCAACTGTGTCAAATGCTTTAGACAGATCAATAAACGGTGACGCACAATGTTGCTTCTTGTCAAGAGCAACAGAAATGTCATTTACCACTTTCAGTGCAGTTGTAATAGTGCTACGTTTTTTCCTAAAGCCTGACTGATAGGATGATAAAATGGCATTGGTGTATAAGAAACTCCTTAAGTTGTGTGCTCACAAGAGCTTCAAGGATTTTAGCAAGTACAGATAAATTTGATATTGGCCTATAGGTATTTAAAATAGCTGGGTCACCACCTTTAAACAGTGGGAGAACAAAGGCAGATTTCCATTTCATTGGTATTTCGTTATTTTTCATTGTCAGATTAAAAAGATATGCAAGTGGCTCTGCAACAAAATCAGCAGCCAATTTCAAAAAGTAAGGGTCTATACAGTCAGGCCCTGAAGGTTTCCTATGATCTAGGCTTTTTAGGGCTTTATGAACTTCCTGCACAGGAAATGGGGTAAAATTAAAAGGCTGACCAGTATAAATGGTCGTACATGCTCTAGGAGACATTGAAGAGCTCCATGCTGTAGGAGACACTGAAGAGCATCATGCTGTAGGAGACATTGTCGTCCCTATCAGAATAAAGACTGGTCCAAACACTGCACACCTGCTGAGAATTAAAACAAATGTCTCTCCATTTAGCAGATACATTTAGGCCTATTGTGCTGGTCCGTGTCTGAATAAAACACTATTTACCGCTGCATTATCATTATGAGGGAATGTAAGCGGAGGATGAAAAACAATGGGATAGTTAGGGGGAAAACATTAACACAAATATGAAACAATGTGCGAGCAGGAAAAAAAAGGGTTGCCCTTCAACAGAAAAGCCCCTCTGGCCTGCATGCAGTCCTAATTAGAAGGCAAAGCTTTTTGACGGTAAATAGATTTTTAATTGTTCAGTCCCTGCATTCATCCAGGTGGCCAAGTTCCCCCATTTAATCTCTCTCTGTGTCTGTTTCCTAAAAAAAGAGCAATTCATGCAGCGTTAGACAGAGAGGATGGATGAATGGAGAGTGCGGTGGGAGGGGGGGAGGGAGGGGGTGAATCACCTGACAAACACAAGAGTTGTGCCGTAATTGTCAGTAATGCTTTTCTACTTTCGTCATTTTGTACGCGGTGCAGGGCAAACAGTCACAGTGGATGTTTTCCATTTGCTCAGATTTTTCTTCCTTAGCAAGAAGCCACTCAGGCCTGTGTGGGCTAATGGCTGTGACAGTGTGTAAAAGCAGTTTGACAGCAGTGATCTACGCAAGCCATTGTTGAAGGAGGCCTGGGGGTCGCTGATCTGATTATTATGCTGCTGGTGATCCTGATACTGTGCCAGTTATCTGGTGAGTGGAGGACAGGGGGAGTCTGGAGCAGGGTTACACCAATACATCCATTTGTCAGTACTTGTCTTTTATTGAGACTCAGCTGTGGTCCAATCCAGCTCTCACATAATGAGGTTCCTCTATCTTATCGACAGGTAGTCATTATGTTTATTATTGTTGTTATATGTCAGATCAAACCATTGCGTCACTTTCCTGAGGGAGGATTGTTATACACAACCCTGGAATGAAACCTGCCTCACCCTGTCTCATATGTCCGTATGAGCATTTAAATTACTTGTATGTTCTTAGGTGGACAAGACATATATCGATGAAAAATGAGCATTCATTTTTCATTTTTTTATTCCAGCCTAACAAATTGAGCCAAGATTAAGCTGTTCCATGAAGCCATATGAAAAAACAACCGAGTCACCAAAAAAAACGCTGGCATTGTATGTTTCTGCGTGGATGTTTCTGAACCAAGATGAAATGATTAGCTTTCATATGAACCTTTTATCAGGCAATGACAATGACATGTGGTTATAGATGTAAAACTAATTTGTTTACCAAGTCAACCTAAGGTTAGAAAAAACATCAGGGTTTTTGTTAATAACCTAACAATGTAACGTAACATGACTACAGTAAATAAACAATAGCCCATAGCTTACTTTCTTAAAAACAACGTTATGTAAAACAATGTTAAAGCACTACGTAAAACGACGGTTTGTAAAACAACGGTACGTAAAACAACGGTACGTAAAACAACGGTACGTAAAAAACAACTTCACTTACGGTTTCACAAGGGACACAAACAACGGTCTCCTGGGTGAAAGTCCTGTGTTGGTTTGACCTATCCACCCTATGTGGACTTTCTTGCTTCTTATACTTGTTATTGTTCCACATAACTTTCATCCCACGTAACTTTCAATATATTCAACACTTGTTCTGCACATTACTCATTGTACTTCATCACTTGCTCTGAACAAATGCAAAAATGTCGACATTCAACGCATCTGTGGTTTGCAGAAATGTACAATACCAACATGTTTCCATGGCGACTGGGCAAAATAATTCAAGCTTAGTTGAAGTGTATCATCATGCAAAATAACCGGTTAAACCAGGTGTGCTTCAGTGAACCAGATATGATATATCACTGTACTTGGCTCTCATAATGAAAGAAGTCACATATGAAAGTTAATAGTAACCTTTTGGACATCTAAAACTATACTGAACATGTTCAGTTTTCGGTTGTACTTAGCTCCCCCCTGTCACTTCTGGTGGCAAAGAACCAAGATGACATCGACAAAAACAAGATGGCGGCTGCCGAAAACGAAGACGACCAAAATGCTCAACGCGAGGCTTCAAAACCGTAGTCCACAAACCAATGGCTGACGTCCCAGTGACTACGTCTACTTCTTCTGTACAGTCTGTGGTTGTAAGCCACCATGTGTTTAAAAAAAGGCCCAATCAGATCCAGCTAACGCCATTATGTACAAGTAAAGCCAGGCTCCATCAGTAGTTACAGGTGTTATCAGAATCATAAAGATGTGCCAACAAACTGAATGTGAATGAAACAAACAAACGTCAAGATACAGTGTAAAAAAATTATATATCTAAAAACCTGTCTAACAAGTAGCAGCAAATACCAGGCTCCCCCCCCCCCCCACCACAAATACTCCCTCATTTTGTACCACTGCTGTGCTAAAGCCAGAGCAGTGACCGACGTGGCGTTGGATTTCAACACCTGCTCCGTTGGAGCGCACAGCATCACAGTGAACCCCGGGCAAAACCCAGCCACCCAGCACGGCAACGATCATCACCATCAGAGGCACGGAAACTAGACATCTCTCTACTGGTCTAACACTCACAAAGCTCTGACAACACACCCTCCTCCTCCTCCTCTGTTCTCCCTGCTTTCACTGGGAGAGAAAAAAGCAGCCACACTGAGCCTTGGAGGAGGCGAAGCTTTATTTTTAAAAATCAATCAGACAGACAAACTGGTATGAAATGGCAGAGAGATAATGCAATGGTGTGGCATGGTGACCTTTAAACACGGCCCTGACGCTACATCCCAACCACTGAAAAACCCTGACCTTTGTGGAACCATTACAGAAGCCTCTAATCTGAAAGGTGGGGGACGGGGAGACACACACACACATACATATGTAATTTGTGCGGGCACACACACCAAATACAAGCATGTCCTGCATCCACGTCATGCACATGTACCAGACACGCACACAGCACGCACTCATGTAGATGAATATATTCACAGGTACGCACGCGTGCATGCATGCATGAAAACAATTAACATGCGCGAGGTAGAAACATGCAATCAAGCTGAAACGTGCGTGCAAACACATACACACACACACACACACACACACACACACACACACACACACACACACACACACACGCAGCAGCCTTCCTGTTGGCTGCAAAGGCCAGATGTGATAATGGCTTCCTGTATGTAAATGCTGCCTGCTGGAACGCCTCTCCCCTGCTCCTCAGTATTCCGCTCAGGCGGCGCTCGCATCGCTTTGAATTGCAAAATGCCAAAAGTGGAACGACACATTGTTTGTAATGCCATTGCCGCTGTGCATTTAGAGAAAATACAGAAAAAATATCCCGTGGAGTGTTTGAATAGATAATTATGTGTGGCGCTGTGCGTGCGTGCGTGCGTGCATATGCGAGTGTGTACGTGCGCTGAGTGCAGACGGAACAATCTGACCCAGGCAAGTGGAAGACCAGCGGTAATTGTTACTGTAGAGGAGAGAATGGGTCGATAAGTATTGATTATCTTCTGTCCATTAAGAATAATTGGTGATGTTTTGAGCGAGCGACGTGATGACACATCGACGCAAGTGAGCTGGGAGTAAAACACCATCGATTCTGAGGAAAATGCACAATTTGACAGTCAGTTTAGTTGATGCGTCACGACTTGATCATCCTCAGCTTTGCTTTCCTGGGATCAATGGGTATGAGTGGAGACGCATTGTTGGGAATTTTACCCCATTAAAGAACCATGGACTTTCTTCTTATTATCTTTTTTATTTTATGTGGATTCTTGTTTCTTGAGACAAGAAGCTTTTTCGGAAATCTTTGACATTTTAAAATATTCGAGACTAATTGCTTGAAAGAGCTTTGTTGAGGATCTAGTTTATTATACACTAATGAAAACATTGTTGTGAATATTATATTCCATTTCTCTCAATAAATCCCTCAGACTGTTACACTAATAACTGGAACTGTTTCCAATTCAACCTATTTAAAGCTACTATGTAGAACTTTAATTTTGTGTTGATTATGGCGGTCCCTGTGGACAAAAGTGGTCCAGATTTTTACATATTTTCTTAAATTCACCTTTAAAAGATACTTGCATATGAGACAGACCCATGTGTTGTAAATTATAATTTGCAGAACAATCTCATTTATATATATAATGAGGCACCAATTGTCCTAAGGCACTGTGTAAAGAGATAATTTGGCCATAAAGCTGAAAAATTGAAGTCCGATTTTTGAAATTCTTCAAATCTCTTGTGAAAACATAACTTTACTCATGTGGACGAACTTTTTTGGTGCTTGAAATTGGTTTAACAAAGTCTTAGGTTCACAAAAGTGGCGGAATATATGGATAAAATAGTAGATAAATGTATAATAAATGTCTAAAACCAAATTTTGTAATATCGTTTTTTGTGTAGAAGTGATGTCTGTCCCTCTACTTCCACCAGCTGTTAGAGGGACTGAGATCAAATGGGACTGAGTCATTACTTCATACTACAGATCAAGCTTCATGGGATGTGTGCAAATGAAAAATGAACATTACAACCGTTTTTGTTTTCAAAAAAATATTAACTATAATGCTGAAAGTACGTCGCTAACTGTAAACTTTCTCTTCGTTCTTCTCTCTGAGCTCTTGGATGCCGACTGAATGTAAACAGCAGTGTTTCTGTAGCGTGAGGTGGTGGGTAGGTCCTTAGGGATTTACTGTGTCCATTGGTTAGTTTCATACAAATATGTTGATGGACACATGAATCCACAAATGACGGTTAAAGGCGGAGCTCGACACCCACGTATCACACGACTCGTCCAAGCTCCTGTCGCGCTGTGTGAGTCACGTACGATCTCGTGTGAACAAGGACACGAAAGTGGAGAGTCTTCGGTTCCGAAAACATCTCAACCATATTTCTGTGCCGCATTATCGCGGAGAAAATAATTTAAACATCAAGTAAACACCGCGAAAACACGCCGGCGCGTGCGTCCACCCCAGAGAGTTAAGAAAAGATCTCATTATACTGCAGCAGGCGTCTGACAGTCTTCCTGGCTTATTCCTGGTTCTGGTTCTCCCGTGCTCCCCTTCCCCAGCAATGCGGCCTGGGCCTCCAGCAGCGCGGTGCCGGTGTTGGCTCCCACCGAGGACGAGCTCTGCTCCTGGTCTGAGGAGGAGATGCTCCTGGTCTGAGGAGGAGATGCTCCTGGTCTGAGGAGATGCTCCTGGTCTGAGGAGGAGATGCTCCTGGTCTGAGGAGGAGATGCTTCTGGTCTGAGGAGATGCTCCTGGTCTGAGGAGGAGATGCTCCTGGTCTGAGGAGATGCTCCTGGTCTGAGGAGGAGATGCTCCTGGTCTGAGGAGGAGATGCTCCTGGTCTGAGGAGGAGATGCTCCTGGTCTGAGGAGCTGGATCTGGGAGGATTGCTGGAGGCCCTGCTGGAGTCTGAGCTGAAGGAGTTTCTGGTGAACCTTTAAAATGTCATCTGACTTTGAGCGATATGCATTAAGAATGACTAAATAGAAATAGCCAATCTTCTTGCAATTTTTTGCTCTGACAATTTGGAGCAAACAACAACAATTCTCAAAACATGAATCATAAATTGACACGTTTCAAACATGGAGTTATAAAGCTTTCATGTTACTCAGAGAAAATGTTTTCTTATGAACGGTGGCTTTTACTATATAATGTACTTACCAAAGGAATATCTTACTATTGATTGGCTAACCAACAATAGCATATCTCATTCACTGACTTCACTGTAAATAAAGAAATGGTTAGCTGTGTTATGGAAACCCCTGCATTCACTCCAACATTTTTGAAATACCTTCAACTGGTATTTTCTCTATAATTCAACAGAAAAAGTATCACATCACTTCGCCTCCTCACCCCTTATCCAACAAGCGTAGTTTTTTTTATGCAACAAACTATTCATTATTATTATTATTGTTTTAACCCAAACTACGACCTTTCCCTGAGCCAAGCGGTCTTGTTTGCTGAGGCAAACTAGAAACCAAGCAAACCTACGTCGGAAGTTTATTTTGAAAAAAGACACTCGATGCGTGTAACGAGCACGCCGTCCCTGACACGTCCCAAAGTGACTCCAGAGGGGCACGCGGAGCGTCATAGTGTGAAGCGCCCGAATTTGAGGAGTTGGGAGTGAGAACGTGTGGACATGTCATCTCCACATGGGCCCTGAATCAAGCATCTAACAGCCACAATGCTTTGTACAGAGAGCAAATAATGTATGGCTGTCCTAGGAAATACTCCAGATGTGAAGGAGCACATCTCCCATCACAGATGTGTCGTCTCTGCCATACTTAATAGTGACACTTGTTTGTTTGTTCCATACTTTGCATAGAACTATTGACACCAGAGGAGAGCAGAATGCACAAAGCTAAACAACACACGGACGTGGACGTCTGCAGCCGACCGTGAAATGTTTTTTTTGCAAAACAGATTTGCTTTGCTGGTTGTTGTTTTGTTGTTTTTATTGTCCTTTATGCACGCAATAGGAGGAAATGGCTTCAGAGGTGTCGGTACATAATTTTTTCCCCCTCCATAATCTCTTAGATTTGTTTTTCTATGAAGCTATGGGGTAGGGATGAGGACAGGAAGAGGGACGTGTTTACATGCAGCTGTGTGATATAACATCACAGTGTGCATGTTTAAAGAACACAGAAAAGGACACCATAAAAGGACTCATTTTTCTTGAGGTGAAGGAGTGAAGACTGTCGGCCTCCTTTTGGCCTAGAAAAGCAATTATTATTCTAAGGATATGTTTGACTTTTTTTTCCTCCTTGCTTGCTGTGGACTGACAGACTGGTGGACGTGTGAGGCAGCAGCTGTGGTGATGAACACTGGGAGGGAGGGAGAGAGAGGGAGGGAGGGAGGGAGAGAAAGGGAGGGAGAGAGAGAGGGAGGGAGGGAGAGAGAGGGAGGGAGAGCAGCCTGTGATCGACGACCAGGACGAGTCTATCAGGGACGGACCGAGGCTCAATGCGCCGCTCGGCTTGTGCAACAGTGACATCTTATGGTTCCTCCTCCGCCGGCCCAGCCACGCCGCAGTAAATAAAGATTATGATCACATTATGCAAATGGCTGCTCCGCCTGTACACGGCTCCACCGTGTTAGCCCGCGCTCTCGCTCCTGTGTTATGACAGTTATTTGAGTCCTCGAGGCCGACGGAGAGTTCGACTGTGCAGCCGTGTGTTGACGAGGCCCGAAGGTGGTAGGGAGTCTGGCTCCGACAAACACGCAGGAATACATCACGTTGTTTCAGGTGCGGGGCGCCGGCTGAGCATGAAATGAGCCCACACAGGTGAGCCCAAGCCAGCCGGCAAGGAAAAGCCCGGGTTTGGACAGTCACGGATTCAAGCAGCATTCATTCTGCAGCACGGGGTGGCACAACCAAATGCAGGCGTAGCCCGTCGATGCTTCACAACAACAGATGACGAGACGAAAAACCAAGACAGAAGTATGAGTATTGTTTAAAATTATAATTTAGCTTTTAGAATTGTTATAAAAACCAAAAAACAGCTTTTCATTTGTCAGAATTGTCACCATGAGGTTCGCTTGGTTTCCAAAGTGAGACCGTGAACACATGCTGTGACATTTCACCACTCAAGATCTCCGTTTATTCCACAGTGGATCTTCAGCGATGACACAACGTCCTCTGATTTATTGATTGATTTTTATTTGCGGAATATAAAAAAAAAACATCCTTGGAGCCTTTAGTCGAGTGGTTCTCAACTGGTCTGGCTGGGGGACCCACCATCACCCCTTAATGACAAGCCGCGACCCAAATCGAGGAACATTGTCGTACTTACGTTTCGCCATGTTTGATTAGAAAACTAATTTCGCGGGTCACGGTGTTCTTCTATGCTGTAAGATGGCGGGGGTACGTGAAGATTTAAAAATATATATATTCAAAATTAGCATTGACTCAAAAATCCTTTAAAAATATTTATTTAATACATTTTCAATAAAATATAAGTGTAAGTTCATAAGCTGAAATTTATATTCAGTAGGCTATTCAATTTCATTATCCTAAAAACCCAGAGTCTCCCCCATATCAGGATGGTTTGACCCAACCTGGCACGCGCCCCCTGTCATCACCTGTCAATCACTGCCGCCTTGAAAAACTCAAACAAAGTGGAACGTAGCAGCAATGCTGCTGAAAACATGGAGGACAAGAGCAAAACAAGTGGTAACCAAAGCCGGCAAAAAAGTGTGACTAGACGACACTCCGCTGCATAAAAAATCCCCTTCAAAATAAAACCACAGGGTAAAAAAAAACAAAAAAAAACAACATTTTATCAAATTTTTTTTTTGCCCAGGCAAAGGCCCGTGAAAACGGGTCCGCGACCCACTAGTTGAGAATCACTGCTTTAGTCCAACCAGACAACCTCTGGTTCTGCCGAGTGAAGCCGATGTGGAAGTGTCATACAACCTGCATTCTCTCTACTGACCACCAGGGGGCGACTCCTCTGGTTGTATAGAAGTCTATAGAAAATGACTCTACTTCTCTCTTGATTTATTCCCTCAGTAAACATTGTAAACATGAGTTTATGTCTCAATCTCTAGTTTCAAGTCTTCTTCAATACAGCATGATGTTCATTTAGTACATTATGGTCCATTTAGAGTCAGACAGACCATAAAGCAGGGGATGCTTTAGGGCGGGGCTACTGTGATTGACAGGTCACTGCTGCTACCAGAATTTAATCTCTAAATCACTCCTCCTCATTTCAAATATGGTAACTTCCCTTCATTGGTTGCAGAAAAAACAACAGGTCGACGGTCGTAATCCAAGATGGCGATGGCGAAAATAGTCAAACTCGAGCCTTCAAAGCATCAGTCCACAAACCAACGGGTGACGTCAAAATAACTACATCCACTTCTTATAAACAGTCTATGGTTTAGTTCATGAAAGAGTAAAGTGTTACTTATTTCCACAGTTGACCTCGGTGTTAAGACAATACATTATTACACATAGTCATCAAATACATCACATCTAGTTACAATAAATAACACTTGCAACCGTTTTACCCTGCTTCATAATATTAAATTCGTTAAAATATAAAACAAGCTACCAGACACAAGTCAGCAAGACCTCACACTTCCTGTACTAAACCCCAGAGCTGCTGCTTAACCTGGTTCTTCTATCCCCTCCACTCTGACTGTGATGGAGATGGGAGACCGTTGCCTCAACCAAAGCCAGGACAGAAAGAGGAGCTCCTCGCTGTGCTTTACACCCTCGGGTCTTTACGTGACATCACACTGGCTCTGGTGAAGTGACTGTGATGATGATGTACTATATGGCACATCCAACCTGGGGCCATTCCCTTAATGATATCATATGATTGAGTTTCAACTGATGTATTCTCAGCACGACTGGTAGGCCAACCTGCTGAAGCTCTAGTCCCCATGTGGTTCTCAGCAAACACTGGAGAAATTTGGACTTTGTTTTTGTGACGTCGCCATGTTGTTGTTTTTTGCAACCAATGAACGGAAGTGACCATATTTGGAATGTGAAGGAGTGAAGGCGATAGTAGCAGTAGTGACCTGTCAATCACAGTAAGCCCCGCCCTAAAGCATCCCCTGCTTTATGGTCTATTTGACTCTAAATGGACCATAACTTACTAAATGAACATCATGCTGTATTGAAGAAGACTTGAAACTAGAGATTGAGACCATAAACTCATGTTTACAATGTTTACTGAGGGAATAAATCAAGAGAGAAGTAGAGTCATTTTCTATAGACATATACAACCAGACTTCTATACAACCACTTTTTTTTATCCTATATTTTTACCAGAAAGGTCGTACTGAGACACGGTATCTCTCCTCCTGGTCGAGATAGTGAGTAAAAGGTTTCATATACCAGTGCAGAGGCAAATAACAGACTGCAATGGAAAGCTCACTGTTTTTAACTCACAATTACAGCCTCCAAACTGCAGTCATAGTACAGTTTGGAGGCTTCTTCCCCCCTCAGTAATTTTATCCTTCAAGGCATTCTTTCACAAAAATAATTATTTATATGATAACTATTAGTTTTTTTTTTATTATTTGAGGCGATGTCACAGGACAGAATATCTCCATCGTGGTTATATTTCCTTTGGTTTGAGTCTTGTGGAAAACTAAACAGCCCTTCAGATGTTCCCCGCGTTCCCTGCCAGATGAATCATGGAGTGATTTCCGCATCTGCGCGCTCAGCATTTCAGCTGGAGTCACGTTTACAGCACGGTACCGGAAGTACCCTGGTTTCCCGCCGAAATAAAAGCATTCATTATTTTTAAACGACTCAATTTATGATCACCCATTAGAATCAATCAGCTTTAATGGCCAAATATGTGGATGTAAAGAAAAAAATAATTTGGCTCCGGTTTTCGTTGCTCTCAATGATACACAGACTTCCAGAGGAAACAGAGGAGACAATAAAGATACCTGTAGTACTTACAGTAAAAATAAACCGTCATGTTTGCTATTTTTTCGGCTAATCCATGTGTGTGCCCTTGTAAACGCTAAGAAGAGGGGACATCTCCTGACTGCTCTCTGAACCATGCAATAGGTTGTTAAAATAAATGTTGTGAACGTTGAACTAGTCACGATCCTTCAAGTGGCGGTAGTGACGGCTTTTATTCTGAAATCGCTCAGCGGAAGTGCTGTTCCCGGTTCGCTGACGGAGGCTTTCTGTCGCTCTGAAGTTCTAGTGGAAGTTTACCTTTTCCAGGTTTGTCCGATGCGCCGAGTTCCCTTGTGACCGGCCTGAGAGCGAGATGAGCGGACAGACGGTGCCCGCGGACTTCTCGGGACACATGTTGGACCTGGACGAGGACGACGACCTGGAGGTTTTCAGCAAGGTAAAGAAAAAACTACCCGAAAAAGAGTCGAAAGCGTCGGACTCTCTGCGGCTCCCATCGCCTTCCTTCCTACGTGGATTCGCCCCACCGACACCGACACACGGCCACTGTAACTTTAACTTGTACAAGCGCGTAATTATACTTCCAAAGTTTTACTGCAGTCCGTGCAGAAAGTAGCCGCCGACCCCACTCTGTCCTTAAAGAGGAAGCAAACCCAATGTCCTGGATCAGCTGATGAGCTGACCTCACAACCTCACTGTGTCTTTATGGGCAGACCAACTCAGTCCGTCCACTTGTTGACTAAGTGACTGTTTACTTGTTTCAAAACTTAACACCCGATGAAAAAGTACTTTTAACAGCTAGCTCCTCTCTACAGGCCCCTTTTCTATTCGGCGGAGCTCCTAAACAATAATGAGCACTTGGTCCAGTCGCGTTTGCGCTCTGCGGGGTTCACCTGTTGATCAGCAGTCAGCTCAACTTGAAGCAAACGTGTAGGTGCTATTTAACTGGAGGCCATTGGTGGATTTTATACAGGCCGAATTAAAATTAAAAAAAAAAGTTCCTCTGAAGATTTGCCAAAAGGTCCAGAGTTCTGTTTTATGTCTTATGGAAAATACCGAGGACGCGTTATATTGTGACATTTCCATATGCAGTCCGGTGCCACATTGAGTTGCACGTGAGAAAGATGCAAATGATTTTTCATGCAGTGGCTTATTTAGGATTCCTAAAACTATACTCGCCAACTTCTGCCCGTGCCGTACTCTTCCTCGAAGTCAAAGATTGTAAATGCCGAAGAAGATGCATCACACGAATGTTTAAAAAAAAAAAAAAATAGAAAAAAAGGTGGGTTATAGTGAGAACTGCTTTAGTTCATGATAATTCATTGAACATTCCATACAACAAAATATACAATGCATTTTTTCAACACATTTTTTATTGGTTCATTGACAATTAGTACAATCGAGACCAACATGTAAATAGTCAATCAATGATGATGATACTAAGTATGGATATAATGCATTTTAACCGGTGTGGTGAATTATTAAATTAATAATGTAGATTATTAACTTGTGATATTCTGAAATGTGTGAACATGGCATGGCGGCTTCAGGATCGTTGGAGGATCGGGGTGAAAGTGGCTTGTGTGTGTGTGTGTGTGTGTGTGTGTGTGTGAGTGTGAGTGTGTGAGAGAGAGAGAGAGTTTGTTCCGGGCTTGATTTAGGTCAGACTGAACAAAGGGAGGTCTCAAACAGGACTCGGCTTCAGTCTACTTAGTTTCAAATCCCCACCATGAGCAGGTACGGACCCTTAAACCCTCTGGCCACTTTATTAGGTACAATCCAGGTCAAGGGTTCTGCCATAAAGTCCACTTTTACGATGCCTTGGGTTTTAGTTGACCCTGTCATGCAGGGGTCAGTCCAGGTCTGTGTTGAAGCCTGGAGGTCACAGGTGGTGGTGGTGGTGGTGGTGGTGGTGTATGGACTGCATCATCTTCAGATGTGTGTCTAATAACTGGGCTCCTTCTCTAGTGCGGCTCCTTAAAGGAGCTTTAAATGTCTGCCGTCATATTTTATGACAAACTCCTCAATTTGAATTAAGTGATTCCTCAATTTGAATTAAGTGATTCCTCAGAATAAATTAGTGTTTTTTATTTTATTTTTATAAAACCAACTTTATTAAATGAATATGACTCATGAGTGCGCGCCTCCCTTCACCAGCGGAATGCGCTAATTGTTTTTCGGCTGCAGAAGAAAATGTTGTTTTTGAACGGCCAACGGGGATCGACAGTAAGGGTTGCCATTGGCAACGATTTCTGAGCAATTAGCAATTGCCATCAGTGGCAACCACTCTGTGAACAGCAAACGGCAAAGAAGTGCACTCAAATACATATTTTCTATTTGTTGCGTTAGCCTTGCCCGGCTTCAGCTTCTGGTAGCCGAAACTGAAACATTTTTAGTCGCCTCATATTTTTAGTCATTTTGACATCATGCAGCTTAATATTGAAAACGTCAAAGTGGTCGCCATTAAAAAAAAGCCAGTCATTTGTTGCCAATTTCTCAAAATGGTTACCTATGGCAACCTGGAAACTGTTACCTTTGAGCCCCTAAGGTGGAACTAGCAGTTTAATACCGCTCTCAGCTCAACAAACTGTTTTACAGAATAATGAAAAAATAAATAAAAACAAAAGCAGTGCAGCATAAGATGAAGACCTGTTTAAAAAAAAAAAAAAAAAAAGAATTTGGTCGGCCCTTGTTTTAAATCTGGGAGCGGAGCATGGAGCCGACACTGTGGACATGCATCCTCACCAGCCGTAAACGTTTCCACGGTAACCAATCTGACAGGCCGCTGGCCCCCTTCAGGATTGTGGGTGGAGTCGTACGTCTCCATGGCGTGGCAAATAGAATGAATGCGAGGGAAACTCCTAGTTACGCCCACAGACTGTTTATTATTGTTTATTAACTGGATCCCCATTGGCTGGCGCCTCGGCGGCCGCTACACTTCCTGTGGTCCAGAGAAAGGACCAAACATAGAGCATCCAGTACATGATGTCAATTACAAACGACAGTCAGAATAGTACAGACTGCAGGTGTCACCGGCAAGAAGCCACAAACTAACCTTCAGTGCCGAGGAGGGATTCTAATCATCTGTAAACTCATAGCTCATGCTCATGGACTGCTTTATTGCCTTCATACAAACCCTGTAAAGAAAGTCAAGTTGTAAAAGCATTATAACAAAGGTTGAATATCCTGTAAACTTTGATTTGCCTGCAAAATATTTACTGAAATGAAGATTTTCAAGACCTCCTGCTTCTAAAACCGGTTGTCCTTCTTTGTATAATCCCAACACATGTAAATATTACTTTTTTTATCAGTGAACCATTTGTGATGGTCACATGATCAGGTTACAAAAATTCAGAGGCGCAAGACCAAGCGCCGCGACCAGCAGAATAAAAAAGCTCAGGATTTTCCCCCGGAGGACGATATTTCGTTCAAGAAATAAATACATTAATAACAATAATAATAATCCTACTACTGTCTCCTTCACTAGTTCAAAGGACAGGCTGTGGTTGGCCCATCAGCTGTCACTCAGGTGTTCACTTGATGGCTGCCCTCTGCAGGAGGGGGTCTGCACTCAGCCAAAGATTGTCTATGAGGGAAAAGGGAGCTTCACTCTGTTTAACAGTTTGTGGACTTGTTGTTTTTGGAGTCCAAACAACTCGAGCAATAAATCTTCCATCGAGCGAATTGCGTGTCGCCAATTTCACATCATCTAGTTAAACTTTCATCTGTATAATATCAATAATTTAAAAGATAGGATGTTCAGGGGTTTCTGTAATATACTATAACGTTGGCGTATTTTAATCTGATCCCTGCCGTGCACCTTTTGAGGAGCATCTAGGAGCATTGATTTCCACTGGAGACGTTGCTCCTCCGTATCGGTTGCTTGGAATGTTCCTAATCTTGAGCCCGGCAGCGGTTTCCCTCCATATCTCTGACTCTACAGTCTGTGTGTGAGAGAGGGGATGGACTACATGGCTGTTACTCCACTTCTGTTTTTTTTCCCGAGCATATTTAACCTCAATCATATTCTTCTTACCCCACTCACCATATGGAAAGGTTCGTGAATTTTAAAATGCGCCCACTGGGCCCAGATGGTTCCCCCAGTTAGCAGTCAAAGATAAACTGGCTGATTTCTGTTGAAGACTTACAGTCACACTCTTCTACCATGGCAATATTTTTTAATCTCAGCCGAGGCACCCAGCCCCTCCATAAAATGACATGTCGTCTCTTTTACACTTGTGTTTTGTGTTTTTGCTCAGATTAAACTAAACCGCCCCCTGCTAGTCGATTACTCTACAAATCAGTTGTTTTTATGAATTTTCATGCAAAATTCTGCATGAAAAGTGAAGCCGATGCAGAAGCGTCTTAAAACTTGCATTCTCTCTCCTGACCACCAGGGGGCGACTCCTCTGGTTGTATAGAAGTCTATAGAAAATGACTCTACTTCTCTCTTGAGTTATTCCCTCAGTAAACATGAGTTTATGTCTCAATCTCTAGTTTCAAGTCTTCTTCAATACAGCATGATGTTCATTTAGTAAATTATGGTCCATTTAGAGTCAATAGACCATAAAGCAGGGTATGCTTTAGGGCGGGGCTACAAGGTGATTGACAGGTCTCTAACAGAGACGTACACTGCGTCTCTCCGTCACTACGCCTCATTCCATATATTGTAACTTCTGTCATCGGTTGCGGAAAAAAACAAGACGACGAAATAGACGAACTCGAGGCTTCAAAACAAGTCATTTACATTTAAATAGCACCTACACACTTTATGTGTATTTTTATATATATATATATATATATAAATAAATATAAATAAATAAATAAATAAATAAATAAATAAATAAATAAATTAAAAAAATACTCACAAAGTCTATGTAAATGTCCAAGAAAAATGAGCACATCTCCGGTAGAAAACAAGGAGAAGTCTTCACTTGCCCCGAGAGCTTCGTGTTTCAGGTTGTCGTCCGTACAGCCGCTTCATTCTGCTGGAACTGGTATCTCAGGAATGGCTGAGTTTTTCTTCAGATTTGGCACAAACATCCACCCGGAGGAACCGACAGGATTCCGGTGGTCACCGTGACTTGTAGTCCGACCTTATTGAAACGTATACTTGCGCTGGAGGTAGAGACTGTTAACCTCTGTGACCTCTGACCCGAGTGTTGGTTTAAAACATTAACACAAACATGATCGCCAGTGTTGACGTGATGTCCAAGATGTGTCGCGGTGAATGAGCATGCTAAGCTAACGCAGCGTTAGCTAGCTCGGAGCACGCTTTGGGAGAAGTGACCGAGCTCGTAGAACTCCCGTTTGCTAGCAACACGACTCACAGTGCCGTCCTCTCATTGGTCCAGAACACCTCGCTGGCAGATGGCAGTCCCATGCCCAACTCCCCCAGCTCCATGGTCAACCAGTACAGACTGGAGGAGGAGCAGGAGGAGGTGGAGCAGCAGCAGGATGCCGAGGGCAAAGACATCTTCGTCACCGTGGATAACCCGGAGAGCCAGGTCACTGCCATCGAGACCTTCATCATGTACAGGGTGGCGACCAAGGTGAGCAGGGCCTCGTGTACCCGGTGTCTGCTGAAGGGGGACTTTCCTTTGGGAGCAGAGATGTTTGGGGTTTTCGTCATAATCTCGCGGCTTCCGTCAACGAGGAAGAGGATTGGTTGATGATTCTGTCACACCCGATGCTTTTGGCTCTAATAGATCTTTGATTAGCGCCAGATATGCATTCATTTCCCCACACAAACCCAAATACGTTACCAATATTCAAAGTCTACTCTTCTACACATGGCATGTTGGTTCCCATCATTATGAACGTATAAGCTGTATATGAATTTGGATTACATTACTGAGCATGTAACCGAGGTAACTAACAGAATTTGGGAAAGTGAGTGAGGAGTACCAGGGATAAAGTGTCTCTCTCTCTCTCTCTCTCTCTCTCTTCCTCTTAGACCACACGGGGCGACTATGACTCCAGTGAGTACGAGGTTCGCCGGCGCTACCAGGACTTCCTGTGGCTCCGAAGCAAACTGGAAGAAACCCACCCGACGCTCATCGTCCACGTACGTATGAGCGCACCACGCAGCTGCTCCCCAGTCTGACGAGTTTCAGCTCATTTAGTACGAGTCACACGTTTTCCAGAGCACTCAGCAGGGTTTGGGGGTTTTTGACTGCATTTTTCTTTCCATCGAGGATTCCTCAGTTTTTTCCAGAGACTTGCATATTTAATTAACTTCAATATTTAATTAACACACCTGCATGAACATATTGCCAATATCCATAAACCGGCATCAACATTGTTATTCACACACACCTGCATAAACGTATATATTCACACACACCTGCATAAACTATATATATACACACACCTGCGTAAACATAACATCGGCCACGGTCTATTCCATCCCCGCCTCCAAAAGTTAAAGTCCACCTGACCAGCGAGTGAGTCTTGAGCTTGAGTTGTGGGTGTGATGGGGGGGTCGAGCAATACGGAGCTCCCGCTCTGTGCGCTGGTCTCACGAGCACAGCCCTGGTTGCTATCTGTACAGGTTGAGACCACTGAGCCGCCACATGCATGCCACACCCACTACCTAGCACACGCAATAACCACCTGGATCCTTGTCTCGCCGTGTCCTCAGCCGCTGCCGGAGAAGTTTGTGATGAAGGGCATGGTGGAGCGCTTCAACAACGACTTCATCGAGACCCGGAGGAAAGCCCTGCACCGCTTCCTCAACAAGATCTCCCTGCACCCCATCCTGTCTTACAGCCAGCACTTCAAAGTCTTCCTCACAGCACAGGTCTCTCCCTCTCCCTCTCTCTCATTCACTCACACACACGCTCACGCACACACACTAGAACTCCATTTCCCAGGGATCAAGAGGTTGGTTTTCCTGATAAAGCTCTTTAAGTGTGAAATACTCTGACTCTCAATGGCTTCGTCAGAGAGCTTTAGAGATGTTGCTTGGTGTATTTGTGATCTTTGGGCGGAGCCAGGCTTGCTTCCAGTCTTTATGCTAAGCTAGGTTAACCACGTCCAGTTCTGTTCAGCTCTGAACTGATGATATCCATCTTCTCGTCCCACCCTCAGAAAGAGAACAAGTGTCAGTCAGTAATCAAGCTTGAGAACGTTTGAGCTAAAGGTATTATTTCCCGCTAAGCTACATGAATATTTCCCGTTAGATGTCTTGGAGTCAAATAGTGGCAGCTCATCAGAAGTTCTCTCTTCACTCAGCTTTATTCCCCCAATCTGACATCTTAGTCATGGTCTCTAAAAATACCCTTATATGAAATGCATTTAGACCAGTGTGAACGTCTGTGAACTCAGCATTGATGCACAGTTTAATTTATTAAACTGGTGTGTTTGACCCCCCCTCCCCCCTCCTCCCCCCGGCAGGACTTGTTGTCCCACAAGAAACAGGGCCCAGGCTTCCTGAGCAGGATGGGGGAGACGGTGAGGGCCGTGGCCAACTCGGTGCGGGGCCTGAGGAGCCGGCCGGAGGAGTTCAGTCTGATGCAGGAGTACGTGGAGGACTTCAGCAACAAGATCTGCTCCGT
The DNA here is from genome assembly GCA_016806645.1 of Ophiodon elongatus. Classification (NCBI taxonomy): domain Eukaryota; kingdom Metazoa; phylum Chordata; class Actinopteri; order Perciformes; family Hexagrammidae; genus Ophiodon; species Ophiodon elongatus. The sequence continues at coordinate 479,853 of JACSYO010000396.1, read as the reverse complement.
GGACAAAGTTACCCAGAGGATCATCAAGGAACAGAGAGGTACTCCACAATGTCTGCTCCCGAAAGACTGCAGGGCTGTGGAAAATAGAGTTACGAAATAAAAGATCCAATCTGATCATACCCATGTATACAATGTCTTTAATGTTACTGTGAGGAATGAAACCGTCTCAGTTTAACACTGAGGCATCTTTATGACCTACATAAGTAAATGAGACCGTCAGAGAGAAGCTTGGCTATATCTATGTAGTTATTCTTAATGCTCGTCATCGGTGCCACGGGGTCGGGTTCACCAGAACCTCCTTCAGCTCAGAGTCCAGCGGGGTCCTGCAGTCGGAGCTCCGGAGGGAGGAGGAGAGCTCAGCTCCCGGCAGCAGCTACACCGACACCACGCTGCTGGAGACCCAGGATGTATCGCTGGACCCGCTGGAGGGAAGCGAGGCATGGGAGAACCAGAACCAGGACTGAGCAGGGCAGACGAGTCAGACCCTGCTGCAGTAAAATGAGGTTTTCTAAAAGGAACCACTTTAGTCAACAGGGGGCGCCAGACTCAACACTTAAGTTCCTTATCGTAGCATTAAGTACAATACCCAAGTAAATGTATTAGTTGCATACCACCCCTGGTCAGTGCCCTCTCATCGTAACCGATGACTCCACCCAGCTGGTTTATGTTTAAACGTCTCCTCTGTTCCTTCCAGAGTATCTGGATGAGCTGACTCAGTACAGCCCCACCTACGCCCAGTGGGCGGAGTCAGAGGAGGAGCTGGCGGAGCCCCTGAATGGCGTGGCCAGCTGCGTGGAGCGGTGCAGTAAGGAAACGGACGAGCAGATCCACCATCTGTCTGAGGTCCTCGTCCCCTCGCTGCACGAGTACGTCCTCTGCACCGAGACCCTGAAGGTGAGACCGGGGCCCGGTTCCAGCACGGTCCATCACATTTACAAAACAACGAGCACAGCCTCCATGTTAATCCAGTGGAGCGCAGAATATTACTGCATGCCACTGTGGATTATGAAGATTTGTCTTTAGTGAAAGTGTTAAAGTGGAGAAAAGAATCAACAAGTTCACACTATTACATCGGCTTAGTCCACTCATCATTTACCAGACTTCATGAACTCCTACTGAATGTTACGTTACATTATTAAATATTTATACAGATGAAAATATACAACAAACAGATAAGACCTAGTCTACTTATAGATAGATGCCCCCATATGATGATCCATATCGACCCATACCAATCTTTAGTTTTTGTGTTATTTGCTTTGATTTTAAAAAGTCATTTATTTATGTATTATAAGGCTACTGCTTGGGAAGCTAAACGGGTCATATTTCCCTCTCTAATATATATTTTTCGTTTAAATGGAAACATCTCATTCAAACAACCGTATTTATTCAAGTTTTTCACCATAAACTACGTTTTTACGAGACTATATTTGAACACGTCATGATAGCATTTCAATTTACCTTTACCAAATACGCCAAATATTTACTGAGTGGAGCTTGGACGCATCATAACGTTAATCACTGCAACCTCCATTGACGTTTAGCCGTCGGCCAATAACAATGGACATCCGGTCCTCCGGGGCATCCCTACTTCTAGACCCAGTGGTGAAGACTTCACTGCCTGGACCTTTGTAGGGATCTTACCTGTGATCTAACCTGATGAACCAGACTCTAAATCCAGTCCCTTGGCTGTGGCGTCTAGTGCCAGACACCCAGTTATTGGCAAACTACGGCCCGTTGGGCTTTTTAATCCGGCCCGTCGAATATTGGTACAAAATGATCCAAATCATAGTAAAGACCGCATTCATTTAGCCTTTTTCCAGCAATACCCGGCGTTTCAGTTGATCCCACTCCCCAGTATGGACACTCTAATAGCCCTTATTTAAAAAATTCAGTTTTTAAAGTTGTAAAATGAACTAACAGCTAAATCCAGAGTTATTTTCCTCGGCATAATGAACGCGCATCAGACCCACGAGACCGCGCCGCGCGCTCATGTGACATATCGGGTTCTGCCTGCCAGCTTCCTGCTAGCTGTAATAATGGAGATATTGGCAGTTAAGCACGAACTGAGATTCTCATATCCTTTTGCAGCGCCGCTGTCTCCTAAACAAACATCAGCTGCTGCGGTTAGCAGGCTAGGCTACTACAGCAGTAGTAGCAGGCTAGGCTACTACAGCAGTAGTGGCAGGCTAGGTTACTACAGCAGTAGTAGCAGGCTAGGCTACAGCAGCAGTAGTGGCAGGCTAGGTTACTACAGCAGTAGTAGCAGGCTAGGCTACAGCAGCAGTAGTGGCAGGCTAGGTTACTACAGCAGTAGTAGCAGGCTAGGCTACAGCAGCAGTAGTGGCAGGCTAGGTTACTACAGCAGTAGTAGCAGGCTAGGTTACAGCAGCAGTAGTAGCAGGCTAGGTTACTACAGCAGTAGCAGGCTAGGCTACTGCAGTAGACAAACAAACTGACACCAGACTTTGATACACTGGCAAAAAAGGGTGACCAACAACACTGTTCCCACTGAAATGAAATGTAAGTTTTCTTTACTTTTTAGTTAATGGCTTTTACTTGTAATTTATATTAGTTCACACAAACACTCTCCATCGATCTGATACTGGCCCGGCCCGTCTGTCAAATTTTAAAACTCATTGTGGCCCCTGAGCCAAAACGGCCCACACCTGCCCTAACCCCTGACCAGGAAGTTACCAGTGCAGGTCTTTGGACTTTGTTTAGTCAAACCCAAAGCCATTAACTCAGTGCGCCTGCCATTGGAATCAATAGACTACTATTGTGACGACTGAATGACCCTGCTGCCAAATATTTTGCATCGAAAGTAATCATACCAGCAGCGATGCGATTTTGCTCCATAAAGCCAAGTTATATTCGTGGTGTTTAGCAGTTCTAAATGCTACCGTGATCATCATCTTAGTTAACGTGTTAGCATGCTAACAGTAGCTAATCAGCAGTGAACAGAAAATAAAGCCGGGGCTGATGGGAATGAAGGTTTTTAGTGACCAATAAAAGATTAGACCTGAGGATGGAAAAAGGGATGATCACCAGAGTGATACCAGATCATCCTGAAGGCGGAACAATCCATCTCGTGGATGTAGTTCTACTGAACAGTGGAGGACTTGGTATCATCTAGCGGTGAGGTTAGGCTAGCCATGCGTGAAGGAGAGCTGCGGTGGCCGATGTGAAAGGCCTTCTCTAGAGCCAGTGTTTGGTTTGTCCGTTCTGGGCTCGCGTAGAAACGTGGCAGTGCAACATGGGGGACTCCGTGACGAGGACCAGCTCCCTGCGTAGATATGAAGGGCTCATTGTGAGCTAACGGAAACACAGCGAGTCTAAGTTTCAGCCGATTACTCACGAAAGAAAAGCTGCATATTCCATTTCTGCTGACAGGTCCCTCCAACTGCTCCACCTTTAAATGGAGACGTGAAAAGTCAGGGATCCCCAAAGTCCTCAGGCTTCTGGGAAACCTCAATAAGTGTCCAAGTTTGGAGCAAAGTGGGGGACCAACACACTGACTGACATCCCCTTCATAGAGCCATCAGTATGGCTATGAACAGAGTTGTATTTCCTCTTTCCAGCTCTGCATGACTCCTTTCAATTCAATTTATTTTGTACAGCCCATAATTACAAATTCTCCTCAGAGGGCTTTACAATCTGTACACATAACATCCTTTGTCCCGGGACCTCACATCGGATCAGGAAAAACTCCCCAAAAAACCTTTGAGGGGAGAAAAAGGGAAGAAACCTTCAGGAGAGCAACAGAAGAGGATCCTCTATCAGGATGGCTCTTCAAAACGCTCACGAGACTCAACTGTTGTGGGTCCATCTTTCCTAGGCCGTGATGAGACGGAGAGACAACATCCAGGCGGAGTTTGAAGCCAAGAGCGAGGCCCTGGCGTCCAGACGGACGGACCAAGAGGCGGTAAGTGCAGCAACGCATCCGCACACACTCCCTCCTCCCTCCCCCCTCCCCCTCTCCCTCCTCCGAGCCGAGCGCCATGTTTGTGTGTCCCCGAGTCGTCTTCCCAGAGATTAGGTGTAATAAAGTGAAGCATGGGGGAGGACCTCTCCCGGGGCGGGGGGGCAGGGGACTCATATTGGGGAGGAAACGGGGCTTCCTGTGAGGGATTATCTAAATATCCAGGCTCGGCGCTTGGAAGTGGGTCCTCCGCTCTGTGGGAATAGGAGCTGTCAATATTAGTTCACACCGTAAGCCCAGCAGCTAATCGCGGCGTAATGAAAATTCCCACACCCTCTGTAGACGGGGACTCGCTTCAGAATGTCAGGAGACAAAGAACGGAGACGGAAAGTTAGGCCAGCAAAGGACAGAGCTATTTTTAGGCACTTTTGTGTGTGTGTGTGTGTGTGTGTGTGTGTGTGTGTGTGTGTGTGTGTGTGTGTGTGTGTGTGTGTGTGTGTGTGTGTGTGTGTGTGTGTGTGTGTGTGTGTGTGTGTGTGTCCCCTCACCCAGCTGATATCAAAATCCATCTGTGAGGTTTTAATTAAGAAGCAGGACTGAGATTTCCCCCCACAGACTTCTATTGTATTCCTGCTTTAATTAGATATGTGTGTGTGCGCGCTGTTCTGCGTATCAGTCTGCGTCTGCCTTTAACACATCTGCACTAATGAGAAGGGAAATGTCAAAGCGGTGCCTTTGTTACTGCTTCCAACGGGAGGCTTTCTGTCAGAGAGACGGGGCCACGCGGCCCAACGAGAGCCGGGAAGCACAAAGCGGCTCTCGCTCGGCCTCCATTGGACTCATTCAAGGCCACCTCTGCTACCGGATACAACCGGTATTTCTCATTAACGGTTTAATAAGTCGCTGATCCGCGTGTTACTGCTACTGGATCCACTGGATCAATCCCATCAGTGAGAGGATGGATGTTGGAGGACAGCTATTATGAAAAGATGAAACATGGGCTGCACGTAAACACACTATAACTGTGGTTATATATTGGACATAGCGTGTCAGTGTTATATAAGAACCATGTTAAAGCTTGTGTTTTGTTTTAAGGTATTTTTAAAGAGATGTTCTGTACGCTTTCTGGCCTCTTATTTGTTGAGCTGGATCAGCAGCCTTTTCAGGGTCCCTGTCACAGTTAGTCATGTTTCTATTTCTTACCATGTGCATTGATCCGTGCTGCAATGCTAAAATACACCAACACTAATATGTATTGTTTGCTCCAGGTCAAAGTATGTCGTTCGCGTGACATGAGACAAAGAAGCACATAGGTTATCATTTGGTAAAATGTATTGTGTGTGTCGGGTTCGGGTCGGTGTTCCTTGTCCTGAAGCGTGAGAGTAAAGAACATCCATTCTTGTTCCTCTCTTCCTCGCATGTGATACAGATCACATGTTTCCTCACGTGACCCTCAAGTAGCTGAGCAGCTCGTATATCTCGTACATCTCATATATCTCGTATATCTCGTAGTGGTCCATGAAAGCAGCCGGGCCGCAGCACAGAGAACAGAGTGAGGCCCATCGGACCGCTTTGGGGCATCGGTTCAGTCATAGCTCCACGACTGAGCCGTCTGAAACTCTAACCATGTGACGTGTGTTGCTTGATCATCACTGTGGTGGGGGTGGTGGGGGAGGTGGGGGTGGTGGGGGGGCACTGAAGTCGGACTGTTCTGACCGGTACGATGGCGGTCCTTCTGAACTCAGCACAGATTTGAATTCCTGCCTTCTGTAAACATTACGTTGACCTTTTTATTAGAAATCTAATGCTGAGCCTTTTCTGTGAATCAACCGCAGACTGACTGAGTGTGTGTCTATGACACCACGCAGCCAGGAGGGGGCAGTGTCGCTCTAAAGAAGCAGCACACACTGAGGCACCAGGTGGGTTTTATTTAGTCGGTTCACTAGTTTAGTTAAGTTCTCTCAATATCAAGATGAGTTTATGAAAAGACTAAGACTAATTTTGAATATAATTTAAATTAGATGAGATTAGATCAAATTAGATTAGATTAGATCACATTAGATTAAATTACATTAAATTACATTAAATTAGATCAAATTAAATTAGATTAGATCAAATTAGATTAGATTAAATTAATTTAATTATAGAAGGCTTTCCAATCTGTACACATACGACATTCTGTGACCTTTAACAGGGAAAAAAGGAAGAAACCTTCAGGAGAGCAACAGAGGAGGATCCTCTCTCAGGATGGACACAAGTACAATAGATGTCATGTGTACAGAATGAACAACATACAAGTAAAACATAGTCAATCCATATGGCATAACTGATACATATGAGAGTAGTAACAACAGTAGTAGCACTAATAATAATGTATTGTAGTTTTTCAGTTGTAGTCTGTTTAGCTTCCATAACATATAAGAAGATAACCGAAATTCATATTATATTACTACTTTGTGTATTTGCATCTGTAGGTTTCTCCTACATTCACAAAAGTCTACCATGAGATAATAAATAATTTGCATATTTAAACACAACATTTCAGAAAACTTGTCGCAGGGCCCCGCCCAATCCTCTCGTGGATTGGCCCCCTGGTGTAACCTGAAGGCCCTCCTGCTGTACGGTCAGATCACACCGTCACTACGCTGTACGCACTGCTCCAGAGCTGAGACACTCCCTGTTACTACTGGAAAACCACACACACAGAGATGCCATCTCTTCACAGATCGATAGATGGATCGATATCACTGCAGTAACAAGCCGGCCACTGAGATCGTGTGTGTGTGTGTGTGTGTGTGTGTGTGTGTGTGTGTGTGTGTGTGTGTGTGTGTGTGTGTGTGTGTGTGTGTGTGTGTGTGTGTGTGTGAGTGTGAGATAAGCCCATGTTCAGCATGCATTGTTTATTGAACTTGAGTAAATGCTATTGTCGGTGTAAATGTCAGACTGCTAATCCCCGCGGAGGCTCAGTGAATCCAGCTGCATGACATCCTGAGGAGAGCCAATATGATGTGTACTTCAGGGTCTTCATACAGTGTCAGGTTAAACACACTGCTCATGTATTTATACACCTAGTAGTTGTTGTTACCTAATAACTACTAATAACTCTGGCTTACCGTGACTGGAACACGGGCCGCTGGATAAAGTGGCTGCTTGTTCCAGTAACTCTCCGTTGGTTATCTTATTCTGCTCTTATGGTCTGTAGGCCTCCAACTTATGAGCCATTACAACGTGCAATAAAACACACTGTCCATTTAGATGTAGCTCCCCGAATCCCTCCTATTGGACTGCAGAGTACCAGCGGTATGCGAAGAGTAGGAAAAGTACACGGGATGAAAGACCATTTATCTCTTTTATTGGTTAATTTAAATGGTTAGCGAGATTGCCAAAGTACATTTTCATACATGTCGACTCCTCAGAGACTGCTTACTGTTCCATGCTGCAAATAGTACTATGCATTCCACATTCTTTTCACTTTAACGTTATTGCATAACTATTTGGTCGCAGCAGGACAAACTGTATCCAGTCTTTGACCTAATATGGCCTCACAATGTTGGCGGTCACCGTCACGTCACCCGTTGGTTTGTGGACTGTTTTTGAGCTTCGAGTTCACCATTTTAGCTGTCGCCATCTTGGCTTTTGTTTGGAGCCAGAAGTGACCATATTTGCATCAGAGGGCGGAGCTAGGGGAGAGCGAGGCCCGCTACGTTGCTCTAGTTTGCTCGGTTAGCAAGTTGCGCTTGCTAGCTTGTTTAGCCCTAAAGCATAACCTGCTTTATGGTCTGTTTGACTCTAAATGGACCATAATTTACTAAATGAACATCATGCTGTATTGAAGAAGACTTGAAACTAGAGATTGAGACATAAACTCATGTTTACAATGTTTACTGAGGGAATAAATCAAGAGAGAAGTAGAGTCATTTTCTATAGACTTCTGTACAAACAGAGGAGTCGCCCCCTGATGGTCAGGAGAGAGAATGCAGCTTTAAGACTCTTCAGCATTGGCTTCACTTTTCAGACTTGGAGTTTGACACTAGGTTGATACCCAAATGTGTTTGCAGCAAACAGTTGCTTTTTTCTCCATCCAGTAGACCCAGAGCAACATATGCAAACATGTTGAGTCGTATCTGTGTCCATCTGATGAACGTAAGGCCAAAACGGACTCTATTTCTAGCAGTAATGGCAAACATGAAGACTTTCAAAGACCACGTGGTCATTTGAACTGTTCATACAAATATATTGGCTCGTGTAGCTTTAAGGAGGGATCACACATGTAGCCGTGATTGATCCGGTACCTTTTATTTATATTTTACAGTGTTTCTTTATTATTAAATTGCATGTGCTTCGTATTGTTCTGTGTGAGTTGTGTGTATTTGTGTAGAGGCCCATCTAGGACGGGCTTAACAAATTATCTTTGGCTCTAAATGCCACATACACATTAAATATTTAACATTTACTCTCACTTTGTTGTATGGGTTTATTTGTCAGATTTGGCACTTCTATCTGCGCAAGAGGCCAACTCAGCAACATTCTTAAAGCCTTAATGTAAAGTCATAAATAAATGAATAGAACCCAAAGTAAAGATTGACAGAGGAAACAATATAAAGTATTCTCATTTGAAGGGAATAATGGGACTGTAAAGTATCGGTAAAGATTTTAAGTGAAATTAAATAGTTTAGTAAAGTGTTTTTGCATTTAGTCTTTTATTTAATTTTTTTACTTTTTGCCTTGTCGGAAAGCTGATGAGACGGATAGGAAACAAGTGTGGAGAAAGGGTAATGAGCTGCAGCCAGTTATTGAGACCAGGGAATAAATCAAGAGAGAAGTAGAGTCATTTTCTCATAGACTTCTATATAGCCAGAGGAGTCGCCCCCTGGTGGTCAGGAGAGAGAATGCAGGTTTAACACACTTCTACATTGGCTTCACTCGTCCGAACCGGAGTTTGCCGCCTGCTTGCAGCTAAACAATTAAAAAAAATATGTAACTGCAATTGTTAAAATTGCAAATATGACTCTAAAGGGCCACATGATGGCACTGTAATTAATACCCAAAAAATTTGAAAATTAACAAACATGTTCAGCTCAATGTGCTCAACAAAAAAGCCGCCAGGACCATGTAAGTCCGCCCACCAGATTTGCTGCCATCAACCACCAGGGTGTGCTTCGAATGAAAACAAAATGTACGAGGCAGAACCCAAATCTGACTAGAAATAGAAATAGAAAAGAAATTGTTCATCCAATCAATACAAAACAATTTTTAAATCACTCAATAGTGGGCGCCACTAACTCCAAAGATGTGCACGTGCCAGGCACAAATTTAAATCAATGACAGTTTGTAGAAACATCATCAAACTATTTATGATTTTAAAATGTTGAAACATCCTCGAATACCAAGAAATATGATTGGTCGGACTTTGAGTGTGCAGTTACTGACCGGCTGCATCATTGTGATGATGAAACGAGTGTTTCATGGGTTCAGTCCTTCTTTAGACAGCATCAAACCAGCTGCCCCGCCTTATAACCTGAATGAAAGATCCTTTTATTTTTTATCCCCACATTTTTCCGCCACTGCAACAATTCGACTGCTTGATGGGTAATCGATCAGGCAGCTGTAGCTCAGTCCATGGAGACTTGTCTTAGGAACTGAAAGGTTGCTGGTTCAAGTCCCTGCGACGACCGGGTTGATGTCTAGGTTTTGTAATGGGCTCAGCTCCTTCTGGAGACACCTTATGCTACTTTTGTCACAGTAGAACTCCCCAACACCTGGGAACTCACTTTGATGTGTAAAGACCGATGGACTTCCCCCTTAAACTTGGACTCAATAGCCAACACTTGAGACTTAAGTTTGACTAGCAAGATAATACATTGTTTTCCCATTTCTGAATAACCGCTAGTATCTTCTATATTTTTACTAAACAGATCATGAATGTGTCAGACTGACGTTTGTTCAGCTTTTTGGGTTCCTGTGTTTCCCCGGCAGCTGCAGGATGAGGTGGATGGTCTGTCGGACCGCGTGGTGCAGGCCAACAACGCCTTGAAGGGGGACTGGTCCCGCTGGCAGAACAGCATGAGATCTGACCTCAAATCAGCCTTTCTATCCACCGCTGAGAAGAACGTGGACTACTACGAGCAGGTGAGCTTGAGATGGGAACCGGAGAAAACTTCAGAGTAAAGTTTATAGATGGAATCACACAGTCAAAAGGGGAAAATAATCCAGGGTAGACGAGGGTTAATGAAGCCAAACGTCTATTGATATGGCACACATGAGCTTTATGATGGGCTTCATCTGGAGCTAATTCCCAATTTTAGAAGTCCATCGTCAGTCTTGGAAAGTTCTCCTGTCTTCACACATCAATGGAATGGTTTCTTATGAATGGTGGAAGAACGTTTACACATCAGCATGGACTGCTAGACTGTGTGGTACGGGAGCAGCTGATTGGACCGTTTAAGTTGACAGTGATGAGTCATGCTGCGTTGCAGTCAAAGTCGGACCTCGAAATTTCCCAGTTGAAATTTCCAACTTCGGACCTCCAGGAGTTTTGGGTGCACGACGCCAAACATAACCCAAAAACGTGGCTGACCGCGACGAAGTTTACACACGAGTGACCTCTTAGCGTGAGCGGCCTCCTTGCATAGATAAACCAAACAGAGGAGGAAAAACGACACATGAATCAGTTTACATCCAGAACCTGTATGTTAAAGAACATGTATGTTAAAAGTGGACGTAGTCGTCGTGACCTCGCCCACTGGTTGGTGGACTGCCATCATCATCTTGTCTTTTTTGCAACCAATGAACGCAAGTGACCATATTTAGACTGTCGAGGAGTGACGTAGAGACACTGTATATGGCTCTGGTAGAGACCTGTCAATCACAGTAAGCATCGCCTGCTTTATGGTCTGTTTGACTCTAAATGGACCATAATTTACTAAATGAACATCATGCTGTATTGAAGAAGACTTGAAACTAGAGATTGAGACATAAACTCATGTTTACAATGTTTACTGAGGGAATAAATCAAGAGAGAAGTAGAGTCATTTTCTATAGACTTCTATACAACCAGAGGAGTCGCCCCCTGGTGGTCAGGAGAGAGAATGCAGCTTTAAGACACTGCATTGGCTTCACTGCCGCCTGATACAGAACAGTTTTTCAGATATGATACTTTGTATCATTTTAATTAAATACAAGTAGATGTTTTTTTACATTGCCTCTTAGTTGATTTTTACCTTTTACATTGTGCACTTCCATTGGTAGGAGGTGAATTTGCTCCAACTTTACAAGTTGTGACTCTGACTTTCAGTGGCGCTCCACTGTACATTCCTGGTGGAAGGTTGGATTTGTTTGAGTTCAGAGTTGTTGTCCTTTCACGTGGGCAGTCGCTTGCCCCTGTTCACCACTCTCTCTCTTTTCATACGCCTGAGCCAGCTCACCCACCAAATCCTAATATGCTACCAGCACCAAAGATCATGTCTGAACAGAGGCATGTTAATATAACTCAGCTGGTCACAGCTGAGCCAACGCCATCAGCTGATGAAGACCATGAGAGGGAGTAGAAAGCCCCAGAATAAGCTGCTAAGTGGACTTTGAGCAGAAGTTTGTCAAATTCTGAGAGCAAGTGGTGCTATTTCTCTGTAACACTGACTGCTTGTTATTTTGGGAATCGGCACAAAATAATGGAACCAAGAACCTTCCTGGTTTCTTTTATTTTGTGACCAATCTCAGTGGGAGAGGATTTACCCAGAGAGAAGAGGATGTAGGTGAAAGAGAGAAAAAAAAAAATGTTGAAGAGACAATCCTTTATCCAGATTAAGCAGCAGGCCGAGACAGCAGGGGAATTAAGGCGTTGGGGGAAAAACAATAGAGCTCGATGGAAGTAGAGAGCAATGCAGCAGGAGGAGAATGAGACAATGAAGATCCTTCACGCTTTCTTGTTTTTGTCCAAGAAAGCAGCGAGGACATAAATCTGCGTGTGGCTGCTCTGGCTGTATTGCTCTGGCTGTATTGCTCTGGCTGTATTCTAGTGGTGAAGGCTGGAGCTCTGCCAGCAGAGGGTAGCGGCGCTTTACCTTTATTTCCTCCTCAAACAGCCGGCCTGAGAAGAGGGCTGCCGGCTCTTCCACTGTATTTCCCGGGGAAGCTGTTAAAGGACTTTTTAAAATCTGCTGATTATGAAAAACGCTAATTAGAAGTGTGTTCATGTGTCACAATGTCCCAGAGCCCAAAGTGACATATTTAAATGTCTCTTTTTTTTTGTTGGACCAACAGTCCAAGAGCCGACGACACCAAGAGAACAAGCAAACACTAGATGTGGATGTGATAAGGAATCCTGGAGCGGTTCATTGACTTAACCTTTCACCTCTTCAGACACCAACACTTGAGATGAACAGCGTAGGCTGAATTTGTGAGTCTGAAATAGCAAAAAAATCTAAATTAGATTTTAGGTAAAAGTGTGTTATTCCGATGAATAAATGTTTTGCCCCACTTTGGTGTGTAACAATGGGGCTGTCCTGCACAGGGACCTGACCTCCACGTCCAACAGCTTTGAGTCTTTGTGTAGAAGGTTCAGGTATCCACGTACTTTATGTGACGCTCCGTGTACTTTTGGCCGTGTTGTGTAAACCTGAGATGTTTTGTATCTCCTGTGATACCATGAGAGGCCAAAATAGAAGCGTTTTGGTTCAGCCAGCCTTTTTTGTTTCAGGGTGTCGAGTGCTGGTACTGCATCAGAACGTAATGCTATTTGGGGAGACTTAATAATAAGTGTGTGTGTGTGTGTGTCCTTGTCATAATTGGGTTTTCTCTGCAGGGTGCAGGCCGTCTCTCCTGTCCGCTCCCTGCAGCAGCCCTGACAAAAACACTCATCACATAGCACAGTGGCCCCCAGCAAGCTCGGGTGGGTGGGGGTGTGTGGGTGGGCGTGGGTGGGAGCAGCCAAAGGGCTCTTGGCTCCTGAATGAGGAAGCCTGTCTCATGCAGCCGGTGCCACTCGGCTGTTACTGAGCTGTAACTCCTGGACTGTGTCTGATCAACTGAACATGGACATCCAGAGCAATGCAAACAAATGAGGCTAATGCTCTCAGCATATTTATGAGTTACACCACAGACACATTTAGCTCTTACTTCTGAAGATTCCAGGGATGAAATGTTAATGATTCTCAAAGGTTATTTTGATCACTCAGAAGTTAAGAGCAGATCTGTGTGCTGCGTGAATGGCTGTGAATAACATTAATAATGGAAGATGAACTATTAACTAAAAGCTATATTTCAAACCTTTATTGCTTTGTTTAGACTGCCAGCCAAAATGAGTTGTTTGGCATATCCAGATTGTATCCCCGCTGAAGACGACCCGAGGAGGCGTGACTCCAATCGTAACTTAGCGATGTTCGTCGGGGGCGGAGTTCTACACCGAGTCAGCGCCGCTGTGTTGAAGGCCGACATGCTGGACCTCCATTCCCCGTGCTGCCGCGTTGGAAAGCCGCGCCACCAGCGCAACTACATAGTTACTAACTTGATACCGCATGGCATCCTATCTGTCGCCATCAATTGTGTATCATAAGAATCGGACTTGAGGAATCACCAGAAACAGGATGTTGTCCTGAGTGGAGGGTTGGACTCGACCATGACCGGCTGCAATGGTACTGTGCCTTTGTGCTGGTCCTGTTTGCCATTTGTTCCTCTGCATTTAGGTGTGTGTGGGTAGTAAGATGGCTCGACAGTAATGGTATCATGGTTGCCATTGGCAACCAAGTCTTGTCCTTTGGTTCAGAGGCAGACAGATTGACAGATCTCTAAAAGTAGCGATGCCGGACCAGCTGATGTCGGGGTCTCTTGAGGGACGCACAGTCCAAGACTTCCATGCTGAAGGGCCAACTGATCTGTGGTGGGAACCGGCACAAAGGTCCAGAAAACCAAACCCCGACGACAGCTGCTCTCCTGGTGTTGTGCGTAGCATTGAAGGTGGACATCTTGCAAAGCGAGTGCAAAGTTTCTTATTTACTTTAAATATCAGATATTTTGCTGGCATCAGCTTCTGGGCGCCAAGTCAGTGTTGAGCCCTGATTAAATCCAGCAGTCAATGATTCCTGAATACCGGACAGCTTCTTGGAAACCAGACTATTATGTCCCTCCTTTTGTTTCTGCCGACCAGCACAGACTGATAATCAATCCAGCCTTGAGGGAGAAAAAAAAGAAAAGAAAACCCAAACAAATTAAAAAGACAAAGTACAGAGTCCATATTGATTATGAGATGCTTGCACTGCCAAGTCAGTACTTCAGTTTGACACAGCTCGGCCACTCACTTGTGGAGAACACGGTGCTAACAAGACATTTATAATGCAGCAGTGCAAGAAAAGCGCTCGGTCACAGGGAAAAGACAGAAACCCCATTACAATAATTCATGTGGGTGAGCAACTCCCAGCAGTTAATGGTAACATGCTAGCCCCCCTGCTTTGGCATTGCCTTTATAAAGGATAAATAACGAGTATAGTCCAACTGAAATTCAAATGTGGTTAACGTTACTTTTGCAAGTTAGCTCAGCTCATTGAACAGCTTAAAAAAGTGCCTGCAATGCTAACGTCAGTCGGTTTCCATGGTTTGGTCCTCAGACCCCTTTCACACTTATGGACTCAAAACATCTTCGGTCATGGCAGGATGCCAGTATTGTGAATGGAACCTCCAGAGAACATCTTTGCACCTCCCGCGGTGACTCCAGACTCAAAAGTGTGTTAGCCACCCAGTTGCTTCGTTAGCCCCACACAACACACCCGATGGTCCTACAGCGCTGGCTAACCTCATTAGGTCGGTGGAAATGTTGCTAAGCTAGCTAGTGACACCGGTCAGTGACTGTATGACCCATAGACTGTATATAAAGATCTTTTATATACAGTCCGTTTGCATATAAAGTTAATGGAAACTTGTACCCATGTACCGAGCCTCAGGTTCCACAGGTACTTCACTCAAAGCAGCTGTTAATGATGTCACATCCCCTTTTTAGAGCATCACATAACAAATTAAAACTGAACTGATCAGGAAAAACATCAACGTGATAAGAAGTACCTAAAATGACAGAACCATCTTGGGAGAGATGTGTCATTTGATTATTATTCTTTTATTTGGCCCATGTCCCACTACTAACATGGAAGGGGCGGGGTTTATGACCTGCACTTCTGCCAGTCACCAGGGGAAGATCGAGATGCTTTGGCTGCACTATTGAGGAGTTTTAATGTCGTCCATCTTCATTTCCTGGCTATGCGGAACACAAACTCATCAGTAAGCTTCAGACTTTTGAGAGTCTTCATCTGTGAACAAAGGGTTCAAATCAAATCCCTCTGACATGAGGGATTCATTCTGTGACTTCCATTGGACTGACACAAATGTATAAAGACACGTATTGTGTAGAAGTAGGGGCAGATGGACTGGTTCTACTAAGCATGTATCTGATGGAAATGTATGGAAATCAGTGCTGAAATGGAGCATGCCTGCTCAGCATGGCTCTTGTTGAAAAGTATTCAGGTGAAGTAGAAATTCAGTGCATGGAGGATGATTTCACACCTTGTCCAAAGCAAGGTTATACCTGATTGAGGCACTGAATAGTTTCTTTGATGGGAGGTCGGCTATTCTCAGCGAGACAATCCTTTACACCCTAAAATCGATGCGATTTTGCCCCGTCTCTGTTGAGAACATCTCATCATTGAGTTCTATTTCCAACCCCTATTCTGTATGGTTGGTAGGATGATTTTAATAGTGCACATTCAATGGTTTCAACTCCACCCAGAGCATGTGTGTGTATGTTTTTCACCCCCCTTCCCCCAGTATTAATTACAGCCTCAAATACCTGCTGTTTTTTGGCACACTTGAGGGTCCTCTGAGTATTTATTCCATCTGGATAATACCTGTTTTTTCCAAATGTATTCAGAGGTTTAGCATATGAAAAGCAGCAATTCCTGTTCCGTCAACTCTATACTCAGTTTGAGTCGGTGTGTAATAAAAGACAATTTGACAGGTGTTTGATAACCTGGTGGAGATACATTTCCAACGACATAGTCCTCTTTGGAATCCCAACCTGCTGTATGTTGTGGTGAAAAACACCTTTTAGAGCCAGAGCTTATCAGAATATGCAATGTTTGTATCCTAACATTAGTATACAGTATATTAAAATCTGGTGCATATTTCTAGAAATTCAATTGAAAAGATGTTTGATTAGTTGGTAGTCATTGGCTAATTCAGCTTTTTGAACTTTCGATTGATGTGATTGCAGTGGTGGTAAAGGTGTAGAGTCAGTAACTATATTAATGTGACAGAGTAGACAACGACGTTCCCATCCAACTATTTTAATGAATGGATTCATTAATAACTCCTTTATCTTCACTAAGTTAAACGGAGAGATTTCAGCCCTCCAGATAAGGATCACGTAATAAGTTTGTTATAACGAGATGTTTTTCACGTAATTACGACGTACAAACTCATCACTTTACCCCTTAACTATTTATCTTGTCGGAATGAGCAAATGGTGCGCGGAGAACTGAGAAATATGTCGCATTAAGACGACTTTATTAAGAGCACCTCACCTTTTGTGTACACCAACATGGATTTTAAAATGTCTCCGCGATATTAAAACTGAGTCAACCTGAGGGAAGTTGCTCTGACAGAGGGGAGAAGATGCAAAGGCCACAGAAGGAATGGTGGATTCAAAACCAGGACCTTCTGATAATGGAGCGCTACAACCAGATCACACATGCTATTGTACAAACCTCCAACTATGGCCGTACACCGAGGGTCCTAGCAGTTGCCTCGTGCATTTAGCTGACTGGATTAAACTCTCTGCAGGCGTCTGTCTGAAGGTGAGGCCGCGTGAGGGGTTATGAACACACGGCAGGTTAGTGATTGTAGTTTAGCCTTCTGATCTGGTCTGCATACTAATACTGACAACAGTTGGAGAAGCAGTATTGGCTGACGCACAGCAATCATGGGAATGGATCAATTGTCTGAAGGGGAGAGGGAGAGGGGGGGTGCTACAGTGTCAGACATTGAAGATATGAAGTAATAGGCTGTCCTCCTATCACCCAATTAATAAGATGTGATGCCTCCTTTAGGTGCCATCCAAAAGTATGAGTCTAGTTACCAAGGAGCAATTCATATTTTCACACCCACACTTCAAATTAAGAATGCTCTTCGTGTCCAGATAGGGCTTCAGACTGTTTAATAAAAACAATGGATAACCGCATGAAATTGATTTAATCCCAGTGACTTATTTGGCACACCGTAAACCAGTTGCAATGAATTTAAAATGTATTCAACTCTTTTATTCCCCTTAGATTCCGTAGCACACAGCGGAACAATAACTCTCTGCCGAGAGTAAAACCAGCGGATGAGATAGTTCTTTGCTATGTGCTCATATTGTTATTCAGGTGCAGGTGTGGGCTAGTGTAGCCACGGGGCCTGTGAATGATTTATTAGAGTGGAGCACTATAAGGGTCTAATAAGACGCCTGCACCTGGGAGGGTTTGATACCGTCTGGGCGGACTGTAGGGGAGGACGAGGAGAGCGAGGGTAGATGGGGTGATTTGGGGAAAATGGTAAAGTGAGTAGGGTTTTAAGTGTGTAAGCTGATTTAGTGACCAATGTCAAGTAGTGTTGAAACATTGGCTTGATCCATCTTGTCAAATGTGAGGATTGGGTTCATTTTACTAGGAAGCTTTCCCCTTTTCTGTCATTTTATAGACTAATCTTTGTCAAATGAATCGACAACATAATCAGGACATTACTGGATAATGAAAATGCAGCACTTCTGTCGACAGAACTTAAGTCATGAGATCCTGAGGGATGTAGACATGTTTCGATTCTTCAACACCACAAAGTCATCACTTTTTACTGTTTAGTCCTTCTGACAGTTATTCCCAAGAGACTCACATGCACCATGAACACAGAGTGACAGGCAGGGGAGGACGGCTGGGAAATGAGTTACAAGACAAACCTCCTCTTACCTCACACGACCGTTTCCTTTCTTTCTTTAGTCGCTGTTGCTTTGGTGAGACGTGTGAAACATTACGGCCATAGGGTTAGCAGAAAAACAGAAATGCGAGGTAGGCACGTTTCCATCCAGGAGTTTAGAGCAAACAGAGGAACGCCTCGGGGACTTCAGGCCAAGGCCTTTTCTGCCCGCTGTTCATTTACAGTCCGATCAGCAACTTGAGATACAAGACTGAAGTGTACGACGACGTGTACGACCGCATTGTTTCACAAGTAGCCAGTTAAGATGCTAATTTAGAACCAATAAAAAGCTAATCGTCAGGCGGGAGCAGGAGGGTTCCCAGATTGCCAGGTGTGTTGGTGGTCTCTGGTCAGGAAATGTGAACGCTAGACTGACACCGCATTGAACAGTGTTTTTAGATGAGGTTATAATTAAACAAGCATTTCTGATTTTCTACACTCTGTGGAAGTTGATTGATTGGCTCTTATATTATTTGTCCTTAAAACAACATGGAACATGTGATCTAAAAGGTACCATTTGGAGTTTGTTTACATTCAACATTGGGTCTATCGTCCCTTTACACTTTGCATTAGAATAAAAGTTGTGGGTGATCAGATTGTATCCAATAGTGCTTAACAATATACAAGAACAGGTGTAAATGCCCCCAAAGCACATTGAGGACGGATTGTGATCCGATTGGCCAAACCACCTCCGGAGTTTAGCAATGGAGAGCGCTATGAAGCCTGTTATTTAGAACACTTATCTCGTCTGGCCTGGGAACGCCAAGGGTTCCCCAAATAGGCTTCAGGCCAAGTCTTCCTTTCACGTGCGCCGCTCGTTGTTTACGGTGCGATTAGCAACTTGAGATGCAAGAGTTGGAGTTCAGAGACGACGTTTACGACCGGATTATTTCCCAAGTAGCCAGTTTACGAGCTAATTTCAAACCAATAAAAAGCAAAATCAGTGGTGGGTTCCCAGATTTACTTTCTGCCAAGGTGTTCCGCCTCATTGGCTCTCCACACGGACGGTTAACCTGCATACCCTGCTTGAACCCTGCTGTCTGGTCTGTCGGCCCCTCACCATCTGCAGTTTTGTTTTTCATCTCCACCTAGCATGAGTGGGTGGTGGCTTCATGGGGCTGATGGCTGCCCTGTGCTCACAGGGGGATCCGATGATTCAGTGGAGACCAAAGGGCGAGCCAGGATTTACAAGAGGAAACGTGTGAGAGGAGCACAGTGAGCTGTAAAACTGGGCAGGAACACCCCGCGGGTGTGCGTAGATGCTATTTCAGATTAGCATTTAGTGCACCACTGACCTTATAGTATCTTCAGACCTCTGCATACCCACAGACAGAGTAAACTGCCCTTCTTCTTACCAGTGTTGTGGCATAATGTCGAGATGGCTGGAGTCAGGAGGGTCGATGAGGAAGGTGATGCAGTATTTTAGAAGAAGGAACAGGACACATTTTGGGATAAAACCCTGAGAAGGTTTAACATAAGAGGGTAGGGAACCATGTTCAGCCTGAGACTCTAAGTGAGCTGAGTTCATACATTTAGAAAAATCTCTCCAAAAAGCCTTTTTTTATGAATGCAGATATATTACATGCATGTAATTTGTCAGTTTCTCTCAGGGATGATTGATTAATTGATGTGTTGATCAACTTCAAATGTGAAGATTTGCTGCTTTTCAGTCATATCGGAATCAGAAAAGTACCTTACATGCACAAGGAATTTGGCTTGGTG
This sequence comes from Ophiodon elongatus, assembly GCA_016806645.1. Classification (NCBI taxonomy): domain Eukaryota; kingdom Metazoa; phylum Chordata; class Actinopteri; order Perciformes; family Hexagrammidae; genus Ophiodon; species Ophiodon elongatus. Next base: position 460,226 of record JACSYO010000396.1, on the reverse strand, counting down.
ATTGGTGCGTTACAATAAACACAGTGCAATAGTCAGACATAATTTAAATTATTACAAACTGAATATCTTTGGTTTATGGATTAGTGATAAAACAAGACATTTAAGGACATCACCTTGGTTACCAGAGTGGTGATGGACCAGATGGAGGATTTTCTGGCATTTTATAGACTACAACAAAGTGCATTGTCAACAGATTGATTTATGGATAATATGGATATTTGCACCCCTATACTGTGTAGAATAAAGAATACAAATAGCGAGTGACGAACAGAGCTACTTCAAGCTACCTGTCCCCCTCCTGCTTCCCATCTTTATGCTAAGCTAAGCTAATTGTCTTCTAACTCCAGCTCCATGCTTGTCACACAGACATTATGATGGCTTACATCTTCTCATCTCACCATCGGCAAGAAGCCAATAAGCGCGTTAACAAAAATGTTCTTCATTGAAGTTGCAGCGTGTCTGGAGGCTTTCTGGAGCGCTCGGTGCTGGTAGATAGGGCGAATCCTCACGCGTCAGCCCCGATTCTTCCTCTCTGCCAGGGAGACGCTTTAGTCACTGCTTTAGATCATCTGAAAGAAGAGCTTGATGATGATCACTGATGGACGAAGGAGGACGGACTCATTTCGTGGTACACTGCGGACCGGAGAGGCCATTACCTTGAATTTATGTATGGCTGTGACAAACCTCCTGCTCCCTGCTTGAGAACCTTTATCAGTTATTTGAGGAATAATAACCAACTGCTGCTTTGATGTATTAATATACACTTGCCTGTACAGTATATTAGCTCTACACCAAGCTGTGATCAGATTGCTGTGTGTGGGCGCAGCAGAATGAGGACGCATCAATATTTTGAGCTTCCATCAACAGATCTACATGCTGTTATTCCTCTGTCGTAAAGTAGACTCCATCGTTACCATCAGAAACCCACTTGACACAATGCATCAAATTCAAACAGAAGTCCAGATCAACCAGGACAGACCAAGCATGTCAAGCACATGACTGAGTTAGGTATATTATTTATGACACAGCAGAATTGATTCAAACCTTCCCAAACATGACGTCGTACTGTTCCCCAAATCCACCAGTGACTGCGTCTGCAGTGATCCTCCTCCAGCTGCAGGTCTGTGAGGAGCTGAGTGCTCTGCCTCCGCCGTGGATAGCAGAGAGGCATTGTCAGTGTTGCCACGGTTACCTCATAGCAACAGGCACTGCTTTGGGGGGCTGATATAGATATAAGGAAGTTGCTTATATATCAGGATTATCTTTACTGTCTTCACAGAATTGGAATAGCTGTTGTGGGGCAATGTCTGTGTTTTTGGGCTGAAGGTGTCGACGTGTGTGTGTGTGTGTGTATTGCAGAATGAGCATTTAGATGCTGAAGTATCTTTTAAAATGATGGGCTTGTGAGATGGAAAATCCCTCCCTTCAACATTTACACAATCATGGCACATTAAGCAAATGATAGCTGGATTCAACTTGACATTTTACTTTTTTCTTTTACATCCCTTCACCCCTGGTGCTTCTGAACGTTAGACTGACAACACATTGTACCATTTTAGATAGGGTTATAATTAAACATTTATTTCTGATTTTTCTTAACTCTACTGTGGCAGTTGATTCATAGGCTTTTATATTCATATATCATTTAGCCCCTTTACGCCTCGCATTAAAATGTGTTTCAGGTGATCGCATTGCAATCCGATAGTGCTTGACCACATGCAGGTACGGGTGAGCTTCCACCCACAAAGCCCTGAGGACTGGTGGTGCTCTCCAGCGGTGATCAGGTCTTTGCACATTGCGAGAGAGAGAGAGAGAGAGAGAGAGAGAGAGAATAGCTGTCAGCTGCTCAGGTCCCGGCTCTCCTAATGAACCCTGTAATTAGAGGTCTGAGTGAACCTGGACTTGTTTCATGGTTCCCTCTGTTCTCTCAGTAAGTAATTTCTTTAAGTACAGGCAGTCGTTTTAAAAGACTTACATTCCTGGATCCGGTTCCGAGGCCGTGCTAGACGAGCTGCTCTATTCTGCTCTAGCTGCAGCTCGTCTAGCTCTTTATTTGCAGCACTCTACCAGATTGCCCATCAATAGTCCCGTTGAGACCCTACTGAGGCTCGTATAACCTGCAAGAAGGTGCTTGGTGTAAAGAAAGAGCCCCCTCTCGCCAAACATGCGAGATATTTCACTTCAATATTAGACAGGTTAGCTAATCAAGCTACCACAACCGACGAGCTACTAGAAGAGTGTAGTTTCAGATGAAGGGAGGGGTGGGCTAGTTGTCTTAAGTCATTTTTGATTGGATAAATGTATGTATATGCCCCAGAGTGCAGAATGAGTCATCAAAAGTAAAAGAGGTAAAGATGGACACAGGATATGGAAAGTGCATGTTTTTTCAGTGTGTCCAGAGAGCTGATTGAAATCCAGAGAGATCTGAAATGGATTAACCCTTTTTACTTTTCTACCAGCCCATTCTGTCGTCACATCAATGTGCTACTGTACAATGTCCGTGTCCCTCGGCTTTCCCTGTCGTCTTCCTTGAAGAAGGCTGTACTTCCTGTTAGATCTCATGTTGAGGCCCATTGGCCCCATGTGGTGCTCCACTGGAGCGTCTGACCTGCTGTTAGGAACCCTCTCGTGGTGGATCTTTCTTCTCGAGCCAAAAGAACCAGTTCTGCTGCAGAGACCACAAATGACCCCTCGCTACGTCCCGCCCCTCGACGCAGACTGGCCAGTCAGAGCGTAGCATTGGCCAGCTCTGGTCAGCGTCCGTCAATCATCCGGCTCTGCTCCATCCACTCTCATGCGATTCTGTCCGGTCTTGGATGGAGGATGGTCTTGGTTAGAGGATGCGTAATAGGGGTACTCTGGAGGCTTTAGATTCTATCTTTATCTTTTCACATCCTGGATACATCCCTCAAACACAGTTTGTAGTCTGCTTCTGTCTGCTTCGCTCTGACAACCAACATTTAATTAAAAATGTCTTCAGGGAGTGTAGTTAGTGACAGTATGGGCTCCAGTCCTGTCTGGGAGCCAAAACCGACACCATGCTGCTGGAGGCCCAGGCCTGCTGGAGAAAAGGGAGGCACGAGGGAACCAGGACTGAGAAGGGCCGACCCTGTTTTCTAAAGGGAACGTGGTGCTCGGAAACACGACCACTTTAGTCCACTTTTGACTTACTGCCACCTCCAAACCAACTGCTATTACCTCGGGAGAGAAGTGACTGCATTGATGTGTGCTGACAGTGGAACCCCGGTTCTTAGATTAGCTTTTCAGAGTGTCTGTGCCTGTTGCTGTGTGCTTGTCATTTTCACTCTCTGGCCGCATGGCTTCCTGCCTCTGCTTTCCAGATAACTGCTTTTATGCCATAAAAGTGTGATTCGCTTTGGCAAGTCCTCTATACACACACACACACACACACACACACACACTAGCATCCTCACAATGGGACTCTCTCCGTGCCGCTGTCGGTGCAATAACGCGCCTTCGCTGATGAGCTGGCGAGGGCGGTGGAGAAGGAAAGGAGAGCGAGGCAGATCAAAAGAGAAAGGGGAGAGACGTTTGGAAAAGCTCTTCAGACTCTTGACAGAGCGCCGACGAGAACCAGGGACTTTAAAGTGGAACCGTAGTGAAGAAAATGATTATGATGCACATAATAACCATGATGATTCTCACTCGTGAAAATGTACAAAACTTTTCATCCTCAACTTAAATTGTGATGTCAATTTAATGCAAGACAACGTATAACAAATAACTACGAACAAAGTCAATAAGCATCTTATGCTTATGAGGAAGAAGTCTAGAAGAAGAAAACCTCAATTTGACTGAAGCAGACAGCAACCTAAGCACTAAGCCGATGCATTAGTGTCTGAAACTTGCATTCTCTCTCCTGTCCACCAGGGGGCGACTCCTCTGGTTGTATAGAAGTCAAAGCTTCATGTGTTAAAGCTGCATTCTCTCTCCTGACCACCAGGGGGCGACTCCTCTGGTTGTATAGAAGTCTATAGAAAATGACTCTACTTCTCTCTTGATTTATTCCCTCAGTAAACATTGTAAACATGAGTTTATGTCTCAATCTCTAGTTTCAAGTCTTCTTCAATACAGCATGATGTTCATTTAGTAAATTATGGTCCATTTAGAGTCAGACAGACCATAATGCAGGGGATGCTTTAGGGCGGGGCTACAAGGTGATTGACAGACGTAAACTGCGTCTCTACGTCACTCCTCCTCACTCCAAATATGGTCACTTCTGTTCATTGGTTAGAAAAAAAACATGGCCAACATTTATTTTCAAAAGGAGTTCGCGTTTCTGAGCTTTCGCACCACCAGTAAAGGCATCAACCAATCACTTAATGGACACAACAACACGGAGGCCCCTAGTCCGGACGGAGAGGAGACCTTTATTACTCCTTTCAACTTGACAAAGGCAGCCCGGACCAGATCCCCTTCTTCCGGTCTTACCTTTCACAATAAAAGCCCGAGACATATAGTGTATCTGTTTACCAGAGAACTAAAATGCACTGAATCTAAAGGAACCTTTTATTTACAAAAGTGATGCAACGGTCACCGATTTGCATCGCTGCTGCTGCTATGATGCAAAACATTCAGCAGAGTATTCTGCACATTCCAGATGTGTAGAGGCTTTTAAACTTTAAAAGAAATCACCAAAAACTCTTATCATGATGATGTGTCTTCTTTTCCAGTGCCTGGCTGTGTGGGAGTCCTTCCTCCTGTCTCAGAGAGTGGAGCCCGGTGAGCAGAGAGACGGGGAAGACGGCTCCTAAAGTGTGGAGACGATGGAACCGCCTCACCAGCAGACTGTCCGTTGTCTCGCCAACGCATCCAAATATAGACTCTGAACCGATCCCCACTCACTCAGACGTGCACCATGTACGAAACAAGCGCTCTCTTTCTTTTTCTTTCTTTCTTGGCCAAAGAAGTAAATCCCATCCCACCATTCCAGTGAGGATTCACTAAAACCAACCCTGTGATCCAAGTATCCACTTTGTGGCGTTTACAGTCCACCGTGTGCGTTGCCAAAAGCTAGAAGAAGGCTCGCGGCTCTTCTGGCTCCGCTGCTTTGTTGTGCATTATCTTTGGTAGAAACAGGAACTGTAGTCTGTAGATGACATCGGGACACAATGTCAATATTTCCCCCCATTTTTAGGGCGTGCACTCCACTAATTGGAATTTTCCAACAGGAAGTTGTACTCAACTGAAAAAGTAAGAGTGGTAAACTCTCGTGCCAAGTTCCATGTTTAAGGAGTCTGAAATGTCCAAAGTAATGTCACTAATTGTATGCATTTGAAACCATGAATCCATACTCAATGTGTTATAAACTGCTTATACCACTGTTTGTTTGTTTTTTGCATGGATCATAGTGTATTATATTCTTATAGTTTATGAAATACATAATAATTTGTTTAATCCATTGTTATAACTGTAATAATGTGATTATGGGTTACTCTAAAGGGGAACAACGGCCATTTAAAACATTGATATGATTCTGGAGGCGTTATAATATGGTAAAGAAATACTGCAACCTGCTCATGTTGCTCACTGCGAGGCACCAAACACCACCAAAGAGGATTTGACCGCCCCAGGAGGAGCGTTAGCTAACCCAGCTAGGTCCGAAGGCTATTCCACTACCCAGCATGCTCCTGGCTAAGGTTTTTTTTTTATTTATTCAATAATTGCACAATTACAATTTCATAAATTGTCAATACCAAATGGCAAAAAACATTTAAATACAGTCAAACTAACAAGCCAGGGGGGCAACCGCAGAGAGAAAGAAAAAGACAGAAACAAAGCATAAAATAAAAATAAAAATAAAAAGAGGACACCAAGGCACAGACTCTGATTGTATAATTACAAACATAAATCATAGGCAACGCATGCCGCTACTGTTCTCATGGCCTGTTTGTTGGAACAGCCTTTAAGAGTTTTAATATACAATTAAAATTCTTTGTAAAAAACACAAAAAATAGGTCTTTGGCTTGTAAATTTACACTTGTGAATATAGAATTTAGCAAAAATAATCAATAAATTTATGATATACACCCTTTCCTCAAATTTTCTGTCATAGCTAAAGAATCCCAAAATAATGTTTTCATGAAATAATGAATTAGCTAAGATCCAGTTGCAGGAAAACGAGATGGATTAAAATATGAATTCAGACTAACCCAACTCAATGTTTTAAAAATGGCTGTTCCATTGCTTGCTTAAGTAAAGTCAAAAATATAAGGAAATCAATGCAATAACAACACATACAATTTTGTAAAATTAATGAATTTGTTTAACAGGTCTTAAAAGAAACTAAAAAAATGTAACAACTGAATGATGGACATTTACATTTCACGTAAGTGAATTAAATTCTATATAGTATCTAAAACAATTATACTTTACGTGTATATTCATACAGTGCTATGAGTACATTATAACGCGTAAGTATAAGTTTATAATGCATTATAAAAATGAGCTTACGTAAAAAGTGACCAGCAAGTATGAAGTATTATGATACTTGATCGTATAAATCATTATGAAATGCTTATGGATATTTTGAAGTGCTGATAACTGTGTGTGCTATAAGCAGATTATAAGTATGTTTATAACACATTAGATGGTATTGATGGTTCCAAGGTACTTATCTGTGTATTGAGTGTGAAAGTTCATTCTACCATAGTTTGACAATAACTTCCATAAAGCTCCACTGAGTGACGTCTGGCTGTACGTTGTGTAAAGCGGCTCAGGACCCGCAGCTCGGTTCCCTCTGAACACCAGGACGCTTTGAGACGCAGATGATCCAAAAAAATCAAGTCCCATCTCTTTTCCTAACAACTTTTCCTTGACGACCAAATGGTGCGTCACTTTAAATGTTGCTGCCTCAAGGAATTTTGGGAGGACATTCCCTCCTTTCCTTTGGTGGAGGATGGTCCAGTGTTCCCTCAGCTCAAGGAGATACAGAAGGAGGGATTAAAGCACCTTTCCTTTGGTGGAGGATGGTCCAGTGTTCCCTCAGCTCAAGGAGATACAGAAGGAGGGATTAAAGCACCTTTCCTTTGGTGGAGGATGGTCCAGTGTTCCCTCAGCTCAAGGAGATACAGAAGGAGGGATTAAAGCACCTTTCCTTGGCGTCTAGAGAGTTCGAACGGCTCATCACGGCTGCCACATAGATTCTTCTGGGTCATTTTACTCATTTAATGTCTTCACCAGAACAGATTCTTAGACCACAGCCTTGGTTTGAACAAGAGGTCAGAGGTCAGACTACAAGAGAGCAGCCTGACGAGGGTCTGATCCAACTGACGGCGGCTGTTGGGAATGAAAATGATACCCGGGCACAACGTCTCGTCTGTCTGACAACCTCTACCATGTGTTCCGTGTCATTTGACCAATGAGAGCCGGAGCTCGTTCAGACTGCTCTCTCACTGACGTTTTGGAGAAGAGGAAGAGGAGGAAGTTAGTTTCAGTGAACCTGAAGCCCCTCCCCCAGTCCGTGTCCACGTGTCCTCTGGTGAGGCGCTGAACCAGACTGCGTACGGACGGGTGTGATTGTGAATTAAAATGCGTCCTGGTGAGCAGGTGGAACCCTGGTAGGAGCACCGGAGAGGAGCTCTACAAACACGAGTCCACTTCATAATTCACGAATCCCTGTTAACGCGCAGCAACATGGAGAGCGTATGTAACGTTAGTCCAAACAGCGACACAGACACGCTTCTCTTCAGGCTACATGGTTTTTACTACATTGCTACACGGATGTTCACGTTTCAACCAACTCACAGAACTTTGGATCGCCCCGATCTGAAACCGTCACCGTCTCAAATATTCTGATTCTTGCCGTAAATGATCAAATGCTCTTATTAAAAATATGAATAAGAATAAGAATGATGATTTCATAGGCATGCCTTTGTCTGTAAGCCAGCTTGTGTCTTGCATCCATAATGTATGTTCTCATTAGTGTACTGAAGAGGAATCAGCCAGGGCGCATTGCTTTGTAAAGACGAGACAATAAAAGATCAAATCATAACACTGCATTGAGAATACACACAGTACTGCTGGTCTCAACTCTGAGCAGAGGAGCCTCAAAAGCTTTGTGAAATAATAATTCAGAATGTTTGGTTGTTTGTGCAGACGAGAGATTTCACGTTTACGTCTGACGGAGACGAGCTGCGTCTGCAGCGTCTCTGTAACGGAATGCTTAAATTATCTTTTTGCCTCTTTATTGCTTTTTATCATTTTTGAATTATGTGAAAGAAAAAGTATGAATAAAATGGATTCTGAGGTGTTGAGATACTAATAAAGACAAAGCCTCTCACTACACACTGGTGTGGCTCCTGTTTGGAGGGGGGGGGGGGGCTTTGAAGAGGTCTGCAGATGCCTTAGTCCGCCATGACAGGGACAACCCTGATGCTGAGACTCTATCAGGTGCTGTAATGTGAAACTATTCTATGTAAGCAGCGAAGATGCAGGAGGTCCGTCCTTCGGCGATAGAGGAGACGATGAAAAGGAACCAAAGTGTTGAGCATCGCACCTTCAATCCTCAAATACAGAGACATCCGTTGTGTCTGCCAGGCAGCAGAGGATGTGTGGGATTGGCCCTTCTACGGTCTGCAGGATGCTGTTGGAGCTGTTCCTTCTACAGAGGGAGGCCAGTCGTCATCGAGATCCATCACTGTGGGCAGTGGTGTATTATTATGATGACTCGCCTGGAATTATCCTGGAAGTGTAGGAACATAATGTCAAAATCAAGTGCATGGACAGAACCAGCAGGTAGGACCTGAACAAGTTCTCCTGGCCCCGATAGAAGACGTGAAGTGGTGCGGATGATCGGATCACGTGCTCGTAGCCAGAGCCTGCTGCTGTGAACAAGAGGCAGGTTACAATCGGGGGGAAACATGTTTCAAGTTGTTCACCTCTCTCCGAGGAAATAAAGTTGTGTTCTATTTCATCCTTACTGACCGCCAGAGGCAGTGCTTAACACTGGATATCTTCCGTCTCGCGCACGCGCAGGTCGAGTCTTTATATCAACAAAGTCACCTGTGACCTCGGATGACCCCCAGCCGGGTAAAGTTCCGGCGTCATCCTGAGATCAGTCCTTTTTCATCTTCTCGCTACGCAGGCTAACTACTATCGTAGCATTAGCTGAAGCTAAATTCGTCTGAGGTTAGACGTCAGGAGTTTGTCGCCGGTAGCCTTGTGACCACCGGTCGGAGTCGCGGGTCTCTCGCCCTCCAAAGGAAGCTGTCCCTCTTACCGTTCGGACCATCGAGCCGGACCGGCGCACCCACCTTCGGTCATCACCGGTGGAAACCTCAACGGGTGAGATCGTTTACATTGTTTCCTATAACAGGATCCCACGGTTGGCGGAGCGCTCTCGCTAATTGAGTGGCGTGCTAACGGGAGCGTGTCCGCTCGGTGGTGAGACGCTACACTGACGCGGCCTGCTTTCAGTGAGCTGAGCAGCTGATTCTGACAGCTACCAGCTAACTACCTTACTAGCAGCTACCAGCTAACTACCTTACTAGCAGCTACCAGCTAACTACCTTACTAGCAGCTACCTTTACTAGTGAAGAGAGCGGCCTCGCTCTTCTCTCCTCTCACTGAACTGACTGTTCTGACCGGTTTTGCACAGGACCTGTTGCCATAGTAGCAGAGTGCTCAAGCTTACTGGTAGGACACCAACAATCACAGCTACCCTACTAGTGAAGAGTGTCCTCGCTCCCCTCTCACTGGACAAGACTGTTTTCTGACCTGTTGTTTCACAGTAGCAGAGTGCTCTCGCTCAGGCTTACTGTTGGGACACCAACAATCACAGCTACCCTATTAGTGAAGAGTGTCCCTGCTCCCCTCTCACTGACTGTTCCCTGCCTGTTCTCTAGCAGTCAGCAGAGCGCCCCCGCTCAGACTGACTTAGCCCGCATCAATTAGTGTGGCAGGGTCCCGCCAGAGTCGTGGCTAGGTTTAACTCTGATGGCTGTAGGATCTGTGTGGCTCCTCTCCAGCCTGAAGACGGCCATGACCTTTGCCCCTCTTGTCTTGGCCTCGCGCATCTGAGGGAGGGCCTCTCGGAGAACCCGTGCATGAACTGCGGCATTATGCCTCACGCAGTAAGGGCTGCTAGACTGGCCGAGGTGGAACACCTGATGGGTGAGGTTAACCTCCCCCCGTCAGGGCATCCGCATCCAGCCCAACTTACCTGTCTTTAAACGGTAGGAGCTGCAGGGGCTCCCTCCAAGAGGGCTAAGCCCGGCATGCTGGCTTCTAGAGTGGATCTGCTGACTGCCGAGGTAGCTCAGATGAAGTCTCTTCTCCTGACCCTCCACCCTAGTGGAACCTCCACCGGCTAATGCTTTCTTCAGGCGCGTTCCCGCCCCTGCCACCTTTTCTGTTCCTCCCTCCAAAGAATACCCTCGACCCCAATGTCGGGTCACAGACGACCTGCTTTCCCGGATGTTACGACACAGCAGCGCGCATGGGCCGTATTGGTAACTCCCTCTCCCATCTCATGCTTGCCCTCTCAGCTTCCCTGTAGCAGGCTACTTTCGAGGCTTCTGCCACCAGCTTCAGTGATGCTTCACTGCAGGCGTTTGCACTTATATCGAGTGAACTTGGGCGCCAGATGTCCACTCTGGGTTAGACTCGCTGCCAGGTTTGGCTGGCGCAGTCACCCTTGTCAGACATGTCGGAGGACCCCCCCTCTGTACTGTCCCAGTTGAACCTGGAGAGATGTTCGGCCCGCCCCCAAAGCCTTTTCGAGGCAGGGGGGCCAGGAACCGAGGTCTCTGGGTCGGCTGTCGGTTATTTCGCCCAGCAGCATATCAGCTACTGGGCAGCTCGCGCTTCAGACCCCTGGATGGTTTCCAAGAAGCCCTAACTCAGGGGTACAAGCCTCAATTCTGATGCCGGACTTCAGCCGGGTCAAGATGACCAGCATCACCGACCCGGCAAAAGCCTGAGCCAGGAGCCAGCTGCGCTCCTGGCCAAAGGTGCCATCGAGGTGGTGGACCCCCTGTCAAAGCGGGGGGTTCTACTCAACCTACTTCCTCGTAAGGAAGAAAGGCGGTGGACTGCGCCCAGTCCTGGATCTGAGGGGACTTCGGTTCCTGAAAGTCTTACCGTTTCACATGCTGAGCACAGCAGATGTGCTGTCTCCAGAGGAGACTGGTTCACGTCTGTCGACTTGAAGGATGTCTATTCCCACTGTGCCTCACCACAGAGTTCCTTCGTTTCGCCTTCCAAGGCCGTTACTTTCAGTTCAGGGGGCTTCCATTCGGACTCTCCCTCTCCCCACGAGTATTCACAAGTTGCATTGCTGCTGCCCCCCCTCCCCCCCAAAACTCAGGGCATGAAGATACTCCCGTACCTGGACGATTGGCTGATTTATGCGCCATCCTGGTTTCAGGCTGCACAGGGCACTGCTTGCCTTCTCTCTCATGTGGCCTTGTTGGGCCTCAGGGTAAACATGGAGAAGAGCTCTCTGAGCCCTTCTCAGAGCATAACCTTCATCGGTGTAGCTCTGAGTGCGGTCACCATGAGGGCCTGTCCATTTCCCCAGCATGCGGACAACATCCTCCACAGCCTTTCCCCCTTCCGAGGGGGCAGGCGGATGCCCTACATCCTCTTCCTTTGCCTATTGGGCAAATTGACGGCTGCCTGGTCTGCTCAGGACCGCACGGAGCATGTTAATGTTCCGGCGCTACGGGCTGTGCCCCTAGCGCTCAAACATTTCCTGCCATACTCTGGAGGAAAGCATGTACTTGTTCGGTCGGGCAACACCACGGCCGTGTTCCACAGAAACCATCAGGGGGGCACCAGGTCTGCAAGGCTGCTACGGGTGTCCCGTGCCCTTCTGACTTGGGCAGCCCCTCGCCTGACCAGCATTCGGGCAAGGTATCTACCAGGAGAACGGAACCAGGTCGCAGATTCTCTCTCCAGGCACAAGCCTCCATCAGGGGAGTGGCGGCTCCACCCAGAGGTGGTGCACAGCACCTGGGATCTCTAGAGGCGACTGTCTACGTGACCGGTGGTTCGATCCCCAGCTCCGCTAGTCTATGCCAATGTGTCCTTGGGCAAGATACTTAGACCTTGGCACCTAAGCAGCACCTTGCATGGTAGCCACTGTCATCAGTATATGATGAATGCACTCATTGTAAGTCGCTTTGGGTAAAAGCATCAGCTAAATGTAAGGTAATGTCTCTTCAGCAGGGCAGAGGTAGATCTCTTTGCCTCGGAGATGTCGACTCACTGGTTCTCCTTGATGGAGAGTACCAGTCCTCTGGGTCAAGATGCCCTGGCTCACATGTGGCCAGAGGGTCTTCTTTATGCCTTTCCCCCATTTCCTCTGATCTTGCCAACGCTTATCAGAGTTCTTCAACAGGGCCACAGACTTCTGCTGGTGGCCCCTTTATGACCAGCCAGGACTTGGTTCTCCCTGTTGCACAGACTCTTCCGCGGGACGCCATGGCGCCTCCCCGGCAGGAGGGACCTCCTGTCACAGCTAGGGGGTCGGATCTGGCATCCCATTCCCAGCCGCCTTCAACTGTGGGTCTGCTGCCGGCTGCTGAGTGGCTGCACTGAAGCAGTTAGGATTATTCTGAATGCCAGAGCACCATCTACCCGTCTGCAGTACGAGTGCAGGTGGAGGCTGTTTTCCGACTGGTGTGCGGTTCACAACAGAGACCCAGTACAGTGCCCTGTGCCTGCCGTACTCGAGTTTCTGCAGTCCCTCCTAGATAAGGGCCGGTCTCCCTCTACCCTGAGGGTGTACGTGGCCGCTATTTCTTGGCAGCATGCTAAGGTCGGCAATGACACGGTAGGGAGCCACAGACTGGTGTCCCTCTTCTTAAAAGGGGCTCGGCGGCTGCGCGCCCCGATGGCCCCCGCATGGGACTTACCTGTGGTGCTGGACACCCTATGCTCGCCTCCCTTTGGCAGAGCTGAGATGGCTGCCGGCGAAGAATGCTTTTCTCCTGGCCATCACTTCGGCAAATCGAGTAGGCGAGCTACACGCCCTGTCAGTGAGTGAATCGTGTCTGAGGTGGAACCCAGATGGCTCGGGTGTCACACTGTGGCCCAACGCAGCATTTCTCCCGAAGGTGCTGAAACGCTCGTATCTCAACCAGCCTATTCAGCTTGCACAGTTTGACCCCCCCCCACCAGGTGAGGAGAGGTCAAGGCTACTGTGCCCGGTGCGGGCCCTCAGAGCTTATGTGGAAGCTACCGCAGTCATACGGCGGTCTGAGCAGCTCTTCATCTGCTACAGCGGACCTAAAAAGGGCTGTGCCCTTTCAAAACAGCGCCTATCCCACTGGATAGTGGTCATTGCCCGTGTATACAAAGTGAACGGCCGTGCTCTGCCATCCGGAGTGAAGGGCCATTCTACCAGGAGTGTCTCCACATCATGGGCGACCCTGAAAGGCGTGCCCGTGGAGGATATATGTGCTGCAGCCTCATGGGCATCACCGAGCACATTCACCAGACACACTACAGAGTGAATGTTGCCGCCCCTCACCCACTGGGTGTGGTTCTTCGGCCGAGTTCCTCTACTTAAGCCGTACGAGGTAGGTACTTGGGATTCCTCGCGACTCTGTTGATATAAGTCTCCAGTGTTAAGCACTGCCTCTGGCGGTCATCCAGGATTCATAGAACCGTACTTACCGTTGTAACTCTCGTTTTAAGCTATTTCTGAGGCTGACGTTCTGTAATGTTAACTTGCACTCACTAATTGTTCTCGGGTTACAGTTTGGTCTTGGCACTCCAATGTTTTCAACTTCAAAAAGAATTACATGGCAGTTTTAAAATGCGTTGTTTGAAACATGAATTGAAATTAGATGGAAAATACTGTCTTATGTCACGAACACCAACACGATATTGGTGTTATGTTGCATCACTGGTGTTACATGTTTTTTAAGATATGTGATATTATAGATGTATTTGTTTTACTTTCTAGCAGTCTGTGTGTTGATAGGTGATGTATTGGTACGTTCATATTTTCCAAGTATCTAATAATTTTTGTTTGAATATTCCTCGATTGTTGGTTTGGCAGAAAAAAAACATTGAACATCAAAACATGTAAATGATCAAATATTCTTTCTTGGTCTCATCATTCCACCGCTGTGCCTTTTTTAGCACCAAGCTTAAGGCCTCAGTCCAGCTCCTTCACATATGTGGTCTTCATGTACATGAAGGGAACTGTTAGTCCTGAGAGGGGCCTGGACCAGCGGCTGAATTGACAATAGGAGACAGTCCTGGCTGAGGCGGGAAAGCTTTTAGCATTAAGCAAAAAGTGGCACGGACAGTGCAGCTGTACATGCTACCACTAAGTAGGTTATCCTACACACTTAATCACATTAAGTATTAAAGAGGGTATCTAAATAAAGCAGTGCCTTGAAAATTAGGCCCTCCACAAGCGCTTGTTCCTAATGCAGTGGGGAATACAAGCGGGGGGAGGAGGGGGGGAGAACACGTGTCTTCTACATGTACACACAGCGGAGCTGAAGGCTTTGTATTCACCGTGCCCTGCGTGACGGTCTCCGTAGGGAGGAGGGGGAGGGGGGGGGGGAGATTATTTGTATAGAGGTAAATTGTTTGCACCAGATTTTTCTACGCCTACTGGCTGTTAATTAGTTGACATGTAAAGGCACAAGCGCTCTTGTGATATGTTCTGTATGATGATGAGTTATTACTGACCCAAACCAACAATGAAGGTATTGTCAACGCCACATCAATCATATCACAAAAACTGCCTTCTTTCATTTTAAAACCTCCGCCCGTCTACGCCCCTCTCCTCCTCTCTCCTCTTCAGCCACTGGAACACTCCTCCTCGTCTTCATCACCTCTCGACTGGACTACTGCAGCAGCCTCGTCTACAGCACATCCACCAAGATTATCAACAAACTACAAAACATCCAGAACACAGCTGCCCGTCTGCTGCTCCCCCCCCCCCCCCCTCCACCAGAACCGAGATCATACGAAGCCCTCCATGACCCTGAACCCCTTCATACCTTTCAGACCTCCTGCACCGACACACTCCCAACACCAACCTCCTGACCCCCCTACTCTGTCCAAGCATCGGATCTGGGTGGACAGGGCCTTCTCCATCGCTGCCCTGCCCCCCCCCCTCCGTAACTCTCTCCCCAGCACCTCAGACATTCTGCGTCACTCGCCACTTTCAAAACTGCCCTTAAATCTAATTTATTGAAATCTGCTATTAACCTGCGATGCTAGTTAAGTATGTGTTTGTTCGGTTTCTTACTGTTCTGTAATCTCTCTTTATATTGTTTTTGTTTATGTAAAATTCCTTCGAGTACCTTAAAAGTGTTTGTTGTTATTATTGTGTGTATCCTTTGTGTCTGTAGACTCCAAAGTGAAGTCTCTCACTCCGCTGCTCCACTGCTGTTACAATGAGCCACTGTTGCATTGTTACATGTTCCCCTATTACCATGAACACAGTTTATTTTGGATCAAGCTCTCTAGAGTGTAAATTGTTTCCTTTTTGCGTAACGTTCCAGCTCTTTTAGGAAATTCTCATGATTTCTTTCGTATGAAGTCAATACTTTCCGGAAGAATCTGATTCATAATTGCACAAAGTGGGCAATTTGAAGTCGCATGGGTTTCAATTGTTATTAGAGCAAACAAATGAACTAACACATGAATAGCTGTACAGTGTCTTAATGTTTCATCCCTCACACTATCTATTTAAACTCATTTAGGATTTATTATGTTCAAAATTGTAACCCAAGGCGTCAGTCAGAAAATACTGGCAAACCTCTGCTTAATGAAAATGTGTCATTGCCCATGTTTCTGGAATTCCTCTTTACTCTGGGACCTCGGAAATTACATTTGACAAAGATTCTCCAAATAACTTGTTTTGTATCGCAAATACATGAATTGGTCTTACGTCAATTTACTAAAAAATCCAAAATGTGGAGTAGATAAAAAGCTGTTGGTTACACGGCTTGAGAGACAATCATTGAACTTGTTGTGTTAGCCTGTGCAGGTCTGCATACGTCTTCAAAGCAGGCAAAGCCATCTCAGTCAGGCCTTTCAATGCAGTCAGTCGGTTGAGGGTCCTGACTGGTTTCCCATCAATTGTTGGGTGTGTGAGTTGAGGGAAGTATCCTCTGAATGCTCATAAACATGTGGACCCAATCATCCAGAGGGACAGAAACCCCCAACCACATTGTCCAGCGCTTACTGGGGAACCCCAAGTTTTCCCAGGCCAGACGAGATTCATAATCTCGGAGGCATCCATGAGGTATCCTGATCAGATGGCCGAACCCCCTTAGCTGGCTCCTTTGACGTGAAGCAGCAGGGGCTCTACTCCGACCCCCCCCTCGGGATGTCTGAGCCCCACACCCTATTAGGGCGAAGGAAGCTCATTTGGTTCTCTCGGTCGCAACATAAAGCTCATGAACACAGGTGAGGGTTTGACCCTAGATGGACTGGTAAATCTGAAGCAACGCCCGCATCGCTGCTGACCCTGCATTGAACCACCTCGTGAACGAGACCCTGAGCTGCTTGAACTCCCTTGCTTGGGGCAGTGACTTACTCCCAGCCCAGAGGGCGAAATACAATGTTTTCTGGCACAGTCGGATGAACAGAAAGCAGGAAATGAATAATGAATCAGGAACAATGAACAGAAAGTGAATAAAGGTTCATGAGTCTGTGAGCAGTCCCCAACTGCAAACCTTAATTCTTCATGCAGAAGTATTGCTTTTGAAGGAACTGTTATGTTTCCATGAACTATTTCCTACTTAGACACAATGTCCTGAGGTGTACTAAATGCGTTGAAAACTTCTCCTTGCTCACAAAACATTTGAAGTGGCAATTCTTAAAATAAATGTAAACCTACATTGTTCATATCCATGTTTCATATCACCATCAACAACTTTAGTTAGTGGAGTAGTGTGGAACCTTTGGCAGGACTGAGTATTGCGTAACGCACATGAAACAGGGACCTACTCATAAAAGCATTGCTCTGTAGCGCTTCCAGTGGTCAAGAACTCCACCGAGGACCCTTCAAGTGCATCACTGAAGTGTTTTACCATTCTTCGGTAGACTGATTCTGATTTTGGATTGCATAGTTTGTGCTCAACACGTCTTTTTGTACTTCCTACATTAAAACAATTGCACAGACGTAAGAAGATGACTAAAGATTACAGGTGCCCTCTTCACAGCACTGGTCCAGTGAGGCTTCGCGGTTGGTTGGTCAGTGCCGTATGGTCTAGAGTAAATTGTAAATTTCAATAAACTTGATGCAATTTTTTTTTTAATGCGGCTGAAAATATGACAGCATTTTCCTCATTTCAGTGCTGGCGTCAGACAAAATGACGTGGGCGGGCGTTTGATTCCTGTGAGCAGGCCCCATGAAAACATCGTAGGCGGCATAGGTGAGTGTATTGATCAGGCTGCTTATACAACTATCAACCCGTCCTCCCCATCTGTACGTAGCATGTGCACGTCTGAATCTTGGCTGATGAGGAAACAACAGGGAAGTCAATGACGGCTAAATCTCAGTCAGTGAAAGTGCATTGCTGGACTGCAGCCTAGGGAATGAAGCGCGGCTATTTTCTGGGACTTATGTTTGAAATTATATTCGGGGTTACATTCAAAACGTTCAGGATTAAGCCTCGACAAACCTAACCCGGTGACACCGATGTCCGTAACCATAGTAACTGACTCCTGCACACAGGGAGAGATGGTAGAGACGCTGCAGCCGGAGGCGACGCTGACTGAGTTTACTCTGAGCAGGGAGACGCTTAAAGGGTCTGAAAAGTCTTTAAGTCCAGAGAGGAGGTCTCTAAATTGTAATATAAAAATATGATACTCCACACACACTAATATTGCAAGATAGTCGAATACAAAAGAAACGTTTGGCTAAAGCACATCCAATAACAACAATAATGACAATAATAAATCTTAACCCAAAAAATAATATAGTAACAATAATACTGATTTCTCTTTGGATGGGTGGGCCTTAGGACCTAATAATAGCATTTAATGCTCCAATGAAACATTGCAATATTACTATCACCACAGCAGGTTATTTTGTAATTTCCACTGGTATGAAATTGTGTACATAAAACAACTAAAGTGAAGATACACATTACCAGAACCCTGCACATTTTAAACGGCCCTCTGTAGGAAACCCCCCTCCTGAATTATTGCTCTTCTCCATTAAAACAACTTCTCGGAGCCTTCGGGCAGAAGGGCTCCCTTCAGGTGGAGAGAAGATTCATTAAAACAATCTTCATGGCTACAGCGTTGCCCTGGCAGAGAATGAATGTTCTGTTAGCATAGATGAAGCCAAATATGCTGGTACTGTATGCCATGCTTAGTGTGATGGAGTCAACCCAAGTATGGCAGCACCAAGGGCCCTCCTGAGGCCCCGCAGGCGTGGTTCTCCATGTCTGACACACACACACACACACATTATTAATGCATTTAACCATGCATGCCCTACTTCTTCTCCGTATGCTGCCAATTCGAGCAAGGCATATAGACTGTGACAATATGGTTTTTATGTCATTCCAATCCTGTCGCCTAGAAATTATGTTAATATACTAAAAGGCAAGAGCAATGTGTTATTGGGGAAGAAATGTATGCTGTCCACATTATCAACATAATGAGAGCAAAAAAAGCTCCTTCCCTTGCATTCAGAGATATTTAGTGACCAACGTTTTTGGTACATAGGCTTACCAAGACAAGGCAAGCATGTCTTGAATAGGTTGATAGACCCACGTGGACCAATCCCATCACACTACAAACATCTTTGGATCAATCAATCAGGAATCCTAATCATCACGTCATGATTATGTATATGTCTTGGTGTGGGTCTACCAACCTGATGAAGGTCCATGAAACAAAAGGTTGTCACTAAATATCTCTGAATAGAGTCGTTTTGTTCTATTTCGGTGGCCAAATGTATTCTCCTACGCACCTGTCAAACTACTGCTCTTTTTATTAACATAATAAGGAAATTGTAACAGGTTTGTGTTACCCCGATGATCGACTGGACCGGCAGATCTGGGGGTTGCTCATTTCCTTGCATGTGCTAACATGTGCAATTAAGGGGGCCCCACATTGGGCGCCAGTGTAACAGGTTTGTGTTACCCCGTGAGTTCCCCCCCCCCCAGCACAAAGACGCTTTGCAGACTGGACGTTGTTTATCAAAAGGCTTTATTTAAGCGCCTGGGCACTCGCTCTGGTGGTGCGCTCTCGGCCACGCCCCCGAGCGCACCTGCCGAGTCCGGCTTGTCTGTCGGTCCAATCGCAGCGTCTGTCCGTCGCTCTGCCAGCTTGTGTTCCTGCTCTCCCTCCCGCTCCTCCGACCCTACTGGGGTTCATATACGGGGGAAACACAATCACACAACCCAATCCAGCTGAGGCTAATTAAGCCTCTTCCGGCACCGTTACCTGAGCCACTCCCCCCTACTCCGTCCCTCCTCTGCAGCTGAGCCCAACCACGCCCCACCGCCACAGAAATATTTTGAATGAATGTAGAGTATCTGTACATTATTAAATATTCATACCATGTCATCGAGGGGCCCAGCATGTACTCCGTACAGATGGCCACCTCCAGCCACATACAATATGCACACACTTCAGAACACGACTATGTCTATGCACTGTCTTTACATCTGGTGTAGTACAAACAGAAGTGTGTGTGTGTGTGTGTGTGTGTGTGTGTGTGTGTGTGTGTGTGTGTGTGTGTGTGTGTGTGTGTGTGTGTGTGTGTGCGTGTGTGTGTCCAACCTCCATGTTGAGATATTTCAGGCCTCTCTTTCTGTGAGAGGCCTGTAGTGGAACTGATCCTCACTCTCTACTGTGGGAGGGGACATCAAATCGATACTACTTTTGATTTCTTGATTTCTTCGTTTATGGGAGACAGACATCAGTGTGGATCGCTCACGTCTCGATCATGGGCAGATTATGAGCACAGGGATGCAAAAGATCCCACAATCTCTCCAATATATTTTTGTGTCTCTTTGCAGTTGTTTCGGTCTTGTGTTTTGCCTGCGGTCTTTTTTGTACCCTTACTGTGTCTCTTTGTAGTCATTTATGTGTCTTTGTGGTCAAAACATTCTGGTAGGAAAGCTTCTCTTTACTTTGTTAGGTTGAGGAAAAGAAAATATAACTACGGATGAGCCGTTACTGAAGTATGCAAGTTACGTGACAAAAACATTAACGTTGACTTCTCAGTTGTACGGGGAACGGACTGCGGTCTCCTAGCTGAAAGATCTCTATTTCAATCAGGAGAGACCAGTCAGATAAAGAAAAGATAATTGTTTATTAGGCTGAGGTTGTGTCGTGGGAACGAGGCTCTACTCTTTCAGTTTGGGTCAAAGGGAACTTGGTGTGATTGTCCATTTGGTTCCATTTGTTTTGGCTTGTGAGATGGAAGAATGGCGAATATACTAAACATGTGACAGCAAGGCAGTGATGGTAGATTTGCAATTTCAGCATGAATTCAAAAGCCAAACTGCTTAAGTCCCTCTGCTGATTGTTAACTGTCAAGGAAGCAATCTCTATAACGTACGACATCCTCGCAATGGAAAAGGAAGAACTTTCGCTATTAAAAGTTTGTTTTTTTGTAAAGCTGTGGTGATGAATGAAATTAGATATGATTATAAAAATATGATATGTTACTATGCATCAGCACTGAGGAAGTGAAACAACACAGCTGCCCCCAGGCCATCTGAAGTTAATGGAGGGAACATTGTGTAATTCTTGTGCAGCCATCTTGTCCTCCTCTGAACCTCACAACGTGTTCTTTTAAAATGAATCACCACATATTCCTGCAATATCTCATCCTCCGAACACTGATGGCCCCGCTTGCTTTTTCTATTTCTGACATCATGCGAGCCCTGCGTCCCACGCAGAGAGCCCCGAGGCTGACGGCGATCCAGACCCACAGTCAGCGTGACATAATACGACTTAATGGCCGCCGCCCAATGCTGATGCTGCGCAGGCATCGCCGCTTCACTGCATTATCTTTCTGTTTTCGTTTCATTGGCCTGCCCTGACCCTAACCCTGACCTGGAGATGAATGCTGTTCATGCGTTAGTGTGAGTGGTGTGTGGAGTCTGTCCCCTCCAGCAGCTGAGAGGAGCCCTCTGTCCTCGGCCGGGACTGTGGGGGGACCGGGAGGAAATCCTTCCTCCATTTTGTGGATCTTTGCTCTGCACGAAATCCAGTCTGAAATCCTTGTGTGTATAGTGTGGACGTGATTGATTGCAATAGCTGCTCCTTGAGATCGATATATAGCCGTCACGATAATGTGCAGGTACTCATCAACCACACAGCTCAAATAAACAACACTATGGCAAAAGCCATAAAGAAAAGCTAGTTTTTTTTAAATAAACAAAGCTCTATATATATAGAGAGAGAGCTTTGTTTAAGTTTACCCTAAGTTTGAGGGTAAGATGTAGCGGGAGATCGACCAACAGATCGGTGCGGCTGCAGCAGTAAAACAGGCGCTGCACCGGACCGTGTTGGTGAAGAGGAGCTGAGCCGGAAGGCGAAGCTCTTAATTTACCGGGCGGTCTATGTTCCGACCCTCACCTATGGTCACGAACTCTGGGTCGTGACCGAAAGAACGAGGTCTCGGATACAAGCGGCCGAAATGAGTTTTCTCCGTAGGGTATTTGGAGTTGAGGCGCTACTCCTTCGTATCGAAAGGAGTCAGCTGAGGTGGTTCGGGCATCTAATCAGGATGCCTCCTGGACGCCTCCCGTTAGAGGTTTTCCAGGCACGCCCAACTAGTAGGAGGCCCCGGGGAAGACCCAGGACACGCTGGAGGGATTATATCTCCCAGCCGGCCTGGGAACGCCTCGGGATCCCCCAGAACGAGCTGGAACATGTTGCGGGTGAGAGGGAAGCCTGGGTCGGCCTGCTGGGCCTGCTGCCACCAAGCAGATGAAAATGGATGGATGGATGGATGGATGGATGGGATATATATATATATATATATATATATATACACACATATATATATACACACCAGCGGTTGGAAGTCGGCTAGGAACTGGCTAGCAGGAGAGCAATGTACTGCAGTGGAAAGGACCGGCAGCAAAACCAATTACCTAAAAGAAAGAACCACCGAAAAATTCAATATCAGTTTAAGTGTATGCTATATTTAGAATAATTTCACAGCATTATCTTGCTGTCAGACAGTCCTTTCCAAAGGGGATCTGAACTGAAATTGACACGTATCTATGCTCTCTTCAAAGCCACAATACTACTTAAATGACATTATAGATAAATATAGCGTACACTTGCACTGATTGATTTCTTCTTGTCTTTTAGTTGGCTGAACTACATTTTGATGCTGGCCCTGTCCACAGCAATATATTGCTATGCTCTAGTATCGGTAGTCCTGCCAGTGTCTCCAAACTACTGTACATAATACACTGACTATGGATAAGTACATCAAATATTCCCACTTCAAAACACCCAAACTATCCTTTTAAGGCACTTCCCACTTGCTTCACTTTACAGAACCGGAGGTTTCTGCCAGCTCAGCTGGGACTAATAACCATCTTCTATCCTATTCTAAATAAATGAATTAAAGTATTTCTCAAACTGTTGAACTCTTCCTTTATTGGGTTAGGCAATGACTAAACCATAATCATAGAGAAAAAGGCTG
Source organism: Ophiodon elongatus (assembly GCA_016806645.1). NCBI lineage: Eukaryota > Metazoa > Chordata > Actinopteri > Perciformes > Hexagrammidae > Ophiodon > Ophiodon elongatus. The sequence goes on along the minus strand of JACSYO010000396.1, from coordinate 437,590 downwards.
GGTACATTCTTTTTTAAACAAAAAGGCTGGGTTCACTTTTATGGCTTCACTGTATTGTTAGCCCACTTAAACTGTCATAAACCATGTTCATCTACAACCACGGTGGAATCCTGACAGAGAAAATCTTATTTTTAGTAAATTCCCCTTGCACACAAATTGTGTTTTTTAGACTGGCATTCATTTAAGTCAACAAGTGAACAATGAAAGATATGAAATGGATTTAGCCAGCTGTGTCAGTCTTCAGATAATGCCACTGACTGTCAACACTTGTCCTCTGAGAAGAGGGGCTTTTGATAGGAATACTTGATTCTCTCTGTATCGCATCACAATTTTCGCCATCATGATCTGACAAGAGAAACACATTTGCCTCATTAAAAGTGTTCCCTCAGGGCTGCTTGTCAGTCATCTCCACCTGTTACATTCAGCAGAAAGCCCCCTGCAGACGCTGCTTTCAGTGTAATTGACAGTGCAGGGGATTTGGCCTATGGAAATGTGGAACACACACTTCTAAACCCCAATTCCTTATAAAAAAAAAAAGGGATGAAAGTAGCGAACCTGTTGGGAGCCGGGAAGTCTCAGGGAGTAGATTACTGACACGGCAGTAAGTAATCAACATCTCATTCAGCCTGGCAGCCGATTCATTCATACGCACCGTGACATGGAGGTGAGGAAAGCTGCCTCGGCTTTGTCGGAGGGGAAGAACACAGCCCTGCTAATGTCTAGCTGGATGGAAGAATGGGGAAAAAATTTATGGAAAAGGAAAGAATGTAAATATGATTACACCCCTTACCTTTACATGGGACGCTGAACAGATGCTAATTATTGTGAAGGAAATATTGTAATACACACTGAAAGACTGTGTTTTAAATGATTTTTAGTGATACAGCTTTATTCTGCATGCTATACATTCACTTTAATATGGGTTAATATTTAAAACAACGTTTTATCATCTGGATTATTTTGTTTAACCAGTGGCATGTAATCTGCAAAACCACACCGTGGAATAGAGGCTAGTGGAGAAGAGGCTAGCCAGGAAGTAGGGCTGCCACTTTAATGTTCCTCCAAAAAAAAGGCGCTACAGATATAAGCATCACCATATTTTGACTCAACTAAAACAAAATATTACATTAGAAAACAATAGTGACTTTTAATTTAACTCAGGACACTAACAGTGGTCACCTGGGTGAAAGTCCTGTGTGTGTTTGTCCCATGCACCTCCCCTAAGTGGACTATTGCACACGTTATACGACGTCATGCTCCGAGTGAAACCCTATAAATGGTTACCAGTTCAATTCAATTGATTTTGTATAGCCCAAAATCACAAATCACCAGTTGAGTGATCAACCCCAGGGAGACGGACAGGACCTTGACAGTTGTATTTGTTACACGCAATAATCAATCCGTGTAAAAGTTGTTACAAATGAAGCACAGATTTTCATCCGAACAATTTGCACGGAAGTTTATAAAAACTGATTTTGTGGATTCCTATGAATGCTTGCACACCCCTGTGGAACATTGGTGCATGTTTGAGTAATGAATTCCTTTGTTCCAAAATATTGATGTCATTCTGCATAATAATGAGCCATGGGCTCCTGTTCATTGCACCTTGGGAACAATGGCAGTTTGTTTTCGGGGTAACGGATTCTCAGACAAATGGGCTCTTTTCGGTCCAATGAGATATTTTTCGAACTATTGGTGTTTCGGAGCAATGTGCTGTCCCCTTTTCAATAACCACTAACGTACAATACTGTGACGACTACTGCGACTACTTATTACTGTATGCATTGTGTTGTTAAGATTAGCCCCTCAGACATTCTTTGTCTGGATAGGTTTTTTTTGTGTGAAGTGGCACTTTTTAGGAAGAAGCTTATTGGGCCTCATTGATGACAATGGAACACGGAAATGTGGATAATTTGCCCCACCACATTCTTATATCGCAGTGGTGAGATATAAAATGCACAATAATCCATATAATGTTTACCTATAAAGTGTGTGTGTGTGTCCACTTGTCTTGGTCCATATCCAGCCTGGGCAGGATAGGTCCTAATTGTACAGTGAGAGCTGCCACATGGTAAATAATGGTAATGGATCCAGAGACCTTCCATTATGTGAGCTGGGAGGACAGACGGGACGCTGAGCAGCATGTTGTTTGACAGAAACAGCTGCTGCTATCTCTATAGGCTTATATTGTTGATAATGGAAAAAGGCAAGAGTACAAGAGTTACTAAATAAATTCCATCCGTATGGTCTCATCTCGTACAACTACTGGCTAGAGTGCCGTGAAATCTTTGTCCTGTTTTTAGAATTTCTGCCTCCTGATTCATGGCACGACCTTCAACACAGCGTACAGATCGATGCTCTTCCAAACTATGCACAGTTTAAAACCATGATCACAAACGGATGTATACTAACATGTAACTGTTCAAGCTAATCTTCTTTGGTTTTTATTCTTACTTTTTTCTTGTGTTTTGTGTAATTGTCCCTGGTTTATCTTTGTATTGTGTCTTGTTGTGTAACTGTTTTTGACGGTCTGAATGGATGGATGAATATTTCTTGATCTTGATGTTAAACTATTTTTTATTTTAAGGTTTAAATGTTACCTGAATAACTTACTTGCTGTGAAGAAAGACACTTTGTTGAACCCATCCTTGAGGAGGAAAGCACAAAAAGTTGCATAAGTGAAGCTGAACGTGCTGTGCGCAGTTCATTTGGTTAATTCATCGCAAATTAAAAAGATATTTTTACTAATCAGGTCATTTTTCTGTTTGCCAGGATGTTTGCATATTAGAAGCACACAGATGGTTTCTGTTTGCACTGGGTTTTTAATCTTGTGCCAGCGCTCGTCTTTGTGTTTGGCACTCAAGCTGTTTCATAGAAACGTGGCTCTTAGAGGAAGGCTGTATCTTCGGGAAGTTTAGAGCAGGTACAGTGACAGTGACGTCCTTCTGCTCGAGTTATTGTTCCAACAAAGCGGTGCGGTTCTGACAAATGGTGGATTCCTACTGCTGCTTATTTAAAAGACCAGTGGTAGTGCAGTGGATTTTGGATTGAAACACAAACAGCTGGTTATTTGCGTTACTTGGGGGCTATGATCATAAGATCAAATAATTAAAAAAGATTTTATTTTTATTTAACATTGAATGCCAAACCTTAGTAATATTTTGCTTTCAGTCCTGTTTTACCTCTTATACAACCATAGCAGCAGTAGCGGGCCGTGCATTTCCCACCAAGGCCTTCAGGTCTGTCCTCCACAGTCCTCCCTGAATGAATCCACCTCTTAATACCATCATTATGACGCCACGGCTCTAGAAACTATACATTTAGACAGAAACGCATTATAACTAGGCGTTGCATCACCTTAACGTAGCGTAGTCCGTCTTGAAAATGGCGTGGTTTGTATTTCTGCGACCAAATCTATCTCTTCTTCTCCATCAGCCATTGTGGGTTAAAACAAATAACACAAAAACAACACTTCTATATCTATCTACACGAATTAACGCTAGCTCGTTCAGGATCAGGTTGCTAGCTCCGCCTCTCACCAGTGTGCATCCAATCAAAAGACATGCCCGTGCTGACGTCATTGTACGCCTGCATGCTGGCCCCGGTGTCGCCAACTCGAAATCTGATTGGTTAACACCACAGTTTAGATTCCGTTAGCTTTAAGCTACAGATGCCAGCACTGTTGATTCTGAAGGCCTCAGGGCAGAGTTCTTGGACCCTAGCAACACATGACGGTTGAAATATGATTGGATAAAAGCTCTAACATAAAGGCCAGCCCTCCGCTCTCGACCTGAGGCTGGAAGCAGCGCAACCAAGAGAAAAGCTATGAAATGAAGAGAATAGACTATGGGGAATAATTTAATACATATTTGTGGAAAAAATATATAAAAATTAAATTTATATTCTGATGATGTTTAGCAGAGAAGGCCTTGCTGGCCCTGACGGCCCGCTACTGCATAGCAGTAATGGCACAAAAAATGACAAGTACATTTATATTATCATGGCTTTGTGGTTACAGTTAGAGCCGTTTTCACTGTAGTAGGAAAATAAAAAGAATGATTTTGATTATCTGCTTTCACGCGTAACAATAAGTTTGCATTCATTTCCATGTGGCATGAAAATAAAACTAGTGGACGCGTGTCTGAGTTGTGTAATCCATCACTCCGGTCTTAAACATTTCACTTTGGTTATTTCTACCATGGCAGTATGCCAATGTAAATAAATTACATCACTAATTGTTTCATCCTGTGGATAAGGAGTTGGGCTGCGGTTTGTCATCTGGGGGATGCTGATGAATATCTGTTCTTGTTGGATGTGTTTCCAGTAACACTGCCGACACGCTCTCTCTCTCTGAGTGAGGTGGTGGTTGTGAGCTGAGCACGTTGACGGTGGTCTCTTTCTTGAGATTCTTCGCTAATGTTGTGGTTAGAGTGGTTAGTAGTTTATAGTAAGGTGATATTGTGATAGTGTGCACAGGGTGCACGTGGAGTTTGTTGGGTAAGTGAGTGATTGTTTGCAGCCGACCAGCTGGTGATGGACGGCGTGCTGAACGCCACCATGGACCGGAGCAGGCTGATGAGGAAGCACGGCGTGAAGATCGCGCTGTGCTCCTCATCTTCGGTGGAGGACCGCAGCCTGGCCGTGGGGCGGGTTGTGGTCCTCCTCTCGGAGACAGTCAGGTGGGTGAGGGGGGACAGGTGGAGGCTGGTAGGGAACAGGACACAGGGAACCGAGGAGGACCCTGTGAGAGTGAAAATGTGGGTAGTGATGTCATGTTGACAGACAGCGATGCTGACATGGAGGAGGATGAGGAGGGGCTTAGAGTCCCCGTCTGAAGAGGAAGAGCAGGGAGGACAATGGCAGCTCGCAGGCAAATAAGGGGACAGCGGGCACGAGGAAGGCAGGAGGAGGAGCAGCAGAGTCTGAGTCCAGTATGGAGGAGGACTCTGCTGCTGACAGTGACTCCTCTGACTCCAGGGCTAGAGTCCAGAGGAGGACTGGGTAGTACAGCGTGGGCAGGATCAAGGTTTTTCTCCAGAAGACTAAGAACCAGAGGCTAGTGAAGGTGGAGGACTTCTTCTCTAACAAGGAGAAGCTCTCTAGCTCTGCTCGGCTCCACTGAGCAGGAGGTCTACAGGCTCAAGAAGATGGTGCTGAAGATCAGCAAAGAGCTAAATGATGATGATGATGCTGAACAGTAAGATCTCACAGATTAGAAACAGCTCAAATATGCTGGTTTGGTTGATACTTATTCTTTTAACTATGGCTCTTCTGAACATAGGTACATTGAACGTAAATGGGGCCAGAGACCCAGTGAAGAGGTCTCTGTTGTTCCAGCTGATGGAGCAAAAGAGATTGGACGTGTTGTTTGTGCAGGAGACTCACAGCGACACGTCCAATGAGACTGAGTGGAAGAGCGAGTGGGGTGGTGAGGTGGTGCTGAGCCACAGGAGCACCACCAGTGAGGGGGTGGGCATCTTCTTCTCAAAGACCTGCACACCTGAGTCTTTGGAGGTGGAGCAGGTGGTGGAGGACAGGCTGCTGATGGTGAAGGCCAAGTTTCAGCACATTCATTTGTGTGTTTCTGAATGTCTATGCTCCTGTTTCAGGACCTGAGCAAGTGGCTTTTTTAAAGGTTTTAAGCAGTGTTTTATGCAGAGTGAATGTGGAGGACTATTTATTTTCAGGAGGAGATTTTAACTGTACGGAGGATGATCTGCTAGACAGAAACCACCTGGAGCCTCACAGCCCATCCAGCCCATCCAGTGTGCATTTGATTCTCTGGGACTTCCAACTCCCAGGACTACTTGGATTCGATAAGTATATTGTTTATATACGCTTCTCTGCTTGACTACTATTTTATCTGCTACCTTAGGTCTACCAGATTGCTAGTTTGTAGTTTATCATCTGAAATCGTAAAATCTAGAACTCTGTTGTGATAGTTTGTAGGGTCTCACCTGCAATTGTAAGATCTAAAACTCTGTTGTCATAGTTTGTAGGGTCTCACCTGCAATTGAAAGATCTAGAACTCTGTTGTTGAAGATTGCTAGTCTGTAGTGTCTTTTTAATCCCTTGAATTATATGATCTAGAATTCTGTTTCACTCAAAGTGACAGTGCCAAAAAGAACCAACTAGGGTAAAAAGTGCTTGACTCTGATTCCTATTCTACCAGGGACTAAATTCTGTTTCACTTCTTTCTCTGCCTCTATTTCTGCTGCCAAACAAGCTTTCTACCAAACCAGAATTGAATCCTCATTTTCTAACCCCAAAAAACTCTTCTCTATCTTCTCCAACCTCCTTGACCCCCCCCAGTCTCCCTCCTCCTTCCAACCTTCTACCAAGCCACTTTGTCAACTACTTTACAAAAAAGATAGATGACATATGCTCCTCATTTACGAATCCATCCTCTAACTACTTTGCCATCGACTTAATCTTCTGCCCCTTCCCTTTCCTCTTTCACTCCCCTGTCTCCCAATCAAGTTCTAACCTTGGTTACCTCATCCCGCCCAACCACCTGCCCCCTTGACCCAATCCCATCCCACATTCTCCAGGCCATTGCTCCTGACCGTCTCCCCTTTCTCACCCATTTTATTAACACCTCCCTCTCTGCTGGCTTTTTCCCCAACTCTCTGAAGGAGGCAAGAGTTAACCCTCTCCTGAAGAAACCCACCCTCAACCAGTCTGAAGTAAACAACTACAGACCTGTCTCTTCTTCCCTTTCTCTCCAAAACTCTCGAGCGAGCCATCTTTAACCAGCTCTCCTCCTACCTCCACCATAACAACCTTCTTGACCCCCACCAGTCTGGTTTCAAGGCAGGCCACTCTACAGAGACTGCCCTCCTTGCTGTCTCTGAGCAACTTCACACTGCCAGAGCAGCCTCTCTCCTCTCTGTCCTTATCCTTCTTGACCTTTCTGCTGCATTCGACACAGTGAACCACCAGATCCTTGTTTCCACCCTACAGGACCTGGGTGTCTCAGGCACTGCTCTCTCCCTTTTCTCATCATACCTCAACGACCGCACTTACCGGGTAACCTGGAGAGGGTCTGTGTCTGAACCTTGTCCCCTCACTACTGGGGTCCCCCAGGGTTCCGTCCTAGGTCCCCTCCTCTTCTCTCTGTACACCAACTCTCTCTCGGCTCTGTCATTCGCTCACATGGCTTTTCCTACCACTGCTATGCTGATGACACCCAACTAATCCTGTCGTTTCCCCAATCTGAAACTCAGGTAGCAGCACGTATCTCTGCCTGTCTGACCGACATCTCTCGGTGGATGTCCGCACACCACCTGAAGATTAGTCCTGACAAGACTGAACTACTTTTCCTTCCAGGGAAAGGTTCTCCCACCCACGACCTGACTATCACCTTCAACAACTCCGTGTTAGCCCCGACCCTGACTGCTAGGAACCTCGGCGTGACACTCGACAGTCAACTCTCCCTCACTGCCAACATCGCTGCAACAACTCGGTCCTGTCGGTTGATGCTGCACAACATCAGGAGAATCCGTCCTCATTTCTCCAGACCAGGAAAAGACTTTTGACTGGGTTGAGCACCTTTACCTCTGGAAGACTCTGGAGAGTTTTGGCCTCAGCCCAGGTCTCATAGCCATGATCAATGTGTTGTACCAGGACATTGAGAGTGTGCTGAAGATTAATGGAGGTCTTAGTGCCCCTTTTAAAGTGCACAGGGGGGTGAGACAGGGCTGCTCTCTCTCAGGGATGTTGTATGCGCTGTCTATTGAGCCACTGTTGTGTAAGATCAGGGAAAACATCGGGCTGGTTTTAAAGGGTTTTATTTTATCAGCTTACGCTGACGACGTTGTTGTTTTTATTAAAAACCAGGATGAGATTGATAGACTGGCAACTATTGTTGAGGAGTTCGGCACCATATCGGCTGCAAAAGCAAACTTGGGGGGTTGTGTGGCCAGGGGGGTTGACCTGGAGAACAGATGGGCTGAAGTACCTTGGGGTGTATATGGGAGATGACCATTTTGTGAAGAAGAACTGGGAGGAGGTGGTGGAGAAGATGGAAGGGGTACTGGCCAAGTGGAAATGGCTGAAGCCACAGATGTCCTACAGAGGCCAGACTCTGGTTGTTAATAACCTGGTGGCCTCTGCTCTGTGGCACAAGCTGGCCTGTATGGAGCCACCCAGAGGCCTCACCCACAAGCTGCAGGCCATCTTGGTGGACTTTTTTTGGGACAGGCTGCACTGGGTCCCTCAAAGTGTACTGTTTTTATCTAAAGAGGAGGGGGGACAGGGTCTGGTCCACATCGACAGCGGGGTGGCAACTTTCAGGTTCCAGTTTTTACAAAAATATCTGATGGGTCCGACAGATGTGGTGTGGAGAGATGTGGCGAGCTGCATTTTAAAGAAGGCCACTGGTCTGGGGGTAGACACTGCACTCATTTTAATCTTTTAAAACAGGGTGGACTGTCTCCTTTTTATCTGTCACTTTTTAAACTGTGGAGCTCTTTTAAGTGGAAGAGACTGGAGCCGGCTGTCTCGCTGCACTGGCTAATGGAAGAGCCGCTGGTTTACGGGGCCAGGATGGACGTACAGGACAACACGACACCAGGGCTCAGCAGCATGCTGTGCTCCTCTGGGACCACCACCCTAAGGAAGGTAGTGGAAGTAGCTGGTCATGGGCTGGCGGACGCCCCTGCGTTGGCGTCTCTTCTGGGGCTGACATCCATCCGGCAGAGCAGGAGGATCCTGACCAGGTGGGCCGAGAGGCTGACGGAGGAGGAGGGCAGGATGCTGCAGGAATACAGCAGAGGAGAGGAAATTCCAGACTCCACGGACCCCTTTCCAGAGCTGGGCTTTGTTCTGGACCTGCAGGGGGTCTCTGGACCTTTATTGAGTGGGGCGGACTGTCAGCTTGTGGACTTCTCCACAGATAAGGGAAAGTTTGTCTACACACTGTGTGTAAAGCTGCTCAACAAAAACAAACTGAACGGGAGAGCGGAGCTGGAGATGGACTCTAGAAAGGGACGAGGGTGAAGAGTGTATATAAACCTCCCATCAGAAAGAGAACCGGAGACCTGCAGTGGAGGATTCTACACGGTGCTGTTGCTGTCAACGTTTTTATCTCTGTTCTTAACCCCAATGTTTCTAATGTATGTTCATTCTGCGAGGTAGTAGAGACCATGTTTCACTGCTTTTATTATTGTCACAGACTCTGTGATCTTTTTAATGCCCTGAAGGCTGTTTTTAAAAGGTTTGGTGAGACCTGGTCTCAGACCCCTTTTATCTTGGGGGTCCACTACCGTAAGGTCGACGCCTCAAAGTGTCAGCTGCTGAACCTGGTGACAGGAGAGGCCAAGCTGGCAATCTACAGCAGCAGAAAGAACAGGGTGGAGGGCAGGACGGGGCAGGAAGCACTTCCTGTATTCAGGGCATTGGTTAAAGCCAGAGTTTGGCTTGATTTTAGGTTTTTTAAAAACATGAACAACATGGAGTTCATTCAGAAATTGTGCTACAAAGAGGTGATCTGCTGCATGTCTGGAGACAATTTAATATTCAATGCGCCTTTCTGATCGAAGAAAAAGTCACTGATGTTGTTGCTGCACATATTGTCGTGAAAACATGAGAATTGTCCCGTTATACTGATGTTCAATAAAGTTGTTAAAAATATCTCTCTCCCTCTCACAGGAAAGCGGCAGGCTGGTCTTTCAGTTCCGTTGTTTCATTTGCACTCGACATAGTGTGACTGACTCGCAAAAATCTTTCTTTTTATAATCAACACTTGATATGATGAAGCCAGTCAGCATGTGTTGCTGACAGCGTGCGGCTGAAAGTCTCTAGGACAAACTCTTGCCTTTAGCAGAGCAGAGAGACGCTTTTGAAACACGCTGTGGCGGGTATGGTGGAACGGGTTAAACATCAGACTGATGACATACTGTAGGCCTATACTGTGAGAATCTAAGGTGGGGGTATCCCTCTAAGGACAACCAGCCCATTACATATTAAAATATATTCAAACAAACAGCATTGTTTTCATATCAGAGCAACGAGCAGGACAACAAAATGATTGATGTTCAGTACAGGGCTCTCAGGGGAGAGCCTAGTTATCCTAACTATGATTGGCTATCTGCCCAGTAAGAGGCGGGACCTACAATTCTTTTAATTTTGTTGGTACTATATCTTTTTTTGAATGAGCATTGTTTTCTTTGGTATGCAGCCGACTATTGGAGGTACAATTTCATTTTGAGGACCTGTAGAATAAAATATGGACGCCTTATATCTGACATTTGTATATGGTGCAACTGTTTTGTGATTGGTAGGTGTGTATTTATCTTTCAAATTCAATGAGCTGAATTTTTCCACAGAAGTAGGAAAGTGTAAGATAGTGTAATGGTGGTAATTAAAGTGAGTAGTGTGAGTAATGGAGACAGAAAGGGTAAATAAATCATATTGTGTGCACATACTTCATACCACACCTGCAAAACCACCACTCACAAAGTGTGCACTAGTTGAATATCGGTCAGAATCAGTCCACTTCAAGTCCAATTTCTTACAGTAGCACACCTCAGAGAGCGTGTCTGAAGCACCCACAGTGTGGGACAAGAGGCTGAGTGCAGTCTTCCATCAGGGTCTGGGTCAAGGTAGACTCTGTGCTGATGTTTATAGATCTGGCTCTGATGGAGAGCTCTGGCTCTCAGGAGCCCGGCTCAGGGACAAGCTTATCTAAGGGAGAAATATAGCGAGACAGCACGCTGTGCTCCGAGAGGAGGAGGAGAGGAAGAGAGAGCACCCTCAAAGACTACCTTCTGCTGATGGGAACAGACAAAGAGCCGCTTCCAGGGGGAGCCCCCAGTGAATCAAGTAGGAAGATGATGTAGGCACTAGATCATAAAAATATATATATATATATATATATATTTCACACTACAGTGACCAGTGACATGGAGTAATTTCTGTCGGGAATGTTTTACTTCTGCATAAAAAAAAAAGGTCCAATCGCACAAGGGTGAGAGTGGGAAGCCTAGCATTAATAAATATGAATTACGATGCTAGTTTTGACAATAAAGAGGTTTAAAATGTCGGACCACAAACTAAAAATCACCCAGGATCAGCCAAGAGTTTGGAGAAGTCACAGCCAACGCCGCTCACATCACAACATTGTAAAGTGTGCCATCATAAAACTATAACTAATCCAAGTATCAATACGTCTCTACGGTGCTTTACACACACACAGAGAGAGCGAGAGAGAGCGAGAGAGAGAGAGAGAGAGAGAGATCTGAAGGACAGCTTCCTGATGGGCATTTTGTTTGATAGGTGCTTGTGTGGGAAAAGCCAAGCTCAGTTGGGGGGAGTGTGTGCTGCAGGGAGGTGGATGCCTTCTGGGCCCTGGTGGAGCAGCTCACCCCCAGATCAAGCACAACATGCCTGACAGTGCACCCGGGCTTTGAAGCATGTCAGTCTGAATCCCTTAGTGGTGCCAACAGACGAAAGGCCCTTTCCAGGCCAGCACACATGAGTATATTTAGGGCAGGAACAATCTATTTATTCTGTTGAGTTTGTTCAGTTATCCAGTTTTCGATACAATTAAATAGAATAAATCAGATTAAAGCCTAGTGGACCAAGATCACAAAGTAGATAATGAGTGTTCAGCAGGATTCAAAATACAGAACTTGTTTTCTTTGGATATACTTGAACCTTTTATATGTTAACTTGACTTGCTTGGTTGTCTGCTGGGCCTATGTCCTTTTAGGCAGGCACATCAGAAATAACTGTCTTCCATCAGAAGACAGTTTCCCGAAAGAGGAATTTACAAAGGTTTTGAAATGGTTAAATGGTAAATGGACTGTACTTGTATGGGGCTTTTCTACTCTTCCAACCACTCATAGCACTTTAACACTAAATGTTATCATTCACTACCAGGGGATACAATGCAAGCTGCACCTGCCCATCAGGACTCTAACTAATCATTCATACCCACTCACACACCGCAGGCACAGCTTGCTCGAGCAATTTGGAGTCAAGTGTCACTGACCCACAGTCGCTCAGAAAGGCATCAGCTGCAGTCTCTAACTGGAAAGGTGTTGCATGCTGTCGAGCCACAATTGTCCACGGCAGAACTGCTACTTTAATTTTGTGCAGCCATCACCAGACTGTTGTAAAATGACCACAGAGCCCTCGGTGCTTATGTGCAAATCAAACGTGTTGTTTTGAGTCATTATTCTGCACATTGACATGCGTGTTGGAGACTGACACTGAAAAGAGTTCACACAGCTCCATTTAAAATTGAGAATCACCTAAAACTTCTCGCTCCTCTTATAACTCCCTCAGGACCGACCGTTCCTGCCAGTCTGTGGCCTGTGTCTCCATCCAACATGGAGTAACTGCTTTCTAAACAAGGCTGGCCGCAATGTTGTCTGGAGCTCAACAATTAGAATTACAGCTAGACAGGTACATGTGTGACTGTGGTGAGCAACAGGATGTGAAAGAGATTGTTTGGCTTCAAAAATAAAGTTGAACAATAATTTCTGTACCAAGTCTCAGACAGCAATAAGTTTCCTCTGAGGAAAACGCTCTACAGGATTCTCAACCCGTCAGTGCGGCATGACGGGTGAACTGTAGGGGCCATGCGTTTGGGCTGCTTTATGTAGTTTTTGCTATAATTGCTTGCAGGCAGTGGGAAGGGATTTTTAACATAACATTCAAAAACTAAAACCTTCATATCCATACATGTCATACTTTTTTTTTTATTGTATAGTATGCCATGAAAATTACATTAAATTGTCATAGCATATTATACCATACAAAAAACGATTTTCTTTTTAATAATGTAGTATTTCATAATAAATTATTATTGGGTATCTCATTAAAAATGAGGGGAATAATGTGTCATAGAATGTCATAATAAAGTATGCCATCAATATTTCATAAAAAATACAGCCAGGCCAGTTTCCTCGACCACCAGCTCAAACAGAGCTCCAGGCATCTCGGAGATCCGGACCCTTCGAAATTAGGTTTATTAGATAGTCCAGTAAAGGGGCTTATCTCCAGGAACTAACAAGTGGGACTTAAAAATGTCATATTATAGTATGTCATCAAAACTCATAGTACGGTATGTCGGCCTTATTGTAGTGTGTCAAAAATATATCATAGTATTCTTTACCATGAAAATGTAAAGTCGTAGTATAGTATACCATAAAAATGTCATAGTATAGTGTGCCATGCAATTGTCATATTACAGTATGTCATCGTGTCCGGTGTTCCGGCGTTTATCCCAACGAGTCGTGACAGAACAAGCTCCAGAGGTTTGGGAAATTTGCCAGTGGATTAAAAACAGTGAGTTTGGTACAGATCCCAAACTGAAGCACAATCAGGGTGTTTCTAATAGCCAGGTGTCATGTGAAGAAGACATGGACTATGACTGAGTGAGATACAATATCCGTTAGTGGAACTACAAATAGAAACACAGATCTTCAGAAGAAATAAACTAATTTCTTGATGAAACATTTAAAAAGTCGGTCAAAGTGAGTGATTACTTCAGTCACACCACTAAGTTCATTAGATCCGTTGACGTACTTAAAGCTGGTAGGGTTTGAGCTTCTGGGTGAGAGGAAGTGTTTCCGCCTCAAAAAACACACCACTAGTGTGAGGAAAGCACAGAAAGGTAAAATTGTTAAAAAGATAAAAAAAAGTAGATGATCATCATGTAGGAGTGTTTTCTTCTCTACCGTTCTCTTCTTGTTACATTTGGTCTGGTTCTCTTCTCTGACGCCTCCATGCAAATGTAGTGGGGGAGGCTCCCCAGAAAAGGAAGTGTAGGTTGTGAATGCAGCCCTCAGGCTGGCTCCTCCCCCAATCAGTGCCAGTATATAAAATGCACCTGTTCTCATGGCCTCACTCCATTTTGGCCCCTGGCCCGGCTCATGGTTCACCTGCTGCTGTTTTGCGCCTTGTATTTTACCTGTTTTGCATGTTTTGACTGTTATTTGTTTTAATCGTTTTGGTTGATTCCTTTAACATTTGGTTGATTTTTATGAAACACTTCTGTCCAAACTAAGTAACAAATCTGTGTGCCCTTAACAATTCAAAACCATATGTTAGGGTTGTTAAAGTTTATATTTCCTGGGTTATAAGTCCTCAGGTGGCGTTGTGGGTTCCCTTTCATTTCTCCCCCCTAAGGCCCCGTCACATTCTTGCGTTGTTGGCAGGATACTTTGAAGGCAGAGACGTGTAGTTTTATTTTTTTCACATATACCAGTTGGTTTATTAAATTTGTATGAGAGGTGTGTGTCGGCAAAACAGCAGCAGGCCCTGGTCGTATCCCGAAAGACAAGCCAGTACTCTTCTTCTCCTCTGCACTGTTTCCTCATGGACAAGGAACTCTGTTAAAATACTTTGTCACACAGCTGCAAGCTGAGAAGCGAATGATGCGTCAGGAGCGGGTCAACCAGCCTGGGACCAGCGCCGCATCAAGTTCTTCTGCCCCTGGGCACCCTGCGGTCCATGCTCCAATAACAGAGAATGATATATCTTCCCAGACACAGGAAGTGTTCTATGTTTAGGGGTAGGACAGGTCTAAGCATTGTCGAGTGGGTCGAAGAGGTCCAGTCTTGTATACGTGCTCGCCGTCTGTCACCAGCTGAACAAGCACTTTTAATTTATGATAATTTAGAGGGTGAGGCAAGGGAAAAGGTAAAGTACCGACCAGATTCTGGCTATACTGCAGGAATTGTATGAGTGTAATAGGTCATAGGTGTCTTTGCAAGAAGATTTCTTTTCCAGAAAGCATACAAGAATTTTCTCATGCACTCATGTGTATGGATAAGGTTGTCAAAAGGACCCCACATGGGTTACTGAACAAGGATGTGTTACCCAGAGATCAGTTTGTTGAACATGTGTCTGATTGTTACCTACACAGAGAACTCAAGCAGTTCGTCCGGGGCCACCTTGATAGACGTATGGGGTAAGGCCATTAGGTGGGAACAAGAAGGGATGCCAGTGTTACGGTGAGTTGTTTGTACAGCATGGTCCTGCTCTCTTTTACTTACCCTCTGTGTTGCAGGCTCCAACCCCAATTCAACAAGCTCTCCAGCAGTGTCACTAAGTCCAGGCTAACGCCCTCCTGATCGCTCAGGTCATGTGAAGGGGAGGGTCTTCAGAGTTCCAGGGGGTGTAATGAAATTGGTGGCAGCCACATGCTCCCAACATTACCTGGCAGATGATGCTTTGTTTGAGTCCCTTAGCAATGGCTTACCTGCAGGGTTACTAGTATCCCCAGCACTAGTCTGTGTAATAAGCAACTGTTTACATCCCCATTGTAGGGACCCAGGATGTTGTACTGTACCCACACTGTTTTTGGTACCTTGAGTCATGCCCACCTGGTGGGTTTACCCGCAGGTCTTGAAGAGGGGGAGATATCAGCCACAGTTTCCTCCCAGACTGTAATCAGTTCAGTGCAGGACAAGATTGCGGCATCTGATCTAATACTCAACGATCAGGAGCAACGTCAGGTCCTTATTGCAGAGGTGTCTTTTCTGCCTGTATAAAGACCCTCCATTACGTGCACTGGTAGCCAGTTTCAAGTAATGAGACACACTCAAAAGCTTTAAAGGCTTTATTGAAATTGCAGACAGTTTGAAGGCAAACCTGTAAAGACAAATTCATTATTAGTTTGGCTGTCTTTGCTCAAATAATTGGGAGTGTAAACTGTTTCTTAGTGTAGCCAAATATGTCATTTGTACTTGTTCACTGACCTCTGTTGTGTCTCCTCTAAGAGAGTCCCCGGGGTGCCTGAGCACCAATTTATGGTTCCGGGGCATACCAATGCAATGATTAGTAGGGGGGTGTTAGGGAAGTTGATTTCCCTATTCGGCCTCATGATCTCTGTGGTGACACGCGGCACCATAGAGCTCATACAGATTATTGCCATTTTAGTTAAAGGTAGTTCTGGTAATGTGTTGTTAGGGGACACCGGAGATACCTGTATTATAGGGTGGTTGAGGTCCTAATCAGTCGCAGGCTATTTAAGGCTGCCTCAGGTAAAATAGTGTGGGTTGCTGCTGGGACCACATGCTGCTCTGGTCCACAATAACTGTCATGTTTGTCGTTAATGTTGGAAAAATAAACACCTGGTTGGTCTGCACATAACCTGTGTCTCCAGCTTCCAAAATCAAGCCACTGCATGGGCATCCTATCACTGCCCATGAGGGAGATATAGGCTGCACTAAACTCATTTCCCATGCCATTCCTTTAGCGGATGAGATACCCATACGTCAGAGGTATAGGCGCATTCCTCCATCAGAGTATGAGGTAGCAAAGACTCACATTCACCAGCTCCTTGAGGCACAGATTATCATGGAAAGTAGTATGCCTTACATACTGCAAAGCTGTTGGATAAGATTGCGCTCAAAATGTGTATGTTTTAATAATTTTGGTTGATTCCTTTAATAAACATTTGGTTAATTTTTATGAAACACGTCTCTGTCCAAACTCGGTAACGCATCTGTGTGCCCTTTCAAAACCATATATTAAGGTTGTTATATTTCCCCAGGTGGCATTGTTGGTTCCCTTTCATTTCTCCCCCCTCAGGCCCCATCACACAAAGCCTTAAAATATGGTCTTTAAACATTAACAGTGGGAGTGATCGGAAATACCTGTTTCTGCAGGAGACACACATGGTTCCATCAGACGAGGTAGATTAAGGTTTATGGTGGGATAGGTCGTGTACCCACAGTCATAGCACTAATGGTGCCACTAAAGGTGGTGAAGGGTCGGCTGCTGATTGTCAAGGCAGAAAAGCTCTACTGCTTTGTGAATTTACTGTATATACCCCAAACCAGGGAACAGAAAAAGTGGGGTTTTTCACCATATTGGACAATGAGCTGAAAACATTACCATGAAGAGCAATTAGTTATTGGTGGTGATTTTAACTGCACTTTAGACTTTACTGTAGACAGGACCAGTGAGGAACCACATCCACAATCATCTCAGAGCCTTAACAGTGTCATCACATACCTGGACCTGTTAGACGCATGTATAATCAAACATCCACAATACAGGCAGTACACATGGGTGAGGGTCAGCAATAACAGTGTGAGTGCAGCCAGATTAGACCGGATCTACGTTTCAAATAGTCTCAGCTCCACATTACTAAATAGTATGAGTCCAGTTGGCTTCAGTGACCACCACATCATCACTGCAGATCTGATCATTTCGCCAGGTGAAAGGGTCAAGTCCTACTGGCTCTTCAACAACAAGCTCCTGCAAGACAATGTTTTCTGCCAGAGCTTTGAGCACTTTTGGCAGATGTGGAAAAACAGAAAAACTGATCCTGTTTCTCTGAAGATGAGGTAGCAGGTTGGAAAAAAGTAATTTGTGTTTTTTGCCAGCAGTACACCTCCCACTCCACGGCCAACATCAGGATTAATGAGGAGGGGCTACACAATGGCTCAGATCCTGCTACAGGTTGACTGCTACAGGAGAAGAGATTGGAGTTGAGCTACTTCCTGCAAGAGAGGGTGAAGGGAGCTCTTGTTAGGTCTCGCTTCCTCCAGCTGAAGGATATGGATGCCCCGACTTCTTTTTTTTTCATGCTGGAGACCTCGGTGGCACAGAGGAAGCAGATGACCACCGGTCCGGGCAAGATGAGGAGTCATGCCATGGAGTTCTACGCTGACCACTCTGGGACAGAGCAGTGCACCATGGAGTGTTGGTAGGAGCTCTTGGAGGGGCTTCTTCAAATCAGCCCGGATGAGAAAGCTGCTCTGGACTGTGGGCTGACTCTGGAGGATCTGACAGTTGCTGTAAATCATATGGCATTGGGATGGGCACCGGGGATTGATGGTCTCTCCGCTGACTTTTATAAACGCTTCTGAAATACCCTTGAACCTGATTTGCATAGTGTTTTGCTAGAGTGTTTCAGAACAGGATCTCTTCATGTCTCCTGTTCTGAAACAGGAGACCTGGCTTTACTGAAGACTGGAGGCCAGTAGCCCTCCTCTGTAATGATTATAAGGTGCTTTCCAGAGCCTTATCAAATAGACTCAAGGACATCCTGGACCAAGTTGTACATACAGATCAAACATATTGTGTCCCTGACAGGACGATTATGGACAACATTTTCCTTATGAGAGACATGTTTTAGATTCATGCAGGAATAATAATGTAAATGTTTGTATTGTGTCACTGGATCAGGAGAAAGCCTTTGACAGGGTGGATCACTCTTATTTGTTTTCTGGATAAGACAGGGATGTCCTAATTCAGGTCAACTGTATAGCTTAGCTATTGAGCCCTTGCTGTGCAGGTTGAGAGGTCGACTCAGCGGTCTCTCCCTGCCGGGGTCCTCCAGTCTTGATCGTCCTCTTACTGTATCTGCTCACGCAGATGATGTATGTCTTTGTCTCCAGTCAGGAGGACGTTAATTGTTTGCAGGAAACCTTGTCTTCTTATGAAAAGGCCTCATTTGCACGGGTGAACTGGGCCAAGAGTGAAGCCTTCTTGGCTAGACAGTGGAGGGATCGAGCAGTGTATAGTTTGCCTGGTGGACTTGAGTAGGGGAAAGAGGGACTGAAAGTCCTGAGACTTTTTTGGGCACCGAGGGCTTTCAAGCAAAGATCTGGGAGGGAGTCAAAGAGAAATTGTGCGCTTCTAAATGGAAATGGAAATGGTTGCTACCCCAGTTGTCATATAGGGGAAGAGTTCTGGTTGCAAACAACGTAATCGCCATTGAAAAGCGGACAACAGACCTCCAGTGGAGGGTTGTACACGGGGTAATAGCTACTAACAGATACAGAGCACACCTTGATTGTGCATATTAGTGGCATGTCTGCACATGTTAAATTACTTGCAATAATAGTGGTTTTGTCGTACTGAAAAAAAAAATGGTATGCTTGGATGAAAGGAAAAGCGTCCATCTCAAACAGCACATCACAACTCTGGGAAAGCATCAAAGGGTGAAACTGCTAAACGACAAAAGCTCTTTCATCTCAACACTCTCTTCTCTCAAAGGAGTTGATGGTGTTTTTGCAAGAGACAGAGCCATCCGAGAAGCCGTCATTGGAAACTGTTGGAAAGAGGTAAGCACTTTCCAAAATCGTGCGTGATCCTGTGACATCACCAATCTTCACCGTTTAATAAGCCAAGCCAATTAATGCCCTGGGGGCACAGGAGTGCAAAAACTGCAGGGGACTTTCAGATCGCTTTTACTGGCCAAGTTGGATTGGGGGTGACTTTGACTAAAACCTTTTAAGAGAGATGTGTGAGTTGCTGAACACCAATAAAACACAAACCACCACTTATAACCCTCAATGGTTCAGTTACACCTTGCTTTCCATGTTTATTCTGTTCATAAAAGACAATCAGACAAACTCTGTACTCTTGCCATATGTCACTTTGGGTTGCTGTAGCTGTTTTCAGGCAACTACAAGATTCAGTCCGTACAAGGTGTTGTTCGGGCAGTAAGTTGTCTTTTTGACATCCTGCTCAGTCTGGAGGGTGGGGTTAGGGTATCTATCTGCTAGTGACTATGTGACAGGGTTGGCAGACACTTTGTCCACAGTGGTGGATGCAGTTAAAAAGCATCAAGTGAATGCCTCAGGTCAGAAGAACATTGCTTCCGATTTTTGTGACAAGTACCAGTACTATTCAGACAGGGAGTTGGTATGGATGCATACTAGAGCCAGGAAACTTTAGGGCCAGTTTAGAGGCCCTTACAAGATTTTGGAAAGGGTATTCATCAAATCAGACTAGTTGAGGGAGGGACAGGAATGGTTGTCCATTTCAACAGACTCAAACCTTTTCTCTGTTCCCTACCAAAAGCATCAGTAGCTCGGGAGGGGAATGGTATACCTAGACAATGGCAAA
Organism: Ophiodon elongatus; assembly: GCA_016806645.1. Classification (NCBI taxonomy): domain Eukaryota; kingdom Metazoa; phylum Chordata; class Actinopteri; order Perciformes; family Hexagrammidae; genus Ophiodon; species Ophiodon elongatus. Next base: position 417,769 of record JACSYO010000396.1, on the reverse strand, counting down.
CCAACTCTAGACTTCCATCTGAGGTCCACATTTAGCTCGACCTGGGTCATCATGCACAGCCGGTTGAGAAGGAACCAGGGAGAAGAGGGATGGAATTGCCAGCCCCTGGGCCATCGGAAAAGGAAAGCGACTCCACAGCTGAACCGACATTGGAGATCATGTAGGCGACCGGAAGTTACTCATCAAGGGGCTGAATAGAGCCTTAGCCCCTGCCAGTCCAAGTTTCCAGGACCAATGTCTCAGCCCACCTTTCAGTAACAAAGGAAGCTTTTTACCGAACCCCACAGGAGAAGGGGCAGATGGAGGGTCACCACCATCGGGCATGCTACAAAAGAATCTACAAAAAAGTATAGACCCAATGGATTTTTATTTTTTTTTATGATTTTAATTAATTTTATTTAGTTTGTTTTTTAGTTTGAGTTCAATTGAAATAGATATATTTATAGACTTTGACATCAGGTTACAACAATAATAATACATTTCGCAAGAAATTTTGACAGTGTGGCTGCTACTACCGTAAGACATTGCAATATATATACGCCAAGATTACCAGTAGTAAGACGTATTATTGATGTACATTTGAGATATCGCTTCACTCATTTCTGTATTTGTGATGGACAGTCTTGAACTTGAGAGCAGCTATTGCTTCAGAAACACACTGGTTACCATGGTGATTGTGGCACCAGGGTGAAGGGGAAGACTAGATCTTAAGACTGGTAGTGGATTTTCTACAAAACCATCTTTTAAAGCCCGGCTTCCAAGGCAAAAAAACACAAGTCAAATCATAAAAATATTATCAACAGAGAGGAAAGACTGCCGAACACATTGAAATACTTTTTGTTTGTGGATTTTAAAATGTGACCATGAGGACACTTAAGAATGTGGAGCGGTCGCTCCTCTCATCTCTGTATTTGAGGTGACACGCACACTCACTGGTTGCCATGGTGATTGGAGCACCTGGGTGGAGAGGCAGACTAATTAAGGAAGGTAAGAGTAGATACTGATTTTCAACAAAACTACCTGTCAAACCCCTTATACAAAAACCATGAGTCCAAATTTGTGGTCATATTTAACATTGAGTCTAATGGAGCAGTTGGTTGGAATTCATGTCGCTTTCAGGCTCACAGAAGCAAATGTGTAAGTCTGTTGGATTCCATGGACCCATGTCTACGACCAGCAGAACATTTCCTACATTTGATCCACAAATGGTGTATGAAGAGTGAAAATTCTGGGAATGAAGGCAAGTTGTTTGGAAAAAGCTCCTCTCCACTCTAGCGGTGACCTCACCACTCTAGGTCTGAACAGTCCGTGCAATACACACCCATTATAAACTCTGAAACGGTCCCAACATGTTCCTGAAACTTAAACAATGATGACATGAAAAAAGTGCTAGCTATCGAAATGCCCATTTGGCCCAATAAAGTCCAGAGTTTTGTTGACATTTCAAACTCTAAATCATATTTCTACGTTAAAGTATGGCGAGTCCCTGTAGGCCCAAAGTTGAGTGTTTTCTTGCTCTCTTCACGCCGAAACCCCATGTAAAGTGAATGCCGAAATCTCTCGCTGTTCTTCGCGATTTTCGGGGAAATGGCTGAATGAACCAAAGTTAAGAAGTCAAATATGCTACGAAGCAAAACAGTGTGATAGAAGACCAGTCTGAAGACTCTGATTTCAATCATTCACTCTGAGTTCAATCATCATGAGGTGTAGTGAATCTTGAGGGTTATGGAACACATATTTAATATTTTTTTTTTTGTTGAAAATGCAGCAGACATGAGCCTGAGTGACTCCTCTGAGTATATTCATACAGTAGAAGAAGAGTGGATGTAGTGATCCTCACTTTTGATATGGAAACTCTGCACTCATCTAGGGAAAAAAGATAAGGACCACATAATAATTTGCATCACATTTACATACATCTGTGCCTATTACTATTTTTTTAATGGCATACTATACTGTGACATTTTATGACACTTTTTCATAGCATACTATTTTATATTACATATAAAATCCTAATGGCACACTATAGTGACATTTTTATGCAATACTATGGCATTTATAAAAAAACTTGTTTATAGCATACACACAGTATATACACTCATGGCATATTAAACAAAAAAAATGTATTGCAAACTACACTATAATATATTGTTTGACTTTCATGACATAATATACTATGACATTTTAATGACTGTTTTTCATTACATACTATGACAGTAATGTTATGGCATACCATACAACAATCTTATAGCTCACAATGGTTTCCAATTGTGGTCATCAACCAAATCAGATTGATGACCACAATTGTTTAGCACATCTCAACACAAGTGGGCAGAACATTTGTATTATCAGAATATGGGGGAAACGTACTCATGCCAACTACATTGCCCTCTCTTTTCTCAATATGACACCATGATTTCTATAAACATATGTATTAACTCCTTTATTTAGAGTAATGATTTTGCAGGCATATGATTGGCAAAGGTCTAAAAAGCAAGAAAATATAGGGCGTCCGCCTACGACACTCACGAAATACCACCACACCCTGATCATAACCATAATGCTTTTTGTGTGCCTTTTTTTTTATATAAAAAAAATAACCCCAAATATCCACTCTAGTGTTTCCCCTATATTCATTCTGCAGTGGCACAATGCTGAGAACTGCAACAGAGCACAGAGTCAGTGATAGAACAAGACAGGGCAGGCAGACTGGGGAGGCACGGTAAGCACTGCAGGCACAGGGAAAACACTTTGAGTTACTCAGAAGCACAGCGACTACGTGGACAAGAACGAGCAATATTCAAGAGAGGAGTGGCAACAACTATCTAGCAATGAGTGGATGAACAACCAGGGTAGATATACTGTTGGGTAGATGAGTTGATGGAAGGCAGCTGGGTAGACTGAGCAGGTGAGGGGAATGAATAGCAATCAGGAGGGAGCCGGGAGGAGACCAGGTCGGAGCCACACACACACACACACACACACACACACACAAATGGGGGACAGGAGGTACAGAGGAAAACAGGGGTACATCCCAATTCTCTTAATTGCATCCCCATTTCCCTCACTTGCGTCTTTTCCTTGCGTCCTAGTCCCTCCCACCAGGGATGCATTGGAGAGATGCTGTATCATCATCACTGTATTAATACTAATAAGGACACATAACTCATCAAACTCAGAATGATCAGCCTCACGTGACTGAATGGAAATTACTATAAATGATGTAAAAAGTGTTTCCTCTCTCCAGCTTTCTGACTAAAATTGTATCTAATACAAGTTATTGAGGGAATTAACAGATCAAGAAAAGACAATTCTTTCTAATAAATGAAGAAAGTTGTTTGTAGTCCTTTTGTTGTTCAGACCTACAATGAACATATATTTTAACCAGATGGTGAATCAGAAAACAAATCAAATATATAATGTTAGGTTGTAATAAAATAAAATGACTTACACTGTAAATAAGGAATGTCTATGTATAAATTACGATACTTGAAAAGGATAATTAATAAGGAATAGTGAGCCTTATGGGAAGGAGTATGCGTGACATAGAAGAAGGCCACATTGAGTTTTCTAACTTAGACTTTCAGGTATGCATGGAATGAGATAGAGAGAGGGGGATGGATACTACAGACACACAAAGGGCAATAAAACAACTCCACTTGAGGGGGATGCTTTGCTAAACTGTGTGAGGGGGAGTGATGACATCAGGAGCCATGGACCGGAGCGACCAATCGGAATGCTGATTATAGCCATGTGAAACTTTAGCCGCACCATATGTTGTAAAACTGAGCCAATGAGAGGCAACGATGCACATTTTCATTGAACTATATAATCAAATGTACTGGTCAGTTCAGGGTCTCTTAGGTCAATGCGCACAGACAGTTAACTCTCTCAGGGGGCCTGTGGACTGCAACTTGGCCTAAGATCCCTCAGCTGAGAATTATGCACTGTATTACCAACTTTTATTAAATTGATTTTTATTATAACCAACTGAATCCAGAAATTCTCTTCCAAGTCTGCCCAAAGATTTTGAATAAGATAACAATAACTTGAGTTTAATCTGTGATCCGTCTTCACTCTGGTATGAAACTCCAGTGATCAGTCCGACCAATCACATAACTGATGAACAATGAGGGGGTGTGTCGAGCATCAAAACACTTCCTGGAAGCCTGCTCTCGTGCTTCCTCGCTCGTGGCTCCTCCGAGATGCCTCCTCGCTCCTCAAGAGCAGAAATAAGAGCTTTGGGACGGCGTCAACATAGCGGCTCAGAACAACTTCCTGTTCAATCGAGGAAACGACAAATAAGAGACTTGGGATGCACCCCCGGAGGCACGGCCTGGTTGTGACACAGAGTCAGTAGTGAACGACATGCTAACATATTTCAGGAGGATTTAGTGTTGTTGTGTTTTTACAGCAGAGAATATTAATTTAAAACAGATGATGCTGTTTTTCCCCCACTGTTCTCCATGAACTCTGCTGGAAGTGATGTGATGTAGCCCCAGTGAGTTATGTAGAGTGAGCGGCACTGCACTGGTCTAAAGCATAGCCTTTTAAATGTTACATTGCTCGTCAACAACTGGTCATTTGGTAACTTAGGAGACCATTTGGTCGTGTGTGCTCTGATTAATTTCACATACAGCTAACACACAAGTCATACTTTAGTTTTTATGAAGATTGAACTCCCGGCATTTGCTCATGCTGTTGCTCACCACTGTTTTGGAAGAAGGAAATAGAGTAATAGAGTTTTTCTTTTTAAATGAGCGCTGTGTGGTGGCTCTAATTCATGCTGAGGTGAAGATTGGTTTATGTGGATTTTCGAAAAGTGGCTGATAAAAACAAATTTGAAGTGTAATATGAGTGATAATGGAATTTGGTGCGGTGTAATTCTGTTAGCGCGAAGTGGATGTTTCAACTGGCCTTTTGTCCTGTCACAAGCTATGATCAACTCATTGGTTACACATGCGTATATTCACATTTTTCATATAACCAATTAAAAGAGTCCAACCAACCGATTAGTATCTTTTCAGAATAGTGGATATGTGTTAACAGTTCATGTTTTTCTTTTCACTTCAAAATCAGCATGTTCAACCAAAGCTTGTTATATCCTATAATGTTATAATGTTAACATTCAATATTTCGTTACAAAATCAGTTCTATTGTACTTTTCTCTCTGAGTGCATAAGCAGGCCTGATGGAATGCAGAGCGGCATCCTGGGATATTGGGGCTTAAGAGGGTCGGGGCTTGGAAAGCAGGTTTGTAATTGGTTAATTGGCTTAAGTTCATCACCAGTTTGCACTGAACAAACATTTGGGTCATCTCTTTTAGCCCTGCAGGCTGTTTGTTGACTCATGAAAAACAAAAGATTACTCAATAATTATGATTCTATGGCCAAACTGACATACATATGTGGGCCGGTATGTGCATACACACGAACAGAGATTCCACTACAACTGCTGGCACACATAAACAGTGTTTTTCTCTCCAAGTCATTAACTTCATAATGACAGCATTTTCTCTGGGTAAATGATCCACTTCATCTTCTGTGCCGTTGGATATGCAGGGAAGCGATTTCATCTGCAGCGATCCAGCACTCACAACCCACAGATAAGTAGCAGGACCAGATTAAAGTCATTCATTGCACACGCTATATTTGAATGCATTCTTTCTCTTTCTCCCCGGCTCTCTCTCCCCCTCTGATGTCCTCACACATGACGATAATGAATTTCACGCACGTCGCTTGCTGAGACGGGATCTCAAATCTGAAGTGTGGATGTTTGGAATTAAGGATTATGGTAGTGTGGTGGCCATGCTTCCGCTGCTATACGGGTAGAGAAAAGGGGGGGCTGGGCTGCATTCCCGCCTGCTAGTCCTCTGCTGAAGATGCAGCCTCTGCCAAGCCTCCGTCAACCCCGACTGGGAGCGCCCGTTAGCTGAGGCGAGGCACATCCCCAAGCATGCCCCGCCATTTCTCTGCTTCAGAGGCTTTACTGAGCTCAGGCCCGCTGCCTCTGCCAGAAAGCAGCATCCAGTCACTCACACTGAGAAGTCCCTTAGTATCATTGTGCATGCGGATAAGGAGGATGATGAGCAGGCAGCACTCGACAACACTCAAAGGATCAACGCACGGCTCTTTTCCAGTTGGACAGATCTGCAATCAGAGAGCCTCAGGAAAAGGGCCTCGTCACCACTTGACCGCAATAGATCCCCGAACTCTGTCATTCTACCGGCTGTGAATCAGATCTGTTAGTTGTGAGTCTATTCCAGCAATAGTTACCTGGGTATGGACATCAGCGGGCCGTGAACGACCTTGGATCACACAAATTTTGTTAACTTCACTATCACAAAATATCTAAAGCAATATGGAGTATAAAGGGTCAATATTTACAAAACCCCACACCTCTCATCTCCACTGCTTTCAAAAGTTCTGTAAGATTGTTCCCGCCTTTGTCTTTGTGTGACAATGTCGGTCAGTCGATCCACCCCTTTGGTCCAGAATGAAATATCTCAACGTACATATGTTTTAATGGGATGAATCCTGACATTTACTTTGATGATCCTTCAACTTTGCATGTGCTCTCATCAGGTCCTTAGTTGTCCAATACTGTGGTTTAAGACCAAATATGACCACTGAAGATAGGTGGATGACTGCAGAGTTGATTGTGTGAGGGTGAACACTGATGGACTTATATGTTTGTTTGGTCCTCAGCCACTTTATCCCCATCCACAGCCAAGGATATATTTTCCAGTTTTCCAGTAGTAGTTGCAACTTGGATGTTTACATGAACGGTATTTACAAGTCAGAAACTGTTTGCTACTAAATTACTATCGCGCTAATATGGCATGACCTGAAAATAGCCTTTTCTTGTTTCTCAGTAATTTTGTCGAGTCATCTACAAGGTTGGACCTCAATAATCCTATTCATCTTGAAAACGATCTGGAGCGGGCATTTTAACATGCAGTATCCAAACACAATAAAAGTCCTCCCGACACCTGACTGCTCTCCCTTGAGAGGTTTGAGGATATATCAGGGTAACGGTCTGTCATCTGGAGACAATCTCGTTAGCCACGAGGCCCTGCTTCATTTCACTTCCAATGACTCGGTAGGAAAGGTCATATACTAATGTGTCTTCAGCGGTGTTCTCGTTGAGTAGTCGCCCCCTCCTGGGAACATTTAGGATGTTTACACTATTTTGTACTTACAGTGATTACACCTTAATGCAGGACTGTGTGGGCATGAACACACTGCGGTTGATTGAAACTTCGCTCACTGTCCTTGAAATGAGAAACTTTCTGCCATATGGGTGAATCAAACGGGAAAAAATACTTTCTGCTATGGGGGACAGGACATTTGACAAATGTCAGTATTCAAAGTGGCAGATTCCGTTTTTAAGGGTTTCCAGAATGGCAACTTTTCAGAGGATGGTCCCACAGATCCCGTATTTTGCCCCTGTATGTGGGGCCTTGAACAAGCCGAGATCCCCATTTGCCCTCTGTGGTATCTGGAAAAAAGTGTATCCCAGTTCTGGATGGTGTGCCAAACTTTGGCTAATTGGTGGAAACTTTGACCCCCTTGGGACCAATTGGGGACACTTCCTCAGGATTTTACCCTTGGGTGGGCGTGTGCCCAGAATGGCAGGAAAGTAGCCAAATGGCCCAACGCAATATACAATAACTGACCACTACATTGTCACTGGGGTGTGACCCCATGTATTTTGACTGCCAGTCGGGAAAATTCCCATAGCCTTAACAAAGAAGTCATTTTAGTGTTAACCATGATAGTAACCGTTTTGGAAGGAAAGCCACTGAGTGTTGTCCACTGGTAAAACGAAGCGCACCCTAAACTGAACAGTCAGACGATCGCTCGAGAAAGAGAGCTAAGCTTGAAATGTGTTGAAATCCATAGTGACTGCTGATCCAAGGCTTTACTGTGTTCTTCATGCCATTGAGTGCCCATATTTGTGCGAACCAGTGCAGTGCCTGTTGGTGGCATGGCCGTTTGAAGCGCATGCTTGTTGGGAGCAAGTGCTGCTTGCAGTATTGTCGAGAACCGCTCATTTTTTTACATTAGTATATCCAGCATCCACAACTCGAGGTATGCCTGCTGCAGAGAACAAGCTCAGCAGAGGCCTGAAGCCCCGCCCCCGCTGCTGCACACAGCGCCCTGCACTCGTTTATTCAAAGTTCATTAATATTGATGTTGCATCAAGTGTCCAAATTGCACCACATTCGTAACAGCACTCCCTCAGGCCCCCAACAATACACCCGCAAAGTGCACATCAGAGGAACTGACGTACCCACAGACAGATTCCTTGCTTTATAGCAAGATATTGAGCAGATTTAAAGCACACACATGTTTGCACTTAAAGGCTATATATATATATTTCTTTTTTTTCTTCTTCTTTTTTCATCAAGTATTAGCTAGCATTATGGCCTCAGGGCCCTGGGTTAGATCCCAGACTGGACGGCCCTTTTGTGTGGAATTTGCATATTCTCCCCGTGCCAGAGTGCCGTGTCAGCGTGGATTCCCTCCGGCTTCCTCCCACAGTCCAAAGACATGCAGCTCGGGTTAATTGGAGACTCTAAAATTGCCCGTAGGTGTGAATGTGAGCTGAATGGTTGTCTGTCTCTATATGTGCCCTGAGATAAACTGGAGACCAGTCCAGGTGAACCCTGGCTTCGCCCAATGTCAGCTGGGATCGGCTCCAGCGCCCCTGACCCTGAATAGGATAAGGGTTTAGAGATAATGAAAAACTGCCATTGAAACGTCATGTTAATAAGAATGGCTGTGTTATTAACTTCATTGTTTTTTAAATAATGAAATAATATTTAATCATAATAACAAAAATACATTAAAAACAACTTTTTCTGTCCCTTATTGTGTCTGAATGCAGGATTTGAAGTTAATGTGCTGGCATAATTCCTTTGGTTGTACCCACATGGTTGAACGCACTTAAAGGCCTGAGCTAATGTAGTGAAGTGCAGATCCAACATCATACATGGTACATTGCTTTAATCAGAGGAATGAGACAATCTCTCCAGGCCAATGTTAGATCCCTTTCATTGTTTTGTTTTTTATTCAAAGGCTGTAAATTTATTTTTTCTACAGTGTAAAAGGTCACAATTTGAACTCAAGTTGAAAAGAAGGGAAATTTGAAAAAAATGTGAATAATATAAAAATTATTGTAATAGAAGAAGAGCAACAACATCCATACAGTATGTTCCACTAAGCAAAGAAATCACACGACTGTGTGGGGAGAAAAAGATCAAAACTACAAGTTTAGAAAATGTATAACGTCTGTCGCAAAAAACAAGCTCAGTTGAGGAAGGATGTGGAATACAGCGCAGGGTCAGGAACAGAAATATCAACATAACACTATTCACAAAACAAAGTATAAAAACTGTATTTCTGAACAATAACATGAAATATACCTAATTTGAGTAAAATGACATTAAGAAGCAATAACAGCTATTGGAGGAATTAAGGGGACATTTATCGTGAACACTCACACAGTGCACAGTCATAAGAAAATAGACAGAAGTAAATTAGAATATAGAATATGACCAAAAGGATATATATATATATATATATATATAGTTCATTATTTATATATATATAGTTCACTATATCTGTTCTCTTTTTAATTGTAGTAGCTCTTGCGGCGCACATATGAGCAGATCACATTTTTTTGAGTCCTGAATATTCTGCATGATGTTTGTTTTTAAGCAGCAGCGTCATGAGTGGCCATTTCATTAGCAATGAGTTACAGCTTAATTTAAAGTGCTGCTTTTTGCATGTTCCTGTCTGGGGTCCTTATTCATAAGTGCTTCAGTGATTTCTTACAAAAATAGACATTTGAAGGGGCAACAGAATTATACCTTCAATATCAATACCTTCCTATCCTTCCTATCCTGCCTCCTGATGGGAAAGAAAGCCTGACATGTTATTGCTACAAAGAAGAATGACCGACACAAACGAGGGACGGGACTTTGATACAATGCAAATATACAAGATACAGTACGAACGTGTCCATTTGTCACTAGCATCAGTGTTAGTCACTGCTTCAAACAGTCGGTCAGTTAATGGACAGTAAATTGATGAACAAGTTAAAGCTGCATTTATCCATTTGTGGCCACCAGGGGGCAGAAAAGAAAATCAAAACAATATTCAAACATTGTCACTTCTTTAAGCTCTGGTTTAGTTAACTATATAACTGGTGGAGTTTTTTTTATATATAGTTAACTGTGACACATTGTAAACATAGAGCACAATTGTCACAAACTGGGATTTTTGGTCAAAAATATTAGTTAATGCAGGTTTAATTAATTTGTCAAATATTAACTGTTTTAGCGAGTGAATATTTGTAGCTTTTCTGTCTTCATATTATTGTAATGTGCTCCCACATCTTGTGAAATATGTTTGTTTGTTGAGTTACCCAGAATAACATGAGAATATTGATAGCATCTCTGCGTGTCCAGTACAGAGCTACATGAAAAGAGGGAAAACACTAAAGCTCTATTAAGCATCCTTATATCTTCTACTGAACATAAAAAAATATGTGGGCCTTGTGACTACAATAATATACAATATTTAAAAAGAGAGAAATAATAATACTGATCCCTCTGCATCAAGTTTTTGCACTAATCTCGTCTATTTTCATCCTGTGCTGAACACACAGATAAAACTGAAATAAAACTTCTCATGTGAATCTGAGGAACACCGTAAACAAGAAGATTTACTAAAATATGCAAATGTTCCATTAAATGTGACGGTTTCATGCCCAAGTATTTTGTGTGAAGTTGAAAAATTCACTCCAGAGTGTAATAGGTTCAGGCCTTCTAAAATACAACTCATAATAAGAATATGACTCAATTATACAAAACATGTCTACATTAAAACAATCGGCATTATATATATATATGAGGGATAGTAATTAATGATTGAATGTAACCAAAGAAAGTGGACCGGATTGCAGTACCATTATCCGCTCATGTTTAATGAAGTACACTACAAATTTTAGAGGAAAAAATGTGTAACAATAAGACTTGTTGCCAAGCTGATGATCAAAGACTTTCACGTCCTGATTGGCTGTGAGATGGAACTACAGAGACCGCCTCCCTGCAGTGTGAGGCCGGCCCAGCATGTCTCCGCATCTGTTTGATCCCGAAGACACGGGCCACGAAGAAATCTTTTCTCCGAGACAAGACTGTAGATTCTTCTTACATCACTGTAACCATCAGAAGTGAGACGAGAGGAGAACTAAGTACGTCTGACTAATAAATGCATACCATAAAAAATCTCAGTTTTGGCCTGTGAGTCAGGCTGACCTTTGTATTTTTTAGCTTTCGCATCAATCAAAGAAAGCAAACTGCATTGGTTTGACAGTGGGTTGCAGAGAGTGTGTGCTCTTTTCACCATGTCCACTCCTCGTATGCAGCGTTGGATTACTAGACCTGCAACCACTCACCCAAGACCTGCTCCCAACGACCACTCAGAGACGATGCCAAGCACAGAGAGGGAGGTGGTGATTGTCTGATGCAGCTTGACATTTTTGTTAGAATAAAGAGTGTATAGTGTTTTCATTGGTGGAGTTGACTGCATACACTGTATACTGCGCGCGCACACACACACACACACACACACACACACACACACACACACACACACACACACACACACACACACACACACACACACATACACATACATATACATGTGAAAACACCCTAAACCCTCATAGAGATGTCAGGAGCGGTAAATGACATGAATACAAAGACATAACGTTTAGCAGTTTTCCTAATTTGCTACTTTGACCTGAGCCCATATTTATCAAAGTTCCAAGAATCATGCTTTAAGTTGTACGCATTTGACCCTTCCTAAGTCCCGCCCCACTCGCTCAGCGCTCCAATAACAATCGAGCGAGCTTGGAACCTGGCGGAACCATCGGTCAGCTCTTTCCTGTCATACTTAGGTATGCTACGTCTGCTTGAAGCTACGATGTAAGTCACATTACAGAGGCGGCGCAATCTTCACGGACACATGACACACATACATTGTGAACATATCCTTCCATCGCATCCTGTAGTCCATGCTGTCAGCTTCTTGAAGCTGTCCACAAACGATATAATACACACAACACGTTTCTGTTTGTCAAGCTCGTCCGACCGAGCAGGCGGGACTTAGGATCGGCCAATTGATATAAAGTATTGCACCTCCAGACTGGCAAGAGACACATTGCAAGAGATCCTCGCTGTCCAAGTCTTTCTTTACAACCCAAAGCAGGTTCTTAACAGTTATTCTCTCACACTTGACAAAGCTCCTCCAAAACCGCATCACCCCAACATAGCAGTAGTACAGTGGCACGTACGGATCTGTGTCTGTCCTAAAACATTTAGTCTACTAAATCAGTTGGTTGGCTGGTTCAAAAATATCAACACAAAAAAAGAAAACATCTTAACATCATAGTCAAAATCATACAAGTATAAAAAGAACTGTGACGTGAATGACCCCATGTTGCAGTCTGAGCAACAAGCATCCTCCTAGCGAGCTAGCTCAGTTGCTAACGAGACCAATAGTATTCTGAAAACTATTCAAAAGACGTATCAGAGATGTAAATTCCTGTCTCGTGACATAAGTGGACCAGAGTATTAATCTAGTTTGGAGTGAGATTCTGTATCGGGGAAGTCATTTTATCAATAGGCCTTCTGTGACGTCATTCACCGCAGGGGTCAGAGGTCATAACCCCTAAACCCTCGAGAATGTTGTTAAAAAGGTTAAGCAGTCAAATTAACAATTTGAGAGCATTTATAAATGAAAAGCCACGTCAGTGGTAAATCAGGATGGCTGATCAATATATATTTGCAAACCTCCAGGTTTCATAGCCTCAACTATGCTGATTAATCAGCCTGAGTGCACTTAAAAGATTGAAACTGGCCAAATGTGTAAACAACCAATTTATGTTTGATGAAATGGATTCCTGAGATGATACATGCTGTTATAGCTGCGTGAACAGAAACGTGAATTAGCAAACGTGAATTAGTTTGGTAATATGTGTAATTAAGCAGCAATAACTTTATTCTATGTGTTCCTTGCAGTCTGTAACTGGAGTGATGATGCCACTGTCGAGCTTCAATCACACACTGCAGATACACTGGTTAACATCTTGTGCAACCAGCATCAGACTGCTGTAAGATAACCTCACAACCCCGACTGTCCTAAGTAAAAATAATGAATGTCTTTTTAAACATTTATTCTACAGTTTCTTGACTCATTGAATAAAGTTCACACAGCTCCCCGAAGAGCTGTGAATCACTTAAACCGTCTCGCTCCGTGTGCAACTCCATCCTGCCGTCATATTATTTTAAATTTTTCAAGTTACATATTTGTCAGCAGTTTATTCTAAACATGAAAATGCGAGATGCCGCGTGCATGTTAAAGTTATCAGTTACATATTTGTTTTTCTCTGCTTTAGAAATAGAATGTGTGGCGTGAGAGCGAGATACAAAATGTCAATGCGTGCACTGGTTTTGCTTCCACAAGTAAATGTAAGATTTAATAAAAGATTCACTGGGTGGACCTCATCATCCTCGTCATTTCTTATGAATGCAAAAAACAGGGCTTAACATACTGTCAGAAACATTCTTCATTTTTATGAAAGTAGCAGCTACAACAGGTGAGATACCACCTAATTCTGAATTATACCTATTGCTTCAGTCTGGAGCTCTCCCAAATTGAAGGGTATTTGAAGTTAAATGACATTTAATAGATGTTTATAATTCTTATGTGTGTGAGTAAGTAATTTTCTGTTCTATCTTTCATTTACGTCCAAAAGTTCACATTAATCAGTTTGATAAATACGGGCCCAGCAGTCAATGTCATATTCGGATATTCACAGCGGTCCTCTGAATGTCATGAAGGTGATGAGATAACAGCAAAAACCAAACTCTAGCAACATGAAGTAAAAACGTGTTTCTCTGTTGGGTCACTCTTAAACTTAAAGACGTACAGCCATCATAATGGAACTAGGCTTTTTTCCATATTCAAACCATGACAACATATTTGACCTTGGCAGAGTTGAGATGGTGCCATCCGGTTCTTCACTTGTTCTTCTAGTGTCCCACAATGTTCGACCAGTCCGCTCCGGTTTGCCTCACAACACGCTTCATTTGAGAGGCGAAAGTCAAACAAGTTCAGAAGAAGTGCATAGATGGAGAAAGCAGAAGCAACCTGTCCACGTCTGGGTCACTGAGTCTTCTTTTCTTTTTTCCTTTTTTTCCCTTAAATACGAGAAGCTGCAAATGAAAACAGGGGCCTGATAAAGACGACATAGAACAACATACCAGCAGACCAGACACACACAGAACGGGTTTAGCGCTGCGCTCCGGTTAATTGGATTGGACGGTGAAGAGCGTGGACGTCCAATGGGTCTGCCAGACGGCCGACTCCACGTCATGTGACCTCAGCGAAGGCGATGTGATTCTGCAGGGAGGAAATAAAACAAATAAGAATCAAATCTGGACAATAGGGACAAGGTATTCTGTCTGGTCTATTCAGGAAACTTTATTTGGACAAATTCCTCAAAAGTAATTTCAGGCTCTTGGTCAGAGTTTCTTATGGAAATTCCAGCCATCGTCAGCCAAAAGAGCATATAAATTCAGCCACAAATTAATCTATGAGGGAAAAGCTCCAAATAACAGAATCATTGAAGGTTGTTTTCACAACGGAAAAAAATCGGAAAACCAGAAAGAAAGATGTTTTGAATCTGAGATTGTTGAAAGGAAAAATATGGTATATTTCCACCTGACATCAATGTAGAAATTCTGTGATTTTGAAAGCTGTAGGAGATTAACACACAGCTTGCCCCGATATGTTGCAACTTAATTCTTTGTTTCCCTAATCTCTACAACGGGTCTGGCAAGTGCAAAGTTAGCACGACCCATAGAGTCACAAAGACCTGTAAGAACATGAGGGACCTGAGGATTCATTGCCAACCCACCAAGCAGGAGAGCAGCCATCAATAACTACGTGGAGGAGGCAGAGAAAGCATCTACATGGCTCTGGCCGAAAAGGGGTGCCCACCGGGGCCGGTAGAAAGCCATTTGGTCGGGTCGCCTGGACGAGGGTGTCTGTTGTAAGCCTCTCAACAGGATACAACACTGATGATGTGTCCAAGTATGTGCATCAGTAGGTATACTTAAGAATGGAAAAACATCAGGTTGGAATATACCAAATTTCCCTTTAAGCCAAGAATGTCAAAATATCCAAAACACACCATCAGAGCAGGTTGTAAACATATCTCAGAGCAGTCTGAACAGAAATAGACCTAGGCCTGAGGAGCAACCATCACAGCATGCAAGACTGGAAGAACAATGCCAGTAAGACACAGCAGCAGCAGGGGATGGTTGTTCATGGAGACTAGAGGCTTTGATTTTCTAATCCAACCTTCGAGTTCATTTGGCTGCGGAGCGAGAGGAGGAGGAGGGACGGGGTAAAGATGCAAGCCTGGAGAGCTTTTCTCGCTACCTCATCAAGGAGCTATACTGCTAAGCTCAGGAGAGGAAGTCCTATGGAGTCTGTTCATTTCATGAAACACAACAGCACTAATTGTTTATTCTAACAAACTCTATTTATAGTTTCACTAGTGGTGGAGTAGAGATCAGTCAATGTTTCTTTTCAGTATGGGGATTTATTTGTACTGTAGTTTTTTTTAATTGGTTATACAGTATAATAAGTATTATGCCAAGTTGTACAAACATGCCAAGTTGTAAAAACATGGAATAGGAGAACTCTAAATGTGGATACTGGGGCACATCTGCCCCAGACTTGCAGATGTAAAATCTATATTTGCAACCTGCAATTATAGATTTCATGATTGTCACTCAGTGTTGTTTTAAATCAGTTTAACCACCATCACCCTTTTAGTTTTGATTTCAACAGTAAATTTGAATGTTATTGCCCAAATTGACCTTTCGCTAAGTCCCGCCCCTCCAACACAGACTGGCCATTCATAGCGCAGCAATGACCAGCCTCGATCAGAGTCCGACAACGATCCGAATCTGCTCCACAGACTCTTGTGCAATCATTTTGCAAAATGCATGTCATGTGTCATCTGTCTGCTTCTCTTTGAATAGCTTCTCTAATTTCTAAGAATTGGATAAGATTTCCTCAGGGAGTGCAGTTCGTGACAGTGTGGGCTCTCTGGTAGCTCTGACGGCTTGATTGAGTAGCAGAAGGAGGCAGGTCTGAGCTAAGGGTCAATTGACCCTTTCAAATTCCGTCTACTGTGTGACATGGGTTATATAACTTAAAAAGGGAAGTGGTGATTTCAGCGAGTGTTTCCCATTGCTGTTTTCTTTACACCAAGTGAATTAATATGCCAGAGTGGTACATCATTGTTGAACATTGGTATGCTGCTGCCATTCTATCTCCATATGGCAGTTACAAATGGTATGAAACTCATATTCAACTGACGGCTACCACTTCCCACCGGCACCAATAGGGTGCCAGTCTTGTTTTAGTGTCATAAGCTGATTGTTAGTGATTTTCCACTTTGATTGGTGGTACGTTGCTCGGTGTCTATTGGCGTATGCATGCCACATTACAAAGGTATCGCACTGGTGTTCCTAATGTATTGGTGGGAATTTATGCGTGCCAGTAGATCACTGGGGGCATGTGGTTTTAATGTGTATAAAAGTAGTATCATCATTGTTGTCTCTAACGACATTGTGAATTATTGTTATATCTATGGAGTTGAAATCTGAAATGTTTTTATTTCCTCCAATATATAAATAAATAAAAGCAGCAATAGCATACCACTAGTCAAAGTGGTGTACCACTTAGAGTCGGCATATAAAACGAGACGATACTAACAACGATACCAAAATGATTGGCCTAATCTGATTATTTATCTTTCAGGGAAATCATACTTATAAATGTATGGCTATGTTGTCTTCCAGCTGGATTCTGCATTTCATTCCACCAAAGAAGAAAAAAATAGAAGAAAAGCGTGGGATTCATTTTCTTTTCTGCTCAAAGGTTCCTTCTTGCCCTGACATTTTGTTCACTGTGGCTTGTTTAGCTTTCAGGCATCTTTATGCTGAGCTATTTTTAGAGGAGTCAATTTTCCACCAATCCTGTCGTAGCCGAGGTGAGAGTGTGAGATTTTCTATTCTTTTACAAGCAACTGAGTGCAGGCTCTCTCAGCAGGAAGCTGTGAATTGAATCATCAGATAGGAGTCATGTATTTTTCTTAATGTGTATCGTGTTAGAGGAAGCGAGAAGACAACACAGCAGGCTAGAGTAAATAGCAGCACGCCGCTGTTAAATCTGGCGTCATGATATTTGAAGATGTAAAAACAGATTTCACTCAGATGCAAAGAGAAAGGAAGAAAAGCACTTCAACCTCACATGCCAAATACTCTGGACAGTGTTGAGTTTGGCTGAATTTAGCCTCATCCTCTTTCGTTTCATTGGGACCAAGATGGACACCAGCCCAACAGATGGGTAGTCAGTGGGCCAAAGGAAATTCCACGTTGGCTCTTGTTTTTGTAGTTTTGTCCATCACTTCTATCAGTGATGAAAACACTGTACTCACCAAGGCAATAGCTGAGATCTGGGAACATGGTGACATCACTAAAAGTAGGTCAGACAGGGCCAACAACAACCATTTTAATCCAGTTTACCAGATTATCTAAACCACTTTATTTGGAGCTCAAACTGAAAGTTTGAACACCTGAAATGTAGGGAAAGCCTTATTGTAGAGGGAATTTGGACACTATCTTAACCTTCTGTACAGATTCAAAGACATCAAGAAACAGTTACCTCAGTCTATATTCCTGTCTGTACTGGACTAGGGTGATTCTATTTATTTTGCATCAAAGGTGTCAGATTCATACTGTAGGCTGAGACTTGGGACACTTTACTATACATCTCTAACACCTTACAAGGGAAACAGCCCATGTATCTTGTATCTCTTCTGCACTAAACTCACTGCCTTAGATCTGAGGATTGTCTTGTTCTGGAGGTTCTCAAATTCAAAGCTGACTATTCCTATACTTGCAATGCTTAGATCTGAGAGCAGATCTTTTACCAGAACTTTATACAAGTTGTCAGGTAGCCAAGCGGCCATTCGTTCACAACATGTCCTCTGACTGCTTGTGTTGAAGGATCACCGTGTTGACAGATCTCGCCACTTAACTTGGTGAATACGATTTTATTGGAACTACTAGGAATAATGGGCAAAACTAAGAAATATTGCTACCTAATATATATTTCTATTTAAAATTGAAAAAATACTCTATTGTTGTCTTTTTATGGTTCAGTATCTATCTCAGCTGTTAACGTGATGAATGCAATCTGAAAAATAAGACCGAAGTTGTAATAAACCAGAATTACCCTTGGATGTGTAACCTCAGGAGAATATTGTGTGCTATTATTAGTATTTAGTGTCTCTGTCAGTCATTGAAAGCAAGCTATATTAATTACATGTTACAAACTTACCAAGTAAGAACAGGAAATCACTTCAGAATCTTCAGTCTGACATTACCTTCAGTAGGCCAACGTATCCGCCTGAATCTAACGGCACTTTAAGTCGTTTTCTGATTAGGAGAGGTTTTAAGAATGGAGTGGCTATTGAGAAGACATGCTGTCTTCAACGCACAGGCTGGAAACGCTTCACAATAGCTTGACAACAGCGTTTGTTCCGCCCATGTTGTGATGCTGATTGGTAAATTACTTTTTAACAAAAAAGCCGCTGTTTCGTGTCACCATGCCAGACGAATCTGGAACTCAGTGGAGTGGGCGGAGTGATCGAAAGGGCCGGACCCTAGACTGTATATAAGAAGTGGCATCATCATCGTGACATCACCCATTGGTTTGTTGACTGCCGTTATTAAGCCTTGAGTTTGGGGATTTGGCCGTCGCCAT
Source organism: Ophiodon elongatus (assembly GCA_016806645.1). Taxonomy (NCBI): domain Eukaryota; kingdom Metazoa; phylum Chordata; class Actinopteri; order Perciformes; family Hexagrammidae; genus Ophiodon; species Ophiodon elongatus. Next base: position 398,846 of record JACSYO010000396.1, on the reverse strand, counting down.
CTTGACTTTTTGCAATGAGTGAACGGAAGTGATCATATTTGGAATGTGGAGGAGTGATGTAGAGACACCTGTCAATCATAGTATGCCCGTTATGTAACACTATCCTTTAAGCATGACCATCCAATTTACTGTTCCAACTGTATCTTACACCCAAAACCAACACATTATTGGTCAGTGGCCCTATGCTTCAAACTTTGACACTATAGGTTCCTCTAGCATTAGTTTTCCACGTGTTTTTTCAAAATAAACTTCTATGTTCACAGGAAACCTACAGTTTCTGCTTGTTACATGGATACAGTGTTTTCAAAAATAAACTTCTAATGTAGGTTTACTAAGTTTTCAGGTTAACTTGGTTAAGTTTAGTCAACAGAAGTACTGGGTTAGGCTTCGGAAAAGATTGTTGTTAAAATAAAACATGTTTGTTACGTGAAAGAAAAACGCTTGTTACATTACTTATGTAAGGAAAAATAAGTCAACGTTTCACATGCGACATGAACAGCGGTCTCTTGGGTGAAAGTCCTGTGTTTATTTGACCCATCCAAACTCTTTCTTGTTCAATATACAACGTCAGTGGCTCTGAGTCTCTAATAATGACATGGATGGGTTTATATTGGAGTTAGTTGAAAGCCTGGTGCGTCTCATACAGACGCTAGTTGAAGCCCCTATGCCTCGGTATCAGACGCCGAGGGGCACTGATCAAGCGTCTACATTCGACCAGTTGGGAGTGAGAACAAGTTTTCAAACCCACCCAACACTCATGGGTCCAATTTCAGTTGGGCATTTACCAAAGGGAGTTAACCAGATCAGAGTTCCAGGCCATGCTCTGTCTGTCATGATTATGCTGAAAGTGAATCTCACAGAAATACACAAGAAACACAGATATGGCTATTTCTGAATCCCATCACCTCAGAGACGCATACATATTCTACACTAAAACTACCAGTTTTCTCACGGTTGATGTTGTCGTTCACTAATTCTTGTCCACTGTTGTCAGTTTTAAAATTTAAACACTTTGGGAGGGCTGATGATCTGGTTTTTAGTCAGCTTGTGGAAAAGTTGGAAAACGTGTCTAATCCTGGTATTATTTCTTGAAGAATAAAGCTTTTGAAGGCACTTAGAGTGAACACTTCTTGTATGTGTGCAATATCTACAACCATGTGGTACTTAATCCTGCATGTCTGTGGCCTCATACTGTTTCGAACACTAGAAGACAAATCACCATAAGTCCCTCGAATGACGGCATATGTCTCAGTAGGATGCAGTCCAGGAAGAAGAACACATACATCTTCTCGTTCAATCCTGCACTTTTTAGAATGGGAGCCCCCAAATTAATTCAGTACAGCCCTCAGTAAAATACAACGCAGCTCGTTTCTTTTGTCTGTGCGAGCGGTGAGCGTTTTGAGCGTAGCGGCATGAAATCTGAGTTGAGCGTGGAGCGGAGGAAGCGAGCAGCTCCGTGAGCGTCGAGCAGAAATTACACTCCGCTCACCTGTCCTGGCCCAACGTGATCCAGCCACTGTGGATGTTTGATGCTCTTTGTGACTTTTTTTCCTCCCCCTGACCTCGCAGGAAATCCCCCGCCAGAAACTCATGTGCCTCACAAACACACTCAATAAAATATAGGTATTCTAAGGCATTAAAAATGTAAGATTATGAACAAACCACTTTTCTTTGGGGTGCTATGGCTATCCTAGGGAAAGCTTCAGCACTCGCAAGCCCCTGGTACACTGTATCTCATCTATTCAAACAAAGCAGACTACTTGCAGTACCTCATTTGTGTGGGCAGGCAGAAGCATTCAGTCATTTGCTTGAATTCCTAATTATAGCTCACAGAGAGAAGGTGTTGCATGGGTCAAAAGCATGAGATTAAATGGCAGACTGCCATAGTTGTGTAATTAGTTAAAACCAAACTATGATCAAACCGTGACCATAGCAGTGACAAACAACTTACTGATATGGTGCAAGATCAAAGAATTTGCTTGAATAAGATATTTTCTCAGTGAAGCGGATTTGTTGGTCTAACAAAGAGGTTCCAAAATTGGGGCTGCCCTGAGGGCCCCCCAGCAGTTGAATAGGAGTGGAGTGATGCTAGGGTTGAATAGACTTTTTCACAGCAGACATTTGGACCGAGGAAATATGTGTCGCCAATAACATAATTAGTTGTGGCATGACATTGTAATAATTGCTGAACAAAGACATGATTAATTGTGCCTTTCCTATTATGACAGGTCAAAAAGTCTGCTGTGAAAACGGAATGCAAATCTGATTCATGTTGGAGCACACAGAGTGCTCTGATGTAAGAAATCAAGGTTCAAAAGTCAGAGCAGTCGTCCGCTAATCAGAATGTCGGTGGTTCGATCCCCGGGGCAAGTTACTGAAACTCTTGTGACGGTGAGCGTGAGGATGTTCATCTCTGCTGATGAGCAGGTGGCCCCTGTATGGGAGCCTCTGCAGTGTATGAATGTGTGTGCGTGAATGCTGGCTTGGCTAAGAATAGAAAAGTCCATTAATTGACACAAACATCATGTAAAGTGCAGGTGAACAGATTTCTTAAAAAAAAAAAAGAAGAAGATTGCAATATTTCATATAGAGCCAACCATTGATTTCTGGACATTGAGGGGCATATTTGAGAGGAGCAGAACTGGTGAGGATCATTGTATGATGGCAGGGCATTTAATAAAAGGTTTGCTAACGTATGATTGCGTCCCCTAGTTACCTTGTAACTACCGGTGTAGTAGCTCTTAGACCAGACAGGACAGAGGCTGGACCTGGTCTACAGAAAAGTATGAGCCAGTCTAATTCAAAAGTGAAATAAAAAGAAAGGTATAGAGTGTCCAGAGATTTGACAGAGCTCAGGTTTGAAACCACGTCACACTTTGTTGCCTTTTGTTCCTGAGACGCTGGAACCAGTCGAGGCCCTGCAGCCAATGCAGGAAGGCCAGGAGGCGCTCCTTAATGTAGCAAGACTCTTCATCCTCGTCATCCGTCTCCTACAGCAGTGTGTGTGTAGGTGTGTCGTTAAAAGTCAGACACTGCCACCTGCCCCTTTATTAGGGCTAATGGTATTAAGTATTGGTATTAAGCCCAAAAAGAACAAGAACTGCATCGATAAGATAACATTACAACATACTAACCAGCAGTTTATCCACACACGATGTACATGCAGAAATAAACCTGGGTTAGACCAATATGGGTATATTATCAACATACTGAATATCTAAGTTATTGTCACATTGATTAGATGAATCGATTTTTTTATGATGTGTGAAACGCGCTTTCTTTTTTTGAACAGAAGGTGTAAAACTCAAAGGGATTTCAGTTCGCAGAAGAGCAGCACATTGTGAAGCAGGAAGTAGCACACGTTAACCATGTTAATGTGTTAAATGTGTTAAACAATCCAACAAGGAATCAATTATTTTCATGGATTCATTGCACTTGCACTTTTAATATTAAGACTGCCACGAGTAAATCAACTGATGCAACCAACTCTTTGAAGACCAAAAGGAGGAATACAACACAGTGGCATGATCTTACTTGTAGAATACACTGTGCTGAGAACACTGACCCCAGCTTCATGTGTAATATACTGCTGAGTGATTGGAGCTGACACCTGCCACTTTACATTTACCTTGAGTTAACCTCTCCAGGTGTGCTGCCAAATCTACTGTCTGGACCTTTGGTGTCTGTGGAGTATTTATTATGTAACTAAAAGGTCTATTGACACCCAATTTGCTTTGCCAAATGCAGTTTGTAGGGCTGTGACACCGGAGATCGGGGTCACGTCCTTTGTCTCACCTGCGAATGATTGAATCAGGTGTCGTCAACCTCCCTCACTTGATGACATGACCAGCTGATGAGGCTGAGGCTCCAAATGCAGGCGACGTGATGACCGAGGGGTTATTTTGACCGAACAATAGTCGACGTATACTCGTACGAAGGTTCGTATGATGTCTTACGATGAAAAGTTACTCCACATTCTTTTGCGTTTTCCTCCTAAAGTCCAGCACAACGTTTCGTTTGGTGTGTGCGTCACACATGCACATCTAATCATATCTAATCACGTCTTTCCAATTGACTTTGTATGCAATCGTGCCGCCTGCAAAATTGTCTTTGCATTCTGTCTGAACACTCTATTCTGTAAGTCGATTTGCAAAAAAAAAAAAAATGTACGGCAACTCCCAACTTCTGAAAAGCTCTGCTTGGCTCAGGTCTGCTGTCACCTTTGCTATTTGAATCACTGAAAACGGGGGCGGGCATCCAGAGGTCTGGTACTCGGCTACAAACAGTTTGAAGAAAATCTGAATATCTGTGATTAACGAACCATAATAGTTTGTTTTTGCCTAAAAATGTTCAAGTTTGAAAAAAACTTCATCTCCATCCTCAAAGCATTAGTAGCATTATGAGTGTTCAAAGAGCCATATTGATCTAAAGCTGATGTTCAGTACGAGTGTCAGCATGACAACGCGATGGGACTGTTCAGGCCATAAGAAGTGTTCTGGTGCAGGTGTGAGCTGCTGTACGGACCTGGGAGGCGATGTACTTCTCCAGAGGACTCTCCATCCGGCCCATGTTCAGCATGGCCGTGTTGGTCCGCTCCTCCGGTGAGTCCTCGCTCAGCAGTAACTTGCCTTTGAAGTTATGGACCACACACACCACCTATAACACACACACACACACACACACACACACACACGCACACACAGCAGTGAACAGAGATGTGTGTGTGATTCCAAGAACTGATAGAGATTCCTGATTAAGAGAGTAACCCAAGAATGTAGGTCACATATGTGTGTACAGACTTTTTCCTGGGGGCATCACTGGAGCCATATGATGGATGTAGGTGCTCCTCTAATAAGGAGCAAAACGTGGCTTTGAGGTTGAAAATGAAATAACCAATTTCAAGTTGGCTGAGCAGAGAAGAGATACAGAAACTCTTGAGGTCTGCAATCCATTATATCCTACAGAGCAGTGCAACCTGGGAACTTTGTATGGAGGGTCATGAAGCTTGCCAGCAAAACTTTAGAAACGTTTTTTAACCAGAAACAACCAATCAGGTTTCTGTTCTGGTGTTTTGTTTCATGAGCCGAGGGCCAAACGGGGAGTCACACACCAACCGACCCGGTACGGAGGCTTGAGTGAACACAAAATATTCTTCTGCTACTTTCGGATCTGTTCCTAAGCATTAAGGATGCTTGTTCTTGTTGCGCCCTCCTCGACCGGAGCCCTTCCCCAGGCCACAGTCCATCCTCAGATCGTGATGGACCCTCCAACATGTGACCTGAGCTGATCGGATGAAACTCTAAACTAGTTGGTTAGGTTTAGTAAGGACACCATGGGTTGGCTAAGAGAAAGCATGTTTGCCTCGTTATTTAAGTTAGGAACGTATATTAAAAACAAGTCAACGTGGATTCTTTTTCACACAGGACCCAAAAAGAGCTCTCCTCCCCCCCATCCACCCGTCCACCTCTTCCTTAGATGGACCTCCGCGGACATTAATAGAAACGCGTTTGTAATACGTCAAACACAAACGTTATCCAGGATGTAAAAATATGTCTACCTGAAAACATAACTGACAATACAGTTTTGTTGCACCATTATTAGACCAGGCTGTATTAACGGGCTGTTTTCCTGAGATAGGAGAGTAGGCTCACCGAGGCATGGTGAGACTTCTTGGCCTCTTGAGGGCAGTGAACACAACGCTAACGTATCATCACGCTTTACGTTCATATGGCAAGTTGGATACTTATCCATCCAGCAGTTACACAGCGTACACATCACACGGCTTAAATCATTATTTAGAACGGTGTCTCTTGCTGACACCATTCCAAACGTAACGCCGTGTCTGCACACAGGAGGCTGCAGTCCTCAGGTCTCAGGATGCGTTCAGACTCAGTAGTGACCTGGTTTCAGCAGCACTCCGAGCCAAGCACACACTGCTGTGTGTGTGTGTGTGTGTGTGTGTGTGTGTGAAACAAAAGAAGCATACTTTTTGGGATGTGAGAGGGCCCGTGACAGGGCCTGTGTGGGCAGCTGGACCGATTGAAAGAGACGCGTATCTGTCCGTCATTACAGACCTACACCACTGAAACGCCCCCTGTGGATCCATGACTTAAGCCCAATATCCTCCCTCCTTTAGCTCTGTTTTTGGATCTCCACTGGCTCCTGAGGGGAACGCGGCTCTCTTAGCCTCTGAATGCTGCCCTATGGTCAGCAGCGTGTCTCTAAGTGTCGCTCTGCTGTCTGGTCCTCAGCAGGCCGCGTACACTGTTACCAGCTGACCGCTGCTGTGGTGAAAAGATACAATCAGATGAAGCTGGTGACACACAATGGAGCTTCATAAGACCTAATTGTTGATTTAAATGAAGACCCAGGTAGCACCAACTTGCATATTGACATTCGGTGTGTTTTTAAGTCTCAGGTTCCGATTACATTCAAAATGTTTCTTCATATTAATCTCTAATTCTCTTTTTTTCCTTTTCTTTTATTAAAAAGCCCCTTTCATGAGCTTAATAATTCCCAAGACATAAAACCATGTTGTTGTGCACCAGAACCCAACTGCAGGCCCTTTAAAGGCTTTATTGCTCCTGATATATCAGCAGTCTCTTGTGGAGATAATGTGCACATATGAAATAGCATCACTGACAGACCAGGAGTGGGCCAGTCTGCTCTTTGACTTACTCTTACTCTGTGATAATGAGAGCTATTTGTTTGAGGCTGCCATGTTAGAATGAGAGGAGAGGAGAGCGGGAGGAGGAGGAGGAGGAGGAGGAGGAGGAGATGAAGGATGAGGAGTTTCTCTGGTATAAAGAGAAAGAGTGTTGTCTTTGTATTTTTTCCGATCTCCATCCATCACTGATGGCACTGTAATGTTTTTAACCAAGCCACAGCAAAGAATGTGCTGGCCTTTCTCTATCCAACGTGTGTGTGTGTGTGTGTCTGTCTGTCTGTCCGGGGGAGGGGGAGGAGGGGGGGGGATTATCTTCTGCTGTGGCTTTCTGTCAGCTGCTGCTAGGAAACATGCTGTATCTAGGGCCCACTCATCATCGCTGTGTGTGCGTTGCATGATAGTGTGCAGCACAGCTGTGAGAGGGGAGGACGAGCTTTGATATTTAGTATTTCATGAAAGGAAAAAAAAAAGCATGTGCTTTAATGTAGCCGACACACTGACAGCAATTAGGTGGACATCCTCCTGTTGTCGAGTCGGCACTTTAACTTAACTCTTCCCCCTGATAGATGCTGTAAATATGAACTCTTCCAAATATTTGTTGTTCTGCTACTGAAACGAGTATCAGAAGTGATCCAGGCTCACATGCTGGATCAGGTACCTGTGAATACACAGGAACAACAAACTACACGAGTCACTGTACATCCTGCCCCTCCTCCCGCCCATCGCTACTGCACAGCTCAACGGCCAGAGAGTCAAACAAACACAGGACCCAATGTGTTGTTGAGTTATTGTGAAGTTCAATTTGTGTTTATGTATTTTACTTAGTTTGCATACCTATGTTAAGCCCAACCACGACATTTTTCCTAAAGCTAGCTGTGTGGTTTTGTTGCTTAACCCTGATGTTGACTGTTCCTTTAAGAGGTCGTGGTGATTACACGAGGACGAGTCAAACAAACACGCAAGACTTTCACGTAGTTTTGTGACCAAACGTGTGCACTTCCCTACACTTTCTGTTCCGCTAACATTATGTAATCCACAACTTACAATCAAACTCACTTCTTTGTAATCTGATGTTGACATTCTACGTTTCTCTAAACCACAGACAGGTTGAACGTGGACATTTTTTTGCATTTGGTCAGAGCAAAAACAAAAGACTTCCCCCAGGAGGCAGCTGTCTGTGTCCGGTGTTTTACATTTATTTTGTGGCCACTGGTTTTGAAAGGTGTGAATCTTAGGTGAATACATTTCTCCCCACCCCGATAAAAGCCATGTCGTACATGTTGGTGAGGTAACAGCTGCACACACACATGTCACCGTATCCCGTCACACACTCCACATCCCTCTATCCCGCACACACATGGAGCACACATGACCTCTGTGGGTGGGAGTCTCACCAGGAACGTGGCGATGGCGGTGCCGATGATGAAGCCGGCGATGACGTCCGACCAGTGGTTGCGGTACTCAGCCACGCGGTTCAGACCGGTGAGGAAGGCCAGACACATGAGCCCCAGAGACAGTACCGGCTTGGCCAGACGGGTGCCTTTCGCCTGCACCGTGCACGTCACGTACATCTGCCGGGGGCAGAGGGGTGTGTGTGGGGGGAGAGAGAGAGGCAAGGGTTACTGAGGATCATCTGAATGATTAAACATCACTGGTTCCATCACATGACTTATTCAGTTAGGAAACGATGAAAACTCCTTTGTTGCAAAACAATTCTGAGAGAGTCGTCCATGCAAATAATACATCGCTACTGTAACAGCTTACTCAGCTGCTTCAGGCAGTCTGCAACTAAAAGTAGTCCAGGACCCTGCAGCGAGGCTCACGTAGAGCCCACATTACAGCCGTGATCATTGGCTCCACATCAACTTTATTAGCAGCAATGAAACACAAAGCGAGGCATTAAGCCATCATTTTACCTGTATTTATGTCACTATTAGAGCCCATTTTAATCCACATGAATCCAAACTCACAAAACATTAATGAGGTGACCTCAAACTTCTTACGGGTACCTTTTAATATGTCATACAAGTCATTATATAGTATTTCTTTTAAAAATGTGAAACATTATAGTATAATATGTCATAAAAAATACTATAGTGTATCGTAAAAAATATGAAAATAGTTCAGTATAATATTTAAAAAGTCCTAAGAATTTATGTTATGTAATTTTATAAAAAGCCATAGAATTGTATGTCATAAAAAGTCATAAAAAACTATAATAATAACTATAACTAATCGCTCCACTATGTCAGAACTGGCCTTGCAAGATTCAGGGCTGATTTATTTTTGAGACATTTTCAACCAATTCAGATTTTGATGTGCATTGATGTGTTTCCCTACTCATACACTTTACACATACGCTTCAGAAACAGGATGTAGTGCGCAGTTACTCAAATGATTCCTGCACGGGAAGTTAGCACTTTGTCACGTGGATAACTGTTAATGAAATGTTGGTGGGCAAGTTATCTTTCTGTGAAATGAAAATAAATAAATGAACTGCAGATCCATAAAAGCTTCCCTGTGCTGTGTGGAGAGATAAAAGGTGCGACTGTGTGTTTAAATGTGTGATGAGACGGGTGAACAGTGCGTGTTGGTTTGACGGCTGATGTAACGATCTGAGACGTTTGGCTCACAGAAGCCGTGTCAGCGTGTAGATGAGCGGTGATGTTAGAAAACACCACTCAACTCATACTGCTTGTTTATGAGCATGACATATTTGTCCTCACTCAATATGCTCTCTCAATAGGAAAATACTGAAAATCCACATTATTTTAGTTTGACTTTCAAAACTATTGTGAAAGTTCCTGTGCTCCTAATGTTTTATTAAAAGGTCTGTGGTGAAATGCCACCAGACAGCTGTGACAGTGTGTAAATAGGGGCTGATATGTTAAGTCTCTCCTCGGGGCATCTTTCTATTTTTTCGCCGCTGTGTTAAGAGGAGTGCTGGCAGTTCTGCCACTGGAACTGCAGGATGAAAACATTATATATATATATATATATATATCAGGTTAAGAAAAGAAATAACAAGAAGAAGGAGAATAATAGAAAGAAGAGGAGAGGAACGACAGGAGAGAAGGAAAGGAAGTGGAGGTGAAGGATGATACTCAGAGGGAGAGAGACGCAGGAAATAAGTGAGGTGAAGAGAGAAGGAGAGAAGGTGACAAACAGAGAGAGGAGGACAGAGGTGAGGTGTTAAGAGAAGAGGAGAGGAGAGGAGAAGAGAAGAGAAGAGAAGAGGTTTTTAAAATTCCTTTATTTCACTATTGCAGTGAAAACAAAAAACACTCTAAAACATCACTTGAAAAACAAAAAAAATAATAGTCAAACAAACAAACCAAAAAAATAGCCAAAGAACAAAATAAACAATCAATCAAGAGTTTACCACCAGCTCTCCACCAGCACCCGCTGAGCATAAAATGCTCCCAGTAGCCCATCTGTCCCTGAAAGCCTGTATATTGTCCCTTGAGAACTTCCACCGGATCCTCACTACCAGCACCCCTCGCCTGATTCTTCCATGTCAGCCAGATGGCTAACTTGGCAGAACCAGACAAAAAGTTCACCAGAGTGTGGACAGCCTTCTGTTTTGTACAGTATTTTGGACTGAAAATAAACAAATAAAAAGAAAAGCCCTCTCCAAGACCCTGAAACCATCCCGAGGACACTGAACAAACAAGTGTTCCAGGGTCTCAGTCTGACAGCAGAAATAGCACTCCTCCCCAATGTGTGGATCCAGGTGTGCCCGGTATCTGTTCGTGGCTATAGCCCCGTGCACAACCCTCCACTGGAGGTCTGCTGTCCGTTTCTCAACGGGCAGCTTGTACAAGCACCTCCAGCTGCCTCCCGGGGGAAAGCCCGGGGCAAAGTACTCGGCCCACCTCGACTCCTTCAACCCTGCCAGAGAGCGCAAGTTCACAACCTTTACACAGATTTCATAAATTGCTTTTTACCCTGCTGCCTGAAACTTGTCCAGACGAGGGGTTGTGAACGTCAGCAGCTGGTTTCCTCCCCCCTGCCAGTCCCCCACAGCTGGGGCAATGAGCAGAGTGGGGGGGTGTACTCACTCTCTTCATCCCACTGGTCAGACAGAGCACAGTTTCCCGCAACTGCTCTCAGGTGTTGTGGCAAGGCGGCACAGACCTCCTCCACTATCCTGTTAGTCAACCTGACAGACGTGATGTTGACGCTCTGCCTGAAGGCGACCATGGCTGATGCTGTTGATGACATCTTCACCAAATGTCTCAGTTTAGTGCAGCCGGCTTCTCTTAGACGCGTTCGCATGCTGGCAGACTGCAGCGTTTGAGTCCTTATGAAGCCGTTGAAGAACAAAGGTTCCTCCAGCAGCCACACACCTGGAGCCTCATTAGCTTCACGTGAGATGTTAAAAACCTGCCAGGCCTGCAGAACAGAGCTGTAGAACGGCGTCAGCCCGGCCAAGTCCACTTCCTTAGGTTGTAGGAGAAAGAGCTGTTTATCATATCCCAACCACCCAGCTCTCCTCAGCAGCAGTCGAGCAGTGTCCATCCAGCTGGGGCCACAGCCATAGAGCAGCTTCTATGCAGTCCGGAGTCTGAAAGAGGCGATCCTGGACTGGATATCAATGAGACCCCCCCCCTCTCTGCCACAGGCAGATAGAGAGCTGCTGCACGAACCCAGTGCCGGCCAGACCAGAAGAAGTCCACGCCAGACTTCTGTATCTCTGCTATGAGGCCTCCTGGTGGCGTCAGCGCGATGAGTCTGTGCCACAGAGTCAAGGCAACCAAGTTATTAGCAACCAGAACTCTTCCCTGGTAAGACAGCTGGGGCAGTACCCATCTCCACCTTGAGAACCGAGCACACACCTTCCCCTCAACTCCCTCCCAGTTCTTTTTCTGATAATCCTCAGATCCTAAAAACACACCCAACACCTTTAAACCTTCTTTTCCTCACTGGAGACCTCTGGGCAGGTGAGGCACCATCTGCTGTCTCCACTGTCATACCAATAAGGCTTCAGATTTTTCCCAGTTCACCCGTGCAAATGTAGCCTTCTCATAAAGAGACAAAGTACCCTGCAGACAAAGAACTCAAAGATCTCCCTGGTCCCTGATGAAGATGTTTACATCATCAGCATACGCAGACACAGCGAGGGGACGACAAAGACTGGAGGACCCTGGCAGTGACAGACCACCGAGCCGACTTCTCAGCCTGCACAACAGAGGCTCAAAAACAAGGCTGTAAAGTTGCCCTGAAATAGGACAACCCTGCCTTATCCCTCGTTGTACAAGGATCGGTCGACTCCCATTTTCACCATACATTCAGCACCACTGTACAACAAACCCACCCAGGCCAAAAAAAGTGCTAGTAAAGTCTAGTTCTTAAGAAGGGCCAAGTCGCCCTTCTTGGGCAGCAAGGAGAGTACTGCCCGCTGGCAGGAAACAGGAAGTGATCCTGTTTTAAAACATTCCATCAACACATCATGGAAGTCTGAACCGATGATGTTCCAGAACTGCTGTTTATTATTAAAATGCCAGTAGGAGTTAACCCTTTCACCTGGTGAGGTTATCAAGCCTAAACTGACGAGGTGGTGATCAGTGAACCCAACTGGACTGATAGTGCTATTTTTTATTCTGGAACTGAGACTGTGAGAGATGTAAATTCTGTCTCCCTGATTTGGTGCATAAATGTTGACAAAGCAGTAAACCGAGCCCTCTATCTCTGCCCTCACCACCAGCAAACGGCCCTTCACCACCTCAGTGACAGACAGAACTGTTGCATTAGCTGCTGTTCTAAACAGCACGGCTACTTCGGCACTAAGATTGGTGCCGTGGCTCAGGGTGCATGAGCCCTCCCACCATAAACCCCAGTCTACTTCATCTGATGGAATGGTGTGAGTTTCTTGCAAAAAGAGGATGTCCAACCTTTTTGATTTACAACTTCCATTATCAATGCTCTTTTATACCTGTCCCTCCCACCATTGATGTTTAAAGACCCCAAATTGAAGCTCTGCATAGAAAGGTCAGAGGATAGAAGGAGACAAGACAAGACCAGAAATAAGCAGACAATGGAATATCCCGTGTGACACATGATCATGTTAAACTGTTTACTTAGTTGTTTTAACCCTTTTACCTCTCTTTGCTTTCCTCAGGATTGTGATGTGTCTCTTTAAACGGAAACGCTTTCGTTCATCTAAAAGATCAAAACCCACCTCTCTCGGCACCACCCCAACAGATCGTATGAACTTCTCAGTGTCGCCGAAGTATTCACTCACTTTTACAGATTTTTTGAAAGTTACATCCAAAAACAAGTTTATTTCCTCAAATGAATACAGATCAGTGCCTTTAATGCATGTTTCCGCATTAGATGCAGTATCTGATTCACTCTCATCCTCCATGTCCTCTCCTTCACCAGACAGCTGGCTGTTGGACACAGCCCCTGCACTCTGTCCTTCCTCTAAGGCTCTGGTGTGATCTCCACCTGCAGAACCTATAGCTGCCTCTTCACAGCCTGACTGTGGTGGTGCTTTGGTACCAGATGTAGTGAGGTTCTGCGCAACCACAGAAGCCTCCTGGTTGTAAGACTGGCCCTGATCCTCCTTATCGCCATTGCTGTTATCTGAAGAAGCTGTGGCTCAAGCCGCAGCAATACCCGCGTCCACGGCAAGGGCCTCCACACTTTCCTGCTGCCTGTGCGGTCCACACGCAAAGCATTTGATTTGTCCCGAGCTCGCGTACACCATATATAACCCGTCCCTGTGCTTCACCCTGGAGGACACCTCCAGTGTTTGTGTCAGTGACTCCAGGAACACGAAGACCTGCTGTCTTAGAGACAGCACGTGCTTCAGTTTGGGATCCTTACATCCCAAACTGACTGCTTTAAATCCGCTGGCACACTTTCCAAATCTGCGCAGCTCCTTCTCTAACAGGTCGTTTGGTATAAATGGCGGAACACCGGACACGGTGAGGGAGGGAGGGAACTGAGAGCGGAGAGACCTGCACAAAGCTGTCCCTGATGAATACAACACTTTCTACCAGTTTGTGGACACAAGCCTCGCTCATTGGAGAGGAGAGGAGAGGAGAGAGCTGATAGGAGGAGAGAAAGGCAAAAGAGAGGAGAAATGACATTACAATAATATACCCTTTTCCAACAAGAAATGCATTTTGGGTAAAAAGCCCGCTCGTAACAGAGAGAGTGAAGTGGAGCGACAGAGCCTGCAGCATCTTCCTCCTCTCCTCCTCTCCATCTGGGCCTCAGATGAGCTGCTGTAAATAATGCATCATTATCATAAGTTCTGTCACGTTCTAGTCCAGTCGGCTCAAGTTTGATCTCAGACGAAGCATTTCTCAAATAAAAGATACTGAATCCAGTTCATTAAGAAACATGGTGAAAGGTGATACAGCATTGTATCAGAAGCTGCCCACAGATGTTGTCCTTCTTTGAATAGTGTCATGGTCATTTCTGATACGGTATGTTGTAGGATAAAAAGTGACATCATCGCTAACAGCCAAACACACCCTCAATAGTTAATCAGTACACATGCAAATAAGAACATGCGTGAACATGCAGCCTGTTCGGTTAGCCTGGTCAGTGGCCGTACGCGTCAATACAACGCTCTACATGGCCGTAGTCAAGGTGGGACAAGAAGAGGAAGTCAGGTGACGCAGTACAAAGAGCGATTAAGGGTGGGTGGATGGGTCAAAAAACTTTGGCCTACTTTAAGTTACGGTTGTTAGTCAAGTTATGAAGGTTACATAACTTACTTAACTTACATTTTGAGCGAAAACGTGCAAAGCTGAAGCTAGAGCTGTGGTTCTCCACCTCAGGGTGGATCTTCTACTTGGTGACATGCTCCTTTCATCACCATGAAGTCACACACTGCAGTTTATTTTGACTCCATCCCACACACACACCGTCCTGCTGGCTCAAATACTCACAACAGCATCAAATGTGGATCAATCCGCCGCTGAAAATAGTCCCTCAACAAATATACTATTTCCTCTGTTTTGAGAAATCTCTGATAAAAAACTACAGCGACCAGCTATGTGTGAGCCGTGTTTAAGATTTAGCTCTCCAGTAGGACTAGGAGCTGAGAGCCACACACACAAACATTGTTGGTTTGGATCTTTTCATGAGATATGATGACAGCAAAGGAAATATAAAATGAGCCAAAACTTGAAATAGCTTGTTTTGATTCATTTATTACTGATGCTCAGCATCATTGCTAATATTGAGGTCATAAAATGTAACCAGGGACAGTCAAGATTATGTTAGGACCTTTTAAGACCTTTGACTAAATACAAGAATTGGACATAGTCACCGTGACGTTGCCCAAAAGTTTGTGGACTGACATTTTGTAACATTTGAGTTTGGTATTTTGACCATCGCCATCTTGATCTTTTGTACAATCAAACGCTGAATAAGACATTTTTGGGCCACCAAAAAGTTACAATTAACTTTTATGAAGTGAAAACACACTGTTAAAGGTTTGAAGTTCTAAGACGAAAACACGGACAACTCCTTGACCGGACAACGCAGTGGAAGAGGCCTGTCAATCACCTTGTAGCCCCGCCCCAAAGCATCCCCTGCTTTATGGTCTGTTTGACTCTAAATGGACTATAATTTACTAAATGAACATCATGCTGTATTGAAGAAGACTTGAAACTAGAGATTGAGACATAAACTCATGTTTACAATGTTTACTGAGGGAATAAATCAATAAATCAGTCACTTTCTCATAGACTTCTATACAACCAGAGGAGTCGCCCTCTGGTGGACAGTAGAGAGAATGCACTTCTGCATTGGCTTCACTTTGCAGAACCAGAGGTTATTGCTTGTCTTTGACCAATCACGTGGCATTTGTGGAAGGAAAGGAGGAGCATCTGTCACTGTACTTCCTGCTGAAATGCTACAAAACAGCCCTTTGCTCTGAAGGTCGAACCGATGCACCACAGCATATTTACATACGCTATAGTGAAGGTCATTTTTTTATGACTTCTTAGTATTTTTTGTCAAACAGATGTAGACCTACGAGTCAGCATGACTGGACTGATTTCTCACTGGATACAAAGCTCACTCACACACTTTACACACTTCTAGTAAGAAGGCAAACACAATTAGAAAATGTGTTTTCTGATACATGCATGTTAATATCCAATGTGGCCTTGATTTGGTGCCATGATATGAGTCTTGGACAAGATGGAGGGTAGAGGGGCAAAGAGAGAGAGAAACAGACGAAAATAGAGCAGAGGACACATGTCTATGTTGGGCTCTAATCACTAATCTGTTGTGTCGAGGCAGAAGACAAGGAGATTAGGCCTAATTGTATTTTTCATTAGAGTGCGCAATCTCTTCCAAGGCCAGATCAAGTGTTTCCATGTCTCTCTCTCTCTGCAATTCATTTATTCTGCATCTCTGTTAATAATTCAGGACTTAAATATATGTTGGTTTGAGGGAGCATCCTGTAAGGTTCGACAGGGTTCTTCTCCATTACCCAGTTAATCCTCCGTTTACCAGACTCAGTGATCATCCACACATCCTGCTCAAAGGACACAGTTGCTGTATTAATGGTCCACATTTCCTAAAGTGGTCCCCTGACACACTTAGCTCTCTGTCTCTTGGCTTCTGTTCTTCTGTAAACTGCTGTTCAACTGGTATACCG
Source organism: Ophiodon elongatus (assembly GCA_016806645.1). Taxonomy (NCBI): domain Eukaryota; kingdom Metazoa; phylum Chordata; class Actinopteri; order Perciformes; family Hexagrammidae; genus Ophiodon; species Ophiodon elongatus. The sequence continues at coordinate 382,548 of JACSYO010000396.1, read as the reverse complement.
ATAGACATTCTCTTTGGAGACACAATGAGCTCTACCTAGGGATGGAGTGCTTATCGCACTTAAGTGTACCCTGCCCAGTGTGTCGTGGGCGTGCAAAAATGAAAGCCATATTCACTGATTCTAGCAAGTCACACAATGGCTGGTTTACTACAGCTATATGAACCCAAAATAAACCAATTTTGTTGTAATTTAATTGCAACAAACGTGTAAAACATTAAGCCAAAACAACTACTTGATAATGCCGATTTTTAAAAAGTCTCAATTCATGCTTTGTTAGGTCTGGCCGCAAAACAACAAACAGAGGGTGCACCAGTGCCCACAGACACCTTTTTCCACGATTTCTGATTTAACAACATCAGGACGCCCTGCCTTAATCGCACCATGCAAAAAATGTTTGCTTCTCGTTTGGTGCGAACACACCATTAGTCAATTGGTGGTCAGGCTCGCCGGATGCACCTGTGGGACACTTGGATCAGAAAGAATTCTTAATCATGGCCAATCCACATTTGTTACTTTCATTCCCATTGAGCACAGCTCTCGTCATGATGCACTGACAATTTGTCATACATGCAATGAAAGTAGAATGTTGTTCTATGGATTTGTATCCAATTATTGTTAACGTTCAATTTAATCTCCGTTGAGAGTTGCACGTGAACAGTAGCGATCGTGAGAGACTAGTGGCAGATAAAGAGACAGTTTATGAGCTAGCGAGCGTTTCAATTATCCTGGAATCAGGAGTTTTAGTTGGGTGGCGTTAGAGCAGTCATTCCCAAAGACTTGGTCAGGACCCGCAGGTGGGTCGCAGGAGATTTTTTATCAGGGTCACCTAATAAATTAGTTGAATTTCTTCCATCGTCTTTTATTTAACAGTTACATCTGCAGCTCACATTTGTGCCACGTGAGGGAGCCTGAATGCTGGTATCGTCAAATTTGGCTGTTTTACGACTACACGCGCTGGGACGTAACATGATCGCTTAGGTAAGACAGGTCATCACAAAACTTAAGTCTTTATTGTTATTTGATAACCTCTAGAATAAAGAAACTATTTGAATGGGGACAAGTACGAATTTACTTTGGGCTAGTAGATTTAAAAAACACATTAAGGGTGAGTGAGTTAAAGAAGTGCTTTGTCTTTGTGTGTGTGTGTGTGTGTGTGTGCACATGATGTGAGTTGACCTTAGTCACTCTGTAAGTGATTCTGATGATTCTGCTCAGAACAGGCTTTGTTTTCTTTTCTTCTCGATTGGGTTAATTCATCTGTTAATGGCAGCAGGGTGCTCTACCGGAGGTTATGTTATGCTTGAGTGGTCAGTGTGTGTCTGTATGTGGCCTGCAGCCAGCATCCCGAAACACATCTGTGCATGTCCCCGCTCTGCAGTCATGAGTCACGTTACACTGACAACTGTTATCAGGTTGGACCGGCCTTGTATATAGTATGTGTGTGTGTGTGTGTAATGTAGTATCACAGAGAAATGTTTAAATATTGATAACATTTAACATTTATTCAATTATCCATTCATGAAAGCAACAATTTATCTCATTTAGTAAAATAATGGGAACATAGTTCCACTGCAGTGTATGGTGGTCCCCTCTTTGATAGGTAAACAAGACTTACAAATGCAAGTCCCCTCTTGTCAATTTCTTAAAAAAAATTAAATAAATCCCATTTGCAGTAATATTCTGGAAAAAGACCGTAAAAGTAAATTTCTTATTCCATTTTTTTGAAATTAAAATGACCAGAAACAGAAGTCCACACTTGGTTAGAGTAGCATGACAGTCCACTGTTGGTTATGTAGGAATGTGTGTGTGTGTGTGTGCGTGCGTGCGTGTGCGTGCGCGCGCGTGTGCGTGTGTGTGTGTGCGCGTGCGTGTCCGTCCTTCACCGGGTCAAGGATCTTCCTCCCTGTGAGCCTCGTATGAGCTGTCAGATACTATCAGTCTTATACTTCGATGCACAGGGGAAAAAAAAACTCCTAGTTGACCTCCATAAAACATGAATATGGTATTTGAATGCTTCTCTGCTGGACCTCATTTGACCTGAGACTCCTCAGGTCAACTTGATTTGTTTTAACAGCCTTTTTTTCGATCGCTTCATAGCCGCGTGCGCGCGCCAACCTATCTCCCAGTTAACGTCGGGCATTAGCAGCCGTCGGCTGGCTCACTATATCACAGGCTTGTCGGCCGAACCGAGGGGGGACATGACAGATTCAACCTCCGCTCCGCGCTGCTTCAGACATCAATCTCTTCGTCTTGCCAAGTTCAAATGGTGTCCTGTTGGTGTGACTGAGGGAGACACGCACACTGTGTGATGGAGCCTGTGTTACTATATCAGGCTGATTTAAAGGGCGAGGGGGAGATGTCACCTCTTATTTCAAACGGCATCAGGTCCAGTCAGAGTGGTCCAACACTGATAAGATGGACGCAGTGTATTTTTCCTGAAAACATATTTATTGTCGTGTCAATGCGGCACTAACTGTTATTAGGAAATATTTAACTAGAGCTGAAACTGTAATCAGAGTGCACACAATTACCATGTACATTAATGTTATTATCTTCCATAATACAGAAAAAAACTACTAGTGCTAATAGGAGGAGTGGTTGTATTTTGCAATAGTGATGGCAAATGAAATAAAAGAGTGAACAAATATTCTGCTTTGCTTCGACTTTTCACTCTGCACTCTACTTTAAACAAATGATAATTATAGTAGTATAGTAATTATATTTCTATATTTGGAGAAATTAGAAATTATTTTTGGTGAGCATCTTTTTGTGTGACGGGGCTGCTCTGTAGCTCGTGGTGATGGAGTGCTCTTTTTTAGATCATGGTGGCCGGCGCAAGACATTTTGTAATGTTGCTCATAACGTTACTGAACACAGAAAGACCCCTGAATGTGTTGCTTCTCTATATTTGCAGATGTTTGGTGCTGCCGGGTTATATAAGCAACCTTCATTGGAATGAAGGGGGAATCCTCTTGGTATCTAGCTCTCCTACTAAATCCACGCATTCAAACCCTCAGAACAGTACACAGGCTGTCACGTGCATGTGTGCCTGTCTGATCTTCCCTTCACAGAAATCCCCTGGTGCATAGGAAGACGTATTCCGGGCTTTGTTTTGAATAAGCAGAGGAATAGCTCAGCAGAGATATGATATCCAACATGGCTGAACAGACAAATCAAACAATACTTCCTTCAGAAATCCAAACTTAAGAAGGAATTGTGGAGATGTCACAGTACAGTGCTGCACCGCCCACACTGTCTGAGTTAAAATACCACAGCAACAAACAAACCACAGCTGAGGACTAAGAAACAAGCTGGGGCTCACAGCTGGATAGAACTCCTCCAGACAAACAGTCGACACGGGCTCTGTGTGCCTCTGTAAGTCTAGAAATGCCACATTGTATAATCAATACCCAACAATGGGCATGCACGCTCTCCCTGCATGGTGCAACCACCACCATCCACAACCAAGGCCACAGGATTTGGGGGAATGCTGACATTTGAAAGAGCGGCGATGCTCAATGGATTTATGTGACGTTAGAAGACAAACCTAAGCTTCACCTAGAAACGTTTAACCATGAATCAGCTCCCATCAGCAATGTTTAAAGGTGACATATAATACAAAATTGCTCATTTTCATGGCTGGTGTGTCTACAGACCCCTAAAATATGAGAAAAGAACATCCTCTCTCTCTTTGTATCCTGCTCCATCCATCATGAGAATGTGTAGCAACGAGCTCGTCGGGTTGCTGGATATGATGTCCACCTCCAGCTAGTCCACCTGGACCATCCTCGTCCACGGAGTAGCTTCTGAATCAACCTCCCTGTCCTCCAATGTAATTCCCTCACTACAGCAGACTTGGTAACATGGGGCGATCAAAGCAAGCTACTTTTTCTGTTGTTGGCTGCAAGAACCAACAGAAAGTTCTTCACGTAGTCCCATCATCTGAGGATGTGAAGACCCAGTGGATTGACTTTCTCAATGAGGACCTGTACAAAGCAGCATTCACTTCCAGACCAAAGCTCTCTACTCCTTTAAGTGACATGCATTCCAAAGGGCAGGACAAGACAGTGAACTGAGCATCAGTTTCTCTGATACATCATAGCTCTCCATTGTGAAGAAGAAATCCTAAAATAGTATTTGGGATTTCTTTAATGAATGACTTTGTCTCTTCTGTGAATCCGGTGGCATTTTGAACAGCTCGAAGGGGTTCCATCTGGAATCAAACCAGAAACGTTGCAGGTATACCTCTGACACTCACTCTCTTTTTAATCTTTATGTTTGGGCTTACTGTCTGAGTGGAAGCCTGTTGTGGACATGAATACTTAAGAGGTACTGCATCACAGACCAGTATCCCAGAGATCAATGTTCAAATTGTATAATGAGTTTTTTTTACACAAAAAGAAAAAAGCATTTCATCATTCACTAGGTGCATTTCCATCCACTTGGAATAATATAATATAGGTTGTTAAAAAAAAATATGCAAGGAAATATTTTGGACCAAATGATTCATACACTGCAGCTGCAAATAACACAACGTTACAGCGTAGAGTCAGGCCTAAACATTAGCACATGTAATTCAAAGTTTCTGCATGGCAGTCACACTGCCGTGGAGTGGGGTAATTACAGCCTCATCCCGATAAATCCTCGGGTGCGGCGGACGCCGGATGGCTGTGTTCGGCCCTGGCATTGCTGTAATGACCGAGACAATGACAGTTTGAGGAGGAGTAAGCATTATTTCCTCAGAGCTGTGTGTGTGTGTGTGTGTGTGTGTGTGTGTGTGTGTGTGTGTGTGTGTGTGTGTGTGTGCCCTTGTGCCACTTGCATAAGCGTCTTTGTGCAAACTGCATGTACGTCCTAAACACTGAGCTGTACACAAACAATGGCCTCCGCTAAATGACCTAGATAACAGAGGCAATCTGCTCTCCCCATCGCCCAGAGTCACTGATGGTCCAAAGCCGGGCTTCCGTCGCTCATGGGCACTGAGGCAGGCTCTCTGACACAGAAGAGCAAAACAGACCATCAGCTAGAATCAGAGCCTTTCCTTAAGGGATGAACCCACAGTGAGGGCAGGAATCTGCTGCTGCTCGGCTCTCTGGGGATTTTGCTGACCAAAGGGCGAGGGATCAGCTCGTTGGAAGCTACAAAGGATGACTTCATTTATTTATTTGTTGTTGTTGTGAGGACATTGCACTGCAAAAGAATGTTTTCAGTCAAAGAGCTGATGGATGTACAGTTACCAGACATTCTGCTCACTACGCTTACTTTTGTAAATTTGGGATTTATTGCTTTTTTATGGTCTATCTCCTCGTTAGTCTAAACAATGTAGGGACATGAAAAGAAGGTGCTGTGAGTATTTGTACCTCTTCTTATAGCCTGAGTGTGACCATCCATGAGGGCTCACAGTTCCTTTAGCTTCTACCATGGAGGTCTGCTGGTGAAGTGAGTAGGCATTAGGACCTACTCAGTTTGAAATGGTCTGAAGGTACCTTACTGTTAGAAAGGATGTTTCATATTTCACATGTTGGAGTCCTTTATTTGTCACAGCCGCGGTCCGGTGGCCTCAAGGGTTACCAGAAATGAACTGTTGAAGTCTGTGAAACTGAGTCTGACATGCTGCACTGTAAAATCACCGTGTTGTACTTTTACAATGAGGTCTTCCAGAGCATTAAAGAATATCATTTCCTCTTTGCTTGGTTAGGTCTTTATTGGAATGTGCACTTGTCCCACATCCTCAATAGCATCAGAAGCTGGTGACAGATTATGTTTCTGAAGCTGAGGATGATGCTGCGCCATTTACCAGCAAGCTAACTATTCTTTGTGAGATCAATCTGTATTTATACGTATATATATATATATAATTGTGATACTTAGCTATGTATCTGTTAATTTACTCCTGCGGCTGTGAAACATGAATTTCACATCAGTTTATTTGAACCATCTTGAGTTTGATTCTGAGAAGCTAACAAACACATCATCAGGTAGTGTCAATAACTGAAACAGTTTGCATGACAGTGGTTTACCTGGCCACGAGACGACTTTGATCTAGGTCTGCTCTCGTTGGCTAGTTCACTCCCGTCTACACTGAAAACATGTCCATTGCACGCGTGTCCATTGTTGTTGCAAAGCCACGTCCTCGGTGAGAGTTTGGGTGGAGATGACCTATTTGGAGCTTCTTTCAAAGCTCCGTCTTCCGAGAAACTTGTCACTTCAACTTGTTTTGATTTCACAGGAAGTAGAGGAGAATGTTATCTTTTTTTATTTTGTATTCCTGAATCATAATGGTTGTCTTTCAAAAGTTATGAATCCAAAGCCTATTTAATTGTTTATATTCATACTTTAGAGGATGCTGCTTGCCTGTACTAACATATAAATACATGAATATGGAACATCTGACATAGCAGAATATCTTCTACAGACACAAGTCCTTTGGGATCAGTCCTCAAGTTTCGCTATGCTCTAATCTGATACCTGCAAGGGAGACGGTCACCCCCCCTCAAATTAATTCTGGGAAGCGTCCCTGTCTCTCTGACACTTTCTGTGATCTATAGCCGGGCAATCGACTGAGACATGAAATGGGGAGTTAACTGAATCGGGGAGTTAACTGCGATAATCTCATTAGTCATCAGAGAGATTAGATGCAAGGTCACACACACTCAGGCCCGCGGTGGAACAGAAGAGTGCAAACACTTTGACGTGACGTAGCTCAATGGAGAGGAAGAACCTGGTGCACCAAACCCAACTAAGCAATAGTAATCCTCCTAACAGGAGCTACTTGGGGTGTGGATCGAGCTCTATCTACGTATGACAGGTGAACAATGTGGACTTTAACGTCCAACTCCCAACAAAGTGTGAAATCTCTGACAGAACGTTCTACTGTAGATCAAGGTTTGCTTTCTACACACAGTCACACACCCACTAATTCCCACTTAGCTTTTTAGCAGATTTTGAAATCAACACTCAGTGAAAGTAAAGTGAAAACTGAGCAGAAGCTGAGAGTCCTGGGATTTAACCCCCTTTTTATGAGTATAACTGTATCCGAAGCTGGTGGGTCAACAGCTGAACCAGCTGCTTTAAAATTGATGTTGCAGCATTCTGTGTGCAAAAGCAGTTTGGGCTGAATATTATTTGCATAAATATACCACTAACATGCTCAAACTTACGGGAAAGAGGCTTTTGGGAGAGAGAACTGGGATTGCAAAGCGCTGTCTTGGTCTGACTTCCTGTATAATCTGTTTTGGCAGCCGTGCAATAACTAGAAAATAGAATAACTTCAAGATGGGATGGTTTTACTCAGTTATCTGAGTGACAATCAGCACCAATATAAACCTAAAGACCCCCTCGATGCTATGAATTTCCTCCTCTTCGCATTAACCCAATCTTCTTTTTTTTTAAGTTTCAGTTTGTTTGTTTTTTCTTCCTGAATGCCAGAGGCATTAAACAAAGCAGATGTGTCTCCCCTTGAGCTCTTCTATGAACAAAGTCACAGGTGTGCTATGTAGGCTGCCTGCCCATCCCTGTGCCCAGAGTTTTCCCTGTGCCAATGCGAGACAGACGATGTCGTATGTGTACAGATTGTAAAGCCCTCTGAGGCAAATTTGAATTGAATTGAATCCCAGATATGAAAACCATGTGGTAGCCTACGCCCAGCCACAATGATCTGCTCGCTGTTAGCCTTTAGTTTAATCCTGGTTAATTGTTCTGTTAGATCCTTGTTCTGTTTCTGAATGTTTCTAGGTCCAAGGGACCACGCACAAACTGTGTTTATTTGATATTTATCATCCTTTCCTGTGACTTTATGGTTGTTGCAGAGTGTGGTCATCCACTCTGTTTACTGACACTGACAAATGTAACTCCTCAACTGTGCGTGGAGCGCAACCACAAACGGTAAATAAGAAGTGGGCACGGTCACCATGAGCTCACCCTTTGGTTTGTGGACTGCTGATTTGTAGCCTCGAGTTCTGAATTTTGGTCATCTTGTTTTTTTGCAACCAGAACTGACACGAATGGGTTGAGCTAAACCGAACGCTGAATATTACTTTTTTTTAAGCAACCAAAAAGGTTACAATTAACTTTCATGAAGTGAAAACTCCCTGTAAAAGGGTTATTCTTTTCTTGTTTGTATGAAAATATGGGCCACACCCCAAACTGGACAACGTTGTGGCAGCGACCTGTCAATCACCTTGTAGCCCCGCCCTAAAGCATCCCCTGCTTTATGGTCTGTTTGACTCTAAATTGACCATAATTTACTAAATGAACATCATGCTGTATTGAAAAGGACTTGAAACTAGAGATTGAGACATAAACTCATGTTTACAATGTTTACTGAGGGAATAAATCAAGAGAGAAGTAGAGTCATTTTCTATAGACTTCTATACAACCAGAGGAGTCGCCCCCTAATGGACATTAGCAAGAATGCAAGTTTCAGGGATTTCAACATTGAGATTGCCGACTGAGCACGAGGAAACATATCCATGTGGTTTCCCGCCAGTGGCAATCATGCAGAAATTCACAGAACCATATAACTATGGTTCTGTGAATTTATGTTCATTTGCGACTTCTGTTAGCTTCACTCAAAATACCCATCCCTTTTCAAAGGAAATTAAAGGAGTAGTTCCATATGTTTGCAAAATATTCTTAATCTCTTTTTTTAAAAGTTCAAATTGATATCCCTCTCTAGACCTACATATGGAGCTAGACCCAGGAGGCAATCGATTTAGCTTAACATAAAGACTGGAAGTAGGGGGAACAGCTAGCCTTCCTCTTAGGTCTGAGTTGTATTGTTAGAGCCAGGACTTACATCAGTCATGATCATGTTGAACTCACTAAAGCAATTGATGATCAGAAATGGTTGAAATAAGTTTATCTAGAGGATCCTAAACTGCTTTATTTGGGGGTCTAACTGAAAGTGAGTGCAAGTGAAATATTTATAATAGTCTCTTATTGTGCAGGAAAACTCTGTGGGCCCACCTAAAGTGAGTAGAGATGAAACACGGGGCAGACAGTGGCTCTGTAAACTGGGATGTTTACAATGGACAGTTTGGGTCCCCCTTTGTTTCTCTTCCACATAAGTTTAGCCAACCCGCCTGATCAGCTGACTCGGGTGATTCTTGATTCCGTCACGTTCCCAGATCTCAGTAATTAACCATGCATGAGTGTATTGTGGATGTGACATAGGGAGCAGAGTAACTCACAGCCAGGTACAGTGCAGCGTAGACACTGAGGGCCGCCTCCTTGGATGGGAAGGTCTTGCGGGCTCGCAGGATGTCGTCCTGGTTTCCGGTGCAGGCCTCCTGGTGGCTGATGTAGCGCAGGGCCTGCTGGCAGCCCAGTGCCGTGTAGTTGGGCTTACACACCGTCAGGAAGTAGGGCGCCAGGTTTCCTGTCACTACCTGGCCCGCATTGACAAAGATGTCAACGGTGAAGAGGCCGAAGGTGTAGACTCCTGGGAAGAAAAACAGAAGATGTTAGGAGACACGCATGGGACGGATGGAGCTAGCATCAGCAGCAACGTTTGTGATTCCAAGACTAAAAAGGTGGGGCTAATTAAATCTACCGCGCTGCGTGGGTTGTCACTCCACCAGCCGTCTCAGCTACAGATATCAGGAACATGCAAAAGTTTATCCGTCAAATTTCAGTTCGCTACTGAGATCCATCAGCATAGACAAAGATATTAGCCTGAATAAGATTATTGTTAGATCATTATACATCTCCTGGTCGTGTTTTTCAGGAATAAAAATCCTCTAGACATTCACTAAAGACATATCACTACTCTACCCAACGTTTAGGCTTCTCCTCTCAAGCTAAACCCAGACACTACACACCAGCCTCAAAATGCTTAGGATACATACAAAGTATGATAAAATGAATTGAATCCCTTCAGCTTTTGTTTAAACCTACACAAAATCAAATTACAAAACAATTAACAAACATATTTTTTTTGTCAAAAGACTAAAACTAAACCAAAATCTGGTACCAAAATGAACACTGGTTTTTTTTCACATGATGTCATATTAAGGTACTTTCAGACAGCAAGGGGTAGCAGGCCACTCCACTTGTCCTACTTTAATGAAATCGTCACGCAGATGGAATGGTTAGATAACTTACATCATAATTAACATTAACACACTATTGGCTCTAACCGGTTCATCAAACTTTGGAGCCGATGTTGCTCCGAGGCCGTCTTGGTTCATTGATCTGTTTCCTGCAGATGTAAACGTGTTTAATCCAGTGAACTCAGATACCAGTAAAATAAACTCATGAGCTGCTTTCCTACTGTGGTTTCTATGGCTACCGTTGTTACAGGGTGAGTCATAATCAACTGAGACAGCACTGTCAAGGTAGCCGTGCACGTTAATGAGAGCGGCAGCCATCCTCACTTTCTCCATGCTGCTGCCTCTGACCTCAGGCCACACCTGCTGTCATGTTCAGAGGGAACAGCAAGCACTCAGTGTCTGACTGACCTTTACTGAGACTACAATGAGACTACAATGAGACTACAATGAGACTACAATGCCACTACAATGAGACTACAATGCCACTACAATGAGACTACAATGAGACTACAATGAGACTACAATGCCACATGTCCGTGCATCCCAGAGCTTCTACATACAACCAAGAAGCGTCAACACATTCTCCCTCTCTAATAAATGGACTGCACTTGTATAGATCTTTTCTAGTCTTCCGAACACTCAAAGCTCTTTAACACTACATGACATCATTCACACACTGATCCACCATCAGGACTAGCTAACCATTCATACACCACAGAAACAGCCTGCGGGGGAAAATTGGGGTTAAGTGTCTTGCCCAAGGACACATGGACTAGCGGAGCGAACCGCCGATCCTCTGATTGAAGGACGACCGTGCTCTACTACCGAGCCCCGACGATAACAGGTCAGTAACTGGTCGGTGGCCCTATGGCTCAAACTGTGACGCTCTAGGTAACCCTCGGGGGTCAGATTTGGACGCGTGAGGGAAAACGTTTCAGTTTTCACTCTTTACTTTAAAGCCCCGTGTTCACAGGAAAAATAATACACTCTCTGCTGGGTAAAATAAGTCAACCGTGACTTGGTTTCACACATGACAAGAACAACAGTATCCTGGGTGAAAGTCCTGTGTTTTGTCTGACCTCCTCCCTTGGTGGACTTTGCCACTCTTCATACTACATCCGTTGCTCAGACGGCCTAATAATGACGTAGGTGGGTTTACACCGGAGCGAGTGTGTCTGATAGACGCTGAGGGTCACCAGCTGAGGGTCACCAGGCGTGAGAACGGGTTGGAAGGGGAGGTATGATATCCTGACCACACCCACATCAAGATCACTTCACCTGGTGCGATCACTGTGGTGTTACCGTCTCTTACTGCCAGTTTACTCTTATGCCATTTTTGTTTGATTTTGGCTCCTTTTGCAAAGGTATAGGGTTAATAATGATGATGCTTATCAACAATGATGAGGAAGCAACAAACTTAGGGAAAAATAGTCTATGAAACAATCCTAAAACACGTAGACACATACATTTATTCTCGCAATCATCAGTATTGATTCATTTCACTTATATGTCACTTTTATGACCTTTTGAAAGCATTTGACACTCTTAACCATTTTTTCTTTCATGGTAATGTTTATAAGGGGCTCAGAAGCTATGTTGTTCAAAGAAATCTATGTGTTTTTATTAATGGCCATGAGTCAAAAAGAAATATAATAAAATTAAATATAATAAAATGTGATGTTCACGTTCAAATTGCTCTTTGAAGATGACACCATAATTTTTTCCTAAAATAAAGATTTGACAACAGATCTTTAAAGTAACCTAATATGGTTTAAAACAAATGAGGAAATTTGCATTTAGCAAATCAAACTCCATATTCATAAGGAAGAGATAATCAACGTTTCATCAATATGTTTCTAGGTATTCTGCTAAGATTCTCTTGGAGAATTCAGGTTGGTTTTGCCTGCAAAAAGGTCACTACATATTTTAGAATTCTGGGAAAAAATAAACTAAACTAAAAGAAAACAAAGGTTTTGTACAAAATACATGTCTCTTAGCATTATAATGTAGCTCAATGTATCCATATTTAATATACATATAGTATGGGCAGGAAACTTTTTTATTCTTATCTTTGCTAGAGAAAGGTTTTATTAGATCATTATAATATTACTCTTCAAAAGCTGTTGTACCAAGTATGAATTACAGTTGTTGGCTATATTTGACTACAACATCTTTGTTTCTAAAGGGAGATAAGTATCAATAAAATCAACACTTTTAAGTAAAAACTTGCAGGATATGTTTCATGATAATGTTAGACGACATTTGTAAAACGATTCTAAAAGCATTGTCGGCACAACCAGCATCAGTCGTGTCCACGTGGTGGGGGTCAGAGGGAGAGCTGGGCGTCATGCGATCGGAAGATCAGTGGTTCGATTCCCGGCCATGGTTGTGGGAACGGAGGGGAATCGGTGTGGATGGTGATTGACATGGTGGTGTTACAGCGTGTTGAGCTGCTTCATTCTGTAGCGTGAAAAAAGGGTTAAAACCCGGAATATTTTGAGATATTGTTATGTTTACAATCTAAATTCCGTAATCACCCGACTAGACGGGCTGAGAATCTTCCTTTTCCTTTGTATGAAACATTATGTGGTCAGATTTCTATCACATTCCCGGGAGTTATCTCTGTGTCATTGTCGATGCACATTAAGTGACTCCACATAGAGAAACGCTCTGCGGACAAAATCGACGAATGAAAAGCAGATGAACCTAAACGCGACCATTCGGTAACAGAAGCCTCTGAGTCAGAGCATCGTCTGTCCACAGCCACGCTGTCCCTCCTCTCCCCGGCCTTCTAAAAAAGACACATGGTGTTGAGACACTGGCAAAGTGCTTCGTAAAAACATCAAGGACGGGACATAAATCAGTCAAGCGATTGGTCTTGTCAGTGTGAACGATTCCCCCCCAACACCAGACCAAGACCACAGACCTGCTAGGACAGGTACCAGGAACTCAATCCCTGCTCCTCAGCCGTACCCCAACACACACACACACACACACACACACACACACACACACACACACACACACACACACACACACACACACACACACACACACACACACTGTGTAACAGTCACCCAGGTGCCACCGTCCATTCTCCCTGCTCTGAGCCAAACCAGGCAGGCTTTACGTCTCAGTGATTGAAGGGCTTTAACAGGAATAATTGCTTCCCTCCTACGAGAGCTCGGCCCTCTGTCACACTAAATTACCAAACGGGTGCTTAGTCAGACAACTCTCTCTCACACACACACACACACACACACACACACACACACACACACACACACACACACACACACACACACACACACACACACACACACACACACAGAGAGGCTGCATTATGTGCTGGGGCAACAATAGCAGCTTTTTCCAATCACTGTCAAGTGTTTGGGCCGCTGCAAACTAATTTAAGCCGAGCTTTGAAGCGCCTTTCAGCTGCCAGACCCTCGTGAGGCGGTGAGGCGCCGCGGAGCACGGCACGCCTTCTCGTCCTCTCTCGCACGAGTCCTTGTTTTTTAATGCCCCCGTCTTAAGTCGCCGCCTCTCCTCGCTCGCTGCTCGTCAGCCACAGGGAGGAGCGGTGCTGAGGCTGCAGATGCTGACAGGTACATTTCGCTAACAAGCATCAAATCGCTTTTGTCCAGGCGTTGTGCGACTCGCTCGCCGCACGGCGCACGGTTCTGGTGCTGTCCCACTTTCTGCGACACGAACGTGGGGCACGCCGCTCTCCCTCCATCCCGTCTGGCTGTGGGAGCACAGGGAGGGACGACCGAATGTGCTTATTAGAGCATGAATCTAATCCAGTGTGCCGGCTTCAAACAGCGCCATGATCTGCTGCAGAGCTCTCTGGAGCCGCACGTGCTTGTTGAGTGTATTTCATCCTCCTGTGTGTGTGTGTGTGTGTGCGCGTGTGTGTGTGTGTGTTGGAGGGTGAACAGGGTTGAAGCATTGCACCTCTTCTTTGATCCGGTGCCAGCATCTCCACAGTGCTGCAGTGTGATCAGCCCAGTCAGTCTGGAAGTTATCACAGTATCTCAGACTCCTTGTGTGCTCTCTCTCTCGCGCGCGGGTTAGGGCGCGCGCACACACACACACACACACACACACACACACACACACACACACACACACACACACAGTGGAGACATCACAGCACCGGGCTGACTGGTGAGTATGAAGATGTAACTAAGCTTGATGTCACAGACACAAATAAATAATGTGTGTATTCATAATTCAGTGATATATATTAATTTGACAAGATTTCTTTCTTTTTTCTTTGCCCTCGGAGCATTCAAGTTGAATCAGCAACACGTGAAAGGAAATGAAATGGTGAATTGATCATTTATTAAACTTTATCTTACTGTTAAACAATGAAATGACAATAATTATGTTTACTTTTTTATAAGTAATGCTATAATGTTATTTTCTAAGTTATTTATTGTATCATAGCTGAAAAGAGACTATAATTACATTCTGATTACATTAGTACACTATTTATTATCAGTTAATTGTTGCACACTTACAAGTACTTGTATTGCCTAAACATAACCAAGTACTTGTGTTGCCTAAACATAAACAAGTACTTGTGTTGCCTAAACATAACCAAGTACTTGTGTTGCCTAAACATAACCAAGTACTTGTGTTGCCTAAACATAAACAAGTACTTGTGTTGCCTAAACATAACCAAGTACTAGATGAACCCAATTACAGGTAACACCCCTTAGTTTAGAACAAGGACAAGCCTAATAGTCTCTATCAGATAATTAATTACCCAATCAACATCTGCCAACTAAACATTATGGACATCCAACTGCTGATGAATCAACACATATAAACACTGGAAAATGTTTTGGTGTCAAAACACAAGCTGTTGAGCACAGGGGAAAAAAAGAGAAAATGATGACTGTGAAACTTCTGTTTCACAAAAGCCACTTTTATTCATAAAGCACACATGATGGCAGCATGATGGATTGTCATAGCAATAAGGTGTACACAATACAATCCTTACTTTTAATGTTAGCAGTATAAATGGACTGTACTTGTATTTCTCTTTTCTAGTTTTCAAACCACTCGAAGCACTTTAATTCCACCCTAGTCTATTTTTGAGGTCTCTGCACAAAAAAAGCATGCTCATACTAAAGTGAGTATAATTCTGCAACCACAAGCTCTATTTGAATCATTTTGGTGTTATTAAAATGTTAATAACTGTGAGATTGTTTAAATAATGTGTAAATATAAATATATATGTCACTGGTTAAAAGTAAATGAAGATGGTACACAGAAAAATTAAAAGATTTCAGGTTCGATGATAATAATCGTCGATAATGATCATCACTTTGGAATAATGCAGTTGCAGGTTTAAAACCATTTCATATCATAGTACAATATGTGAACACACTCTCTGCACAGTGTGACTTTGAATAAAGTGAAGCAGAAAACAACAAAAGAGTTTTTAGTACAGACAGGTCAGAAAAATCCTCTGAAAATTTGGATTTATTGAATAATTTATTTCTTCATTAGTTTTTACCAAAACTATTTGTTTTACTTCTTTTTTCACTAATTATGTTTAATACATCCATATACAGCATTAACATACACAATGCCAAACTAAAAGAATGTGTTTTGCTCTGAAATCTCTATAAAATGCATATTTTTGTTCTCAAAATCAGAGTTCTGGAGAGTAAAAAGTCTGCTATTTTTTCTGTGAATGGTTTTCAGAGCAGAGTGGGACATCGTCTTATTCTGAATAGAGAGGAGCAAACAGGAAATCCGGCGAACGTGTGATAGACAGCACTGTTTGGCCAATAAGAGTCAGTCAGGCATGCAGATGCTAATGTGATTGGGCGATAAGGTGGGTGCTTAGCAACCCCCCATATGTAAATGTTCAGTCACAAAGACCCCGGAAAGATTTGTTTCAAAGCAGAGTGTTTCGTACGGGCCTTTTTCAGCGTAACACGACCGGGATAATAACAGGAAACAGATTTACGATCGGTGAGTGTACAGTTTTTTCATATTTTTCTGGTTTCATATTTGTCTGAGGCTCGTGCTATTTGGCTCACTGATCGCTGAGGCTGTGGTCTACAGGGGATTGACCGGTATGTGCGGAATCCCTGTCTTCTTGCCGTTCTTTAGTGTGGTCACAAGCCTATGTAGCATGAAGCTAACTCGAGCAAGGGAGACATATGCCGAGCAAGTCCAGTGGCTGGCGAGATATGAATATGAATATTTGTTTATGCTTTTGGTTGGTCTTGTTTCGTCGTGTTTGGAGCATGTACAAATGGTTTACATGAGCTTGTAGCCCGGATTCTTTCTGTTATTCTGATAGGCAACATCATTATATTTGTTCTTGATTAGTGTCTTCACTCACAGGGGGAACCCCAAAGTTTTTAAAAAGGGGTACACTTCGGCCCCACCTGTGGGGCTGTCGGGTGGAACAGGTTTTAACACTACATGACATAATTCACCCATTCATACAGGATGGGTGCCACCTGCCTCCTGTCCATCAGGACTATCTAACATTCACACACAGTGTCTTGCTCAAGGACACATCGACATGGGCTAGCGGAGCCTAGGATCGAACCACCGATCCTCTGATTGAAGGACGACCCTGCTCACCACTGAGTCACAGTCACCCAGCTATCAGCTTTAAATAAATACAATAATATCGAATCATTACTTTGATCTATTGAACTTTAAAGTTCGCAAAGCACATCTTAATGTGCAGCTCTAACACAGGAGGTGATGAATGACTCTAGTTTGTTTGGAACAAATTGAAGCAAGATACGGTTGAACACATCAGGGGGAAAAACTGTCACGATCAAACTCAAGCTCGGAGTTTGAATGCAAAAAAACAGCAGCAGCAGCAGCAATGAGTGCAGCGTGCAGCGTGGAAGGTTCCCGTTCTGAGACATAGAACATGTTCAAAGAGGGCTCACGGTACGGAGCGACCTTGGGAGGCGGGTCAAAGCCGACCAGAGGAACATCGAGAGAGCAAACAAGAGCAAAGCAGCCATAAACACTTTGAACACTGCGGTCTCCGCTGCTCTTACTGGCAGAGGAGTGTGACATCGATTATTAAACGTTAATGCTGAGAGGTGGCGAGAGGGAGAGGAAGGCAGGGCAGGTCTGTTGGACTGCCCGGTGGTGATTACGGAGGTCAGCTCGGTGAAATTAGCTGCTGTCACAGACTGTCGTGCGTATAAACAACACAGACTTCTGGTGATTCATATGTAAATCAGGAATTGAGATGCGCCGTGAACTGAGCGTCCATTATCTGCCTCGTCTCCACGCCTGATTCACAAAAGACATTACGCTGATGATGTTACAGCGGGAACACGCACATTCAGTTAGCAGCTGAGTGCAAAGATCCATGTGGCCGAGTATGAATGCATCGGTTGTGAGGGTGACACGCTGAGTCCATTCAGGCCGGCTCCCCTCTCCCTTCTTTGTGCCCACGAAGGCCTCCGTGCAGCAGAGCACACACATGTGGTAAAAGTAATACATCATTAATGATAAAAACAAATGTGAATTACTTTCTCTTATTATAGGAGTTTTTTGAGACATTTGAGATTTATTTTTAGTTTATTAAATAAGTGAAGCAATCCCACCCCAGCTGAAACAATAAGTGTGTCTTCTCATTGAGAGAGACTTACACACGAGGCACAGCAGCGTCACCTCATTGATTATTTAAATCTGGGGCTTTTTCTCATGTGTTTTGAATATTTAAATGTGGAGGAGCTTTATTAAATACATTTTCCGTCCAAAAATAAATGAGTTTGACGAGATAGCCCTTATGAATGTGCTTCATTTACCACCAACTCTCTGAAGACTAATGATTTCACTGTAACAGCGTGTTAGCTCTGATCTGTGCACTGTTTTGAAACAAGGCTTATTTGCATGGAAGGAGGCCAATTTTGTACCAAAACTGTGCCGACTACCTCATTAAAATAGGTGCAAATAACACAGGAGCACGAGACGCTGACTGCTATGCAGAGCAGTGAGGGCTGCATTTCACCTTTTGCGGTTGCTTTGACAATCACACTTTCTTTTTGTCTTATTTTGAGTTTAGTGACAGCAAGAGCCACAAAATCCTTTTGTGAATTTGCCCCCGAGTGTTAATTTGCACGATTCCTTTCCACACTGGTGTTGTGATCTTGATGCGTAGCTTCTGAAAGCTCGGGAATTACTTTTTTGAAGATGTATACAGAGGGGCCGGTGTTAAAAATGAAAAGTCTTCGTCAATACGACAGTCCTGGTACATTCTATCTGTGTAAAATAACAGTGCTTTGTGTTCCCAAAGGAATCGCCTCACATCTTTTTAACATTTATGTTACGTGGACTCTTTTACATAATGCCACTGAAATAGGGGGCTGCACATGCACGTCCTGATTCTAAAGTTCAACAAGCCTTAAAATGCATGAAGGTAAAAAAAACACAGTGTGAGGGAGCGCCACGACCCCCAGCTGTGTTCTAAATTTAATCTTCCCCAAACAGCACAGCCCCTGTGAGTCATTATGCAAAGCAACGCCAGGCCGGAGTGAAAAGGGGAGTGAGCTGTGAGATGGCCGGGCTCACACGATGCCGCGCTGCCCTCCGACAGATGTAAACGCTGGCAACGAGCATGTGCAAGCATGCGCTACACGACGTGCATGAATGCACACACACGGAAACGCGTACACGCGGCCCGAGCACGCACACGGAACGTGTCACACTTGAACACTGGCACACTCTGACATTAGCAAAGCGAGGCAAGAGAAACACCAAAGAGAGGGTTCTGGGAGCAGTTGGGCTGGAAGAATTCAGCTTCTGCATGACAGCTGTAAGACACAGCAAAGCACTCTGGGAGGAAGAGTAACGACTTTGCACTTCTGTTGATGTCAATGTTTCACCTTAAATGACATCGTAGAAGGACATATTGTACATCTTAATGCACATCATTTATCTGACAGTTGTGGTTAATTTCCATGTAATGATCTTGGAATGAAATGCAAAAAAAACAAAAACAGGATAAGCTTATTAAAAACATTGCAGCACTGGTATAGATTAAATAAGTGGTTCCCAACATATTTGGCTTGTAATTCCTTACAAAGAGTCTAGTCGGGGGACCTTTTCCCGTTTCAGATGTCTAGGAGTTGTTTGGAGTTCCACCAAAGAGACATTTCTCCTCTCAAATTGACATATAGTTTTATTTAAATTAGAGATGCGTTGATACTGATATTGGATATTGGTCTGATATTCACTCACATAGCTGGATCTAGTATTGTGACGATGGGATGATCTGGTATTAGTTATTTTTAACATTATTGCACATTAACCTTTAAAAAAATGGTAACTACACATTTCACTGAGTATGTGTGTAATAAATCATTGAATCCTGAATCTTGAATGTACATAGTAAGAGAGGCACCACGTAATCCCATCCATGGGTCAGGGTTAGGCTATCCTAACCCTGACTTGTGAGTAAAATGAATGAAGTTCTCATGAAAGCAAACAGGCCTCCTCTCAGCTTGAGACGGGCAGTGATGGCACAAACTAAACACAGATGTTCTTTTTCCCCATCTGCCTCACCATCTGTTTGGATGTGATGTTTCATCTGCACTGTGAGTTTCTCACTAAATGCATCTGTGGCGAGTAGATATCTTTGCCCATTCATTGTCATTGTGTTATTTTGTTCTGGAAACATCCTTCAGCCATTTGTGCCAAAGTAAAAAATAAAAGCATATCATTGAAAAGTGTGGAAAAGTGTCTGTGTGCTGCTCTTTTTTTTAAATGGGGATGTTGATAGTTCCGGAAAGGGTATTTGCACGTTTTAATTTGCTCATCATCCCTAAACACATAAGGCACAGCTGAGGCCATCCCCTAGTTGTTGAGACATTTCACTCCGAACACAATGTTCCACCTCATAGCAACATTGGTGGGCGACTGTGGCTCAGTGGCAGCGAGGGTCGTCCTTCAATCAGAAGATCGGTGGTTCGTTCATTCTTTTAGAAAGATTCACAGTTTTGTCCAAGGCGTGGAACAACATCCTCGACAAAGGTGGTGAAGTGTTGCGCTTCAGTGCCAGTCGACCAGGTCTGGCACAATGGCCTCTGGGTAAAACTCATGTCAAAAGGCATAACAGGGAGACTATACATGTGGCTACAGACACACCTACAAGGATGTTGTGCTCTCTAGTCAGTCTTCCTCACCATGCACCATCAATGCATCAGTACCTCAGTTATCCATTCTTGGCCCACTATTATTGTCCATCTTCATGGATGATATTGTGGAACAATGTGGGAACAAAATATTTCTCTCCAAAGATGGTTCCACCATCTTCACACCCATAAGATCATCAAATGGGTCTGAGGCGGCAGCAAGCCTAAACATGGACCTGGAAAACCTTGGGATGTGGGCTGATGCCTGAGAGGTCATCTTCAAGCAAGTTTAAGTCAATGATCTTATCCAGAAAGAGGAATGCATCTTGACCTGATCTCTTCTTTGGGATCACTGAGATCCAGCTCAGTGACCAGATGAAAGTTCTAGGACTACGCATTGACAGAAACCTACAGTGGACCAACCATCCATCTAAAATCTGCGAACGTGCAAGATAACACCTCGGAGCCTTGATGAAGTTGGCCTACGAGCTTGATCCTAGAGGCAAAGCCCATGTCTACAAAACCCAGGTCAGGAGTATTATGGAGTACCCCAGCCTTGCCTGGATGAATACCTCACAAACCACTCTCATGCAGATAAATATCATTCAGACAAAGGCACTAAAGATCATTGGTTTCGTTGAGGACTATGCCCTAATGGATTGTGCCAACACCAAGTTGTACGATTGTGCAGCAACTGTTATTTTCAAAATGCATACTCCCACCTATCCAGCAGACCTGAAAGCACTGCTACCCTCAAGGCTCCCAGGTGGAACCACCCGGTGGTTACCACCGCAGGGCTCACACTAAATGCCTTGACGGGAGCGTTCTCCACTCTACTGTAACACCATGGGACAGCCCTCCCCCTGCTGATGTCAGAGACATCCCATCAAGTAGTGTTCATGCCTTCAAGGAGAGATTGAATAAACACCTCCTCAGCATGAGACTGCAAGCCTAAAGCAAAATGACCTCAAACAGATGCAAATCAGCTTCACATATTTCTGAGTTGCTGCAGATCTCTCTGAATGGTATTCATGAAGCTTGTATCTGCTAAAGCAAAATAATAATAAAAAAGTGTTGCATCATTGGCATCAGACACTGCCGCATTTACAGAGACTTTAAAAACCGGGGACCCCCAAAGACTTCTTGCTGTCTCCCTCATTTTCATGCTTTGTCTCCTGCTCGCCTGGAACTCAGCCGGGGCCCCGAGTCCTACAGAAGTGCTGGAGGCCGGCCCCCAGCCAACCTTGAAAGATAGAAACAAAGAAACCTGCTCCAGTCTGTTTCTAACACTACTGAAGTGAGAGATAAGCTCAGGCCAAGCAGTCTTCTTTAACCGATCGCGACTGAGAATACTCGAGCACCCCTTGCCCCTCCCCTCCAGCAAAACTTTGCCCCTGGTCATCTGAAACATCAGGTGAATCTTCACTTTTTCCTGTGATATTTGGGTTGAAGCAGAGAATAAGAGTGAGTAGGAATGTTAGGGTAGCTCTAAGGTCTCCCATCAATATAGAAATGTCCTTTTCACTTCACAGCACTCTCTCAGCTGCCGAGTTGAATTTAACTGCTTAACGTTGACGTTTTCATCGTCATGGCCAAACGCTGTATTCATATATTCATTTATTATTGCATTTATTAATTCACTGGTATTTTCATTTGTTAGTCGTTGTGTGTGTAGTTAATAGTTCATTAAACCTGTCATTCATAAAGAGGTTGATTAAGTCTTTTGTGTGTGTGAAGTATTACGGTTACTGTTTATGAGCCGAGGGCTCAGGACTGATTGAGACTAAATTCATTATTTGGCTATCACTTTCCTTTTCAAAGGGTTGTGCCAGGGGTGAATTTAATACAAGTTCAATTATGTTACTCAGTATAAATACTGACTCTCCTTCATATTTTGTACCAATTAATGTGGTTACGCTACGCTGTAGTGGTTTGATCAAATTTAAACCAACAAGTTGTAGGAGTATCCATCCCCACAAAGGATACAGGCAAACAGAATATACCTTACCCTTGGTTATTTTACCAACACGCACAGATTTAGAATTAAGGGCAGAATAGTTGCATTAAACAGGTTATATTTAAGCAAAAGGGTAACAAAGAAAGCAAGCTTGTTCATAATTCAGCCCAGTTCCTCTGCATCACAAAATTATATTTCAGAATTACCAGGTTTCCGGTACAGCTCAGTTCAGGTCATTAACAAAAAATACTCCACTTGGAGCTTTCCCGGTTGCCAGCTAAATAGTTTAGAAACAAATCAAAAGAATCAACAAAGCAATTTTGTTGAAATTAAAAAAAAAAAAGGGTACCAGGCTTTCACCGATATGGATACCGTGGTCAAGGTGTTTTTAGTCGGATCCTTGACAGATCGTCTCCCTGAAAGGAATGATGAGTATATGATCCGATCCAACTCAGGGTACACGCAAATTCACACCCGAAGCCAAACGCGGACTGAATACTGCTTCTTCACCAGCCTTCAGATGCCATACTGAACTTTTGTCTCATTTCAAATAATGACAATTTGCACTATGGGATTGTAAAGTCTTTACTGCAAATTACATCCGCCCAACAAGAGATTAGCCCTAAAGCAACAAACAGCAGGTTCCCAATTAATTCCATGAGTTGCCTCAGCCTCTCAATCCTCTGCTGTGAATGGGAGGTAATCAGCTCCAGTGAGTGTTTACCAACAGGGGCAGGTTGAGCCCTGCAGGGCAGCCCAGTTAAGGTACCATCCTCAAGGTCTAACATCTAATGCCCCCTTATCTCCCTGACACAAATCCCTCCACCTATAAGTCCAATCAACTCAGGAGGCCTTTGCCTCCCGGGCTCAGAGAGACGCTGGCGAGCGACAGCGCTCAGCCTCACACGGGCGCTCGGCAGGGCAGGGAGTCCAAATGGCTCGACACAGCGCAGCCGAGTCCCTGCTGGATTCATTCATTTGTGCTCTCACACTGTGCCAACAAGCCTGCCAAAAGAGGTTATCAATAGCCATGGATCAAATGCACCATAAAACACACAGGCAGACACACAATGTATGTAATGTGATTCCCAGATTGTGTATGCTAAATTGTGCCTTGTAATATGGGATAACTGCTGTTCCTAATGCTGCTGTAAAGAGGCGCTGACAGATCGACACAGCTCCATTAGCTGATGTTGGTATAGTGAAGCAAGTGCTACACCTATTATGCCGTTTGCTTCAGTGAGCCCTAAGCATTAAGTTAAAGGACAGGGGAACACTTGCACCCCTCCCCACAGCATTAAAAGACAATCGCCTCCATCTCTCAAACAGCACATACACTACAACTTCTCTCAGTCGAAATAAGGGCCACAGATGGGAAAGCTGCAGTATGTCTCCAGCGTCTTCCTTGAAACATACTTTTGAAGAAAACGTCAAGTTTAAAGCTTACATTTCATTTTTTGTTGTTTTGTCCATCTTACATTTAGCTCATAAAGTCATTGCTCTGATCACCACTAAAACTAAATTCAAGGGGTTAAGAACCACTAGCGGACAAACGATCAGACAGGTTACAAACCTACCAATTGTTTATCTACGTTATCAAAACCATTTTACTTTGAGGTCAAAGTGAAAGTGGGCCCACATGAAATGTTGCTAATAATACCTCATTGCAAGAGAGTTATGTCTACATTCTGTAAATGTCAGGTGTCATGGTGGCCTTGGCTCTGAAGACACAAACCTCATGACCCCGTATTAGCAGCGCTGCATCATTTCTCCTTTACTTAACCTTCCTCTGCCAGAGTATAAACACACGGTCAGTTGAAAGAACCGAATCAGTTGATTAAATATCCCTCAGGGTCTCCTGAATAAACTGTGTGAAGACCTACTGTGACAGAATAGCACTAGCACGCTCCTGGCTGATTGAAACGTGAGGACTCAGCATGCTATCTGGAGCAATCCACCAACTAGCACTGCGAGTAGTTGCAACGTCACCAGGCTTCTGGCACCCCAAGGGCGAGTGGATGAACTTATCTGTGACTGGTCTGAAGAGGCATTTAGTAAGGTAGCCCAGATGTCCTTCTTCCTCACTACGTCCTCCAGTTCTTCACGGGGGATCCTAAGACACTCCAATGCCAGAGAAGTGAACACACAATACAGCCAACAGCAAGTAGGAAAGATTCAGCTGGTGATCTCCCTCTCGTCACCTGCCTCCTCATTGAGGTTTTTATAGTAAAATGAGGTATCGTACAGATAACTCCCCATTTCAACTTTACGAATCAAGCGCTCTTCGTTGACTGCGACTTTCAAAGCGAGAAACAGGAATGCATAATTCATTTTTTTGCATTTGAATAGTTTGTGTTTTGGTAAATTTTGACAATTTCCACATCAGGTGCCCAAACCAGCAACTGAGTCTCCAAGCGACTTATCTTGTCTCTAAAGGGCTCAGTATGATCCAAATGAAGGGCTTGGCCTAGCAGCTAAGAGCATCTAAACCCCCTTCTCCCTTCTGTCAGAATTGCAGCCAACCAACTAGCCTACTATGAATTATTTCAAGGCGAGGCTGTTTGGAAGTGTGTGCCACTTTCTCCATTTTACAATCGTCACTTTTTGCTTTTCTTCATGACAAACTCAGGCTTGCCCTGGTCTGAGGGGTGAACCCACACACCCTTCACAGTAAATACATCTTGGTTACTTTTTCCATGATGTCATTCTTTTGGACTCTAGCCAAAGTTCTTTACCATAGTGGTGGGTTGGAAGGTAAATCGGGACAATAAGGACATCTTCCATATACTTTACATGGAATATTCACAACAAGTCATGAACATGGTCATAAACACAGTCATACCATACAATAGTCTGATATGAAAATGCCAATCAGTCAGAGGAAGTGATTAAACTTCTCAGATAATTCCATAAAACATCTTTATATGGCCATTGTGGCCATTTAATTCTCCGTTTCACACCTTTTCTTGATTGTGTTGGAGGGTAAAGTGAGACTAGATTAGCATGTATGTCTTTAATGAATGCTTCCTCCAGCAGGGATGGATTTTACTGTGGCCCTCCATCGCTGCTGACGAAAAGCAAAGATAGAAAAAGAACCTCGGCAGCTGAAGCACTTTATCCTCCTCCCTCTGCTTTGCAGGGACAGCACATCGCACAGCGCTCTTTAAAACTGGCATCAATTAACACTAAGACATGAGCCTTATTCAGATACAACACTGTACCAGTGTATAATATATGATAACCAATTCCAATGAGTCTCTCTGGGATGAGAGGAGCTTTAGCCTGGAAGACAAGGCCTGTTAACATGAAGGAGTAGCGTGAATGGCATGCTGGATGTGTAAATGTGGGGGCAAAGCCGGGCCACAAAGTGGATTCCCCCCGGGGATCTAGGTAATAATCCTCTTCTGCAGCCTTATCTCCTGCTCTCACTTAAGCAAGAGGAGGGCAAGGAAAGGCCAACGCTGTGTTGCAAAGTGTGTGTGTGTTTGAGTGTGTGTGTGTGCTCCATCAGAAAGCAGTCCAGGGGATATTTTGCTGTTTTAACAATAACTTTGTGTGCACGTTTGCACGTCTGTAAGCATGTTCGTGCATGTGAGTTTATGTGTGTTTCATGCGGAAAAGCGTCAAGGTTTATCTTCCCACATTTACATGTATCTGCTAGAGGCACGCTGACAAAAGAACACACGATGGTGTACACACATGAATTAGCACGGAAAATAAGAAATCAAAACACATTCAGATATGAAACCTGCATAGCAGTTTTTCCCCATTAGGTCTGCTCGTTCGAGTTTTATTCAGTAGATCCTCTGAACTGCACATTGTGCTGCCATAAATCCCTTGTTTCATCTTAATGAATACCACCTGTGCATGAGTGCGTTGGTGAGATTGAATCATAAGCATAATACATGGCACTAAACGTCTTCATAAGGCTACCTGTTGTAATTCACCTGTGGCCAGGTTTCCTTCACGAACAATCATCTTTTAGAAATCCGTAGATGAGAACATCCGACATTCTACAGGGTCAGTCGTGACATCAGGGTGACCAATGTTACTACAGCTGTCAACACTGTGACACCACAGAGGTGAACTGTGACGGAGAGCAAGAGCAACTGAGACGGGAGGCCGTCAAGAGAATGTGTCGTTGTGCTTCAGCGCTACGAGGACGTACTAACTCCAAGTTAAAGGAAGAAAGTGAGGCTTCTATCTCTCGTACACGCCCCTTCAGAAGGCATGTGTTTGTGCGAGTGGTTCTTGCATGATGCCCTTTGTGTTATTAAAGAATACAGTCAATAAAATGAGAATGCGTAAACAAACAGGATGTAAATGTAACGAATAAAGGTGGATTTGAGGATCCTTGCAAAATGATCTGAAACGGACTAGAGACCTTAAAGGGACAGCTCATCACAGATGAAAAGTACGTATTTGTCTGTTTGCTATGTATCAGTCTAGATTGTTTTGGTGGGAGTTCCTGAGTGTTGAAGGTATCGGCCTTTCCCTCCGATATAACGGCACTTTGTGGCGCTCATTTCATGTGGGAACTATTTTCTTTCAACCGTAGTTCACTACATGAAACTGCTCACACCAAGGTCTGAGGATTATCTGGAGTAAAGGAGTCATTGGGTTTCTCATCACGAGCCATGTGCCATCTCGCTCCATTATTTTGAAGAATAAGTTCACATCTCACTGGCTGATGTGTCCAACACAAAGCAACTCACACCTGATACCTGCAAACCATCTAGACTGATAATAGGACCACGGGTTAAAAGCTGTCTCTTTGGTTTGGGATGAACTGTCCTTTTAACAACATTTCCAGCTAACAACTAGCTAGCATCACAAACAATCACTAAAGCTGCTGGTTGTTGTTTTGTTTGTCTGGATAAACATACATTAGAACATCTTTTTATTTAACTATATGATATCATACATATTTTCTTGATAATATATTTATCAGCCCATCTCATAGAGCATGTGGACTGTGTGTAACAGTGTAACTAACTACATGAGTCTCCACTGGGACTCTAAACACATTATAAAACCCAACAGTTGCCATGACTACTATAACAGTAGGATGCCCAGCTGATCCTGGTAGATGTTTATCAGACTGCAGAAGAAGGAGAAGGTCTCTCATCGCCCTCGTTCATGTCAGAGGATAAATGCTCAGATATTAGAACGAGAATCTCTCCACTGAGCTCCATGAGGAGGGCAGAGCTCCACCCACAAACCAGCTAGGAGACCGTTTATGCATGTTATGTACCTAATGTATGTGTCACTGTCAGCTAAGAGCAATTGTATTCATGTAATCCGTGCAAAGTAAATCCTCAGTGGGAGGCAGCTCATGCAGGTAACTCGTGATGGGGCGCCTCTGTAGCTGACGGGTGTCGGGGACAAGACTTCCTCTTCCGTGTGCTCTCATTGCGGTCCCATCAGTAAGTTGAGATGTGACACTGTGAGAGCTGAGAGACATCGTGTACAAAAGTAGCCCGTTCACGAGCTAATTCTAAACCAGTGATGAGATAAACCATCCTCAGACGATGGCCGGTTTAACTGCATTCAACCACAGCCAGCTCCAACAGGGTTTATCAAAAACAAAACGCAGACCAGAACACTCTCAAGCACCAACATTTTGTCCAGCTGCCTACAGATTCTACATGTGAAGAGATAACTCAGGCAGAGACTGCACCTATAAGTAACAAACTGGAGGACAGCTTTAGGCCGCTAGGTTTGCTATTTTATATCGTTCATTAAGGAACAACCTGGATGATCTGCAATTTAGTTTCTTAACGCAGTGCAGAGCTGTCCAATTATCAAGCATTTCGATGGGATTGGTTTCACTAACTTTGATGTCCTCGAAGTGTGCACTGTGCAGCTCCACCCAGGTGTGATGCTAGTGATCACAGAAATGCATCAGCGTACGTTAGAACATCAGCCGGGGACTCACCGAGGAAGCGGAACGTCCTGCGCACCAGCGGGTTGAGGTAGCAGCAGTCCCCCGTGGCCACCGTCTTCTCTGAGCGGTCGAACTCTTTGGACGTGTACTGGACCAGGAACAGCACCGTCTCCGTGACTGTGATCTGGTAGGGACACGCAGAGACACAGAGGGAAGAGAGTTAGGATGAGCCGTGTAACGGCTTTCTCCCGCTCCGACACACGGCCCACAGCTCCTGTCTCTCAGTGGTCCATCTGTACGGACACAGCTGTGGGAGACACACGGACATGTGGGAGGATGGAGGTGTGCTCTCAGTGCGGTGGGAGAAGGAGCAGAGCTGTGTGTGTTTTTTCCACAAAAACGTCAGTTTCAGGTTATGAATAAATTTGAAAGGAAACATAGAATTTTGTTTTTTAACAGTTACAAGACACATCATCTAAAAGAGTCCAGAACATGTACAAGTAATGTAAACTAAATGAGAAAATATATTTTAACTCTTTTCTTTCCCGATTGAGTGATGAAATCTTTATAAATCACAGCTCGAAAATAAATAATATGACGGCTGTGATTAAAGGATGAATCTGGTGTTAGTCAAATTCTTAATGTGGAATAATCCACATGTGGTGCTCGTTCAGCAGCAGGACGGTGTTTGTGGGACTTAACGGTGTGTGTTCAGGATAAGGAAGGAGCATGTCTCCCAGTGCAACAGTGTGCTATGGCACAATGGAAGAAGTATCCCATACAGGTGAGTTGTGTTTTGAGGCATCGAGCTCTGAGGTTGCAGGTTTTTTTTGCATTTGCAATGCTGTAGAGCCCCTCCTGCCCCCTCCTGCATGTTGCACACTCAAAAAGTTAAAGTTTAAGTTTACAAAAACTCTGCAAGATAAACATCGGCAAGCGGATACTTCGGTCCCGAAGAGTTATTATCTGTGTGGGCTTTTAAACTATCATTTGTATGCACCTGTGATACCAAAATCGCTGCAATGTCAATATGTGACAGCTGCTGCACTTTGCTGCCAACAGCTCCACAGCCTGCCAGCCTCAGCGCACCGGCAACAGTCCTCCATCACACTGCAGCCACCAGTACATTGAAACAGCTCAGCACCACCACAGCCAAAGTCCTGTGTCTCAGCAGCTCTCTCCACACCAGCCACCAACACTCACACATCTCCCCCTCAACAAAGAGACGGCCTGTAATGTTGTGTATGTTAAATAAGTAAAGAATTGGTCCAAGTAATCCAAAACAATGTTACGAAACGAAACAACTATAGTCTTTTAAATCTAAAAGGACATTTAAAATCTTAAAGGTATACCATTTTAGAAATTAACTGGAAAATAAATGTGTGTGGAAACAACAAATCTCCTCTATAAACCTCCTAAACAAATCTGTGCGGTTTGTTTAAAACGAGGCGTCAACCTCCAGTTCTGTAAAGTCCCTTAAACCTGCATTCTCTCTCCTGACCACCAGGGGGCGACTCCTCTGGTTGTATAGAAGTCTATAGAAAATGACTCTACTTCTCTCTTGATTTATTCCCTCAGTAAACATTGTAAACATGAGTTTATGTCTCAATCTCTAGTTTCAAGTCTTCAATACAGCATGATGTTCATTTAGTAAATTATGGTCCATTTAGAGTCAAACAGACCATAAAGCAGGGGATGCTTTAGGGCGGGGCTACAAGGTGATTGACAGGTCTCAGAGCCATATACGGCGTCTCTACGTCACTCCTCCTCAGTCCACATATGGTTACTTCCTGTTCACTGGTTGCAAAAAACTAAATGGCGACGGCCAAGATGTCGAACTCAATGTTACTAAACTGTAGTCCACAAACCAGTTGGTGACGTCACAAGTACTTCTTCCAATTCTTGTGTCAAACAAACTGCTCGTTATATAATTCACCTCCATCAAATGCAACTGACTTGGTAACACGGTACGAGCAGAGAACACTACTGGTTCTGTTGACAGAAAGTTCTTCATATAGTCCAATCATCTGAGGACGTGAAGACCCAGTGGATTAACTCATTGCTGCTAATTCCTGCTTGAAGCTATGTTTCATATTTTATATCAATTATTATTTATTAATTCAGTTTATTTTAATATTACTTAATACAAATTCTGTTGAATATATAATATTTTAATATACCTGAAACAATCTGGACCTCTCCAAACACCGTTGGTTCTTCCCTTGAGTAAAAAAATAAAAATCAATAACATGAAAAAACAATGAACTGAAAGATCGCTGACGAGATTTCTGTGTGCAAAAAAAAGAATTCACACGATGAAGATTTGAATCCCGCCGACCATATCTGTTAATGCTGTAATTCAATTCTCATTTCATGAAGGTGAAATCAAATACAATGTCATAAGCTGAATGCACAAAACAAGTTCTACTGGGTTCCTATCTATTACTATTCTATTCAAATCCCCTGATATCCAATGACTTTCTGAGAGACGGTATCAGTCTGAATACCCCTGAACACAACTACCTCTATCCAGGAATCTACCTCTATCCAGGAATCGCACAACTACAGGGAACCCTGATATGGATTAGTTCCTGAATAATGCATTACATATTGCGAAAAATACATAACTTTCACATATGCCGAGAGAGCAGCACAATATGAAAGGAAGAAGACGAAGAAGAAAAACTCTTAGGAAAACCAACAGAAAGCAAACTTCAAATATTGTTTGCACTTAACGCAGCAGGCCTGCAGACAGCCTTATTTCAAACTAAATGAAAATCTATAAACTGACGGGGAACAGCAAGAGTGAAGGCCTGTTTGTTTTGTCCGTCTCATTTCTCCACCGTGCCGAGGCGGTGCAGGGTCGAACCAGCGGGGCAAAACAGCAGAGCAGCTCCGAATCAACAAATAATAATAAAAGAGGTCCGGGGTCAGCTCTGAGGACAAACACTGTGCAGCCGGAGGAGGCTGCATCGACTGCACGTCTGCTGAGCTACTGCCCCTCCAACAGTGGTGAAATAACATCATTTAATAATAACATCATCACTTATGTAACACGCTGGTGTGCCCAAGATAAATTGGAACATGGTTACATAAGAGGGACAGAAAACAAAAGCAAAATAAGTCGGAAACATTATGCTAAACTGGAAAAGGCTAAACTTTTGTAGAAGACTGAGAATATGCAGTTGAAACGGTTCAATGTCTTGACATAAAAGAAACAACAGTTTTCACATATAGTCACGTACGTAGTCGCATTAGCTCCACCCACGCTCTTTTCAGGAAGCTAACGAAGTCGTTTAAACTTAACTTCCTGTGAAGGCGAAACTTTATTTTGAAAAGACGCTTTGCATGTAACAAGCGTACATTAAAACACGTCGTGCACGAGATGTGCAAAACTGACGCTAGAGGGGAAGGTAGAGCGTCATGGTTGGAAGCTTTATGATACTGATCAAGCTGCATTATTTGATATTTTGGTAGCTAAAAAAAAAGTTCACGCTAACAAAGTCTAAGTACACATCAAAACATTTTTCAAAAAGATTTCTGTCAGTGTAGGTAGTTCTTATCACGCTGATGTATGTTCAAGTGTTTTGATTAGTTATTTGATGCTATGTAGAGCGGGGGTGGGAGGGGTGACGTCATGATTGACAGCTGACAGTGAAGTAGTCGTGAAGCTGGAGGGTCAGTAGACTAAATACATACAATCAACGATATTCATATCCAGAGTATCAGCATATAAAGATCTTTATACAGTCTATGGTTCATGCAGTCACTGACTGTGTCGCTAGCTAGCTTAGCAACATTTCCACTGACAGTAGGGCTAGCTAGCGCTGGAGGACCATCGTGCGTGCCCATAGCGGACGCACAGATATTTGAAACACGAATTGCGAGTCTGTTATAGAACATGTGTAAACTTGGTCATAACTGTATTCTTGGAGATATTATGGTTAGTTGTTGTGTCTTTCTAGCCAAGCCGCCACCGTCGTGCTAAGGCAGCAGCTAGGTGGCTCTCACTCTAACAATCAATCCACTCTGTGATCACTAAACTATGCAGACCCCGGCTCCAAGTACAAGATGGCAGCACCGGTATCCAGCTCATTTTGGTTTCCCTTTGTACAGTGGGAGGAAGTGGATACGCGTCGTCCATCTTTATACAGTTTATGGTTTGAAGTATCAGTTGAGGTGAGCACTGAAAGTAATTGAGGTGTCAGTTGAAATGTAAGTGAGGAAAGAAGTTGCTTCATCAGAGTTTTAAATTGCAGTTGAAGTCAAAGTGCTGAAATCAGTTGAACTCTTGATTGGTGTTTACTAAAAACAGATTAACTTTCATCAAAAACTATGGAATGCAAGAAGTTGAAGTGTCGAAAGGTAAGAGATGAAAGCATATGAACTGCCCGGTGACGTGTGATATCTGTAAGTGTGAGTTGAGAAAGAGATTTAAGCTATTCACATGTCAGAAGAATAAGTGAGGAAAGTTGAAGTGGAGGCACCATTCATTTCTCCAATTGAAGTGTCAGTTGACTTGTAATCGGTGAAAGCAGGTGACGTGTCAGTTAAAATATAAAGAAAGCAAATCTTATAATAATGGCTCTCTTGTTGCTTCGAAAGTCAAAGTTAAAAAAGATTTGGTCCAAACATTTAATATTCTGTGAGGGAGGACAGGCTTGTCTTGACAAGCCTGTCCTCAAGTACACAAATACCTTGGTCTTTGTGTACAAAGTGTGGTAAATGTGGGAGCCAAAAGAGCGTGAAAAAAAACGACATTCAAGAGCTGGAGCGTAGTAAAACCTGCTTCTCTAGATTACGGTCTTCTGCACATAAATGCTGTGTGATAGATGTCACACAAAAGCCACATTTGTTTCCATCTTCTCTTGTTATACATGCTGATGTTTTCAAAGTTTAGCCCATGGATTCAAGTAAAAGTGGTCCAGTCAAGCTGATCTCTCCTGGCACGGCCTTTCCGTAGCCGAGAAGCATGTTCCCTCTCGGTTTGGTGGGCTTCAGGATTCACTGCCGGTTCAGAAGACCTTTAAAGATCTGAGCTATGGGGACCAGTTACATTTGACCCAGCCTTAAAAAGATACAAAATAATACTTCACATACCGGCAGCTTCAAAAAAAAAGGAAGGGTTTAGTGGAAAAATACCTTCCCCAAAAAGCTTCCATACACAGAACCCTTTTAATGTGATACTGTCAACTACACTTAGGTCAACTGACTCCTCTGGCTTGCTCCGTAGGAAGAAGGGAGGACAAAGGAAAAAAAATATTCTGTCTCTGTGTCCTCTTCAGAGATATTCCTGTGAATAACAGTACAGTAATATAATACAATATGTTTCTGTAAAGTGACAGAAAGAAAAATAATTACAGTAAAATGATCCAGCCTTGAGTTGAGTCCACATCCCTGGTCCCCTTCTTTGTTCTTGGCCTGCTCGCTCTCTTCCTCTACCTCTTCCTCTCGCTCTCACTGCCTCCATGTTTTTGTAAAGTTCTATACTTTCTAATGCTTTTCATATGTGTGTGGGTTTTGCATTTTGAAGTGTTTTCCCGATGATTGCAAGAGATTTCATCCTTGAGCGTGTGTGTCTGTGTTTGCACACTGTTTCTTGCGTGTGCAAGAAACAGTGTGTAGAGTTGTGTAAGATGTGTGTTGCAGAAATGCAAACAAACTGCAAAGCAGACAATGTATTTGTTAATGTAAGCAATCAAAAAAAGTAAAAAAATGATGTAACAAATGAATGAACGTTGACTTTTGGTTTCACAAGGGACATGAACAGCAGTCTCCTGGGTGAAAGTCCTGTGTCTTTAGACCCACATGTCCACCATCGGCCTCCTCCCTACGAGAGGACTTTGTCGCTCTTTGGCTCACGATTATGTGGACAACATATGCATCGGTTAGTCAGGTTTTATACAAATTATAGTTCATTACTTTCCAACACGAAGTGTATGAGAACAACCTGGCATCATACCAGCTTTGGCGTGTAAAAGGACTCATCATCAGTCTAAAGATGAAAACACTGTTTCATTCATCTAGATTGATTTCTGAAGGGAGCAGAGAATATGGAGTTTGACTTTAAGATAATAGAGCCACTATGCCACCATAGAAAGTGTCCGTATCTCAGAAAGAGAGGCCTGCTAGGTGCCATTACAATCTAATTTTGAGTTGTCAGTGGTCCAGTTGCCTGTATGAAGTGTTTGCATTAATGTTTAAAACAGTGTGTTTTTTCTCATCAAAAGGCCAGTATGGTGCATTTACCAAGCTTTGAAAATACAGGGCTGGACCGTATATCATCAGCTCCTGGAGGGGCTTGATAATCCCAGTGTAGTTGTGTCAGCAGGCCGTCTCCTAACAGCTCTCTGCAGCGGCAGAGCCACACAAGCATTTTCACACTGCTGGCCGAAGCTCGTGTTCTCAGTAAGCCGCCATGACCAGAGGCCCACAATAGGACACGATAAACACTATACTGGCTGCTCGTCCCCGGGATGTGCCCCATGCCCCCCGTGTCTGTCTCCTGAGCCCACAGTTGTGCTTCCGGTGCTTGGCCGATTTCACACTCAGTGCGCGGACGGATTAATCTTTAATTTACAGGTTCCCCTCACCGGGATTTGGACCGACAACCTCTTGACCTTGCCCGGTCTGAATGTTTCCACCTGGCTGAACACCCAGACGCATGAAGTCCTGTCCCCGAGTGCTGTGCACACGCGCCGCTCAGTGTGTGTGTGCTGGGTACTGAGGCCCCGAGCTGGAGCCCACAGGGCTGCCACGCACTCAGGCGACGCCGCCATTGAGTTATTCAGATGGACTGGTGAGGGGGCAGACGGGTAGAGGGGGGGGGGAAACTGAAACCTAAAAAAAGGAACTGACTGACTGACTGAAGTTGCAAATACGCAAAGGTTTTTTTCTTCTTCTTCTTCTTTTTGCAAATATCTTAATATTGAAACAATTTCATGCTGATTTTTAATTTAGGTGTATTTTCAGGAAAGTCTGGACAACAGCATTTATACCATCACATGACACATTGAGACATTACAATATCTCAATGTCTCAAAATTAAGGTTTTTATTTTTTTGACATGCATTAAGCCTTTAAAGAGCCTGGCATCATGGGCCAGATTAACTTAACTTCACTTAACTTAACTTAAATTAACTTAACTACAAAGCCTTACAGAAAGATTTGTGTGAGCCCTTACTTAAGTCATCCATTTCACCCACTTACTGTGTACTGTGTAAGCAATTGTTAGGAATCAGTAACTAGTATTTGGTGACTTAACTTTAGGACCGCCAAGCTGGTCCAACAAACCGTTTGGGTTTTTATAATGCAAATAACCATGTGGACAGCAGTTGCCATATTATACGTTATTACTGTATCGGGTCTTTTTTTGTTCTCATGTTATTCCATTCCACAGCCTCTGATTGGTTAACAAGCCAGGAACACAGCCTCTGATTGGTCGACAAGTCAGGAACACAGCCTCTGATTGGTCGACAAGTCAGGAACACAGCCTCTGATTGGTCGACAAGTCAGGAACACAGCCTCTGATTGGTCGACAAGTCAGGAACACAGTCTCTGATTGGTCGACAAGTCAGGAACACAGCCTCTGATTGGTCAACAA
Organism: Ophiodon elongatus; assembly: GCA_016806645.1. Classification (NCBI taxonomy): domain Eukaryota; kingdom Metazoa; phylum Chordata; class Actinopteri; order Perciformes; family Hexagrammidae; genus Ophiodon; species Ophiodon elongatus. The sequence continues at coordinate 346,910 of JACSYO010000396.1, read as the reverse complement.
GTCAGGACTGACAAACATGTCGGCACTGACAGCAGCTGTCTTAAACTGCATGCTCCTCAGCTGCAGACCACATCCAGTCGTGTATTTTGAAAAGTAGAGTTGCACATCGAATCCTGATTTCCCCAAACACGTGGCATCTTTCTGACAGTGGTTAATATTTGGAGTGAAAGTGATGTGCATTACGGAAGAGAACGAGTAGAATTACCCTTTAATGCAGACTGTGGGAGCGACTGTGGCTTAGTGGTGAGCAGGGTCGTCCTTCAATCAGAGGTGCGGCGGTTCGATCCCCGGCTCCGCGAGCCCATGTCGATGTGTCCTTGGTCAAGACACTTAACCCCAAATGTCTCCTGTAGCTGTGCCTACGGTGTGTGAATGGTAGCTACTCCTGATGGACAGGTGGCACCTTAGCCCCTCCCATCAGGGTGTGAATGGGTGAATGATGTCATGTAGTGTTAAAGAGCTTTGAGTGGTCGGAAGACTAGAAAAGATCTCAACAGGTCCATTTACCAGCGAGCTTGTTGCTGTCAGCTGAAGGTGTCATTCATTTGAGCCGTGAACAGGACATGAGATGCATGTGGATGTCAGGCTGTAACAGGGCTGTAGATCTCCACTTGTAAACCGGTCTCTTCAGGGGGATGAAGTGATGCCGGGACAAGGTGATGGCAGTCCATCACGTCCCTGCACTGTGTGAGTGTGTACAGACATGGAATCTGTTTCTGTCTGGTGAAGGCTCAGTCTTAAAATAGGACATGACATTACCAAAGAGCTGCAATGCTCATGAAATATTTGGCCAACTTTATCAAGAAAAACCTTGTCTATGGCTTGGATTAGGAATATAGATATCGGATATCAGGCCAATGCCAACTAGTTGCATCGGGTATTGGTGACAACGTGGCCGATCTATTAAACTCAATTATTTTCATCTACTATATACATACATATACTGGAATTTAATTAGTTTAAGGTTTGAGCCATTTCTTGTTGCATTAAAAAAAGTTTACAGTTGAATTTTAATTCCTATTTATTAGATTTTGTGTACAATTTATTTTCTTAAAACGAATTAAAACATTTTTTAAACTAATTATATATATATATATATATATAATGTATATGTCTTTAGTTGTTGCACTGTGAAAACTTCTTAAAAAGTAAAATCTGGCAACATTTTCCACAACTCTTTGTTGTATTTCTTTTTTCATTAAAATGTATGTTTGACTGTATTCACTAAATTTAAGTGCACAGGTTAAGTAAAGTACTAATGCAATTAAATCACTTCAACTTAATTATGTTAATTACCACTCCACTACCACAGGTCATGGGACATCATCAGCGCTACATGGACCTCCGGAGGAAAAGCCAACGTTCAGGTAGCCGATGTGTTTATTCTCCCTCTCTGCTCACAAAGAGCTCAGCAAGACAAATACACTGATCATCATCAGTGTTTGTCAAGGCTGCAATGGGACCTTGTATACAGAGTGGCAAGTGGTGGAAAGGAACAAAAGAGGCATCTTCTGCTTTTGTGTCAGAGGAAACTTACTGTGTGGTTGCTATGGTTACACTCACTTTTTTTTTATTATGAGGAATCGATAAAATGCACGGAGGAGGACACAAACTCAACACATCTGTTTTTACTGCTTTCCACTCTCAAATGTATCAGGAGAAACTCCCCTGAAGTAATGTGCGCATGTGTTGCCATAGCAACCACATGATCTTGCATTAATATATATCATCTATACTTCCAAGAGCAATTGGAAGATGTCTTTTTTTCAACAGTTAATTATTATCAGTGATCAATGATTTAATGGTTGATCTCCTGAATCCAACACTGTTCTATGGTGGTGCAGGGAACACACTGGGCTTGTTGCATGCAGATTTACTTATGAAGAGTACTTGGATAGGTTGAAAAAAAGGGCATTTTTTTTTTAATCTTTAAATTTTTTTATTGCATTATTTCATGGGACATTTTGCCTCTCGTATGGACAGGATGGATAGACTGGACGGGGCAGAGAGAGGGGGCGACATGCAAAGAGAGCCCGTCTTCACTCCTGCTTGTGGATCTGAACGGACTCCATTGGACATATTAGATCCAATGCACCAGGTAGGTGGGGGGGGGGGGGGGGTTCAAAAAACGAATAACTGGCGAGCTTGAGAAATGAAGGGGAAATTCCATGTGCCATACTCCTTTAAATGCCACTTGGGGGTCACAGCAGTTCCTGTGAGGTTACCATTACTTACGAAGCGCTATTTTAATTTAATTTTTATTACACTAGTGTCGGTCATGCACTTTAAAAGCCACAACGTGTTGCCTGTGATAACACGGAGAATGGCAAGAAATGGCTGAAGGGCCATCTGATTTCCAAAAGGCCTGAGCAGCACTGTGACAGCCAGGGGCCATTTGTCCCACTTTCTCATCGGCTATAACACAAGCTGACAGGGCCACGGTGACAATGTGCTGCTTGTTTAGTCCTTTAACTAGCTTTCTCTCTCTCTCTCTCCTCTCCTCTCCTCTCCTCTCCTCTCCCCCCCCCCGGTGGCTAAGTCATAATGACAGCGCCAGGGTGACCCGTGCTGCTTATTTACTCCACTGGTCCTCTGGTCAGGGGCAAACTTGCTCACTCCTCTCATCCTCTTCCTCCATCCCTCTTCCTGAGACTCTTACTAATTTAATTTCACACCAATCTATGGAAGGACACTGATCTATCTCCATCAGCATTGCAAGGCAGAGCGCAGCCGACAGGAAATATGTGAGCGAGGCTTTGCTGGTCAGATTGCCCGCCTCCAGGCACCGTTTTTACAACAACGCTCATCGCGTCGATATGTCTCCATTCACAAGTTAATTGAACCTGCAGTGGCAACCAGATTCAACAGGAAGGTGAGACAGTGGCTTACGTCTGAACAGCAGAAGAGGCCTTTGAGCACGCTGATACAAAGAGACTCCGGGGACGGAGGGGAGCAGAGTATTTCATTTTCAGCCATTGAAGCATGAATGAAACCTCCAGCCTCCACAGTCCACAGAGATGCATGGCGGTCATTTTGGAAAAAGCTATGAACAGCAGCGCAAACCAAGCAGCAACCACAACAGCTGAAGGTTTAGCCAATGTATTAAGGGCCTTAACACAAGGCCACTAGGCACAAACACATCAGACCAAAACGTATGTCTCTATTGAAATGCAAAGTCACAAGTTAGGGTCTCAGGAGTAATAGTTTGGGAATTGGAGTCCTTTCCGAGTCATAACTCAGTCAAATCAGATCACACAGACGTAACTCTGGGTCAAGAGCAGTTTAGGTCGAGCGCAGAATGAGAAACTTTTTCCACAATTTGCCTCACACAGGTGGCAAGCTCAGAGGCTGAGAAGTGAAGCCAATGAGTGTCTTACACCTGCATTCTCTCTCCTGACCATCAGGGGGCGACTCCTCTGGTTGTATAGAAGTCTATAGAAAATGACTCTACTTCTCTCTTGATTTATTCCCTCAGTAAACATTGTAAACATGAGTTTATGTCTCAATCTCTAGTTTCAAGTCTTCTTCAATACAGCATGATGTTCATTTAGTAAATTATGGTCCATTTAGAGTCAAACAGACCATAAAGTGGAGAATGTGTTTTCAGATCATGAAAGTTAAAATACCTTTAACTTTGTCTCCAGTCTCTCTGACGGGACCAGTACATTATGTGTGAAATCTTTCTAAAAAGAATCTTTGTACTGTGTAAAATCCAGAAGAGAGGAGTTCCTTTGTCCATGTTTGCCTCTGAGTACCATGTATTCACTCATCTCGCTTTACAAGGAACAGCGAGTGATTCTCTAACTTTAGTTGCCCTTGGTTTGCCTCTTAAGCTACATACAGGCTACTGCTGTGCCCTGTGATTGTTGGAGATTATACCTGCAGGCACTACCCAGAGCTATAACAACACAGCAAACTGATGTTTTTCCATAAGAAAAATAAAATCAATGTCTGCTATTATATTGTGTTTATTATATAGTAATTATCGTCCAAAAAAAGATAGTTAAACATCAGTCAAAGATCAGGGAGAAATACAATAATAAAGTAAATAAATAAAACTTTGAAGTATTCTTAAAATAACAATAGTAATGCCATTTACATGCATTTTTATTTGACTATTTGGAAAGCCTGATGATATTTTTAACTACAAGGTGGTGCTATGCCTTGCTGCTGCTTCTAAACCTACAGCAGCTGCCTCAAAACCCTCCGTGAACAAAAGCAACTCAATCCGTCACGTGAGAAAGTGAATTAGTATGTTTCATTATCTCCTCTGCCATATTAAGATCCATGTTTGGATTCTTAAGAGAGGTTCACTGGGCTATTACAAATGAGAACGATAATGTGCGGAGTGCATGATTATAATGCAGAGGTTAGAGTGGCGTGTCTCTCTTGGCTCTCAGCTAAGCCTTTAACTCTCCCCCTGCCTCCCACTCTTCATCTCATTGCTTTTTTAAGCACAGCACCATGCAGCAATATTGTAGAACCCCCTACAGCTAATGTGTGGACTGGACTGCTAACTACAGCGGTGAACAGAGATGGAGCCATTTGAATATGTGAGGCCTAAAATGGACAAAGATGGTTGGAATTGAAGGCTGGGGGGAACTTGACCACAGCCCCCACTCTGGGCTAACGGGAGATCAGAGTGGGAATACCTAATGATTATTATCATGATCCTTTTTCAAATGTGCAATGTCCGATAAGCCTGAGTTTAGGTGTAGTGGTATGGTAGTCTAAGCCATGTTTCAACAGTTTTCAGGAACTTGGACTGTAGAATGCCATGACTTAACTCAATGACACACTTCTTAGGGTACTGGTTCCAGTTTAGATATTCTTTATCCTATTTTTTCGTTGCAATTTGTAACTCGAACTGCGATACCTTTTGAAGACCGACCAAAATGGGTCCAGACCACCGGGTGTAAAAAACCAAAGACTGAGTTTCTCCTTTGGGGACGTGGCTTATCTCAGATCAAATACAGGTTGCTCGCTCGCCCACCCTGATTGGTGCAGATTTTTGGGCCTGTAACCTGACAGGTAGAACTGCCAATGTTGTAGATAAGATCAAGACATGATCAAGACATCGTGGGGTTGAGACCAGGTCAAGACCAAGACCAAGGCAGGGCGAGACCAGACCAAGATCAAACCAGTCCAATATCAAACCTGTCCAAGATCAAACCAGTCCAAGATCAAACCAGTCCCACACTGTGGCACACTTTTGATATAATGTGGATCATGCAAACCATTTGAACTATTTAAACTGATCTGATCTGTCCACATTCCCATCAAACCACCCACAGAAAACCAATGAAGACTGTTCTTCATTCACTTCTTTTATTGCCATATATATTGTTTATGTGTGTATATATAAGTGTACCATGAGAAACGTCTGAATTTAATGTGTCGGAAGGTACCTTTGTTTTCTATGAGCGAACACAGTAATAATTTTAACAAATAAATCAGACGATGCAGCGGCAGTTTACTGATATCCCCACAGTTGTAGTCTTGACCAGTCTTGAAATAAAGTCGAGAGTCCTCTTTGTCTGAGACCGAGACAAGACCGAGTAAAAATGAGGTCAGTTCCAAGACGAGACGGAGGCCATCAGAAAGTGGTCTCGAGACCGGTTACGAAACCAAGACCAATTTTGAGCACACTGAGAGCTACAAACACTATTCAGGGCTGGAAAAGTCCTGCCATTGTCCCAGCATGGTTTTCAGGGTGAAATAAATAAATAATAATAATTTACATTTCATTTGACATATTTAGATATAAAAAATAATAAAAAATAATAATTCCAAAAGACTACTGTTTCAGTCACAAGCTCTCCGGCTCCCCTTCAGGTCTAACACTGTTCAGCTCTGTCAGCACTGTTGCCATTCCATTGTTTGCACTGTTAGCGCTTCCAGCACCCTTAGCCGCTAGCTACCGGCTCAGCGGCCACGCTTGGAGCCGTTGGGGGGCAATGGAAAGGCCCATTCTCGTTTGGTGGTGTTAAAAACTATATTTTGTCATTTAGTTAAGAAAACTTTGTTGCATAATACCAGGTTCAATGTTTTCCACTTCTCAAACACATTTTAGTAACTGCAGTACAGAGACATTAATGCAACTCTCACAAATCACCAGTGAAATAACATTGTAAAAAACAGAAAAGGCAGATAGACGTGATCAACTCATGATCTCATTTCTTTTATGGTCTGTTATATCCTTCACAAAGCAAACTGTGTGTTCCTAAATCCACAGGCAGCAGATGATTCAACACATTTTTTTCAGACTGTAATCAAGTGACTGATAGCATAATCAGGCCTCAGTGTTTTTTTGTTTTTTTTCAGCACAGAGGATATTATCTGCTGTGAGAATTGCCTTTTTATTATGGGAATACTCTTCTGTAAACACTTTCCAATCAATTCAGCTAACTCATTATGGAGAGCACTGTCCCAATTCAGTTAAGGCTTTCTAAGTACGTTTCTTAATTAGCAGTGTATCGTCAATCTAACAGCAGACAGCCATTTCATCTCCAGTAAAGAACAAATCCACACACAGATTTCATTCGGTGTTCGGTGCATTTCAACGCAGTGGGAGTCAGTCTACATCTGACTCTGCTTCAAAGCTTCTCTCACCCTGCCCGTCTATTTTTACTGCAGCGGGTGATTTCCTTCGCGTCCACCAGTGACCTTAAACACTTAGTCACAACAAGACCTGTCTCACAGCTGCCTTCAATTCTTGGCAATTCCAGTATCTGTGGGTGGAGAGGTGAGTATCTGTGTCTTCTACTAAATATTACTCCTGTCTAGTTGTTGCATGTCGGCCTCTTTTCTGAAGGACTAACACCAAAAGCTGAGGTGTATCACAGATGGTGTAGAGTGCTGAGACATTTTCTGTACAAACATTGAACATGTTTGTACCGACTGCTTGTCCTGTCATGTTTTCTCTTTTGGTATGTTACCAGCTGTTAACTTGACAAGTAATCAAACAGAATTATCCTTTGAGGCAGATTCATACAGACAGAAAATAGTGAAAAAAGCCGTTGATGTGCTTCTGATGGGCACACCAATGGTGGAGTGGGCGATGTATCCGTCAGGCTCTAGATCTCAGCACACAGAATGCCAACAGAGAAATAAACTACTGAAAAGATATTCATACCAGGGTACGGATGGCAGTGGTGGGCCTTTACTATAGGTTCTGTATGATGTTAGAATTATGTTTTGTGAGGAGAAAGAAGATAAAGAAACAGCCTGGTAGTTAAGAAGAACATTTCCGTGTTCTCTGCTTCTGTGTGGACAAGTTTTCCTAGAAACGTAGAACGTAGTCATGTAGATTAGTTTTTTTTTTTTTACTATTTTTCATTATTATTAAAATGACAAAACTATTTTCATAGGATAAAAAACAGCCCTAACAGTTTCCACCAAGCATTGCAAATATTTCAAATAAAGTCTGGTTCACATTTTCAGAAATAGCAGCCGTAAAAACAGAAAATATATAGTTAGCTAGATCGCTAAACTGCATTTTAATGCTGTGAAAAGAAGTGATATAAAGGTTGTCCATTATAATATCTTCTGGAGACAGAAGACATGATTTGTCACCAGGTCAAGTTGGGGTATCTGCACGCTCCAAAGTGAGTATTGCCTGTCACTTAAACCCAAGGTAAGAAGGCCGTGGTAGCTGTAAGTGAAGAGGTGAAGGCCGTTGATGAAGGCACGAAGAAGAAGTGGAAGTGGAGTCGGGTGGAGGAGACTGTAAAGGTCAAGGGACACACCCTCCTCTTCAATTGCTTCAGCAGGCTGAACGAGGCAGGGAAGTTCTCTGCATTGTCTGTAAACACACAATTAATTATAGGACCAGATAGACTGCACTGAAAAAACACATTGAACGCATCCAACCCACACCGTAGTCATAGCTCCTCAGAATGCAGCTGCTGATACACCCAGGGCTGTTATTTATTCACACTCAGGTCAGTGTTTTCCCATATTTGTGTCAACTCTTTTCATGGTTGGAACAGATAACAATAAAACCACAAATTCAAACTGAGTTATCCATTTAAAATGAGGGACCAGATACAGGGCTATAGATTGAATTTCATGGCAATATACCAAGAGCTCTTTTGGTCCGGAGAATAATAAACAAGTTCTCCATTTGATAACTGAAAGAGAACAATACTATGCCATTTCATTTTGGGTGAATTTATCAACATGTTATAGACTTCTGGTGCCACAGTTGTTTACCTCACAACAGCTCCTTTGGTCTCAAGTTGAGCACAGGAAATGCACTTTAAGACCCCAACATGAGACATGACATACAGACAGCAATAGCTAAAAACTTAATGGAACACAAATAATTGTGTTATTTTCCATAATACAAACGTTAGTGTGGACTTGAATGTGTAATAGCCTATTGACCAGAAAATAATGAACTAATAATATGATCCAAAAGCCCTGGGCGATCTGTCAATGACTAGAACCTCAGCGTCACACAAACCAAACCATTAAAACCATTGGAGACGAAATGCTAGCAGATGCAAGACATGTCCCCTTCTCCCGTAACATCGATGAGGCTACAAGCAACACCAGCCAGGGGGGATTGGGTGTCCTTGTTAGCTACTGGTCCAAGAAGCAAGAGAAGATGGTTGTTTAACACCTGGTAGCTCTGGAGCACAGCGGTGACGGTGGAGTCTCTCTTCATAGATGACTTCTTCAAAAGAATGACCCTCCCAATCTGAAGTCCACTCTCCTGGACTCCTTTTGCTTTGATGAGGAGCTCCAGAAGTAGCTTGGACGTTGATTCGTGTCATTGTCTTCACAATAACAGCAAGAAGTTGTTTTGCCCCTTTGAGTCGTGGTCTGCTGTTTGAGTTGTACACTGACTGTTAGCAGATATGAGAGAGGGCCTCTGAAGAACATGCTGCTTGGGCCCAGAGTGCTACACTCCACACAGATGGCCCTCTGTGTTGGATGGTGGCCTGTATGCGGGACGGATTTGTAGTTTTTCTTTTTTTTTTACTATTACAACATCAAGCTCTCTAGCCAAAGACACAAGGCGCTTGAACGAGAGAGACAGTAACAACTGAGAAGAAGAGGCAAAGAAGACTAAAGATCTGCAAGAGATGTTTGAAATTGGATGCGGAGGCTAAAAAGGCATAAGAATGGATAAGAAATCTGTTGGATTTGATCTTTTAGTTATTAGTAAATAATAAGTATTTGATTAAAACAAGTTTTCCATTGTTCACGTTACCTGATTGATGCACCCAATCATTAAAATGGTCAATACTCACACCTCCCCATAGAGGGGTCAACGTTACCCTCCACAAACATGGAGAAGCTTAATATTGAGCCCTATTGGTGCTAGAGAGTTAGAATGCGTGCTTCTTGCAAGTTCCACCAGTTAAACAAAGAAAAAGCAATATGATATATGAGGGTGCCATATGATCGTGGTGTTGGTATTTTGGGTTCATTGTGGACGGATCCATATATTGTCCTGCTTTTTGGACCTCTGCCAATCACATACCTGATGACAAATACTAGAGGGGGTCAATGATGAGAATACATCATAGCCTACAGAAGGTCCAGAGGATGCTCCTGAACAGAGACCGTAGGATGTTCCTCGTTACTACTGAACTGTGGAAGTTGCTTTGCCAAAACATGGCAATAAAAAAATTGTTCAGTAAATTGGCAGCCATGATGACGATGATCTTGTGGACGTATATATTTTATTTTACGTAACTTACAGTCTCATATTTTAACTCCACAGTCAGATTAAGACATTATGATTCTGAAGTCATGCGAGTGTTTTTCCCGCTCTTTGGAGAAAGGTAGGACAGGTTCGACTCTGAACCACCCAAGTTCTCCTCAATCACTCGTACAAACACACTTTAATGGTTCTTGTTTGAGGCGTATTGTCTTTGTCTCCAAATCGATACACATGAGAAGGAAACAAGCATCACCACTAAAGAACCTAACAGCTAGGCCCAGGGACTCGGTGTGTACGGCCATGAGTTGTGTTTTTAAACCACGTCATGAGTTTTCAGAGGGATTCAGCTTGGTGCAGCAGGCGGAGGCTTTCAGCCAAACTCTCTGCTGTGCAGATGCACATCCATCTTCATGGCACTTTTATTCTTGAAAAGAAAATAGTTTACTGAGAACAGTGGGAGCCAGTGGTCTGTAGCACACTTCAATCTTTGCTGTCTTTCGTCTTCAGAGTGGCTCTGAGGAACGACATGGACGCCCTGTGGACCTCTCCACCACTCACATCATGGATGATGTGGCTAATTAGGAATTTATGGATCCGTTTCTTTGTCTCTTATTACTTAGTTTGTCCTGGAAGCTGCTGACTCAGTTATTAGGAGCACCAGGGGAATAATGCATGTTACAATTTGCTAGAATGAAGTACACCGGAGGTGAGCACTATTTATTTACATCACACAACTGGGAGCTTGTTCCTAACCTGGCCATGGGCAAAAACAAGCAGCACTTGCTCTTTTATTATTATCATCATTTAGAAAACCTTGTCTTCTACAAATTATGTTCACATACAACTCATTTGCAAATGTGTTTTAAAAGAAACATAATGCCTCCAGGAAAAGGTCTTGTACCAACATAAAGGGGAAAAAAACTATTGATACTAAATGTAACTTTAAAATACCAAGATGACATCACATTTGTTTCCTTAAATGATCCACATCCTCAAGTTTAAGTATGTGTAAATATGTTTTAATATTTGTGGAGTTGAGACTCATCTGGTTAACTATTAAACAGTCCAATTTCTCTATGCCATGTGTTGCCATATGCATTAACATTTTTATTATCAATTCAAAATAGTAGGTGATTTAAATTCTTTAAAATCCTGCTTATAATTTATAAACTTCAGGGGTCTTTAATGTTCTCACCATGGAAACAGCTAATGAACATAGTAAACTGGCCTCAATCACGGTAACGCTGTGGGTCTTTTTAATCTGATATCTGTGGTTGGCGTGGTGGTAAAAAGTCACATGACCTCCTGTAACATGTCCTTCCAACTTTGAAATATGAATAGCAGTATTAACCCGGAAGTTCAGACGTGACTCCACCTGTTGATTCTGTGTTCCTCCTTCTGTACTTCCACGTCGCGCCCAGCGGTGCCGAGTTGAACCTGGTTCGCTCCAACGCCTGGGGTCACCCAAATTGAAAAAGAGGTAGAGCAGTGCCCTTTCAATGCACGGCTGTTCGGAGTGCATGCCGGTTGCTGGGCTCCCAGTGTTCTCGGGGGCGTGCTCGTTCAGAATTGGCCACATGCTTGGCTCCCGGTATTGCTGCTTACAGCAGTGTCTTGAGACGCCGATTTGGAGCACCTGGCTGTTCGGAATGGGCCATTTGCCTGGCCCTCAGTATTGCTGCTTACAGTCTGGTCCTGAGGGCGTGGCCTTTTGGAACAGGCCAATTGCTATTAAGCCAGGAATCTGGCTTCCTGGCTTTATAGTTAAAATCGCTGGTCACGCCAATTTGTGTTTGTGCCTGGAGATCTTGCTTACGTTTGCATCTGTACCCTATTTCCGGAAAATAGAGCACATCAATTTATGGAGTTCAAAAATAGTGGATGGAACCCACTCCTGGCAACTAAAGCATGATTCACATTAACATCAAAGTGCAAAAAAAATAAAATAAACATCTCATGCGGACTAGGAGGAAGAGAGAAGAGTGTATCTAGAGCACAAAACCCAGCCTGGAGTATCCCGGGACATGATTTATGTGTGGCTAAGTCTGGTTGAGTCCATCAGTCATCAGAACAAAATCTCCCTAAAAGCAGGAGCGTATTACATCACACACAGCAGTGTTCACCAAAATGTTCTATTCTCTCTTGGAGAAACCTCCAGTAAGACACTTCCATATAAACTGAGTGGCCTGACTTCAAACAGCAGACCTTTAAAGGAATCAGCCAGTCTGTACTGGGACAACTGACGAGTGACTCCTAACTAGTCGACTGGGTTTCCTACCCAACCTGCCCAATGGCTTTTTTCATGTCTGCCTCTAAAGCAGCTAGGCGTCAGCTGGGAATGCTGCCGGTTACATAGAATATTCAATGGTTTTCAAGCTGCCAATCACGAGGATCACTCATTTCCATGTGGATTCTGAAACATGCAGACTGATGAGGGCTTTTCTGAGCCAAGGGGAACGTACAGGAACAAAGATGTGTCAAGTGTAAAAGAAACGGGCTTGTAATGACTCGAGGGGGTTGAACGGTGACATCCATGTTGAGAGCAAAACAAAATCTGCAAATGCATATGGAAGATATCTTCACTTCATCCGTTGGCGGTTTTCAGGTTTTGTACTCAGCTGAGAATATTTTGCATCAAAACTATTCGTACTGGCAGTGATGTGAATTTGTGACGGCAACACTTTTTTAATAAAAGGTTCCAATAGATTTGCGCAGACAGAGGACCAGCTACCAGGACCGAACTGACCCAGAGCAACGTCTGTCACTGCCTTGGTTCGGACCACAGAGCCTCCCTGTTGTTGTACACTTAGTGTCCCGGCCACGCAACCTGATTGGTTGATGCCTTTATTTGCAGTGCGAAAGCTCCAGAAAACTTACGAATTGACGTACAAAAATAATTTATATAACTTCTTTGCTGCGCAATATTCATATTCTGTGTGAAAGTACTCAAATAAAGACGAGACAAAAACAGCAGTTCCAAATAATAAATTGACATGCAAAGTAATCACATGAATAAAACGCCCCTGGTGTGTGAAGGCCTCACGAGATATCAAATATCAAATAAACCCCAACAAACAACTCTTTTCCAAATGAAAGTAGCGAGCAGCACTACTTCCTAAAGACGCTAAATAAATAGAAAGTCACCAAGACGGCAACACTAACAGCCAGACCTGTTTGAATGACTGAAAAAAACAAATCAGGCAACAGTCACATAGTGAGCCATGCTGTTACGACACCCGTCAGTTTTGACACAACAAAGGAACACTGCCTCCTACACTGGCACTAAACATGGTCGTAAATCCCCAGGTGGAGAATTGTCCAATACGGATGTGATTCCTTCTGTTCACAGACACATGGCTTCAGTAGAGAAGTGTCCCACTGAAACCTGTTGACAGTGAGCTCTGTGGTTTATGCTAATAGGAACTGGGACATTGTTGTTATTTATTGTTGAGAACAAAAAACAGTTTCAATGAACTGATGCAAACTGCAGATTGTCAGAGCTGTTTCCTCAACACTGTAGCACCCAGCCATAAGCATTGCACATCACAGAACCTTAAGCTTGTTGATTGGATATTTCTAGCTGATATGTACCTTGAGAGTTCTAGTTAACCCCGAAAGCCGCCAGCGGGATGGAAAAGCATGTTTTCTTTAAACAATTGCCAAAACTACACCGTTTATCGCAGCCAGAAGCTGTGAAAACGCTCGCCAGATTTTCTCCTTTCCGACGGTCCTTGAACACGTCATGAGTGACGAAGGCTTTCAGCAGAAAAAGCAACCGAAACAAAGCTTAACATTATATTTCAGCAAAAGGTTTTACTCTACATGTCTCATTTAAAATCTCGCCCCCCAATTTTTTTTTAAGTAACCATATTCTGTAAAAAACATTTCTGGGCTCCTTAGTGCAACGAGGAAGCCGTGATCGACCAACAGTCATGTGACAACAATTCTGTGAAACTTGGACTGAACTGCAGGCAACTGAACACAAAGCAGAGGCTGCAAGAATGTGAATAGCTTAATATATAAAAAGCATGTGGAGCCTCCTTTTTTACAAAATTGGTAACACTGAGAATTCATTCCATTGTTTGCCAATTTTTGTAAAAGAAATTATCAAAGAAATTCAACTTTTTTCCTATTAATGGTTGTTCTGTTTCCATGGAGGAGCAGCACTTTATATTGCAGTGAAAATCAAGAACAGAAAAATGCCCCAAAATTGCTGTGGGGTTCAGAGGGAGGGTGGGGGGGGGGTTATGACATTCAACGAAGGTTACCAAGGCCAGAAACGAACGGGTGAATCTCCAGTTATGCGCCGTAGACACTCGGCAACTTTCTTATTCTCTTCTTCTGATGTGGCCGTTAAACCGGCATGCCGTTGAATTGATGTCATGTTCCGTAAACTGCTTCATCACCATTTCTCATCATTTATTTCTCATCATCATTGTACAACTGAAATATGAAAACCCATCTGCCTCCGGCTACAGATGCGTGGCTGTGTGCGTTGGTGCCAGGCCGCTCAGCACCATTCAAACAGTAACATGATTTCCTGACGAAGCGTCTGTCTGTCTGTTAAGCTGTTGTTGTCATGCTTCCCTGTTCTCAGCTGTTTCAGAGCAATTATTAATTAGCATGTCCTCTGATTTATATTCCACTTCAGCCCGCGGCAATTCAACACTCTGCGCCGGTTCACGAGCATGAGCCGTCCACACAGTCTGATGAGAACCTTTCAACAGGGCACTTCCTGGTGTTCCCAAAAGAGATGGTGTCTCTAAAGCTTGCTCCACATCCATGCTCATGTTGCACCGATGCTGCACACGTCTACACGACACACGTCCGAGACCCTGTCAGTCTGAGAACGTTTCTACATTCCTCCCATAGCAGCAATTCATATCTTGTTTTTTTCACCCCAACTTCATTAAAGTCAGAGAGAAACTCCCAGGGCAGCAGAGGAGGGCGAGGCAAACGGACGCCACTAAATCTGTTAAATAGAATATTGCATGCTTTGATACTGTGCAGTGTGACGTGCCGGGATGCCTGTGTGCAGTGATTTCAGCTCTCTGTGTGTGTGTGTGTGTGTGTGTGTGTGTGTGTGTGTGTGTGTGTTGTAGACAGGCAGGCAGGCAGGCGAGCAGCTGACACAGACACAGAGGCGTACAGACAGTCCTACATGCAGCCGGCAGCATGGTCAGTGTGTGTGAAAGAGCCTCAGACCGGCCCTGCGTGGCCTCAGACCGGCCCTGCGGGGCCTCAGACCGGCCCTGCGGGGCCTCAGACCGGCCCTGCGGGGCCTCAGACCGGCCCCTGCAGAAGTAATGGCTGCTCTCAGCGGTCGAGGTGCGCTGGATTTCTTTCAGTTCAATCCCACAATGGGCTTGTAATTTAGCATCATTCATCCAGCAGGCCGGGGAGTTTTTCTGGCGAGGTAAGGAGCTCTCTGCAGTCCGTGTTCAATCTGATCTGTCATTTTGTGATTAGAATGCAAAGCGAAGGTCGGGGAATTAATAGGAATATGTATTTAATGACATCAGGGAGTATTCAAAGCAAGTCATGTTGGATAGCTCCGCTTTGAAGACATCCAATCAATACTGATCCACAGGTAGGGTTTTAACTGAGCTGTGTCTCTACGTCATGCCAGTGGGATCTGAGAATCCCATCATGCAACACGATGCTAAGGCCAGCTTGGATCTTACAGCGGCACTAGTTTATTTATTTATCAAACAAAGGCTCAAAAGACTGGAACTTTGTGAAAGATGTTTCCTCTTCTTTTAGCTTCAGACTCGACGCTCATCAACTTTAGTCCTGGTAGCAGCAGGCAGCTCCGATGAAGCCACTGCCCTCAGTCAGAGCCCGGCTGGTGGACACAGTGGAGCCTTTAGTGGCTGGAGGAGGTGGTGGAGACCAAAACAGAGCTCACAGAGAGTGAAGACCGGACTGACATTCATCAGGTGACGACAAATGAATGTTACTGTTGCTCCATTTACACTCCTGCTAGGTGTATAAATAGTCCATGTTTGCAGTCACCACATGAACTTCACAACTTTGGTCGCGTGTTAATGTTATGTTTAACACATTTATATTAGCGTTGGGTGCAAAGAGAGAAACCTTGAACCAGGGCTGCAGACTGCTACCAAAATGGATGCATAGGTGATAATTTCTTTGTGAGTGTGATTGAATTTCAAGTGGTGCATGATGTTCATTATCACTGGGCTCATCTTACGTGCAAGAGTCGGGTTCTCATATGCACAGGTGTTGAGATTAATTAAACGTCATGCGCGTGTACGTGGCGGCATAGAACGTTACGAAACAATCCAAAAATGAAGCTGATTTATTTACAAAAAACTAAAAACTAAATGAGGAGAGACAAAACGTTCCGACCCAGAAGCCCCGGGTGATGAGAGGCGACTGAGCCAGTGTCACCGATTAACACCTTGCTGTAAGAAATAAAATAAAAAGGTTGCAAACAAAGCTGGGACCGGCTGAGAAACAGGAAAAGCCCTGTGAACCTTTACGGCTTGTTACGCTGCCCCCAAGTGGCCAAAAAAACCATCATGACAGGAATCACTCAGGATCAACATTCTGCTGACCCACGGCAGACCCAGAGCAGCCGGGTTCACATCATACCGAGTGGAGAAGAAGGGAGCAACGGCACAAGTCATCTACATGGAGGCTGAATCTGAGATAGCGGCTCATAAGTCATCAGATTGAGCATTTGTCATCCCTGTTGGTGCATTTTGAAGAGGTTAAATTAATTCAGACACACAGCAGCGTTCACATTTGATCTTGTGCACTTATCTACTGGAAGGCTGCCTGTACATGCCACTTTAAAATGTCCTCTTGTCATTTTTAGGCGAAAAGAAGATGTTATCTTCATGAGAAAAAAAAGAACTCAGGGTAATATTTATTCTGATGACAGCTAATAACTCGTGGGGACGTGATGTGTGTGACATTTTAAATTAGGTTCCTGACAGCTGCATGACATTGAGGAGCAAACATCAAGTTAAAGTCAGCAGTAAGCTCCATGGGGGCTGTGCCCCGAGGGAAAACTATACTTGTACTATAAATCCTAGTTTGGGTTTCTTATATTAATACAATAATCTTGAGTAGTACATGACACATATTTAATACGTTTTGATAACAAATTGGTCCATACCAAAGTCCGAGCCTTGAGAAAAATCCTAAAAAGATCCTAGAAGCCAACGTGAGATCTATGAATATGATATGAATCCAAAAGATGTTCAGTCCACAATGACATCGAACAGAGGACGCTCACATTGCTGCAACCAGGGAATGTCACGGCAACATGACCTCATGAAATGAATCAATTACTCAAATTGCATGTGACACAGTGATTGATCAGCTCCCACGTCAGCCCGAGGGTCGTCGTGTCATAAAAAGGGAGGAAGAGATGAGCAGGATGAAGAGGAGCGAGGTGTGAGCAGCCGGTCTGATGGCTGAAGTTGTGAGACGGGAGGAGGCACTCACCAGCAGCGTGGGCAGCCCGGCCACCAGGGCGTACAGCAGGACGGGCGGCACGGCGCTGCTGTCCTCCGGTCCCAGGTAGGGCTTGGTGTACGCCGTGTCGTAGCAGAAAAAGCCCTGCACGTGCACGCTGAAGGTGTCGGTGTACTCGAAGTAGTAGGCCAGCATGACGGTCCCGGCCATGATCACCAGCTGGAAGTACAGCATGATGCAGACAGAGAGCGAGAGACATTTAATTACAACGAAAGCCTTTTTCTCTCTCTCTCTCTCTCTCTCTCTCCCTCTCTCTCCCCCCCCCTACCCAGCCTCCTCCTCCTCCCCGGTGGTGCCGACTCCCGGTGACCGGCTCATGACGGCACGCGACGAGCCGCTCTCTGTGATCGTGGCGGAGGCTCGCTCGCCCTGGCTACCTCTGCTCGCTGCTGCGACTACAGACTGTATGTGTGTGTGTGAGAGAGAGAGAGGGAGAGGTGGGGAGAGAGAGAGAGAGAGAGAGAGAGAGAGAGAGAGAGAGAGAGAGAGAGAGAGAGAGAGAGAGAGAGAGAGAGAGAGAGAGAGAGAGAGAGAGAGAAGTGGAGAGAGAGAGACAGAGAGAGAGAGGGGGGAGGGAGAGAGAGAGAGAGAGAGCGCGAGCGAGAGAGAGAGAAGTGGAGAGAGAGAGACAGAGAGAGAGCCAGCGGGTGTTTGAGGGTGTGCAAGCATGAAAGAGATGAAGAGGCTTGGCTAACACGCCCTCTTCTCTCTCTCTCTCTCTCTCTCTCTCTCTGTGTGTGTGTGTGTGTGAGTGAGTGTGTGTGAGTGAGTGAGCGACAGATTAGAGGGACAGGTGAGCAAATGGGAAGATTGACAGCTTCCTCCATTTCTGTGTGCAAACTGTACATAGAACCAAGACCTGCGTTGCTATGTTCAACCAATTTTCAGGAGCAGAGCGGAGAAAAGCAGAGAGAGAGAAAGAGAGAGAGAGAGAGAGAGAGAGAGAGGGGGAGGAGGAGAGCTACAGACGTCATATGTGTCTCCGACACTGGCAGAAGCTCTAAATTCAGCCCCATATTTCACCAGAGAAATGAGTCGATACATGACGGTGAATGGGCAGCAGCTGCATGAACTCTGTACGGTGTTGATGAGTAACAGGTTGCAACGCATCGCTCGTAGACGGTGAGGTGAAGCGCTCAGATGCTCCACATCAATCGGATGTCTTTTACCGCTACGTAAGAAACCGTAACGTGAGGCTATAATCCTCCTCACTCTAACGGTGTGTTCACGTCAA
Source organism: Ophiodon elongatus (assembly GCA_016806645.1). Taxonomy (NCBI): domain Eukaryota; kingdom Metazoa; phylum Chordata; class Actinopteri; order Perciformes; family Hexagrammidae; genus Ophiodon; species Ophiodon elongatus. The sequence goes on along the minus strand of JACSYO010000396.1, from coordinate 328,494 downwards.
AAGGAGAGCTAAAGAGCCACACGGCATGTTCACATAAAGCCGCAATGCAAAGACACAAATTCACGAGATTCTCCTTTGTTTTTGATTCTGAAAATGGAGCAATACGATAGTACCTAATATTTGTCCAGATGAAACTTTATGTGTGTAAACCATAGACTGTGTATGGACCAAACAATAGCATATTTAAATGGACTGTACTTGTATAGATCTTTTCTAGTCTTCCGACCACTCAAAGCTCTTTAACACCACATGACATCATTCACACACTGATGGGAGGAGCTACCATGCAAGGTGCCACCTGTCCATAAGAACTAGATCAGGGGTTCTTAACCTTTTTGACCTCGGGGCCCAACTTTTCAAGTACAAAGTGGCCCGGGGCCCATTCAAATATTAACACTGTATTGGTTTAACTAATTGATCTCACTCTTGGTTTTATTTGTATTCAATAACTAAATCAAATCCACTTACAGTTTAACGAGCAAAAACCTTGTCAAATAAATGACATGATACAATGTGATCATCACAAAGAAATGTATTTATCATGTGTATGTAAACCTGCACACACAACAAGACGCCCAACAGGCTAACAATCCATGGAACAAATCAAGCTAATACAAGAACAAATTAAAAGGCTCAAGTCAGGTTTATTAACACAAAAACAACAAATGATTAGATTTTATTTCAGAAAAAAAGGAGGGGATCTAAAAAAAATTTTTAAAAAAGGACATTTTATAAATAAATAATGTGGTAATAAAATAAGTACATTAAAAAAAATATAAGTTTAAAAAAAATAAACTGTAAATAAAATTTAAATAAAGTGCTAATGAAAATATAGCCTTATAATCTGCGAATTATACAACTAACTATACAAATATATTATACAACTCCCTTTTTATGTTCACCTCTTAATGAGACACTTGGGCCTGCCTCTCAGACACGAGCAGATCCAGTCTGGGTGGAATGGGGGAAAGGCTCACTCTCAGAGTAGCCTCTAGTGTTGCTCTGAGTCAGTTTGGGGCTTTGGTCTTAGTGGTGGTCACACTGGAGAATCCTGATTCACACAGGTATGTAGTTGTGAATGGGAGAAGGTGTTTCACAGCCCTCAGTGCTAGACATGGGTACTCCTTTGAGACAGCAATCCAGAAGGAGCCCAGGTCCAGTTTGCCCCACTGCAACTTTAAAGTGCTGTCGGTGGAAACTTCCAGAAGCTGGGATTCCAGATGTGAGGGCAAAGCAACATCATTTTCAGACGGATCCACAGAAAATGGGTCCAAAATCCACAGGTGTCCGTCTCTGGGATCCTCAGGAAAGTATCCATTAACTTTCTCTGCCAGTTGTGAGAGGTGCTGAGAGACTGAGTCACGGATCTTCACCTGAGGAGAGAAACATATCCATCCTCTCTTCCTGGGCTCTCTTAGTCCACAAAGCAAGTTTCCTCCTGAAAGCTTGAACTTTGTCTACAACAACAAATATGTTGCTATTTCTCCCTTGAAGTGAGATGTTCAGCTGGTTCAGCAGTGAAACAACAGGAAGCTTAGCTGTGAACTCCGTGTTGGCATAGCGATGTGCCAGAGGAGATTTCTTCTCAGTGAGAAAAGAGAAGACCTCATTCCTTCAAACAAACGCTGGAGGACCAGACCTCTGGAGGACCAGACCTCTGGAGGACCCACCCATTTTTAGTGGACTTTCTGGCTTGTTATACTGGTTACTATACCACGTAACTTTCAATAACGCTTGATATACTACATCTCTTGCACCTTGGTCCCTCGTTGTACTTCCAATGTATCCTTGATTTAAAGAAATGTACAATACCACCCTGACAACTGGGCTTGTCTTCCCCACTAATTTGAATTGTCGGGTATAATATTCCTTGCCAAAGAGTTTCAGAGAAGAGCAAACATTAGCTATGCACCCTGTTAGCCCCTGAACCATGACTTATTTGTAATTCTTCCCTCATTCAATATCATAAACACTCCATTTTTAAGTTCATTTTTTTGTCTCACTGTGTTCTCCTGCTGTTTGCACTCCTGCAGAACTATTTCATAACTCCTCATAAATGTCTACTTCCTGACGAGCTGGAATGGTTGTGTTGTGTTCAATACCAAGTGCTGGCTCTGTAGTTGGTAATTTTCTATTTTTCTTTAGTTATTTTCCTTCGGTTGCTGCTGCGACCCTATTTCCCCACATGGATCATAGGAGCCTCATCTTGTTTGATACTTAGCACTGACTGTCTTTACCTCCAACACCGGAGATGCATTTAGGTGCTTCACTGACAAGCTGAACTACATAAGTGAGGGCTGTCGGAGGAGACAGAGAGACGGAGAGACAGACAGAGATGGAGATGTGGAGGGTGAATGGAGTCAGGTGGGTACACGCTGACAAGCTCTGAGTAATGATTTCTATTACTAGATCACTCTGGTATTGCTCCCCATTTTAATACTAAATAGGCCAAATCTATATGCTGCTGGCTTCATGCTCAAAAACACACCAGAGACGTTTAATGATGTATTTTCCTCCATAAAATATCATTAAAACGTGGTTAACTATAGAATGCGTACATTATGAATTCAGTCTTACTAGACTGAAAGCTGCATAATGAACTATAAACTTTGGTGTTCAGGATAAAATACTATTACCTCCTAATACTGTGCTAGGAAATGTTTCTGGGATGCATTTAAAATGTAGAAGATGTGTTTTTGTTTTGCTGCAGCTGCTCTGTAGACGACAAAGAGGAGGACAAGCAAGGTCGATTCATGACCACAGTCCGGTAAAATATACTGGTTAAGGTTTTTCTTGATGGCAGAAAACAAAACAGATAAGATAATATTGGTTTACCCTTTGTACCAAAGTTGTTTCACTCTGTTTTCAGCTCTGGTTTCATTAGACTTAACTAAAACTAACTAAAGTAAGTTACCCACGGTATTTTGTCTCCATTATTAATTCAGATGACACTAATAGTATAGGAAAAAATGGACCTTGCAAATGGATCCACAGTAAATACTAGTTACTGTAAGTATTAATGTTGCGTTTTTGTTGATACGACTATGTTTGAGTGTTGAATCGGTTATAGTTTCTCAGAATTTACTTTGTTGTTGTAGGAAACTGCATTATGAAAACTATAGTTATAAAATCACCATATAGTATATGATTTGACACCATGTAATGAACAATTATAACATTGCCCAATTATATATATATATATATATATATATATATATATATATAAAAAATCATTTTTATTCTAAGACATTGTGCAGGGGTTTATATTTCACGTATTGTGTGAAAATGTATGGTTAATTCATGAAACCTTTGACATTTGTTGCTCGTTTCTATAGTAATAATAAGGCTCTATTTAAACATGGTTTGTCACAAATTAGTTTGTAGGGATCTGATTTGAGTCATTGGCTTTACCGAAGTTAGTAATGACTTCTAGACAATTACCTTTTTTTCCCCTTAAATGTCCCATTCCTGCATTTTAAATTTCTATCTGATGTGGAACAGGACCTAACTCTTTAGGGACCTCATATTGTTTTGGTAAATACATTTAACAAAAACTCTTCATAGCTATGCTGATCCCAGCAGTACTGCTCAGTATACATATTCTGTAACGCTGTGGTATTTTTGCTCTCCCTATAGGGCAGTAATTGCTGACAGCAAAGAAGTAAATCTGCCACTGATCATATGTAGGCGCTCAACAAATTTTGCACAAACTATTAAGATTTTGGTCTGCTTTAGTCAGCTTAATATTATATTTCCTGGGCCAAACAATGAGTTACATTAAATACATATATTTTGTTAACTTTACAGTGCATGGCTTTATGTAATCAAAGCTGATGCAGATCACCATGCCCCGTGGGTGGCTGTATAAACACCAACACAAATGTTTAACTATGTTCATAATAAAACGTTATACCTAACAACATTATCAAATGTTGATTTGTCTCCTTTAACAATTAGATTGAAGCGTGGCACAGCCTATGAAGTTGAGTCATTGTGGAAAACGATGACTACAGAAGACTTGATGTCCCTTCAGGAATGCCAAAGACTTTGTCAGAGTTACACAATACAATTTGCCAAGCATTTGGAATATAAATACTTTCATATTCAGTTCATGGATCCTGACTTCAATAATTTATGAATGTTATGTGAGTAGAAGACATACAGGACAAACGTACAATCAAGTTGGTGTACATACTAAACTATGTGGGTGCAAGTCCATCGTTTTCAATGCAGAATGCTCCCAGCATTTTCCGGGTCATCTGGAGCACCATTAAGCAGCTCACTGTCTCCCAGTCTGTCCTCAACAGACTTGGATAACACCATTATTCTGCCACGTACAGACACTGAACTGAGAACACGTGCATCGCCATGTGAATTCTCCATTCCATAAAACGTAGAGGTGAAGCTTCAAAGGGGTAATGAGAGCTTCAGAGAAACTGGCACGCGACTGCAGATCACTCCAGGGCTAGAGAAGCTAGCCGAAGAGATTTTCCAGTATACGGCATATCCACACAATTACCAAATGCATGAGTGAGCAGGGGCACTCATCAATGTCCCTGTTTGAAAGAACAGTCTGCCACTGGTTAATATTGCTGGATGATTAGCCTAAAATATAAAATGACTAATTACCGGACAAAGATGCAAAACATTGGCTGTCTAGAAGTGACTGTAAATGCTTTGAAAAACAAAGCTGGTGATGAATGTATCCCAGCCAAAAATGTTACAATGTTCCTATATCATCAAAGGGGGGCTTAACAGAAAAGGTTTGGGAACCGCTGCCCTAGATGAACTCTCTGGGGTGGACACACGTGCCGGCCCGTTTTTGCGGTGTTTACTCGATATTTAAATGAATTGCTCCGCGATAATACGGCACAGAAATATGTTTGTTTTTTTCGGAATCTGTAGACTCTCCACTTCCGTGTCCTAGTTCTCACGAGATCGTACGTGACTCAAACAGCGAGCCAGGAGCTTGGACGTGTCGGATCTGTCGTGTGATTCGTGTGTGTCGAGCTCCGCCTCTCACCGTCATTTGTGGATTCATGTGTCCATCTACATTTTGTATTAAACTAACCAATGGACACTCAGGAAACCACTAACGACCTACCCACCACCTTACACTGCAGTTTACATTTAGTCTGAAGGGAGGAGTTGCTGGCCAGAAACTAGCCAAACATCTGGAGATCTTGCAAGAAGTAAATATGTATACCAACTATCATACTGTGGAGCAACTTTATGAAATGTACCTGTCTACTACCATTAGAGCTCCCTTTGCCTCACAACAGCCTGGATTATTTGCAAGGTGCACATTTTCTAAGGAAATCTGATGTCTGAGCCAACCGTGGCATACAGGTGAGAGAGGCGGGAAAGAAAGAGCAGCACATGGGAAGAAGAGAGCATGGCTTTCAGGGAAACTTCCCTGAATGAGTAGAATATGGAATAGTGTGATTGCCCTACACATTCAGACCTCTGACATGTTATGAAAATTAAGTCTCTAAATTTCTTTAAAGATGGCAGTTCATTAACACACAGTTGTTGCTAAGGGCTAGAGTGGATGTTTTTTTATTAAAAGAGCTGGTGGTTCGATCCCCAGTTCCTCCTGTGTGCCTTCCCTTGAGCGAGACACTGAACCCCAAGTTGCTCCCTGAGCGCTTTACAGCTTAAATGCGGAGGTCAAATTTCATGTATGTACATTTGTGACAATTAAAAAAGTCATAAATTTGCCAGTCACATGTTATGTTTTAAGACCCTAATGTCACCCACATCAATTTTCTGAAGTTCATGTTATCATTGGCGGTTGAGAATATTTATATGAAAATGAACTGGCTGCACAGTGTTGTGAACAGGTACCATTTTCTAAACACTCCCTGGTGGTAGAATGCTCTGATATCCAATACAGAAAAACAGTATGGCTTTGACAAGCTTTGTGGTGTGGAAAGACTTTAACCCTTTACATGCCATGTTGGTCAAAGATGTTCAAGGGAACACCGAGATTGACCTCATTGAAGAAACCCTGCAGACCATAAAAGCTCTTGGACGTGTTAAGGTCAGAGGAAGGATGTTAGATCCTCAGTGTCAAGGCTTATCTGTACTATGTGACTGCAGAGAGGAGGTCAGCACAAAGGCCATCCCTCTGGACGATCTATTATCATTATTAGTTACATTGCTATTACTATTGCCGATACATTACTGCTTTGATTATAATTATCTCCACTGTTGCTGTTATTTTTGGTTGTTACTTTTTCATCATGCCTACTACTCATTATATGAATCATTTCTGTCATATGCATTGCATAGGTTGTTCAGTCTGTACACATTCCTACTTTCCACTCCAAGCATCCACACTGAAAGCTATTAGAGCCGTGGGAGATACAATGCAGAGAACAAATAAACCTACTAGTGAAAGTCACTCAGACAGGAGGTTGCGGATTTTCTCTGGAGTCTCCCCCACACCTGCTGCAGAAGAACAGCTGGAGAGAGCAAGCTCGCCTGATGATAGATGAGTGTGATCGATCAGACGGAGACAAGAGGATAAAAATCATGGACAGTGTCGAGGGTTCTGCTTTAAAGATCCTACAAGCTGTTCGAGTCAACAACCCCGATGCCACGCCTATCGAGTACATTGATGTTATTGAGAACACTTTAGGCCCACCAGAATGCTGTGTCAGCATCCAACTGAGAAACTTTACAAATTTCTGAGAAGGATGGAGAGAGTATTGAACAAAGTAGTTCAAAGGGAGGCTTGCACCTTGCCCAAGCAGATAGAGCACGTCTGGACCAACTCATTCAAGGAGGAGCAAAGGGAGCAACCACCTATGTTTTTACAGTTGTTAATGAGAGCCGCACTGAAGAGTACGAAGCCTCTCGCCGCAAGGTGACTCCAACCAAATCAGTGCATGTGAAGACTGTTGTGATACCCGCAGGGGCGGAGCTAAGAGATCTCAGAGCTGAGATACAAGAACTGAACTCACAAGTCAACGAGCTGACAGCCTTGTCAACATAACGGCCTGCTTCACCACCGGCACTACAACATGCAGTCACCACTGAGACGGACTCTTCCAGAGAAGAGAAATACCTCCTAGCCTCAAAGAAGGATGTTAGAAAGCTGAGGAAACAGGTCTCACTTACATCAGTCAGACCTACCACGGTACCTGTGGTACCTGTCAAAGGAGAGCCTAGACAAGATTCTCCGCCCAACCACAGACGGGAGAGAGCCTCGCCTCAAAGAGACTCAAGGGACCTCTTCTGCTCCCGCTGTGGTGAGGAGGGGCATTTTGCCACGAAATGTAGGGCTCCAGAAAACGACCAAAAAGTGATCTAGAAAAGATTTCGTGCTCAGAGACAACTGAGAATAAGTCGGAGAGAAAGAAATGCTACCACCACTGCAGAGAACAGCCTTAACGTCAATGTGAGGAGAAGGGCTGTAAAGGTCCAGACTAGCCATCTACCAGAAGGACTCATGGGGCCACCCTCCACCGCCTGGGTCAAAGTTGATGGAAAACCCTTGACAGCTGGTATGCAAGCTCCTCTCACATACACTTGTCTGTCCCCTTACATCCAGACATTTGGGGGCTCAGTGACTCAGAGAGCAGCTCTCCCTACAGAGGCTACATCCAAGTTGAATTAGAGCTTCTAGAAAAGGCACCTGGTGAGTTTTAGCGAGTGATCTTGTTGTAATTCTTATTTTGTCCACAAGAGGCTGAAGTGTTCCACGCCCCCATGTTCTAAATAGGACTGAAGTACTCGTGTTCCTGAACAGCAGATTAAAATACATTTCTAACGAAAGGCTTGGCAGTAATCTTCCCTTGTGTTTATTATGGAGGGATACATGAATGCTTTTAGTCCGTCAAGAACATGGGCTGGTGGTTCAAATCTGCCTCTTGTGGTCAAAATGAGAATTACAAGAAATTATAATAATTCACATTCATATTTTTACGGGAAATATATTTCAAAGTAACTTATAAAAAACTATTATGGAACTTAAAAAGATGATTCTGGCAAAAGCTTTTTTTTTTCACCTATTCTTAAGTCATTAACATGGGAGAGAACAACCTCTCAGAGCTGCAGCATTAAAATAGTCAGACTGTTTTTTCTTTTACTTTTTTTATTGAAAAGATCACAACTCCAGTGAACTGTGAACCATAAGAGTGAAAAAAGCAACACGACTGGAAACACATTCATCATGCAGATGTGTGGAGTGGAGAACGGGTGAACAATGACGTTTGTAATCACTGCATTTTTATTCTGACTGAAGAGTTCTATTTTCTTCTACCTCAGAACGATTAGAATATTGTCATACGTAAAACATTGACATTGGCAATCACATGAATTTCAGTGTTACTGTTGCTTGAGCTTTAAGTTCAGCTGGACAAAAAGACATTTGTGGCCTGTGACACTTCATCAGTCTGATGTATGAAGGCTTCACCACAGCTCATTGTTCTCTAGGACATTTGGGGAAAATTTGTCATTTTTATGGCCAGCCAACACATATTTTGCACCCACAGGATTGCCACACACACACACACACACACACACACACACACACACACACACACACACACACACACACACACACACACACACACACACACACACACACAGGACCAATCATGCAGAAAAGAGGCTCCAGATCCGGCCAATCAGAGGCCAGTTCATGCAAGCAGTGGTGAGTGTGTGAACACAGTGCAGTCCTCTGTGGACCTATGGGTCCATCTGTCACTTTAGCGCTCGGCCCATGAGGAGAACCACAGTCACTGCTCCACTGCTGAGGCCACACACACACACACACACACACACACACACACACACCATAATGTCCACAGTGTCAGAAGGCTTTCTACTACAGTAGACAAAAGCAAACAAGGAAATCTGTTCAAAGGGACTTATCGTCTGTGACGGCCTGATGTCTTCATCGTATTGGACTCCCATATTGTATTTTTGAATGTTTATTATTATTGACAACCAAGGAGACAAGAAGCACATTATAGTATACTACACTATATTCATACGAGGTGGAACGTTTGATTGAAGGATGTCTTTTGCTCTATGCCACTGTCTGCAGCGGCTTTGTTCCAGTTTAAAGCGTCCTCACAACAGACCGGCAGTCCTGCTGAGTGTTTACTTCCCTTAGCTGTTCATTCTGTTAGCCAATCACACGGCATTGACTCTGCTGCCCCCGGCTGCTGACAGCTGACAGCTCTCCTCCCATACTGGCAGGAAGACGCGCTCCGTTATAGTCTGCGTCTGTCATTTGCTAAGCGACAGTTGTAGATGGTTTACATAAATACATGCAGACATACAAGAGATGCACTGATTGTAATTGTATTAGCAGACTCCAATTTCTTATTTTCTTTTCAATGTTCTGACCTTCCAATTCCAAGAACTATAATTGACACCACCATCCTGGAAATGATGTCAACCAACCCAGTCAGTGTAGACTCTAAAGTTCTAAATGTCATCCTTCTACATTGTTCCTGTCATCTATGGTTATTTGTAGAAAATCCGCAATTAAAATAATTAGGAAATACATTATCGTGTTTCTATTTAAATTCTTGCTTTGACAAAAAGTCTTGGCATTAGCAGTTTTAATGACATATTCTCAGCTGCTTAGAGCTCCTGTTAGGAAGTTGAACAGCTCATAATCTATTTAGTTTTTCCTGTGAAAACATTCCTTGGCAAAAAATATATTTTACAAGAATACATTTAATAATAATATTAATGCATTTAATTTGTAACGCACTTTTCATTCATAAAGAATCTCAGAGTGCACAGAGCCAGTACATAGTTAAAACAGACTATATTTAAAAACAGTTAAAACAGACTATAGTTAAAAACATAGTTAAAACAGACTATAATAAAAAAGAAAGAAATAGCTGACAGATTTAACATGGAGTAAAAAACGCCTTCCTGAATAAAAAGGTTTTTAGGCCAGTCTTAAAAGAGTCCAGTGTCTGTGTTGCCCTTATAACATAAGGGCAACACAGACACTGGACACATGATAGCATTATAATTTGCTTTCGCCCAATTCTCATTTTTACTGAACAGAGCTTGAACACATCATGTCTGTCTTATCTGGTTGGACGTAAGGTGTCTTTCAAACCAATGTGTTAATGTGACCACCAAAAAATGACATTCATGAAACGATTCGATAGGCAGCTGATCGATCGGTGCATCTTTCATACATTGGGCGTGCAGATCAAGAGAGGGACATTTTTGAATCCGTATCAGAAGCAAGAGTTGAAAGTGAAGCTGTTATTGATCACCCGAGCCCCAACAAGCCGGTTCAGAGTCGTGAGGAGTCAGCAGTCAATGACGGTATAAAACAAACACTACATTAAATATGTTGTCAATAAAATAAGTTTTCAAAAAGTGTGAATCGCTGAAACCACAAGAGGTCTTTGAGCCTACAGTCATGAATGAGCACAATAAATATTAGGCTGATGGGTCCAGGGGTAGGATAGATTAGCCATGGACAGACAGACATAGAGAAGCACAAAGCACAGTTTTACAACATAGGTTCGGCTAAAGTGTCACATGGCTAGAATCAGCATTCCGATTGGTCACTTTGGTCCATATGGTCCTCCTCTGGGCTTTAAAGCTCTTGATGTCATCTCTCCCCCTCACACAGTTTGGCAAAGCATCCCCCTCAAGTGGAGTTGTTTTATTGCCCTTTGTGTGTCTGTAGTATCCATCCCCCTTCGTCTTCTCATTCCATGCATACCTGAAAGTCTAAGTTAGAAACTCAATGTGGCCTTCTTCTATGTCACGCATACTCTTTCCCATAAGGCTCACTATTCCTTATTAATTATCCTTTTCAAGTATCGTAATTTATACATAGACATTCCTTATTTACAGTGTAAGTCATTTTATTTTATTACAACCTAACAATAATAAGTATTATATTATGTAATCTGCTATGGATACTCTCCTCACACAGTAAAACTACGTGAGACGATAGGAAAATCTGCCACAGTAAATATGACATCAGAGCCAAGTATGACAGGCATTTCTTCCTTTTGATTCTCCCTCCTCCCTGAGGAGTGACTAATGAGCTCTGCTGTCTGGGGAATACAGGTGTCGCACTGCACAGCGGCAGCATGGAAGCATGAAAGGACTCTGACACACACACACACACACACACACACACACACACACACACACACACACACACACACACTTGTTGAGAACATTAAAGCACAACCTTTTAGACTATAAGTAGTTGAAGCCAGACCAAAGCTACATTTTGATTGTCTCTGTCTACACTGAACACAACATTCATTTCCTGCAGAATAAGGGCTCTGAATACCTGTTCCTACTTGAATACAAGTCTATAACTCCTGCATCATGGGGGTGTGATACATGTGCCGTCTTTAAGCATCATCTATAAGAAATGTTGCCATGGTACCCTGTGTTAATGGTGTCATCTCACAGTAACACCAGGCCAGCAACGATATCAGAGTGTGAACAGCATGCAAAGGAGATTCAAACAACTTAAAAACAGCTCCTTACTGCTGGAACTGACACGGTCAAAGGGAGAACATGAGGTAAGACCAGAGGTTTTATTCTAGTTCATACAATTTCTGTCTTGTTTTTGTAGTTCCTCTATCAGGTATGATAATGTTGAAATCACGTGTTTAATAGCTGAGCTATGGAAACACAGCAACGTTGCACCAAAAAAGTCTGACGGGGAGAGAAAGACCAGCAGTAAGAAGATCAGGAAGGTTGTGGGTCTGTAAACTGTGATGCACAGCCTGGTTATTCTTACTGAGACGACTGATGGACACAACCAAAGCTGTCTTTGAACTCTACATTCAAACAGAAACCAGGCACCCCCACAGTCAGAGACGTTTGATCCGATGCATAAAAACAAAAACGGCCCCAGATAAGCGGAAGCCGATGGATGGATGGGTGGATGGGAGGATGGATGGGTGGATGGGAGGGTGGATGGGTGGATGGATTGGAGGGTGGATGGATGGATGGGTGCACTGAGCGTGGACTCAAACCAGACCGTTACATTTACCCAACAACTGCATCAGAAACACACTCCATGCCACACGTTCCACCACACCTTAGATTGTTTTAATCCCACCTGTCTGTTCACTAACTCTTCTATCGTTTCAGATCCTCCCACAGCATCAGCCTTCATTCCCCTCCCCACCTCACCTGCAGCACATCATCTCATCGGTCCCTCACTAGTTAAGCCCTGTACTCACACCTGTCCTCTGCCAGATTGTCTTGTGTGTTTGTTGCCAAGCTCTCCAGCGTTGTCCTGTCTCTGTATCTAGTCTGCCTGTTCTGACCCTGCCTGCCCCTTTTGGACTTGTTTGCCTCTATGACGGATCTCTCGGTTTTGACCCCTGCCTGAACACAAGTAAAGAACTATCCTTACATCCTGGTCTCCTAGTCGTGCTTTTGGGTTCAGTACACAGTACTTGTAAGCCTTACACTCCATCCAATAGCTCAGCCTTCTGTTTAGTCAAAGTGACTCTTTTCTCACCAAGCAGAAATAAATGATTTATTTCAAATGCATTGAAATAAAACATAACTCATTCATTCTTACTTACACTGGTATCTGATTTGTGTACAAGGCGTAGGTGGAAAGCAAGTTAGCCTTAGCTCTAACATGTTAATTGGCTCTTCCACAGGGCCAATGAACTGACGTTCAGAAGAAACATTCCTTTGTTTACCGGTGAGTGAAATCTGCCTTCAATCACTCCGTTTGCCCGTGGGACGTCGTCAAAAGGCCCCTCAAAGTGAACAGATACGCTGCCAAGACAGCATCACGCCGACTGACTGAGGATCTATTAATAGGCTTGTTGTGGTTGAGATATGAGAAATGCTTACACTGTGTTTTATTACACCATTATGCCAAAGGCAGTAGTGCGACCCAGATACAGTCAATACATCACAGAACGAGGCATGCTAAAATACCTTGGCTAACAGGCGCACACATCACTTTGAAATGCATATCAATCTCTCGCTCCCGCCACACAAATTAACACTGACAGATGTTTTACACACAACCAGGCAGCAGCTATGCGAGGAACAAGACCTGAAATGAAAAATAAGCGTTGATTATCACAGGTTTGGGCCAAAACGTATGGCTTTCTGATTTCTGCATGCGAGTCAAGTGTAGCACACAAGATTTGATTTCATCGCGTGAATAAACAGCGCTTAATAAAAAGCTCTTAATAAAAAGGCAGAGGGGGAAACTTCAAAGTAGCATGCTTCAAGCAGCCAAGGCTTATCTGGCATGTCACACTTCATAAGATATTCATGCAGTGTCTTTCTCGTGACCCGTTGCTGTGAAGGCGGATCCTGCAGGCCCGGGTTCTTGAATGAAAATAATTGTGGCAGGCATGGGAGGAAGTGGAGATTGAAGAAGCCAGTGCAGCTCCGTGGTCTCCACACTGGAACCAGGTCACATCAAGGAACAAGAATAATATACTGCATTGAGTTTTCACGCAGTCTTTCATTGTTATTTATAGCAATCTTTCGAGAAGCTCACAAACTTCATTTTAGAAGAAATTCCTAATTCCTAATGGAGGAATGGAGAGGTGCGCAGCGACTGGTTCTAATCCAGCTTGAAATATGCAAATCGTATATTTAAGAATGGCCTATACCAGGGTTATTCAATTAGTGTTCAACAAAGTCCAGTTCAAGAAAATGCAGAGGTCCGGAACATCACAATAACATAAATTGCTCTATGATTTAGTCCCATATATATTGAAGTAACTTAGCAGTTGTATCAACATCTGTATGTAGTCAACAACTGTCAAATAAAATTAATAAAGTTCAATTGAATAATATCTCAACAATTTTTATCGTCAGTGTTCAAATTGAACAGGATGAATTATTATTATAATAATAATAATAATAATAATAATAATAATAATAATAAATAAATGTTCTTCTCATTTAAATTACAATAAGAGCTTTTTGGAGAACCAGGATGTAGTGGACAAGAAGTATAAAGTTACATGAAATGGAAATACTCAATTTAGTACAAGTACATCAAACTGTTACTTCAGTGGCCTACAGTACTGGAGTAGCACAGATGTGTTTACAAGAGCACAGTTCTTCTTACATCCAGCCTCTTCATTTTGTTTCAAAGTGCTACAGATTGATGAGACGATGGGAAACGCTGACAAAGCAAGACATATTTACCCCATGAATTAGTAAATCGCTACACTTTCATAATTTACACCAAAATTGGACCACTAATCTTTCTTCAATTCCATGTGCAGACCTAAACTAAAAATAATTGTATCTACTAGTATTGTGTGTGTATCAAATCCTCTGTGCCATGGAGCCCCATTGTTTTCCTAAAAATATTAAAGATACATCAATAAGCCACACTTATTACGGATTATTTACAGAGACATATTCCTTCGTCACCAGGAACACACACACACTAATAGTTTATTTTGAATCAATCCCACATACATCCTTCTGCCACAAATACTTACTGAGCACCAAATGTGTTACCATGGTTCCAAATCTTTTTTCAGCAATTCAAATAGGTCTGTTGTTGTGCTCATTGATGGCTACTGGTTGTAAATACAAAAGAGCAAATCAGAGCTTTATAGGGGAGATTAGAAATGTGGACCTCATCTTCCTTCTTGTGCCACAGACAGAAAAAATAGCCAGAAAAATGGAAACTAGTGTGGCTGAACTGAATGCAACTGTAAAGGTTGTTGTAATTCAACCGACAGAAATTCTCTCTTTTCTTCAATCGGTATATTTCTTCAATCAATATGAAAAATATGAGGTAAGCTGCCCTTCACAACAACTACTAAAGCTTCAATTTAGTAATTTAATTGATGGGACAAACATGTGACTTACTGACCCGTTAGAGTGAAACAGACAAAATAAGATAATCCACAGTACACCATTAATTACACAGCAATTACTGTACTACAAATGAGTGTTATTCCACAAAAGCCATCAAACAAATGAACTGTTTCCTCCAGTATGAGTAATAACTTTTATAAAAACTACAGTGACGAGTTGTTTAGGGAAATTACTGAGAAGTTTTTGTTAGACACTCGGAATAGTTGAACGAAATTTTATTCCAGGCAGAAGACACAACAGGCAAAGTCTCGGATCAGCTCACGTGGAGAAATCCACCTCGGTGGAACGCCAAGCCATCAGGGGAAAAGGCAGCCAGCAACTAGAGGGAGCTGAGGCTAATCTCATGGTCGGGGACAGACGGCTGAGTCGTTTATCAGGGCAGCGGCAAGGCAAGAATCTCGGGGGGTGGTGTTTTGGGGGGGGGTTGTGGTCGGGGACAGAAGGCTGAGTCGTTTATCAGGGCAGGGCAAGGCAAGAATCTCGTGGTCGGGGACAGAAGGCTGAGTCGTTTATCAGGGCAGCGGCAAGGCAAGAATCTCGTGGTCGGGGACAGAGGCTGAGTCGTTTATCAGGGCAGCGGCAAGGCAAGAATCTCGTGGTCGGGGACAGAAGGCTGAGTCATTTACCGGAGCGGAGGCAAGGCGGGGAAGTCCAAACAGGCAGGGTCGACAACGGGGCAACGGGGACCCAGTCGGAGGGTGAACCCTGGAAAGCCTGGCATAATGCGGCGAACGACCTGGCGGTGAGTGTGTGTGATGCTGGGGTTTAAATACTAAAGGGAGTAAGCGCAGCAGAGTGGGCAGGTGAGAGTGATTGAACTGACGAGGTGGGTGTGACTAACAGGTGCACTGAATGAGCGAGTGTGAGAAAGAGTGGCAGGAGAGAAGGGAAGCTGAACTGTGACGGGCTAAGCAGTAAGTGTGATGCAGAGTATGGAAGCTGAACTGTAAATGGTAAATGGACTGTGCTTGTAGATCTCTTTTCTAGTCTTCTGACCACTCAAAGCGCTTTAACACTACATGACATTCACCCATTCACACCCATTGATGGCAGTGGTGTCACCTGCCCATCGGGAGTAACTAACATTCATACAACATTCACACACTGTAGGCACAGCAACGGGAGACATTTGGGGTTAAGTGTTTTGCCCAAGGACACATCGACATGGGCTAGTGGAGCAGGGGATTGAACCCCCGATCCTCTGATTGAAGGATGACGCTGCTACCACTGAACCACAGTCGCCCACTGTCACGCTTGTGTTTTAAAAAAACGCTGTAAAAGTGTCCTATTGGATGCCCCTATAGTAGATAAAACCTGATAAATGCCCTCTATGGTGCCCTTACAGTGAGAAAACATTCAAAAGTGCCCTCTAGGTTACAGCTGGTGCCTTTCTCATTTATTTTCTCCTCTGCCTGTCAGACAGTCTGAGTACACCACTGTCCTTTGGTAGGTTAGGTCTGCTCAGAACCCTGGACTTCTAACCCAAAGCCGGCAAGAAGGAAATATCTTGTTTGTTTCAAAATTGCGATGGACTTTTTTTATTCTCTTACTAGCTGTAATTCAGGGTCGCTGTGTGAGTCCACTGTAACTGCTATGACTCCAGGCTGAATATAGCTGCAAAAGATCAGGTTACCCAATTTAAGCCTTCAAGGGGTGAGTGGCCTGTATTCTTTCCTACTGAGCTGGGAACAAACAGAGGGCTGTTGTTGGTAAAGGCTGGGAAAAAATGTGTGGTGGAATGACCTGTACTATGGCTTATATAATAAATCCATGATAATAATTGGTAAATGGACTGTACTTGTATATCTTTTCTAGTCTTCCGACCACTCAAAGTGCTTTAACACTACATGTCATCATTCATCCATTCACACACTGATGGGAGGAGCTACCATGCAAGGTGCCACCTGCATGGTAGCTCCTGCCTATTTAACCTTGTGCCTGCGGGAGCAATTTGGGGTTGTTGGGTGCCCTAAGTGGGTGGCTCCGGCCATCGCCATCTTGGCAGTGACAACACAGTCTAACTCTAAAAAAAGGCAACGAGGTGGCTAGTCAATGGAGCTGAGATGGGCCCAGGTGATGAAGCAGAGCAGACGGCGAAATGCTTGCGACTTGAGTCGACACCCACCTGTCACTCAAATGGTAAATGGACCTGTACTTGTATAGATCTTTTCTAGTCTTCCGACCACTCAAAGCTCTTTAACACTACATGACATCATTCACACACTGATGGGAGGGGCTAAGGTGCCACCTGCCTATCAGTAGTAGATAACATACATACACATTCACACAACGCTACAGGAGACATTTGGGGTTAAGTGTTTTGCCCAAGGTCACATCGACATGGACTAGTGGAGCCGGGGATCGAACTGCCGATCCTCTGATTGAAGGACGACCCTGCTACCACTAAGTCACAGTCGCCCACTTAATGCAGCATCCCCCCCATTATGCCGAACTTTACTTCTCAAAACATTGTAAACGGGTGAGTTATATAACAATCGCGTTTGTTATATAACTATATATCACCGTCGCTTGACAGTAATATTTCAATATCACACGAGCTTCATGATCCCGAGATCACACGAAAAGCTCATCAGACTTCAAGTAATCTGTTTCTTTTCTGGACCATAGGGGCTACATTAGTGACCTGTGAGGAGCTACTGTTAGCCACGGGCAGATTATGAGACAGTGAGCTCCGTGGCACGGACATGCAAAAGGCCCAGCACCTCTCCTATAGGATCAGGACACAAAGACCTTATTGTTGTTGGGCCCTTTTTTTGCTCTTATTTGTGTCTCTTTGCATTTGTTACACATCTGTCTGTGACTTTGAGTCACTATGTGGTCATGTTGTGTGTCGCTCTGTACCCAATTTAGTTTGGTTATTTTTGTATCTATTTGCCCCTTTTTTGAAGTATTGTGTGTCTTCGTAGTTGCTGTGTGCCTCTTTGCAGTGGTTTTTAGTCTCTAGTGTTTTTTTGTGTGTCTTCGTGGTTGTTTTAACCCCTTCTAATAGTCGTTTTGAGTCTCTTTGTGGTCTCTTTGCAACTGGTTTGCATCTCTTTGTTCATTTGGACTCTTTGTAGTCGTTATGTTTTGTCCTCATTTTGAGTCACTTCCTGGTTGGTACGCGTCTCTTTGATTGTAGGTGGGGGCAGTTATCCATCCATTCATCCTGGAGGCTACGGGCTCGGTTTAGGTGTGTGCCACGCGACATGGAGAGGTGACTGTTTGTTCAAAACCAAATATTTAGTTTTTTCTTCTCAATTTAAAATGAAAACAATAAATACAAATCTAGGAGCTCATATAGCACGTCTTCACTCTTTGCCTCTCTCTCTCAGGAGGAGCCCATTTCCTGGTTTGGTGAGTAGATAATTACAAAGTAGACAAAGACTCTCTCTAGGGTTGTTAGTGTTTCAATCAATGATACATACCAATAAAGCCTTCATCCCTCCTGGTCCTACTAAGCTGTTTACCTCCTCACACTATCTCACATGCACCGCTTTCTCTGTCTACGCTATATACAAGGCACCATACAGTCTGTTCCAGTGGAGGGGTTTGGACATTTTTCTGGATGTGACTGAAGGAAATGACTCTTACAAACATAACACGGCAACCTGTCAGTTACAATGTTAGAGATGCGTAGGTTGGAAGACTACTCTGAACATCTGCATGGGGGATGTAGGTTTCATGGTCTATAGAAGACATGCTTATGAATTTGCTCAGCCTATAATGAACACACAGGCCTTTATTTTATGCTGGGGCAACAACTGGCACAGGAAGAACTCTGATGACATCTTCCTGACTTTGAGATGCATTGTGCCTGTTGGTTTGATATTCTCATGCCCAGCGCAGAGCACATGGTACAAAGATGGGAAGAGAGATGCCACCAGATGGGAGATGAGCAGATAACGTAGCACAAGGTCAGGTGCTAGTGTTGTAATTTGGCGTTGCACTGCAAATACGCATGCAAGGCTCATGTTTGCAGTTAAATCTGAACAAAAAATTGCGACGTACGTTTCAAGTTCAAGGAATTTGCCCTAGTGTATAATGGTGCTTTTTTGGGGACCTGATCTTGATTTTAGTATTCGTGTTAGTTAATCTTAATAGCAAAAACTAAACTTTTGTCATGTTTTCAACACTTATGTCTCCTATTATGAAAGTCAATAAACAATATCAATCCTCAATGGGACTTGGTGACCCATTTTCAAAATGCCTGAATGTTCTTTTGTGATTTAAAATGAAGCCCAAACTAAAAATAATCAACCCTTACCCTAATAATTATATATAAAGGCTCAGATGAATAACTTCTAAAAGGAAACATGAGATAGAATATGGCTTGTCCCACAAGACTTTGACTCAGGTCCATGTTTTGATGGTAACTGAGGCTCAGAGCGTAGAGATTGGGATCACAGTTCTTTGGATGTCTGGCAGATTAGTCAATCAATATCAATATCAATATCAATATCTAAACTGACAGCTGATCTGCTGAGACAGGAAATTTCACCAACACCGATTATGTTTCCTCAAATTTGATACTTTTCTTTGTTTCTTTCCAACACACTCTCACTCTGAATTCTTCAAGTACATTCGCCTGGTCAGTGTCAGTTTTGGACGTGTCGGGGACGGCGTGGCAATTTCCACTCCATACAGACACATAGGGTGCATCCCAAGTCTCTTAATTGTCGTTTCCTCACTTGAACCGGAAGTTGTTCTGCTCCGCCATATTGACGGCCGTCCCAAAGCTCTTATTTCTGCTCTGAGGAGCGAGGAGGCATCTCGGAGGAGCCATGGGCGAGGAAGCGCCAGAGCGGGCTTCCAGGAAGTGTTTTAACACTGGACACGCCCCCTCACTGTTCATTAGTTATCTGATTGGTCGGGTGATCGCTGGCGTTTCATACCAGAGTGAAGACAATCACAGATTAAACTCTCTATATATATTTGATTTGTTTTCTGAGTGTTGGGTTTTATGAGTTATATAATTTAAGTTTAACCTGAAATATTGAGCCTAATAAATTAATTCCAGTGTTCAAGAAAAAACATAATTGCAAAACATACAGACGCAACGTATTTCGCCGGTAGAAATCGGCCCTGCGCGTATAAGCAGGACACAGAACACAGTATAAATACCACTGTGTATAAATACACAATGCCGTTTGTTAAACAGGTAACAGACTACAGAGAGAAAACATCTCCACTCTGTTAGTGATGATAACTGTGTCTTTATTGGTATAAGCAGTAGTTTAACACCATTAAATCAACGGAAAATATTATACGATCATTTTTATTATTATTATTTTAAGTGGATTGTTATTGGAATGTGAGCTAAAAACTGTCCGTTACACCGATCATGTGTTCAGACAGGAACTCCGTTAAAAGTCTCTCCAGCTGTTAAAGCCGACTAACAGCTGATCCAGCTGTGATCAGCGGCCGTCGGCCTCCGTCATCAGAAACAGACATCGCTTCACGTGGCGCTTTCGAGAAAAGGACGTCTCATCTCTCTTAAAACATATTTCATCATTTCCTCTCTCCCTGCATGGTTTCCCTGCGTCTCTCCATGCATCCCTGGTGGGCGGGACTAAGACGCAAGGAAAAGACGCTAGTGAGGGAAACGGGGATGCAGTTAAGAGACTTGGGACGCACCCATAGTGTCAAAGCTCAGCTTCCCTTCTCTCCTGCCACTCTATCTCACACCCACCTCGTCAGTTTATTCTGTCCACCTGTTAGTCACACCCACCTCATCATTTTATTCTGTCCACCTGTTAGTCACACCCACCTCATCATCTTATTCTATCCACCTGTTAGTCACACCCACCTCATCAGTTTATTCTGTCCACCTGTTAGTCATTTTTTTTGTTGTTAGTTGTTTTTTGTTGTTGTTTGTTTTTTTTGTTGTTTTTTTTTTGTTGTTTGTCTATCACTCTCACCTGCTTCATCAGCTTCGTTCAACTATTCCGTGTGTCCGACGTACTGCTTCTGGGTCCTGACCACACTCGTTACACATACAGTGTCTTTTTAAAATAAACTTCCAATGTAGGTTTACTTAGTTTAAGGTTTAGGGTTAGGTAGGGATGTGCGGATAAAGCCTTGTGAAGCATTGAGGCTTTCTTTCTAATTGTACCGAAAAGAATTCGAAGCTTCGGGGTTTCACTTTGAAGAAGAACAGTGACATCTGGTGGCAGACTGGAATTAAAGCATCCGTTTAATAGTGTGACCGAAGCACGAGCACAACACCTCAATGTTTCAGTCTCACATTTCTGCAGTAAAAGTAAATTAAAGCTGCGTGTTCATTCGCGGATTTGATGTTGTGTACAACCGTTATCGAATTTGCTTCTGTTGTTTTTTACATTGCAATAAAACTAAATGCTGGTCAATAATATGAAACGACCAACACGTTTATGATGGGATTTGAACCTCTCCACACAGAACGTAAAAGTTGAACTATCATATGTGTAAAGTGGCAGTGTTTTGTGCAACATTGTATTTTTCACAGATTTCTATTTAGAAATAATATTTTCTCCACGGTGCTGGGCTTCAGGCGGTTCCTTTTCTGGCTGACGATTTCCCCAGCCTTTGAACAAATTATTTCACGCTATCAATCTCCTCTCTCAAAACCCACATTGTTGACTTACACCGAGGCATCATATGAAGCATAGTTAGGCGCCAAAATGTTCAACGCTTCAACGTTATCAAACCAATGAAACGCTTCGTGAAGCACCAGTGACGTTCGAAGCTTCGGACGTCATCAGTCACGTGACAGTTGTCATTTGATACGAGCTTCGACACTCGGCGGCTCAGTAGACTGACACAAGCTTCGGAGCTCTGGTATCGTTTGCCCATCTCTAGGGTTAGGCAACAAAAATACTTGGTCAGGTTAAGGAAAAGATCATGATTTAGGTTAATACAAGTATATTTGTTACTTAAAATAAGTTCAGTACGGTAAATGAAGTCAATGTTGACTTGGTCACACGGGACATGACCAGCGGTCTCCTGGGTGGAAAGTCTGTTGGTTTGACCCAAATATCTATCCGCACCACCTCCCTAAGTGGACATTGTTGTTCTTTATACGTCTAATACTGGTGCAGATGGGATGGAGACGATAAAGAAGGGTATGCTTCAGGGCGGGGCTACGTTGTGATTGACAGGTCGTTACGACAACATTGTCCAGTTTGGACTTGAACCCTTTCACACTGCGATTTTAGTTCATGAAAGTTAATTGTAACATTTGTGTTGCCC
This sequence comes from Ophiodon elongatus, assembly GCA_016806645.1. Lineage (NCBI taxonomy): Eukaryota > Metazoa > Chordata > Actinopteri > Perciformes > Hexagrammidae > Ophiodon > Ophiodon elongatus. Next base: position 306,414 of record JACSYO010000396.1, on the reverse strand, counting down.
AAAAAAGTCCTATTCAGTGTTCGTTTGTACTGAGCTCCACCCTCACGTGTCATTTCTGGTTGCAAAAAAAACAAGATGGCGACAGAAATGCCGAACTTGAGGCTTCAAAACAGCTGTCCATAAACCAGTGGGGGACGTCACAGTGACCTTGTTGACTTTCTTATACACAGTCCACGGCACTGACCAAGCGTTGCAGAAGAGTTTGCACAATGTGAAGTTCCAAGTAGAATCAGATGAAATGTAATTGATCTCTGGGAAATGTGTAGAAGCAAGAGAAGACTGTTGGCATTTAAGAGTTCAACACCTAAGCAGAAACCCCTGAGCAGCCGGGTGGGTCGATGACAGTGTGAGACATGCCTGGCCTCCTAACCCAAACGAAGACTTGGAGTAAGGGGGCGGGGTCACAAAGAATCAATTCCAGTGAAAAGTTAACGAAAAGTCACCTCTCAGCTGACACGACTGCTTTGACAGCCATGGAGGGACAGATTGGTGAAAGTAAACCAAATTTCAAATTATATTTAAAAAGAATCCCACTTGTTTTTTGTGGTCCATCCACCCATATAAGTATTGGACCCTGGATAGGCCTACTGCAGGGATCCCATCATCAACAGAGTGAATTAAACCTATTTAAATGTTTTTATTTTTGTTATAATATTGTTTTGGGAATGATTGGGCAGCACACAATGAGCAAAGACAGACTCTTTGCTATGTCAATTCAAGAGCAAAGAGTATGTGCCTCAGTATGCTTCAAACCCACCAGATTGTAAAGTGCTTCTACCTGTTCTGAATGTCCACCCGGTCCATTATTTATTCAAATGATCGCACATTTCATTGTTTTGTATGTCTTCTGTGTTGCATGTTTTAAATAGTTCCAGATATTACTCTTTATTTTTGCTCTACATGCTTAGAAATGATCTCAGTAACTTTGTAATTGAATCTTATATTCTAAATAAATACATTTACCAAATGGGATACCCGCGCACCCTCAAGCTCTTCATTACACACGGCCCCTCTAACATTTGGCAAAAAACCAGGCACTAATACCCCCATATTGTAATGAACACAGTTTGCTTAAATAATAAAAATATACACCATGTAAGTACGGAATCAAAAATCTTCATAGGCGTTTGCTGCTAAGATGCTTAGATCTTAACTTTATAGCTGATGACACAACACACGTCTGTTGGCTGTCTGCTTTTCTTTTCCTAGAAAGGAGGTGGCAGCGTGCTCTATTCTCTCTCATGTAATCAAAGCATTAGCTTTCTAATACAGACTAATTGTTTCCTAACCCCTCTCAGGAAATAACAAAGCCATTTGTTAATAACAATATCAAATGAGGATGGGGGGGGGGGTTTATCATAGAAGGGGGGTTGTACAAGGCGTTGCTGCTGTATAGTTAATTCTCACATGAGCGTGCTTCAGTTTGTATTTTAGGACATAAGTCGATTATGCTCAGGGTGTGAGACGACTGAGGTGGTTTTGGGGAGAATGGGTGGTGCATACATAATTTGTTTGGGAATCAAAATTATTAACTTTTGCCTCTTCTACCCAACAACCACAATTATGAACGCTCGCCAATCTCTCTTTTGAAGGTTCTTTATCCAGAAGTCAGAATATCTAAGGCCTCTACACAGCCCTCAACATCAAGACAGCTGAGCCGGCAGCTGGAAGCTAACGGTGCTAACGACACGAACATTGCAAACAACGGCTAACTGTTAGCTCCGTGTGGGAACCGTAGGGTTCGACACTGTGGGTAGCTAGCTAGCTAGCTGGCTAGCTAGAGGGCGTTTTGAGCCATTTACAGACATGAAATGCCGTTTTTTTTTAATAGATTTGGTAAGAAATGTCAATACTGCAATAATGTGTACAGTCATGTCATTTAGTTTACAACTTCAAAACATGTTTTAAGTGTGCAGTTACTCTTTTAAGTGGAACTATAGAAAGAGTTAAACATACATACAGAGAGACAAAGGAGGGATGATGGATTTGTCCTGTGATATCAGAGCAGCAGAGATTCATAAAGTCAACACCTCATACCCATGCCAGGCATCATCAGAGCTCACGCTCAAGTTCATTCCTCACATGCACACAGACTAATCCTTCTCCATAAATATCCAAATATATTAATCACAATGCCCGAGGTTGGCGACCAGCCGCTTGGCTGCACATCATCCTCCATCTATCGCTCCACTCGTTTCCTGTCATCTCTCTCATGTCAACTCACTAACAAAAGAAACATAAGGCGAAAAAAAATTATGAATTGTGTTGTTGCTGCTGACTTGATGAATAGTAAGGAAACCTGTGCTCTCATTTATCAAAGCACACGTATAAACTTAAGAATGTGTGTTTCGGCGCTCTCTTTACAAACAAGAATATTTGTATCTATCAAACATTGTGCACACACAACAAACCTCCACCTGCTTGTGTTCATACAGGCTTACTTACATTCTGACATGCCCCCAGAAAAAAAATGCCAAATATGGTCACCAGGGCAACAATAGTCTGAAAAGTGAAGCCAGTGTTTCAAGTCTTAAAGCTGCATTATCTCTACTGTCCACCAGTGAGGTTCAGATGCTAGACAGGAATGGAGCAGGCATGTGGGAAGAGCTTCCCAACGTAACAGACTTACGGACATGTGTCTCCTTTTATGCAACTCTACATCGTCACTGGTGTTATTGCATTTGTTGTTGTTGTTGTGTTTTACAACGTTTCCACACTTCATTTGCTGCCATACAATTAGTTAGTACAAATGAATGTGGTTGGACCGCGAGTGATGGGCTGTGCGTGACATACAAAGCCTAAAGAAAAGACACAGCATGGGAACAGAGTTGATCCACTTCACGTCATGGTCAAATAAAGAACAGCACCACTTCAATGGAAAGCAGAGATGGAAAAATGTGATGCACTTTTTCAGAGATTTCAGCATCAAGAAGATTTACATCAATCAGTTCATTTCATCACTCCCAATTACAGACACAACATAAGGAGTTCATTATTAACGCTCAGGTCCTCTGGCGGATCTCTTTGAAGCCAAACAGAGGCAGAGTTCACATGTTGCGGCTAAAAACGCAACATCTCCTTTTATCCAAGGTGGATGGAGCTGAGCTGACAGAGAGAAGACAGTAAATGGGGGGGGGGTGTAAAGGTGGGGGGCTAGAGGTGGGGGGGTGGGGGTAAAGGACATGCAGCATACGTCCCCGGCTCTGGACATTGAGATATCCACCGATTTGAGAACAGCGATATTTAGAGTCCACTTCACATCATATTCCAGACCCATTCAGTCTAGACCTATCCTAGGGTAGTTCAGTGTTGGTATTATGTATCTGAGGGCTGGTCTACACCGGCACAACAGTACTGAACAAACTGCAGTCTGTGTGCATAACCTCGTTCCAGGCCCTCACTGAGTGTACAGGGTGGGCCCTCTAGTGGTGAATCCCTGAACAACGAGCGCTCCCTCCCATTGTAACCCAATCACCCAGCTCACGCAATAAACATGACAACATACGCACTGTTTATGGAAATCTCTGTGAAATATGAAATGAAATCTGTATTCTCAAGGGTCTTTTTGCCAGATGATATTATCCGTGATAACAAATGACACACAATGGACAACACAATTAGTCACCCTCGCCCTCGCAGCTGGTCGTATATAATCCCGACAGAAGCTTGGAATCACTTTGCAAAATGGCACGAGCTGAGTGATGAAGGCCGCCAATGCTCATTGCTCGCTAATCTCTCCGCTGATGCCCCAATTATCCCTGAGCGGTTCCCTTTCTTTGAGATAAAACACAAGTTTCTCTCTGGATAGCAGAGGAAGTGGGAAATGAGACAGGGAGAAATGTCAGAGGCCAAAATGGTAGCTTTTGAATCATTCATTGGAGCCTCCATGCCTGGTGAACACCCACATCTGTACCCGCACCCCTCCCATGATGCAACGCACTGCAATTAATGACACCGAATAATAAACCTGCTGCACCATCAGGATATAAACCCTACATGCAACATGTGCCTTCATGGTACAAGTACATGCTCGGTATAGTACTGTGCCAGTCTAATACCACAAACCAAGCCAGAAACCTAGGTGTAGTTATGGTCTCTGTCAAACATCAGTCAGAACGCTGCAGCTCGAGTCCTCACTAAGACCAAGAAAGTGGATCACATCACTCCAGTTCTGAGGTCTTTGCACTGGCTTCCTGTCCAACAAAGAATTGACTTTAAAATCCTGCTGTTGGTTTATAAAGCACTGAATGGTTTAGGGCCTGAATACATTTCTGATATGCTGCTACCTTATGAACCATCCCGAACCCTGAGGTCGTCTGGGACCGGTCTACTTTCTGTTCCAAGAGTCAGAACTAAACATGGAGAAGCAGCCTTCAGTTTTTCTGCTCCACATATCTGGACCAAGGTCCCTGAAAGCTGCAGGTCTGCTGAGACCCTAGACTCCTTTAAATCCAGATTGAAGACTCTTCTGTTCGCTGTTGCCTTTAATTGAGCCAGATTTAAGGATCTTAATCAATTTCTGCATCTGACTACTGTATTTTATTGCTGCACTGCAACTTGTATTCTATTTTTTAGCTTTTTGATGTTTTACTGACTGTTTTTAATGTTTAAATGAATGTTCTTAATTGTTTTTAAATCTTCTTTTCTTTTGCATTATGTTTTGATGCTTAATGGTTTTATGTGAAGCATTTTGAATCGCCTTGTTGTTGAAATGTGCTCTACAAATAAACTTGCCTTGCCTAATACAGACTCCCCATCACACCCCCATTATTGCCCTCCATGAGGCCGCAGTATGTTTCTAACATGGCTCCAGTTGTTTTACCCTCACCCTCTGGAGGGATCAACAGTTCAATAGACCTCTCAGTGCTGCTGATGGAGTGCTCCTGTTATCTACAGCTCCTCAAACCCCACCTTAGTGTTCTGTCCTAAACCGCTTAACGCTAAATTGCGTCCGCGGTGGCGTCACGGAGTTTTACACATCACCTGCTGCCACCACGTGAGGTGTCGTTAAGAGGTCAACGCTTGGTCGGTGACCTTTCGTTTCAAAGTGTGGCGCTCTCGGTGCCCCCCTAGTTTCAGTTTTGGACGCTTCAGAGACGGCGTGTCAGTTTAAGCTCCTTACATGCACGGTGTCTTTTCAAAATAAACTTCAAATGTAGGTTTACTTAGTTAACTAAGTGCCTCTGGGCGTCACCGTCCCACGTGTTGGTAGTGAGAGCAGGTTGGCTTACGAGATGTGTCGACAGTGACAGTAAATTACATCCTTTTACTGAATACATAAATGAAAAGTGCGTTCTCCCGTTGCTGCTTGTGAGCGTGTCCTTTGCTCTACGATTCATTAGCATTCGGTCCGTGTCTCTGGAGTTCAGACCGTCTGCAGAGAGACTTCTGCTCTCCCTCTGTTGTGCAGGACAATAGTGGATTATTAGGGACCATTAGAGTGATGACGGCCTCTGTGGAGCTCCGTGGAGACAATGGAGCCTGATTGGCTGGGGCTTGGAAGCAGATGAGAAAGTTGTTAATTATTGGTTCTACACTTGTCATTTGATGCCGTTAGCCTCACTGGGCGTACTCGTCTGTGACTTTCTCTGCTGTCTAAATGTCATTTTTTTTCAAACACTGAGCAGTTCACGTCTTGGGCACTATACATTAATAATGAGCTGTGTTCAGAAGTAGAAAGTAACAGAGAAGAGAAGTGTTTTCCCTCTTGTTTTCATTATATTCTCGAGCCGTACTTACACCTCAAGCACAGAAGCGTATGGTATCGTCTAAATCTAAATTCAGAATTCAGCATCTACAACATCTACGTGTTGAATGAGGTTTGTTTTTTTAGTTGGGCTATAATCTCCCTGCTTTTTTTTTTTCTTAGCTTGATAGTTTAATAACTCCGACCATGCGGCGGGTGGCCCGAGTCCTCTTTCCCGGGTCAGTTCCAGTGTTGCAGCAGCATCGCTCTCATGCTGTGCAGGAGGAGTGCTTACGGAAGCTCCGCCCCCTCCAGACGCCATCACACCTGGACTGAGCCGCCTCCTACACATCACGCAGGTCGTTCCTCGGCGTCTTCCGAAACATGTTTTTTGTTTCTGAGCTTGTGCGTCTGTGTCCTCTGTTACAAACAGCTGCTGAATACAACTGGTTTCTGGTCAGTTGCTGCTGTTTTATTAATATTCCTGCTCTCAACCCGACCGGTCGGGCAGACGATGGCGGCCCCAGCTGTCTACCCGTTAAAGGGAGTCGTTCCCTTGCTCGCCCACCGCTACACTATAGAGGAACGTCTGGACTTGCTCCATGTGAGAGGGAACTTCTCTTATGATTTGACGCTACACAAGTTTTAGGACATTGATGGCACTGTGGCAAATAAATGAACAATAATAAATGAGCAGCACGGACTTATAACAATATCTGAATTTAAGAAGATACCCACATTGCTCTCTCCCCCCATTTAAACATTCATTCAAAGCAAACAAATGAACTATTGTGCTCTTATCGTTGTGGTTTCCTCTATGGGAATCACTCAGCTCAAGTTTAAGTCTGGTCTCAAGTGAGTCACAGACCTGTTTCAAGGAGGCTCCTCTGATTCACTGAGAGTCTCAGGGACAAACGTCCCAGGGAAACACTTCTCAGGACGAGTGAAGTCTCAGATGTGTGATTCAATCCTGGTTCCACTAGATGGCAACAGAATACTACTTTGGTTTAAAGCACTATGTTGTCAGCTGAGTGCTGGAGGTGTCCGGCACCAGACTCAGAGGGCCCTCTACTTCGCAGGCTGTGGGGGTCCCTGGAGATCCAGGACTTTTGGAAGCGGGTACACAGACGTACTACAGAAGTTTCTGAGGACAGCTGTGACTTTAAAACAAAGGCTGTGAGGACGGGGGGGGTCCTCTACAAGTCGCCCACTGCAGGCCATGCCACTGGATTTGGATCTGCATCATGGTGAGCAGGCAAGTTCTCATGAGGGGTTGGAAGACCCCAGGGGGCCCGCCCTGCCAGGACTGGTTTACTGAAGTTGGTTGAGTAGCAGATGTCTTGTAGAAGTACTGATAAGTGGGACAAATATATTGGAATGTATTGTATGCATAAGTTTGGATGACAGGCATTGACCCCTGCTAATGTTGGTAGCACAATAGGTATCAACATTACTGGTATAAAATCTAGTCTTTATTAATATTACTGAAGACCTGCTCACGCTTTTAGGCATTTGTTTTTTTCTATTTAAATTGTATTAATTTCTTTTAAGAAATGATTTAATTGTTTTTTATAAATTGTATTCTTTCTTTTGTCTTCTGTAAATAGTTACGTGATGTTTGTTATTCATGTATATGTGTTAAAAATGTGGAAACAAAAAGCACTACGTCCAACAGGTCATTAACTAGTGAAATAGTTCCCGTTCACCGGGGACAGGTGGTGCTCTGTGGTGAAGTGCCCCCTTAGGTTGATCTGGTCTTTTCTGAGCAGCAAGTTTAAGGTTCAGAATAAAGGATGAGGGCATCCATCTTTTTTATCTGTCTTCATGAATCATATCTTACCTCGCCTGCCAGTGAGGTGTACAATTCCCTGCGCTCCCTTCTGCTGAGTGGCTTTGGAGGCATGTCGGCGTCCTCTTTTCATGAGCATGAGCTGCAGAGGAAGAGCACAGACGAGTTAGAGCAGACAGGACGTGTGACAGATGGTGGAAAGCTCATTAAAGCAGCTGCTCCTCCGCCACAAGCCGGCTCGGGGGAGACGCGACGAGGAGCGAGTCCACGCAAGGCTGTGCTTCAAACCAAACATCCTTTATTAAACTCAGGCTAACACCAAACAAACGATGGAGTGTGGAGTGCAGATCAGCCAAGTCAGCGATGGGAAGCGGCGCATGTATGTGATGCGTGTGCAAAACCAAAAGAAGGTAATGCGGGGGAGGACGTCAGCTGGAGGAAGGGAGAGAAACTAGACGTGGAGCAGCTTTCCCACCCTGGAGGAGCCAGGTGAGCTCCTCAAGCTGACGTCATGAGGAACGCCTGACTCCCATCCAAAGTCTTCTGTGGTCCTCCCTGCTGCTGTCAGACTGCACTACCCACCCTGCTCCCAAGAGGCTGCCGTACCATAACGAACACCCGGCTAGTTACTCATTCATTCATTCATGTGTAATATAAATACTTTATATGTCCTCCCTCGTATGTACAATAATGTGTCTCCAACCACTCAATCTGATTATATTGTATTTTTAGCTTTTGTTGTTTTTTACGGTTTAGTTATTTATTGTACCTTTACTGTTTGATTATTTATTGTCCTAGTTTTTTTTTCTTTCTACTGATGTCTCTTGTTGCACGATCCACTTTGTTGCTGTTATCCTGAAAATGTCCCCGCTGTGGGAATTTCTTATCTTATATTATATTATATATATATTATATTATGTTATCGTGCCTAAGATAAGATAAAACAACTACTGCTTTAAAGCTGAAAATGTATTTGACAAACTGCATTCTGCAGATTTACAAGACTGCTGAAAAAAGTAGATGCATTAAAAATGTAAATTACAATCACAAAGTAACACCTTGAATACACACAACACCATAGATATGAACAGTATCCAAAAACATCGTGATAACGCTCACATCGTGAAGAACGTTGAAATCAACAGGAGGGGAGCTAGCTACCGTTAGCTGCTAGCTGCTATACAGCCGGGGGGGCAGCACAGTCCTGTTTGGCTAAATAGTGGTGCTAACGGCTAACGTAAATGGAGGTCGCATTGAGTTTCATTATGATCCGTTCAAGCTCTTTTCAGTTAAAATGAGTATTGGGTGAATGATAAGGTTCTCATGATGTGTTCAAACGTAATCGTGTCAAAAGTAGTTTTGGTGAGAAACTTGAATAAATCCAGTTGTTTGAAGGAGATGTTTTCACAGCAACATGAAATATATATATATATATTAGAGAGGGAATTATGAGCTGCCTAACTTTTTATGTTTACAACACACTGGTATCGGATCAGTGTTGGAATCCGTATTGGGAAGAAATAAATGGTAATAAATAACATGATATCCCCCATAAGCCATCTCTCTCTCTCTCTCTCACAGAACATTCACAGACCAGCACAGCACGCACACCCAGCTTGAACTCTGGTGACATTTATCAAGCTGAGCAGCCGTCTGCCAGCCTTCATTAGCACAGCGCCAACCGCAGCAAATCCCTGAGAGCAGCCCGGCTGTGTGGCTCTGATATTCCAGTCCGCCACGCCGCATGTTTTGAACATCCATCGTGGGCCGGAGCTGGAGGCCGGCCGGACTGCTCCAAGCCTTTTATAAAATACACCAGACCGTGTGGCTGTGTGAGGCCACTTCCTGGGTGGGGTCTGCATGCGGCCACGTTCAACAGCTGCAACTGCACACGACAATGTTTGCAACTTTCTGAAACGGGCAATTCAACAAACGCGCCCGTTGCCCACATCGCTCAGTGACTGGTCCGGGGTTTGAACTTTGCTCTCGGCTCTCTCTCTTCATTCTTCACAGTTAACTTGAGTTGGGATCATTGTATTGCTGTAGCAACCTTTGTTAGCAACATGTCTGAGTTCTATAGTACAATAGACAGACAGGGCAACGTTCAATTAAAAGTAAAACCTTCCTATACATAAAAACATATTCAAATGCTCAAAGAACCAAATAGATATAAAACTACAAGTTAATTAGCGAGAACAATATAGCTCAGAGTGTGAGAGGTTCAGTAAATGTACTTCCTTTAAAACAGCTCTGTTTTAAAACAAACTCCCTCATTTTAGACGACGTCTTAATTGAATGGAATGGAATGCAGCCGTTAGACCACCGAACAAAATAGGGAAAGTTAGCAGAAGCTCCACAAGCGCTGTTTACAACCAGACCAGAGCTTTCCTTGGGATGCCAAATGTCCTCTCTGATGAGCCAATTTAATAATGTTGCATATGTGTGAATTATTTTGAAAGTGTGCCCCGTTGCCCCGGCTGAATAAAAGATGGTACTGAGACTACAAAGACACACCAAAGACCCAGAGTTGTTGGAGAGAGGGAGGCTGGAGGAGGCCTTTTGAGTGTAGCTGTGCACAACAAGTACAAACACTTTGACTTTAGATGTGGTCTGAAGTCATATGAACTTTGTTTCAAGCATGCTGAACCCCTAACCCTCAAAACCCCCACCAGATGCAACATATCAGCAGCGTTGAGAAATGCACTGACTCTGAGCTGTGGTATGGTTTCACTCTCCTCAGAACCAGCTGTCCTGTCTTCAAACTGTCTTCAACAGGAAGAAAACAGCTTTTTTTTATCTATTGATTCACTTATTTCCCACACTTGACTCTATAAGTTTATAGTTGAACTAGAGAGGTGAAGTGGAGGCCTTAGGCTTTTTGTAATTGTTTTCAATGTGAGTGAATCCTTTTGCTTGCTGCTTTTGCATTGCGGAGCACCTCGTGTTCTTCAGCTCTGAGCACCTCGTGTTCTTCAGCTCTGAGCACCTCGTGTTCTTCAGCTCTGAGAACCTCGTGTTCTTCAGCTCTGAGCACCTCGTGTTCTTCAGCTCTGAGCACCTCGTGTTCTTCAGCTCTGAGAACCTCGTGTTCTTCAGCTCTGAGAACCTCGTGTTCTTCAGCTCTGAGAACCTCACATTCTTCAGCTCTGAGAACCGTGTGTGGTTCAGCTCTGAGCACCTCATGTTCTTCAGCTCTGAGAACCTTGTGTTCTTAAATTAAATAAGCTCCTCGATCCCACTGGGACGAACCAGGAGGAGTAAAACTAGGCCTCCAATTCAAAGGCTTACGTCTGTGGAACTCGACATCTGTCCATCACAATGCAGCCTGATGCTGAAGTGGTAAAGGCAGCAATGTGCTGCAAGGCTTCCAGTCTACCAGATATTCAGGAGGAGAAGAAGACAGTCAAGAGGGGAGGATGTCCGTGGAGCTGTGTGGATGTGATGATGCCTTAAGTCGAGATGAGTTGAGTTTTCCACAGATCCTTACATGAAATAAAAATGAATCATTGAATTTGGAGCTTGATGAATCTATTCTTAGTCCATCTTTAAATGATGAATTTATAATTTCATTTTAACAATGATTTCAAAGATTGCTGGTCATTCTGCTGATTGTGAAGTGATCTCTTGTTGTGTGCAGACAATGAGCAATGACACCAAAGCAATCATTGAAAGACTTAGAACATTTTCAATTAATAATCACACTGCAGGAAGGACTGACTGATTCCTGAGTCAGATTCCAAGACAAGAAGAGTCCTACTGTTAAACTGCGTTGGTTTTCAAGTGACTCTTTTTTTAAGGCTGTGCTCTTGTGAGACAGTATCATTTATCATTTACCAGTATAATGTAATGTCCTTTAATGTAACGCAGCTCAAAAATATGTATCTGTCTGGACAGCTACCAGACATTTTGTGTCTGCATTCATTAGCTTTATTTTTTAAAGGAGTACTTTGTAACTTTAGTGTTGCACGTCCATAAAGTTGGGGGGGCTTGAGAGAGATAAAGAAAGAAAGAGTGGTGAAATTCAAAGCAGCAGAGGGTGAACGTCTCGACTTTTAGTCCCTAGAATCGGTCAAATTCCAAAACAACGGGATCCTCCACTTGATGGAACTTGATAGCGTCTCTTCATGACATCCAGAGAGGCCAGAAGACATGACACCACTGTTTACAACTGTTTGGGCTGCGTAGAAGCCCACCGCTAACTGAGTGAACTGACCCTGGTGTGTCACAGAAAAGAGCTATTTTACTCTTTTCTTGTGTCTGGCATCAAGTGAACACCGGGGATAATCCACTTCCGGAAGGAGCTATGTCGGATCCTACTGCTGGGTAACCACATATGTGTGCTGTACGTGAACGCCACATGTAACGTCAGTTCATTGTAGTTGTAGAAAGTGAGTTAATTATGATCAATAAGTGTGTTTGTGTCTCTGACACCGTTTCATAGCGCGAGACACACTGCTGCACTACCTGCTGGCGCGAGCCGGGTCCGCGTTGGAGGCGAGCGGCTACCCCGCTGAAGGACACCGGGGCGGGGGTTCCTACCTTGGACAGCGCCAGGAGTTTGCGCAGGCTCTCTGGAGTCACAGCCGGTTAAACAGCAGCAACAACAACAAGGCACCGGTTTAACGTCCGAGCAGCGACACCATCATCCGGGTACTGCCGGTTCCGGTAGCTTCCTGCTTATCTCTTCACACTTTTTTCCGCATCTTCGCTGTTTTAATTACAAGCTCCTTGGTGGGGTGCATGCACGGGGGTTTCGCATGCTCGGACGCATGCGCGAGCCGCGTCAGCCGGTGCTGGGGCTGAGATGAATGCTGCCTTCAAGTAATGAGTAAAGTACGGTAAAACAGAGAGATCACCCAGAACAAATATATACACGGAATAAAATTCAACCGTTTTAAATCAGTGTTACAGACATATGGAATTTGAAAAAAATATAATATAATGGAAAAAGTAGGATGATTGGACAAAAGAAAATGAATATATTCCATATATATATATATATACACGCATATATATGTACATATATATGTATATGTACATATATATACATATATATGTACATATATATGTATATGTACATATATATATGGAATAACTGTATATATATATGTGTACATATATATGTGTATATATATATATATATATATATATATATATATACATTCATTTTCTTAAATTAATTGTAATTAAGGGCTCAGTAGATGTGTAAAGACACAGCCTGATACCCACTGCATGGCATGTTGATAGAGCATCGGCTTCCATAGCAATGCTCACCCAACTTATGGCACATTTCGTTATGTCTTGATAACGGTTCCTTTCTGACACACAAATAGTATTTTTGTCTTTTGAAGTGGAAGGAAATCCTTGATCTTTAATTTTGACGTGTCACATCATTTGTTCATAAATACGTTTGTATTTACAGCTTTAGCTCCAGACTCGTGTGTCTGACCATAAAAAACGTTTTGACTTTGAGTTATTAAATGTCGGAGCTTAGAGTGTCCCATAAAGGCAGCATTGCCCCTATCTGTGTCTGGTCCAGCAGCAGTAACAAGAGCCCTGTTCACACACACACACACACACACACACACACACACACACACACACACACACACACTGGTGTCCATTTACCAGGACAGCAGTCATGGAGCAGTGGGAAGAAACCTTGGCAGGCAGCTAGTGTGTCGAAGCTGAGATGTTAAACCTCACGCTGTACCACAGGCTCTGTGAGGACAGCTTCTCTCATCACAACAACACTCACACTGAAATGTTGACAGTTCAAAGTCATAATTAGCATATGATCGTATGGTCTTTTGAAAGCAGATGCTGATAGTGTTACATTGACATGGCATGTTATGTGTGTGGGATCTGATTAGCATTAGAATGGATTCATGTTAGAAACATCTCGACTAGAATAGATTGATAAAAGCACATCATATCTATCCTATCTGTCATCATTAGTTGGGAACTGTTTGCCATTTAGTTATGAATGTGTGAATGTGTCAATCTATACCTTATTAAATGCTCTTCTTTGCACGACCTAAGCACCAAGTGATTATTTTGAGAACTAAGTGATTATTTTGAGATACATATTCATTATTTTGAGAACTATGTGATTATTTTGAGATACATATTCATTATTTTGAGAACTATGTGATTATTTTGAGATACATATTCATTATTTTGAGATACTAAGTCATATTGTTGAGACGCCAACTGATTATTTTCATATTTCTATATTAGGTCATTGTTTTAAAATGCTATCTCTCGTTTCCATCCCGGTGGCGGACTCCTCTGCGTGGCTGCATGGTGGCGCTGCTGGACGTGAGGATAAATATGACCCAGCATTAAAGTCACCACGCAGAAATCACACATGTACCGTCCGTACCGACCAGGCTCCTCCGTGACAGGCAGCCTTTAGGAGCGGGTGGAAAAGAAGGTCAGCTGCACGTGCGCTGGCAGGATGTAGTTCGACAGTCATATTTTTCTTAAATGTGGGAAAGACTTCTATTTTTTTTTCTGGCAGTCTGATCCATCCATTGTCAGCGGCAGCAGCAGCAGCAGCAGTCATATGCTGTCAACCACCTTCCTCCCCAGTGCGCCTGCGCGCCTCTCCTCCTCCTCCCTCCCTCCGTCGGTGTGGCTCGGTTCTCTACCTGACAGCTCGGCGGAGGACGTGCACACAGCCGAGCCCGGGGCTCCTCGCTAGCAGTGGTATCAGGGCCGCGCGGGTCTGTGCATCGGGAAAGGGGGAGTCTGGGCTGGAGACCGGCCAGCTGTCGTGCCCGAGCATCCCGCTCCGCACAGCGGCATGGAGCGCTCCTGATCCCGGCAGGACGCCCGGAGAGCTCAGCCATCCTTCCCCGCGTCTCATCTCGGATCTCTCGCTTTGGATATTTCGAGGCCCGGCCATGTCTGCGAGAGAGAAGGGGACCCTGACCAAAGACAGTGTCAGCCTGCTGCCCTGTTTCTATTTTGTAGAGGTGGGTTCACGCTGCATGCCTCTTATCCGGAGACCCCCCCCCCCCCATGCCCCCCCCCAATCAAACCGCACTAGACTCCAATATGTAGTCTGTAGTCTTGTATAACTATCACCAAAGATCCATTAGATGGGCTTCCTATGACGACCAGTTTTGGACTCGACTCACACTATTTTTAATATGTAGGTCATATGTGCATATGTGGTGCGTTCAGGTGAGTTTGATCCAGCTCAAGCTCATATGATGCGTCCCAGTCTCCATCCATCACCTGCACGTAGCCACCTGTTCTCACGCGGCTCCCTCACCTCTAGTGCACAGACATGCACCGGTGCTGGTCCGGTAACGGTCGGACCCGCACACCGTATGCACTCACGTAGAGGACACGTGTCCCCTCGGAGACCCGAGACAGGCTGAAGGACGAGCACACGGACACACACTTCTTTGTGTCATTATTTGTTTTCTCTTAACTTTTCCAGCAGATCCAACAAAATACCTTGATTGATAGTATTATTATTAATCTTGTTATAATTATTATTATGTATCCTTGCGATCATTTCGATTCAAACATGTATTTTTCATAATTTGCATCCCATCTGGTGCTTTTGGGGCTGGAGATGGCTGCATCCTCCACTCAGGAGGATAAATGCATTATGTGCAAACCTAATGCAAACATCCCCACAGTGAGTCTGTGGTGAGAGGACGCTTCAGCCGCGATGCATGTGGATGAGGACTCTGTCTTTGGGGATGATATTTTTTATTTATTTTTTGGCATTTTATGTATCAGAACGATAAGTTCTTTGGGAAATAATAATAAAAATGGGCCGATGAGTTCAAACAGCTCTGTGCAGTTTCAGGTGCCTGTCACTGCCCCCCGCCTCTCCCCCTCTTTATCCCCCCCCCCCCTCCCCCCCCTCTTTATGCACGCTCTAATTCTCCGCTGGCCCGTGGCTCCCCGACCAACCCGGCGTCTCGTACATCAGAGTGGCTCTGATGCTGTGTGATGGATGCTGTTGGGATGGCCGCATCATCCCCGCGGAGTCCTCTCACAGCGGACACTTGGTTCGGGGGTTCCCTCGATTTCTTCCCCCCGTGTTGTGTTTGGAGCCTTTCGTTTACATTTCAATGCGCCCTCACCACGATTAACGGGCCACAGCGAGACGTGAGTGTGGAATGGCTCCGGCCCCTGTTCACTGCCCTCTATTTATTATACAAACAGCAGTAGGCATTTAAACTAGGCCAATGCTGCAAGTTCATTCTACTCAGTCAACTACAGCACTTGTGTATATAATTAGGGCCCACTCGGGCTCATTCCATGAGTGTGTGTCAGTGGCTGGCATGCAGAGAGCCGAGGTGGTGGCCCCGCTCTCCTGTCAGCCGTGACTGCAATGTCCCACGGTAGATGTGGAGAGGAGATCAGAGCGTGCCAGCCATGATGGATCCCTCCTCCTCCAGAGAGGACTCAGGGCTACCTGCCCTGTGAATTCTTAATGCCCACAGCTTTAGAGAGAAGCAGATGTAACACCTGCATGTAATAAGGGCTTAAAAACAATGCTGTGCATTGATATGAGGGTTTGGGTTTTTATTGGATTGAGCAGACCTTGGTTGACATCAGGCGTTGGTTGTCAGGGGTTTCCACATTATTAAGAGCCAAGTTGGATATTCTGTGTTCTGCAAATCACATGAACACAGCGTGATTTATGGCAGTAGACCACTTAGATTAGATTAGGAATGGAGATGTCATCCCCCCCCCTCCCCCCCCACAGCTACATCCATGCACACAAACTGGCAACTGGCAAGTGTGGTTGTCAGGAATTCACATGAAGACGTAACCGCTCTTAAAGCTAGGGTTGGTGAGCTTGAGAAACTAGCAAGATTATGCTCGATTTAAAAAAAAAAAAAAATTATAATAATAAAACGACCCAACTGAAAAGCCGAGCCCAGTGTTGCGGTAAAAAAAAACGACTCACGCCAACAAAGCGTGGTAAACGAGACGGGGTCCGGGTCCGGTGTGGAGCTGCTCCCAGTCAAAGCATGCATTCCCCCGGGGAACAAGCTGCAGCTATAAAAAAAAAAAAACTCAGCCACGATCCTCTGAAGTGTGGAAGTATTTTAGACAGAGACTAAACAGTGTGGTGCTCTGTAGACTCTGTGAACTGGAAATGGCTCGTCGCAGCAGTACGTTCTGCACGAACACTTCCAAAAGCGAAACAGCCAGACGGCGATGTGAGGACGATCCACACGGGACCTGTTTCATCATGTGACCTGTTTCATCATGTGACCTGTTTCATCATGCGTCCTCTAACGTTGTTATCACAGACTGTATATGAGAAGTAGTCGTTGTGACGTCACTCAGTGGTTTGAGGACTGGTGTGTTAAAGCCTTGGGTTTGGTTATTTGGCCGTCGCCATCTTGGATTACAGCCGTCGTCATGTTGGTTTTTCCGCAACCAATGAACTGAAGTGACCATATCTGGAATGTGGAGGAGAGACGTAAAGACGTTGTATACGTCTCCGGTAGCGGCAGAGACCTGTCAATCACAGTAAGCCCGCCCTAAAGCATCCCCTGCTTTATGGTCTGTTTGACTCTAAATGGACCATAATTTACTAAATGAACATCATGCTGTATTGAAGAAGACTTGAAACTAGAGATTGAGACATAAACTCATGTTTACAATGTTTACTGAGGGAATAAATCAAGAGAGAAGTAGAGTCATTTTCTCATAGACTTCTATGCAACCAGACTTCTATATACAGGAGTCCCCCTACTGGTCAGTAGAGAGACTGCAAGTTTGAAGTCACGTCCTCATCGGCAGAACCGGAGGTTGCTGCCTGATTGTTATTCAGTCGATTCATATTTTGACTCACCAGTAACCCTTAACGACCATGTGTGAGTGAGAAAATGGTTTTAGCTCACGTTAAAGATGTTGTTACAGTCTGTAAATCGTTGCCCTGATGTTGATGCACTTGAGTAAATATACTGATTGTCCAGTTCTGGGAAAGGGTTGCCATGACGTACAGTGATTAAATGAAGCTGTGAGTCACAGCAATCCTTTTGAATTTAAGCTCCAGTATTTTTCTAATCAGGTATCTGACAAATGGAATATAGATTATCTTGTTACACTGGTCAAGAGAAGATGATTGAATGAAATATTGTTACATTAATCAACAATTAAAAGAATATATATTTTTACAATAATGTTGTTGTTGTTAGATTAACCGAGCAGCTGTCCCTGACCTGCGGAGTTTAAGAAAGGAACAAATGCTAAAATATTCATATGGAACAGACAAATCTGATTAGAATAAAAACTAATTCTCATCGGGGTTCAGGCCTAATGTTCCCCATCTCCCCTTCATAGAGTGATGATGTGTCACACGTGTAGGATCTCATGGGATATTTATCAGCTGGATTGACTGCACGGTGTATGTAATCTAAATAAACCAAAGTCAGTATTACCATTCCTTAATTGATTATGAGCTGGTTTTATGAGATGTAAACTCCATGTGGCGTTCAGGGGCAGCTGCAGATGTGATGCCTGTGCTCGCTGTAGCGGAGCGGCTGCTTTACTTAGTTTGTGGTGGAGTGCAGCGAGGCTCCGCTGTGAAGCCCCGGGCGGCTTTTCCTGCAAAGTGGAACAAATGGAAGCACGAGGAAGGCCGAACAACTGTTATCTCCAACGGGGAAAAACAGAAGATGGAACCGTGTGTTTAATCGTGGGGAGGACAAAGCCCCTGGTGCGTCTGCAGGAAAGCTTAACGCCGGCCTCTGTTACCGCGGGCCGGGTCACTCACTGAGCTCGTGTTGAGTCTATTGGAGCTCACTTTATGATGCTCAACGACTTTGAGAAGGTCTCTCATCCAGATGAGGTGCTCGTAGTCCTGCTGGGACTCGGCAGAGCCACGCGCTCATGTTGAACCTCCATAAACTGCAGCTTGTGCTTTTTTATGACCGGCCAGAGACGGGCGTCCTTAGAGCAGTAACGTCCACAGCTCTGGTGTCCGTCACATTGTGGACATTAACGCACCAAGCCAGAAAAGACACTTTTATGTCAGCTGACTCCTTTGTTCTTAGCGAAGAGCAATGAAAAGAAGACACGGCAGCTTGTTTAGCCCACTGTATGCGTCTGGTTAGACTGACAGACCTCAGCAGTGGCAGATGAGAGCAGCTCCAGCTTCTTCACACGTAACACAGTAAGAAGCTCCGCTCTTCTCTGGTTCACGTGCTCTCTGCAGAGTGCTCACCTTTCTCTGGAGCTCCTGATCAGTCAGGGAATCTCCCAGTGGGACTCGAGTTCATGTGAGATCAACATTTAAATCTGGTTTGCTCCATAGTTGTGATTTAGGAGCTTCAGAATGTGGACTCAGCAGCTGGTGGAGAACCACAGGCTCCACCAGGAGTCAGATACACTTATTATGGGCTGCCCCATGGAAGTCCATGAGTCCACGAGTCTGTCGGTGAGCGACCGCCCCAGACCCGCTGAGCAGACTGCCACCGATTGAGAAGGGTAAAATATGTTTGGTCCCTAATGAAACTAATGCCAACGGAATGGGACCCAGTGGCGTCGGTGCCGTGCAATAAAAGGAACTGTATGGAAATGGCCCGTCTTCTCGCTGACAGTCCCTTTTGTGTTTGTGCTCTGCATGCTGTGCACACACTGTGCATCGTTTTGCTTCAGCGTGTGTGTTCGTGGCTGCAGCTGCTGTGGAGCTTTTGAAGAAGTGGCAGGTTAATGCTTAACGCCGGTTGTACATTCCGTTTTATTTATATTTATATATTTATTTTATATATATATATATATATATACTCTTTTCTGGTTAATTCTAGTGATGCTACATTGGGGAAAGCGGTTGTATAATTGATTTATTAAATTGTATGTGGCTGCAAAGTGAATTTATTGTTGGTTGGGACATATTTATAATAATGTAACATCATGAGTAAGATTACTTTTAAGTAAGAGGACTTTTACTTCAGTAAAACTCTCTAGGACTCTTTCCATCCCGGGGCGAGCTTCTCCAACAGCACAGGACAGCTGTCGTTACGCTGTGGCTATATTTTACCCCAAACACGTCACTGACAGGGAAATGATGGCTGAATGTGAATAAAATGTAACAACTTCTCTTAAGCAGGGTTCAACACTAACTTTTAAAATGTCCACCAGGAATCAGCTTTTGTGTACCGTAACTCAACATATGGCTGCCATTTGTTGTCCCCTTATATGTTGAGTAATTCAGATACTTTGCAGGTATATGTCAGCTTAATGAAAATGTGACATTTATACATGCGTACGATGGACATGCTTTGCAGTACAATTTCCCCTCCAGCTCAAGATGCTGAGCTACTCCTACCAAGACCACCAACGTCCTCTTTGTTTCTCGTTCAGGTTCATCTGCTTCTTTGTCAGTTTAATTCATTGGTTTGTGATGTCGACGGGTTCGTTGAACTTTTCACCCCACAGTGAAAACAACTTCATTTGCTTCACCGTTGTCTCTAAAACAGGTTGTGTGACCGCGAGGAAACACACACAGAGTTGTCTGTTCTGGTCCTGACAGGAACAGTAATATTTCAAACTAATGCAACAAATGTAAATAATTGCTTTTATTTTGGGGTGGACTTTTTGCTGTGCTCTATGATTAAAAAGTGGTTGCCACTGCCAATTTCCCCAAATAGTTGCCAGTGGCAACCTGGCAACAGCGACTGTGGAGCCCTGCTCTTAAATACACCACTTGAGAACAAGTCTGTTGATACGAGGGGTCGTGGGAGGAGCAGTGGAGATCCACTCTTCCTTTACGAAACGGTAACAGTTTCACCTCTTCTGCGTTGCTATGGCGATACAAGCAACATGTGCGCATCGAGTTTGGGTTGTATCCCACTCTCCAAAAGTGGGACACAATATATTTACCGTTGTATTATTTATTGGGTTTATATTTCCGTAAACAATTGACATTTAAAGTGATGTGGTTTGAGTGCAGCGTAGGTTTGATGTTCCCCTCTTGATGCTGTTGTTTGCTCTCAGTTCCACCACAAACCTCACTGATTCCACTGAGTCGTTAGAATACATTTGTACTTGGGCAGATAAACAGAGAAGAAAAGCAACATGTTTAGTATTTGACTGCACACGTGGAGGAGTCTGAGGAGCCAGTGAGAGACGCCTTCATATAAAGCCCCTTCATAGTGGGGACACTGGTCCTGTATGGGTCTGGGTCTGACCTGGTTCTCCTGAAGCAAATCTTGCGGTGAAAACTGCGCCAGCATCACGCAGCCTTTTTTTCCGATGCCTTTATTTGCTACTCTTGTTTTCTAAAAATATCTGTATCGCGTCAGGCTTTCGAAGCGCCGTGTCAGATGGCCCCGTGGCAGGCGGACAAACAGAGGGGGGGTTGGGGGGGGCAGAGATCCAGTCGGCACAACAGAACAATATGTGACACAGATAAGAGAGTCTGTGCGTGCCACGGAAACGGATTGGACCGAAGGCGAGACAAAAGAGGACGAGCCGCAGAGAGCCGGCCGGCGCTGAGCGTTAGATGTAGGGCAATGGAGCATCTCTACTGAGCTGAACCCTCCCAGAGGAGCCTCTCTTTCAGAGAGACGCTCTGCTCGAGATTTATGGCTCTGCCTGCGCGGTTCCTCAGTAGATCCACTCGTCGCTGTCAGTAGCATCAGCCATTTAGTTGATGAGGCAGTCAGTCAAACAGTTAATACAACCAGCCACTCACTCAAATAGTAACCAGCTACAGCAGCAGTCAGTCAGAAGCACCATATTTGCACCCATTGAAGGCAGATATGTGTCATTTGTGCCTGAGGCAGAAACATGTTCACTGTCTGGATGCTCTACAGCTACAGCTTCATCTTTTGCTCTGCGGGTTAGGGTTGATTTGTGTGCATCAGAAGCTCCAATAACATATTTCTGCTCTTTGTGCAAGCAAGGTGCTGCCAACTTTTTTTTCTCTTGCCTATATATGTTTTGTCTCTTTGGATTTCTTTGGAAGCCCTTTTCACACTTTGTAATTGGCCAGTGGTGGACTGTGACTAAAATACATGGAATCAAATAACTTTCATCAAATTGAATGTGCAGCTCTCGAAACAGTCCATTTAATATGTAAGATTTTACATGAGTTTATGTAAAAGGGTTTAACTTCACAAAAGTATTTAAAGCATTTATTTTTTAGCTCCACCTCCACCAGCTCCACCTTTTAAAGTACTGTTTACATATAAATGCATCAATAGTAAAGGTCCGATAATATCCAGGATTTGAAAGAGTGCTAGAATGTTATACTTTTATGTATTATTATGAATGCATTTTACTCAAGGAAAAGTATTTGTATAAAACAATTTACATAGATGAAAGTAAGAAGTAGGTCAGTTACGAGGTACTCTGAATAAACTTTACTGTGTTACATTTTTAAAACCGTCAGCTTTTCAAGTTGCCTGGAGCAGTTTTTAAAAAGTGCAAGTTTACCATTTTTAAATCGCTTTTTTGACAACAGTAGAGACAGCTTTCATCTTTTGACTGTCTCCGTGTGTTGTCAGTGTTTTGTCAGACTTCACTTCATAAGACATGCATTCATTTTATTTTTATTTTAACAGGACATTCCCAGTGAGATTTAAAACGTCTTTATCGAGGGAGTTCTGGCCAAGACGGCGGCATGACACGTTTTTCATTAAAAGCACAACCAACGGACTTAAAACATATAACAAATGACATCAAACAATGCATTAGCAGTGGCATTCAGTGGTCAAATAGTCCTCTGAAATGCTTATGAAATAATCTAATTCAAGCTCACACCAAGATGAAGGTGCAAAAACATTAAAAGCAACTTCAAAAGTGAAATTTGTTCACATGACCGCAGGTTTCTGCTGCTGATAGTTTTAGGATTCAGTAGACAACTTAAATAAGGGGGCAGTTTGTGTAATATGGCCTTTTAAAGTCAAACGTACCAATGTTCCATTCTACCGTTTCTCACACAAACTGCAATGATGTGTGTGGAAACCCGAATCACAGACAAATCCTAACGCAGCATGGCACACTGAGTCAAGCATTTTCAAAGAGACTGAGAGACTTGAAGCGTTACCAGACAGACGCCTCAAATGACTGAGAAAACTCCATCGCTGTCGGTGCTTTTGGCCCAGCACAAATAACTGCCAGCCAAAGCCCACTGGAGCCTGCTTTCCATTTTTACACATCTATTATTCAAACTGCACCGTCTCTTCCGTAGTCACTGAGGGCCCGCCAGGAACACATGAGAGCCGGTGGAGGGATTGTTGTCAGGAAAACTGTCAGAGGAGTGTAATATGGCAGAAGGCCGAACACTTATCCAAATGTGAACACCCAAAGAAGTAAGTGCACAAAGCAGTAAATGAAATATATATTCCATTCTGGACTATGGAATAACACAATGCCAAAAACAAACTAGAGAAGTGCAGTGCAAATCCCCGTCAGGTGTGTCTGCAACCACCACACCTGTATCACCTGTCTAGACACCAATGGACTGTAAGGCTGCGTAAAACACACTTCATTCAAACTCAAAAACAAGCGGCGATGTATGCGGGCAGCTTAAAGTCGCTCTATAAATCATTTCATACAATCTTGCCAAAAACAAAATTAAACTCAACGAGCTGTTTGCCCACGTAGCAGCAAGTGTGTATACTGGTAGTTACGTTGGCTGTTAGCAATTAGCCAAACGCACCATCCAAAACACTAAAAGGGAGCAAACTGTTTTTTCACCACTGTGGCTGGTGGTGTCGGGGGCCGCTTGAGAGTATTGATGAAGGAGTCAATGAAGGAGTGATGAAAATAGGCAAAAAAAAGTGTTTTCAGTAAGTGTGAGTCACCGCAACCACAAGGGGTCCATGAGCATGGAGCCACAACTGGGCACCCAAAATATTATGCAGTTTACTGCAGCAGAATGAGAGATTAGCCGTGGACAGACACAGAGGTGCACACTTACAAACGGACCTTTGTAAGTGTGCACCTCGCCCATACGCGCGTGATTACATGATTCTCCTGAAAGAGAGAAAGATCACAATGAAGACCCTTTAAGCAGCAGTGATCAAACCAGACAAACATACTAATTATTTAGCTTTTCTGAAAACCTTAGACAGTGTAAGGTCTGTCCTGAAGGTAGAGGAAGAGTCAAGGGGTCATTAAAATTGTTGGCTTTCTCCACCAGGGAGCATGAATGTGCTCAGCCAATTTCTTCCAATGTCTCCTTTAGGATTGGATATATATTATGTACACCTAGTAGTATTAGTTGTGGAGGAAGATATCCATACTTTATTAAAAAAATATATATATATTTTTTTACATTCAGTCTTGAAGTCTGCCAGAAAAACCCACCAATTCTACAAAGACGCCAAAAACTCAGAACAATGATTCCGGTATCAGTTTGTGCATTGTTGGCTACAAAGCTACTCAACACAAGAAAGTAGGTCCCCAGACAAAAGGAGTGGACATGATGATTAATACAGTGATACCTATCAATTTGTCAACCATCATCGGCTACCGTCTGACCATGATTTAGCTTTTTATTGGTTTAAAATCAGCCTGTAAACTGGCTACTCGTCAAACAACCAGGTCGTACATGTTGTCTCACATCTCAAGTTGCTAATCAGACTGTGAACAACGAGCAGCACACAGAAAAAGAAGTCCTGGTCCAGATATCCGCTGGCTACACCAGAACCCCAGAAATACAGCCCCTCGCCCCCAGAGGCTCACTGCCGTCAGGCCGATAGCCGATGGGCTCTGAGGTTGTACCACTTATATATATTTATTATCTCTGGTTGTAAAACCAGGATTGTTGCATCAATGAGATGAAATATTGTCATCCGTCAGTATTTAAATTGTGAAGATTAAAATATGTATTAGATATGGACATGTGATCCAGTCCAGATTTATTTGTACTTTGTGTTGTTTTACCAATGGTTATGGCCGGCGCTGGTAGATTAGGATGGCATGCCATGTCACTATTTTATGTATGAATAAATGGAACCTTGCCACACCCGTGAGGAATGATTAGCAGTTCAGCAAAAACAGTAATCATTCTTTGGCAAACAGACCGAGCTAAGATGTGAAAAGCAGGATGAATGTGGCTTCAGGGAGCACGGACATCCATCAATATTCATATTTTGTCCAAATTATACTTGATATCCTATTTTCTGTAGTACTGAAGGTGTAATGTTGCTTTCTGTGAGAAGGCTTGCTCTCTGTACAATGGTTAGCTTCCCCGTTCAAAGTCTTACTTAAGTCACATACAAAGGAAAGGAATCATACGCAGTATTTGTAGAGACATTGAAGCGTATCAAATACGATTTGCCGCCATTGGCCTCGGTAAATCACGCTGCACTTTCAGAATAACAGGATGTGACATAAATTATCCTGGAGAAATTTACTTTGAAGTATGGAGAGTACAGCATTCCTCCTAGAACAGCTTCATCTGCAGAGCGTGAGCGGGGCGAATGCTGACACCACTGCCCTATATTTCTCATTTCCACGAGCTGTGATTGCTGGACGCGAGGTGAGGGAAGCTGACGGTGAGCCAAGGGAGCAGACCTGAGAGAGGGGGAGGGGATGAGGCAGGACGATAGTGTGGAGCTCGGTGGTGGGCTGCATGAGCTGGTCTGCAGCATGGAGCTGTTATACTCCTTCACTGTTTAAGTTAGGGATGCAATGTCCAGGGCTCAGTGGGAGAGCGGGTTGTCCTTCAGAAGATCGGCGGTTTGAATGATTGACATGTGGTGTTAAATCGATTTGAGTGGTACAAAGACGAGGAAGGCCCGAGGTATCGCCGAATCTCTGAAGACACTGCCGCACACACACGGTGCAAAGCTCCACCTTCTGTGTATCAAGGAGATACACAGAAGGTGGAGCTTTGCACATAGGGGGAAGGGTAAAGAAACTAGTGCCACAGAGAGCAAAACGCAGGTAAGACTCACACTGAGCTGAAGTGCCCACACATTAGCTAGATCAATTATATAGTTTCTTTCTCCAAGGGGTGGGGTGAGGGATAGTGGGGTACCTACTGGTGAAGGCATGGCCCTCCACTCTGCCTCTCATTGTCGTTGCCTTCGTTGGTTGGGTTGGGACATGATAAGTGAGATTAGTTCAGTTCAGGGAGAGAATATCAGGGTGAGACAACCAGAGGCCCAGTAGTGTGGGTCATGGCTTCTGCGGTTCGATGACATGGAACAGAGCCTCGTACTTGTGTTCTGTGTGGCCGTCGGACAAATGTGCTCTCAGTGCAACGGGACATTTTTCAGACAGTTTGTTTTTTGGAATAAGGGGCCGTCGGCACAATGACATTGCACCAAGGCAGGTAGGACTGCTTACTGCAGGTAAAATGTCCATATCAACCAACGTCTACCTCGTTTGACTCGCAAGTGACGTCATCGGTCATGTTTAGGAAATGTCAGTGGTAAGATCAGAATCTTTACATGTCACACACCGTATGATTTTATCTGCCGACTGTCAATAACTAACGCGGACTGGAACAGACCAGATCCAGCAGCTAAGAATCAAGTTATACTAAACTAGGATTATCCTTCAACCTGAACCTGAGATTTTTCCTGTATTTGCAAAAAGACGGCATCATGCCGATCAATGGGATCAACCACACCCTTTCATGTGCTCTTTTAGGACTTTTTAATGCCGCTGTAGGTGAAGAGCTCTCTGAATATTCTGCGGTGTGAATGTAGCCAAAAAGTAATGTAGGAAGTTTTTACCCTCATCTCTTTTACTTCATTTGTTCCATAATTCCTGGCTTCCAACTGTCTTTTCAAATTTGTCCAAATGTCCCAATTCCCCTGTGGTTCACTACTAATGTTGAATAAACTGATGAAACCTTAGTCTTTATAAGGAAAGGTGTAGGGAAGGAAAGGAAGCCTGGACGGAAAGACAGGAAAACTAGTGTGTTAGTGAGCGACCCCTGGCAGAGACAGAAGGAAGGAAGCCTGCAAACAGAGGCCCTCTGTGTGGTTGTGTGTATGTGTGTATGTGTGTACACGTGGCTCAGATCCCAGCAGGAGGGTGTTGTGCCTTGAAGGGATCCCCCTGTGTTGGGCTCCTAGCGGGGCCCTCCTCCATCCCGTTGTTCTACTTAGCATTAGCAGAGCGAGCCACTGTGTACCAGCGAATCAAGGTATGAAGCTGCATGCTAAAGCCCATGATGCTCTAGGCCACATTCAGCTCTCACTGACGCACCTCACTGCAGTCCTCTGTGGACACTTTACCGCCTTCATTACACATCTGCTTTCTGCCTGCATCTGCACCTCGCTTCTCCGTGCCTGCTGAGGGGGTGGGGGGTGTATTTGGGGAAGAATTTGGGGAAGAATTTTGATACAATAGAACTGCAGTGTTTAAAATGGAGTCGTTGATGTTGGAGTTTGTCATGTCATGTTAAAGGTTTTCTTTACAAAATTCAGAGCATTATTATAGCAGCAAACAGCTATTATCTATTTAAAGATATGGTGGAGTCATTTCTGCCTGAACGGAGTGAAAACATGAAAAAGCAGAGCCATGCCGGCCGTGCATGCTTTCAGTACATGTTAGGGCATGTGAGCGTGCCCCGCTGGCGAGCTAGCTAATGGCCGCTCTGCACGGCCCTCATACAGCGGTTACAGCTGATTACGTCGTCCCAACCAACGGCGCCATTGCTGAAGTGTAGCCCCCCCACCCTTCTGGTTCCACCTCAGGTAAACACCGTTAGCTCTGACCGCACTGGTGTCCTCTTTTGGACTGTTGAGCTGTTTGCACCGTTAGCTGCAAGCCGCTGGCTCAGTGTCTCCATGTTTAGAGCCGTTGGGAGGCAATAGAAACGCTCTCAATTTAGGGTTTTTGCACCTTGAGAGGTGCCGTACGAGATTCATACCGCTGACGACACAAGCAAACATGAAGTAAACACATGGTTAACTTTGTGAATTCAAATGGAACCACTTAGTTGGGTTTAGCAAAAACACATATTGGGCTTTAAATAACTATACAAACTAAGTAAACAACAAGTAATAAGCATAGAAAACATGTCACAAACATTACTAACTTCGAAATAACTCAACACTGAAAGTCCTGTTTTTGTTTGAGCCACCCATCATGTGTGGGCTTTCTTGGTTGTTATCCTACATTATCACATTTCTGGAGCATTTTCTCTGAGTGTATGACAATGATGCAGATGGTTTTACGTGGTAGTTAGTAGAAAGCCCGGCGCGTCTCATACAGATACCAAAGGGTGCCTTGTGTGGTATCGGACGCGGGGCGAGTGGCCGGACAAAGCGTCAGTGTTTGACGCTTCGGGAAAGAGACAAGGCTGAACACAGAGAGGGGAAGCAGTCGTTTGCTGTTCTGAATGCCGTGTATAGCCACAAGAGATACGCAGAGTTGTTACCAGGCTTTTTTGACTTGTATACCTCAGTTGTGCCATTTCAGTCCATCTCGCTCCTCATTATTCAGGTTCAGGTTCAGGTTACTTTTATTTGTACCCGTAGGTAGACTTGTTTTGCATTATATGATATGAGGTTTTATTCATGGCAGGTTATAAAAACACAACCTTGTTCCAACATATCTGATTTGAGGGACTGTCCGACATACTTGTGATTAGTAGCTATTATATCGCATAGTGAAAACTCTTTGTGTCCATAAAACTGGTGTAGTGTTGCTCTTGACAGGAATGGATATCCACTAGTGAGTTGTCACCGTGTCACGGTGACAGGTCAGTGGTGAAATTGCCATTCAACGTGTCTGAGGCAAAAATGTACAGAACCAACCAAGAGCTGATCTCTTAATATCTTCCATACACCAGTGAAGCACTTTTGCCCAACTGAGAGATCAACACCAGCTTTATTAGTGTAACTTTATTTCATGCTTGGTGAATGAACTGCTGCGCTATGATTGCTCTTTTATGATTTGAAGACCTCCAGCTGGCTATAATAAACTTAACCTAGCTATTTGTCATCCTGTTTGTTGGGATGAGGAGGATTCATACAGAAGATTTGAGCTGATGAGAGCAATACATTCCACACGCCATCTTCCATAATCCCCCTTCCCCCCTCAGGTTATGAAAACCATTTTCCATGCCTTCATCCTCGTTATCAAATCAAATTAGCATGGTCATTGAACCATAGGGTTATGGGAGCATTTGCAGCGTTCACTGTCTGTTCTTCTATCCATTCATTTATCCATCGGCAGTCTGTTGAAGCCCCTCCTGCCTCAGCTGTTCCATCCCTCTTACATCTTTTCCTTCCCGTCTTCCTCCTGTCGACTCACAGCTGCCGATCCTGGTGTCGTCCGTGGTCAGTCTGTACTTCCTGGAGTGGACGGATGTGTTCAAGCCGGCGAAGTCCGGCTTCAACTGCCACGACCGCAGCCTGAGCCTTCCGTACATCGACCCCAACCACGAGGTCATCCCCCTCCTGATGCTGCTCAGCCTGGCCTTCGCCGGACCCGCCATCACGGTAAAGCTGCCTTCACATGAATAGGACACTTCATCAAAGAGTGTTTCAGAGGCAAAGCCAGCCCAGGTACAAATATGTCAGCAAAAACAAAGAGAGGAAGCTTTTCACCGTTTCCATAAAACAGCAAGAGTTGCAGCTGTTTTCTGATTGGTTGAGCTTTGATTTGGTCAGCAGCAAATGAGGTGAAGGTTGAAATTATTTGAACTTTAAGGGCAGCACACTTTCATCTTCCGATTCTATAGCTGGTCATGTGTGAGTGACTTAAAGATCAATCGCAAAAGTTGGCAGCATCTGAACTTGTTGCAGATTTATATCCTTTTGTTTACATTATATTGCTTGACTATTATTTCCTCTTTCCAAGTATGAAATTTAAGCTAAAGTTGCTTTATTTTTAAGGAGGGTTTTGGTCTTTCTTACATTTAGTAGTAAGTATCCTCGCATGCTAGATAAATATATCCTGTTCTTTCACAATTACTTTATATGTTTATATTCATATAATATATTCCAACAGATGAATTAAAATACTTTGATTTCATGATAGAAGGGCCAAAATAAGTGGTCCGTTTAATATCCTGACTATGAAAATATAATCCTGTACTTCAGGTTGTAAATA
The DNA here is from genome assembly GCA_016806645.1 of Ophiodon elongatus. NCBI lineage: Eukaryota > Metazoa > Chordata > Actinopteri > Perciformes > Hexagrammidae > Ophiodon > Ophiodon elongatus. The sequence goes on along the minus strand of JACSYO010000396.1, from coordinate 276,916 downwards.
GCAACATCACACAGTTATCGGTTTCACAGTCTTTATTAATAACTTTAGTAGTTGACAGATGACAATATGAATTATGCAATATCCTCGACAGTATATTGAAAGTGTTTTATACGGATAATATGAATATGGTTCACCCTGGAGAGGTCACCAGACTACAGGGCTGACACATGGGGACAGACCACCATTCAGGCTCACATTCACACCTACAGGCGACTTTAGAGTCATCACTTAACCTAAGCTGCATGTCTTTGGACTGTGGGAGGAAGCCGGAACCTGGAGAACCACACAAAGGGCCGTCCAGCCCGGGGATCGACCCCCGGTCCCCTTTTGCACCACCGTGCAGCCCACATTATGTGACACAGAGATATAAATAGCCGTATTTGCTGGAGTCAAACGTCAGGGCGAATTGGGCTTTTAGGCCTTCAAGAGACAGAGGCTGAATACAGGTGCTGCAGCATCGGACAGTCTGGTGAAAGAGAATGTGCCTTTTGAACATTCAGGCCTGTAAACTTGTTCACGTAGACATCTGAAATAAAAGCATGAACTTGAAAATGAGCACACTACATCTCCTTTGAATTAGGGGGTAAAAGCACTACTAGGTATTGTTACTGGATGATGATATGGAGCTTATTTTACACGGAAATACCACAATGATGGTTAATGGACTCTAGACTTTACTTTTGACTCATCAATGAGGAGAGGGCAGACCCAGAAATCAGACTCTAGAAGTGTAAATTGTGCTCCATACATTTGTATGTAAAAATCATACAATAATATGATTTGCAAACCAGGATATCTGGCTTTAGTCCATATACTAATAGTTCATTTTTTTTAAGTTGCCTTTGGAGTTTCTATTTGTATCTTATTCTCTAAACCTGATTGGTTACATGGAGACCCATCTGGAGTTGTGATGCCATAACCTGACCCACTAGGTAACAAACACATGGATGCTGACACACAAATACACACCAACACACAGTATCAAAAATCCTTTGACATGGAGTCCTTTCTGATATTCCCCTCAGGGCCCACCAACACATTTAGTATAGAGGGCCTGAGTGGAGCTGTGGGCCAGCAGGACGGGTCCCTCCAGGCCAGCAGAGCTCACTGACTGTTGATCCACTATCAGCCTATGATCCGGTCCACCTCGGGCCAGACAGCCTTTCTTGGCATGCACAGTTATTGTGGCCAGCAAGGCATGTCATCACTTCCTTAGAGGTTTATGAAAACAAACAAACACACTCCTGCCTTTCACACAAAACACGGCAACAGCGCCGCTGCCCTCTCAAACCCGTTATTTCCAACGGCTCGTGTGTATTTTTTCAGTCCACAAATTATTCATGTCATGGTCAGTTAGAAACATGGGATTGAATAGGAGGAGACTTTTTATGTGATTCAGTTGAAAAATAATAAGTAATTGTTCGAGTGAGTTAAAACATGATAATAAATAATTTAATGATCATTTATTTTCGCCGTCGGCATCTTGGGTTTTGGCCATCTACATCGTTTTTTTGCAAACAGAAGTGGCACAAGAGGTTGGAACCAAGTACGACTGAATGCTGATTAAGACATTTTAAGGCTACTAAAAAGGTTACATATTAACTTTCATAAACTGAAAACACTATGAAAGGGTTACATTTCTAAGACGAAAACACGGAAAACTCCCAGTTGTGTTCCAGACTTCTAGTTACCTGTCAATCACAGTAGCCCCGCCCTAAAGCATCTCCTGCTTTATGGTCTGTTTGACTCTAAATGGACCATAATTTACTAAATGAACATCATGCTGTATTGAAGAAGACTTGAAACTAGAGATTGAGACATAACAAGAACATTACAATGTTTACTGAGGGAATAAATCAAGAGAGAAGTAGAGTCATTTTCTATAGACTTCTATACAACCAGAGGAGTCGCCCCTGGTGGTCAGGAGAGAGAATGCAAGGGCATAAGCCATGGCAAAATATTTGACAGAGAACATACGACTGAGAAAGTACAAGAAGGAAAGAAACATTTATATTTACACTGGTTATTCTGAATCCAGCCTCCCCATCTACTCCAGTAGGTCAGATGGGACTCCTCAGACTTTAGTCATGTTCCATCTGGACTACAGCCGCTCCTCTGAAGCAGAGCAATTATTTCCCTTATTCAAATTGCAGGGCTTTTTCACAGTAAGTCATTTTACTTTGTAGGAAAATCCCTCGCTCATCTTCATTTTGTGCTGACAAAGGACAAGCTGAGCTTTAAATAGTTTGTCTCCCAGATGACTATTTCCTACAGCTAAGAGTAACAACAGAGCTCAGACTCTCCATCACTGACACACAAAGTTGTGTTCTTTAAAAAACAGAACGATAGTCAAATTTCATGAAAAGCCTGTGTGATATTAATGGAGTAATGCAATAATATAAGTCATGCTTGTAACCAGTAAGTATGTACATTTACTAAGTACTGTACTTGAGTCCAGTTTTTCATGTACTTGCGTGTTTCCATTTTCAGCTACTTTCTACTTTTAGAATTTATTTCAAATTAATGTTTTCAAAAAGGCAAGTTAAAAGGTGTTTTTTGCAAAAAAGATTTTAGGCGCTCTGAGACATACATATCTTTAAACGATTGAAGGGTTTGGAAGATTAAAAACGCACATTTGATTTCATAGAAGTGTATTGAATACTGCAGTAATGCTGCTCAGACCAAGCATCATTGATGATAATTAGTAGTAATAAAACAATGTGAAATGGGCCATTATGCATATCAGAGAGAGAGAGAGAGAGAGAGACCACCACATAGTTCTAGTGGGGATACAGGGAGCATACCTTTTGTATCAGTCCACACGTGGTTCTTTTAGGAAATTGTTGCATATCAAACCTTTAAGTTAGTAAGTATTTCTTCCACCGCTGTAACTGAAAGCAACATGAGACCACTTGTTTCTTGCTTCCTGCAGCAGTAAAGTGGTCACAGTTTAAGGAGATTTAGTGATAAAACATACAGAAGCTGTAAAAGCAGCAGGATAAAAATAGGTATTGCAAAGCGAAGGGGGGGCGGGGCATCTTTAGGGGAAATTACACCCTTCAACATGCCCCAGAGGTCCAGAATGGAACTTTGGATTTTACTACTCCGTGGGGATGGAGTGTCAGATAGCCCTCTGCTCCACCCAGATCCCACTCTCTCTCCACCGTCTGCCCTCCTTTACTGGCTCCCACATGCCTCGAACACAAAGAGACAGAAAGAGGCAATGAAAACCTCCGGCTCTCGGCGTAACTCACAGGGATGCCAAACCCATTACGGGTGAACGGCTGATTCCATAGCACGATGTTTGGCAGACACAAAGAGCCAACACACTTAGCGTCTCCCCAAAAGCTCCCTCTCACAAGCCGAGCGAGAGAAAACCCGACTCTATTATCGATCTAAGCCGCGCACACGTCACACAGCTCCCCGCAGACATCAATGGAATCAGACTCCTCATCTCCTCAGCTGATGACACATTCTTCCTCAGAGACCCCGTCTCCCGGCAACTTGTGGAGCAGCAGAACACCTGAGGCTTCCCCGTCCTCCCGTCAGAAGGCCTCTCTCAAGCCTTCCACTGTCACTCCATGTTAGAGCGGCTGCCCGCCCTCAGGGCTTATGGGAAAAGGAGTCTGACTTTAGAGAAAGTTATTATGACTCGGTTCATCTTCCTCCTGCTGGAATCATAAGAGCAAGCTGCCGCAGCTGGAAGGGAGCTGCTGCTGGAGTAAAAACTGTTCCTTTTTTTTGTGAAATGGGACAGAGACAGTTGTTTTTGTGTGTGTGTGTGTGTGTGTGTGTGTGTGTGTGTGTGTGTGTGCGCGTGCGTGTGTGTGTGCGTGCGTGTGTCACGTATTCATATATGAATAACTGTGACGAGAGGATTGTGTGAGCTATGTGCGAGGAGGAGGAGAGAGAGAAATAAATAAATATGCAGTTATTGAACTTGTTCATCAACATTATTATAATAAAGTAATAACAACAATAATTATTATAAAGATGATTCGCAAAGACAAACCTAATCCTATAACCCTTTATCTTTAAAATAATTTCAAGACATTTTCTGGAAATAACAGCTGATTTAAAGTGAGAGTACAGACGCTGTTCAATGGTTACACATGTCATTTGTTTATTTCACGTCATTGCGTCTCCTGGTTAAGACGTTGCGAGCCTTCATTCAGGCAAAATGAAGCACTCATTTAGCTGCTAATGAACTGAATCAATCGGTCGCTTAGTAACTGAGACGGCAACAAGACGACAGCAGGCAGCCGGTGGTCAACAGGAGCCGTGCTGCTTTTAATTTAATGTTTGCTCCAGTTGATTATACTTACATTCTTCAAAAGATTCATGTAATACCCGTGCATAAGCCGAATTAAAAAAAAACATCAGCTTTACATTCGGTATATTATTAGTATTTGTAACTATAGAGCAGCTTGCCATTGGATCAAACAAGTGGCCCCGTTCCCCCTCCCTACCGCTCTACATCCGGGGCCCTTGCTCGGACCGTACCCATCTTAAAACTTTGTTTTGATCTCAACTGCGCCCCTGAAAAGTTTGGTCATTGCATCTTTCCTGGGTGTGACGCCTTCACGCTGACAACATCTGTTCGCAGAGGTACAAACACATGGTGAAATCCTTTAAACCTCCTCTGTGGTAGTGTGTGATACAGCAGGGACCACGTTTAGCCACCACGACTCACAAGGTGGAGACAATAGTGTCTCTGTCACGGCTGCTTACAAACTGTCTGAGAGCGAAAGCAGCTTCCAGTCTTGTCCGGATGTTCTGGTGCTGGAGCTTAGTTTGACTATCATCACGGCCTTTATGTTTGTACACCAGCAGGAATACACGGTATAACGCAGTGACAGTAACAACTATCCAAAAACTACCAAATGTGAAGGACTCTCAGTAGTAAGTCCTGGTCTGTAAATAAAACCAGAATGGAGGGAAAGCAGCTTTCTCCTTTCGCAAGAGGAAACGATGGTTTACATGGCCCAGATAAACCCTGGTTTAGTGAGACTCATAAGTACAGTGTGTCAGTTGCAGTATTATACAGATCCCTGGAGGCCCTCCTCTAAGCACTCCTAATCCCTCTCTCTGGCCGTCGCTGCTGCTGCCCTCCCTTCTCCTCTCTCCATCCTTGTCATGTGACGGGGGCCGTGGCACACGGACCCAAAGCATGAACTCTGTGAGCAGAGAATGTGATGTCAAGGTGGGGAAAACAGGCTGAACGTACAGGTGGTGTAATCACTGACGTCTACGTCAGGTCTAAAAGCCCTTTTGAAGCACACAGTCACACAGACGCCTCCTCCTCGTTCTGCAGGGCTCTGTGATGCTGGATCAAGACTCTGCAGGCGGCCAGGTGTCCCGCTGCAGCGCCATGTGTCTCTCCTGGAGGAGTGTGTGTTCGTGTGTGTTTGTGTTTGTGTGTGTTTGTGTGTGTTTGTATGTGTTCGTTCGTGTTTGTGTGTGTTCGTGTGTGTTTGTGTTTGTGTGTGTTCGTTCGTGTTTGTGTGTGTTCGTTCGTGTTTGTGTGTGTTCGTTCGTGTTTGTGTGTGTTCGTGTGTGTTTGTGTGTGTTCGTTCGTGTTTGTGTGTGTTCGTGTTTGTGTGTTCGTGTGTGTTCGTGTGTGTGTGTGTTCGTGTGTGTGTGTGTGTGTGTGTGTGTTCGTGTGTGTTCGTGTGTGTTCATGTGTGTTTGTGTGTGTGTGTGTGTGTGTGTTCGTGTGTGTGTGTTCGTGTGTGTTTGTGTGTGTGTGTTCGTGTGTGTGTGTGTGTTCGTGTGTGTTCGTGTGTGTTCATGTGTGTTTGTGTGTGTGTTCATGTGTGTTTGTGTGTGTGTTCATGTGTGTTTGTGTGCCGTCTTGGCCGGCGCTCTTGGCTTAAACTGGAGCCTGGAAGGGCCAAGGATAGGCCGAGCCGTGGGTGCCGCCCGCGTCAGACAGCCAATCCCAGGCCAGCGAGTCACACCGCTCTGAGACCAGGATGTTACTGTTTACATCTGTGTACAAGCAGGAAGTGCAAACTATTAAGTTACATATAGAAATGTGAATATCACAAAACATAAAAAACATAACTAACAGACTAGTAGAAGCCCAGGGTGTAGCCTGCCTCTCACCCAGTGCATGCTGGGATAAGCTGCCCCTGGTGTCCCTGCACAGAGAAAGCAGGTATGGAAAGTAAAACTGGAGAAGTTGAGGGACAAAATCATGACTTTGGAAAGTGAGGGGACATGGAGTTCCAGTGGAGGTCATGGCCTTGGCTCCTCCTCCTGGATCACACGTGACAGCTGTGTTGTTGTGTTCACAGATAATGATCGGAGAGGCCATCCTGTTCTGCTGTCTGTCTCGGAGGAAGAGCGGCGGCGGGGCCGAGGCCAACATCAACGCCGCGGGCTGCAACTTCAACTCCTTCATACGCAGAGCTGTGCGCTTCGTCGGTACCAGAACCTTTTGTTCTACACACGGGCTGCAGCCCGGTCTCCTGTAGGATGGAGTTCCTGTACAACTACACCCTCTGGAGGGACATGTTCTTAACCTCGTTAACTGAAACAAACACAAATGCAACCAAAGCACTTGACTAGGTTTAGTAAAACACTGTGGTTTGGACTTAAAATAAGTATGTTATTTAATATACGGCCGTATCTTAAAATAAGTCAACAGTAACTTTTGGTATCACATGGGACACGAGCAGAGGTCTCCTGGGTGAAAGTCCTGTGTTGACCCACCATCCAACCCAGCCTCCTCTCCACATGGACCTGTGTGAAGTGTGATTAAACAACGTATTTGTAACTATGAAACAAACATAATGCAATTACCAAATGAAATCCACAATGTGGTTTTGTTGTATGGGAATATCATTTTTAGGTGAGCAGGCTGACTGGGGACTAGCAGCATGAAGCAAAGGAACTCTTGTGTGGCTCAGCTTCTCCACACGGCAATAGGCAATAAAACTCAGACGACCATTGTAGCCAAAATGTGTTTGAATGTTTATGCACGTGTGTGTGTGTGTTTGTGTGTGTGTGTGTGTGTGTGTGTGTGTGTGTGTGTGTGTGTGTGTGTGTGTGTGTGTGACAGAGGCAATAGGCGTTAAAGTCCTTCCTTTAGTTTAACTACTCTACTATGACAGCTATGTGTTTAAAAGGCTGATTACAATGTTTTAAACCTCATTAATGTCAGTAATTACATCATCTGCATAGTTTGCCCTGTGCAGCACACCCAACAACAATACACAAACATGTTCTCACTCCCAGCTCATCAACCTCACTGTTTAATATCAGTATAAGATGCACCGCGTCATTATTAAATGCTCAGAGCAACTTACATTGTATGGAGAGCATTGCAACGTTGAGCTTTTTCACCTTGATTTTGTTCCATAACTGAAGTAATTAACAAACACAGCGTATGTGCGTTACGTAACACGCATACTTATTTGATCCCAAACCATGATCTGTTCCTCAACCTAACCAAGTAAACCTTAAAACGAAGCAAACTTTCGTTGGAAGTCTAATTTGGAAAAGACACTATATGCATGTGATGAGTGGAGACTGTATGTTTGCTGTGAGCACAGGAGTTTATTTTGAAAAGACACAAAGTCCAAAAGTGACACTGGAGGCGGACCGAGAGCGCCGTGGTTTGAAGCGTAGGGCCTCTGACCATAGTGAGGACGTGTTGTAACATCAGTATCGTTGGAACCTCCCAACCTTCACACCACATCCTCTGTCCTCAGGCGTCCATGCTTTCGGCCTGTGCGCCACGGCCCTCATCACCGACATCCTCCAGCTGATGACAGGCTACCCGACGCCCTACTTCCTCACCGTGTGTAAGCCCAACTACACCGCGCTCAACGTCAGCTGCGAGCAGAACCCCTACATCATGGAGGACATCTGCTCGGGGGCCGACTCCACGGCCATCGTGCAGGGCAGGTGAGGAGGCATTCCAGAAGTTAGACACTCCCACTGGAAGATCCAGGGGCCACGCTGGCTGTTGAGAGGATGCTTGTTTGTTTCTAACAGAAGCCCTTCACTCAAAGTACAGAGTGATGCATTGCAGGCACATTGTGACGCAAACAATGTGAGTCAGGAGTCCATCTTTGGCCAAGTGTAAGTAACATTAGTTCTCAAAATGTTTAGCTAGACATAGGTCTTTACTTGAAACGTGCGCATCAAAAAAGATGGGCAATTTATTTGTCGTTGTTATTATTATTTTTATATATCCATTTTTATTCATTGATATTAGTATTAGTATTAATCGGTCCTACTCACAGCTCTGCTGCTCTCACAGAAACACTATTTGCATTCACTAATTTGACGAAGAGTTCGTATGAGTGGGTGTGAGCAGGTTTCACCTCATTTCCACACTTGGCCTTGATGTTTGTGAGAGGGTTTTGACTGATTGTTGTTTTTCTATATTCATAGAAGTGTGAGCTAAAGCTGAACTATTTGGGGTATTTGTCTTGTTTATAGGATTAGTAAACTGGCAGGTTTGTGATTATTCATGGTTCAGACTATTTATGCTCCAAGTCGTAACCTGAGATCCTCAAGCGCTGGTTGTCCCGTGGTTAAGGCTGGTGAAGGAGGGTAGCGTGGCCATCGGGCGCCCTAGGCTCTGGAGGAGAATAGGCGTGCCAGTGCATTATCTGTTTTTTGAAATCATTGCTGAAAAAATATTTTATGAAAATTTTAACTTTTGGGTTGCTTTATATTTTATTTTGTTCTGCCTTTCTGCACAATATTAGTTTAGTTCTTATCATTTTGGATCATTTATATGGTTACTTATATGCTTATCTTTTTGTTTTGAATTTTTGTGAGTCAATTAGAAACATTGTGTAGATAAGTGTTATATATTTTTTTATTTTGTTTTATTTACAGTTTTTTAAATGTCATAGTTTCTGAAAAGATGTCCTCAAATTGAGTGATGACATTAAAATTCGGATCACACACTTTCCAGAGATGATTTTTTTCTATGATTTTTCTAGGAATGTTGCCGCAGACACCCAGTTCATAATACTGCAATAAGGTTTACTTAAATGAAAATATTCAAGATTTATACTTTAAGCAAGCTGCCCAATAATTGTCCCCATTGTCAATTCAAGCTACAAAATATTGTATTAACTGACGAGGTCAGGATAGTCAAGGTTGATATTCAATATACAATTTCAGATTTTTTTAAGAAACTGAAATCTACTGTTAGATTCTATGTACGGGATAATGCGGAGAGAGCTATCATTAGCAGAGGACGTTAGCAAGTCATTAACTAGAGTTAGCCCTTCTATGCTACGCTAGCTACTGGAAGTCAACACATGCTGCTTTATCTTTCTAAAGATTGTAACAGTGAATGAAGACCTACCTTTACAGGAACCCTGTTGTTCCTTCATTTCATGGTCTTCTGGATCTCCAGGTGATGCGGTGGTTCAGGTTTGCACTTCAGTTTCTGTCTTCATCTTTTTAACCTGAGTCAGTTTGACATCCTGATACATCCTGTAAACACCTATTGGAGACCCTTCTGTCTGCTTCTCTCAGACATCACTTTTACATTTTTCCCAAAAAAATCACAATATTTATTTGTGGAGTGCAGGTAGTGACAGTGTGGCTCCACGGTGACATGGCTCTGACAGCTTGACGGAATAGCAACGGGGGCGGGGCTTAGCGAAGGGTTAACTGACACTAGCTTAACTGAGTGTTTGCAGCCCTCTCTGTTCTAAACCTGGCTGTCTCTGATTAAACCAAGCACCTCAAATGGAGATTGGTTTCTGTGGGATTTAATGGAATCAGGTGTGTGTGTGTGTGTGTGTGTGTGTGTGTGTGTGTGTGTGTGTGTGTGTGTGTGTGTGTGTGTGTGTGTGTGTGTGTGTGTGTGTGTGTGTGTGTGTGTGTGTGTGACAGTAGACAGCATGGGGATGTGGGCTAAGGGGATGAATGCTGGTTTGACCTGTGCATTTGGGGACACGTCATTTTTGGCTGCCGACTATGGGATCTAAATATAACCTCCTGCTCCTGGCATAAACACTGTCTTCCTCCCTCACTCTGGAAGCTTTAGCTTCAGTCTCGTTTGCGGAGCGGCATGAAAAGCTGTTTTGCTGCAGTGGTTGTGCACCAGCGGTATTATTAACCTATTTTTAACCGCAGAGGCAGAAGGACCAACTGACTAATAAAACGCCATCGTTAAGCAGCAGCTTTAGTGAGACAGGAGCTTTTACAGAAACCTTTTGAGCTCCGGAACATTACCTACTTTTTATGGCTCTGCGCCGGCGACATCATCTCTTCAAATTTGGCACAAACGTCCACTTGGACTCAAGGATGAACTGATTAGACCTCACGAAACACATGTTGGGTCTTAACTGAAGGCTCGATATGCTAATTATGACGATTTCACACAGATGTCTAATAGGATGAAATGATGAAGTGATGACATTTTGGACGGACATGGATGTAAAATGCAACTTGACTGGTTGGCATACTGGTTTGGAGATTGGAATTTGGTTCCAGAGCCACAGTTCCTGGACCCCAAAAGGTCCCCACTATAGGTGTAGTCCCTTACAGTGGCTCAGGAAGTATCAGAAGGAAGTGTTGGTGCTGAAGATTTTTAACATCAATGTCTCTTAATGTTAAAAATAAAGTTATACACGACAATAACCTAACAACAACAACCAGGCGGGGACCTTCTGTGTCAAGATAGTATGCAGAAATCTTCTCAACTTCTGCCCAAGCAGCAAAATATGAAAAGTGGGCGTTGGCCTATCAGTAGACTGACATGATTGCTTCCTCCTGTTCAGACTGGCCGTTGTAAGACACCTTGTTCACATGCTTATGGTCTTCTGACATACATCCTCTCTTACGGGCGACTGTGGCTTAGTGGTGAGCAGGGTCGTCCTTCAATCAGAGGATCGGCGGTTCGATCTCCGGTTCTGTTAGCCCATGTCGATATGTCCTTGGGCAGAACACTTAACCCCAAATGTCTCCTGTAGCTCCTCCCATCGGTGTATGAATGGGTGAATGATGTCATGTAGTGTTAAAGAGCTTTGAGTGGTCAAAAGACTAGAAAAGCGCTATGCAAGTACAGGTCCATTTAGCATTTATGTCAGGCACCAATACACCAAATACATTTTATGTTAAAACCTACTTGTTAATAAACCTGGTTCAGAATTAAAGTGATGTGAAAAAAAATCCACAGTCCTCATTCCATGCTAAAAAAAATATATTCTCACGTTCAGCTAATATTAGGCTTCAGCAGTCCGCCCCCACGATGTCTCCATGCTGAGCTACAGTGGGAGGAACTTTGTACTAAAAAGACTGACTCTGGTAGTCACCCCCTTGATGTGTCTAGCTCCAACTCTAAGACCCACAAGGCCTTTCACACCGAGTCTGTAGTGTTTAAAAATAAACTACGACTTCACGTTGTGTCACGTTTACACACCGACTCCAAAACATTCCTCACTACAGTTTTTAGACCAACTTGGATATTCTGCTTTTTTTTCTGCCAGAGTGGTTTGACCACTCAGAGCCACCGTAAATACTAACCTCATTATCCAGAATGGCATCTGATGAGCTGATTCACTTCGTTGACCCGTCTCCCAGCACTTTGCAACAGACAAAGTAAATAATACAGAGATGGTGGATTTAAAGATTGTTCAGGTGATTGCAGTATTGTGCTCTGGCCAGCTAGCCGACAGATTCCTGCTCATGTCATTCATCATCAGCCCTGTTCGGGACCCCGTTGCACCCATGTAATCATTCAGGTTGGTCTTGTATTGCGCATTTTTGCAACAAAGGGAATGATAAAGGAAAGGGATCTGTTTACTGCCAGAATGAACGGGATTAAGGAGGTAAACCCCGTTTCACGTTACATATGACCACCTAAAAAACCCTCAAGCTATGCTTTAAACTCTATACATTTATATCATATATTTCTTTATATTCATTATGTTATTATTTCTGGGCTTTAGGAAACCATAACTGTAGCATTGATAACAATATACATTTTTAAAATAGTATGTGCATAATAAAAACAGATACTGCATTCCTCTTGGTTATGTCAGTGCTATAAGTGGGTCACATTCAGAAGCAGTGCGATCACTTTTAATGTGGGAATGAAATTTTCATGATTCCACAGATGTTGTAAATGCTGGTTAAAGGAGGAGAGCACACACAACTGTATCTCACACACACACACACACACACACACACACACACACACACACACACACACACACAAATATTCATTTGAATGCACCAAAAGACACATATTTGCACACATGCAGAGTCAGGAGTAAAGATGGGGGTTGGTTGGTGGAGATGTCAGAAGTAGGTCATTGGGTTGGAGCTGGAGAAACCGGGCCCCAGGTTCACTTTCGTGATGTAGCACACAGTCGAGCTGCTGCGCTGCAGTATGTTCATTCAGTGGCTTCAGATACATGTATCACTGCACTGCTGCCTAACTGCCTTTGTTAAATCATTTTTAGGGGTTCTATCGTGAAGAAAACATGTGAAGATGCGTCTAATTTAGTTCAATCTTTCAACCCATAGCGCGCGTGTGTGTGTGTGTGTGTGTGTATATGTGTGTGTGTGTGTGTGTGTGTGTGTGTGTGGTGTTATTTGAGATATCTCATCACGCCCGTGTGTTGTTGCCGCCTCCTGTTGACTCACACATGCAGATGTGAGAACGTCAGCTGAGTCTATTTCTGTTCCTTCGTCTCTTGCAGAAAATCCTTCCCGTCGCAGCACGCTACCCTCGCATCCTTCGCCGCTGTCTATGTTTCGGTGAGTAACAGTTTGAGCCCACGCAAACTCTTAACCCTGCTCATCCGTCCGCGAGGCGCCTAATGATGCAGTAGAGGGCGGGACGCTGAGTGGCGGATGGTGGGATTAGCCAAGATTAACTATTCCGCACGGCCCTTTCTTCTACGCTATTTTATCTTTGCTGTGTAAAATCCACTCATCTCGGAAATGTGGACTTTTCAGGAGGCGGATAAAGACTGGGTGGGGACATCGGTTTGCAGTGCAGCTAGCTAATTAGCCTGTCAGCTGTGGCACATTGAACAGAAGATTGAAAGCTCAACTGCAAATGTCAACTTGGATGAGATAGGATGCTAAATGGCACCGCTGCTAATAAGACAGTCAGCTGTTGGCTTGCAAACTGTTTACAGTGCGAGCTGGTTCACATTCACATGTACACAAGACTGCCTTCCCATTTATGTTATGTTTATATAGCCACGGTCTTTTTTTCTCCCTTTCAATAGTAATAGAATGTTAATAATTATTATTCAATATATATAAAAAAAAAACTAAAATAGTAACAATATATTTAATAATCCAGTCACACAGCTTAGTACTTGTATACATGGTTATATGATCAAAAAGTATACATTACATTTAAGCGATATACTGACATTGCGAGTAAAATACAAAAACATTGCCAAACTGAAATCTTGTAATTGTCTTAAAAAATATCTTTCAGGGACTTATTGGTCAAAACTACGTAGAAAAAGAAGATACAAGGGTTTTTTTATGGCATATGAATCTGTTTCAACTTTCATAGTGTCCACTTTAGAGGAGATGATAACTCTGTGTTTTGTATCAACCAAATAAAGCTGTGGAATAACACAAAGCAGCCTCACGACAACATGGGTCCTGTGTCCACAGATGTACTTCAACAGCACTCTGACCGACTCGTCCAAGCTGCTCAAGCCCCTGCTGGTCTTCTCCTTCATCATCAGTGCCATAATTTGTGGTCTGACCCGGATTATTCAGTACAAGAACCACGCCATCGACGTCTACCTGGGCTTCCTGCTCGGAGGATCTATCGCTGTCTACCTGGTAGGGGCCAGTCCAATCAACAGCCTCCTGTCCGCTGGTTTCCCTGTTTGGAGATTGTTGTCCAAGAGCAGCAGTCCTCCAGAATCAGTGTTGTTAGGATTCATCATTTGGACTCCTAACTTCACATCAGTTCATAAAAAGAAAATTCAAAGGGAAAATCAGTCTGGACTAAAGTAGTAAAACCTGGCCTGTGGAAGTATTTTAGACAGAGACTTAACAATGTGCTGCTCGGTGAACTGCATGTTTGAAAAGGTTATCATAGCAGTACAGCTGTTCCAGGAACTCGTCAGAAAGTTAACGCTTCCAGGAGCACTTTAACAAGACGGCACTTCATCCCCACCAAAGAGTGTTAGGATCATCAACACGCGGACCGGTTTCTCTTAGTAGTCACCTAAAATAGATGTTTTAAATGTTTCTTCTTCACCTCCATGATGAAAGTAATTTCCACACCGCTGCTGTTAGTGAGGTGACGTTACATTAACGGCCATGTATGAGTGAGAAAAAGGGCGTTAACTAACGTTTTAATTGGTTGTTGCAGTCGGTTGTTACGGTCTGTAAATCGTTCCAGTTATTTCCCTTGCCCTGATGTAAAAATACATTAGATTATCTTAACCGCATATTAATCCAGGGATAAAATAAATCCATGTTGTAACCTTTTTTAGTTTTAAGTTTTAAGTAAAACTATTGATTCCATAGAGTGATGAAATTAATCTATGTGTCACTGCAGTCCTTCAGAATTTAAGCATAAAAAATAGGGTATATTGTCTTGTTTTTAAGAGAAACTTATTGAATAAAACATTGAACTATTAATCAGACACGTTTTAATATATATTTTGAGAACTTGAAAACAACCTCCAAAATTCTCATTAGATTAATTGTCTAATCTAAAAAAAATAACCGTTAGATTAATTGGTAAAAAAGAATAATCGTAAGCCTATTAAATGTAGGACCTTAAGAGTCCACATGGTTAATTCTATGTGATTTGTGACTAATATCCTTTCCCCAGTGGCATCTGTAAACCCATCATGTACACATGATTTAAGGTGTACCACAAAGAAAATTAGATTCATTCTATAGATTTAATTGTTTTTTTAATCTGTTTGAAATGGTTCAACAAAAAACAAAGGTGTCAAGCTAAATAAGCATCAAGTAAAATGTGTCTCTGTTTGCTGTGTTGCCAGGGGTTGTATGCAGTGGGAAACTTTCAGCCTAGTGAGGAGGTCAGTGCCAGTCCCCCTCCAATAATACACCGCCCCCCCTGCTCCTTGCCCCACATAAGCCAGGAGGCCGTACTCCACCACCTGCAGATGAAAGCCAGCATGGCTGGGGAGCCTGGCATACACACCTCCCACTCTGAGGGCCTCCTCCACCGAGGCCTTCAGCAGCAGAGGTCTGATGACAGTCTGAAGCGTTCCAGTGCCGATGTGGAAGTGATCTCCCCCCGCAGCCCCCAGAGCAAAGAAGCCTATGTGACCTTTAGCCACACCCTTCCTCGGGTCCACACCCCCCAGGCCATGGCGGCGTATGAGGAAGCAGCCAGGCGTCACGCCGCCACCCTCCACCATGCCTCCATGGACTCCAGCCGCTCAAAGCAGCTTCTGTCTCAATGGAAAAGTAAGAACAACAACCACAAATGCTCCCTGCAGGTCCCAGACTCCTACTCCACCTCCGTAGATTCCTCGTCCGGCCAGCCCTCCCAGCATCCGCACCACCACGGCAGTATGGAGCTCCGATCCAGCTCCGACCCCTCGGCTATGGGCCTGAATGGAGGCTTTGATGCTCATGCATACATGTCCAAACTGGCCACGGGGGCTAGCACCACCCTGCCCAGTAACTGTAGCGGCATCACCGGAGGGGCCAGGATATCCATGCAATCTCGACCTGGGTCTTCACAGCTCGTCCACATACCAGAGGAGGCTCATGAGAATTACAGCACCTCCTCGCCTAGGACGGGGGGAGGGGGAGGAAGTGAGGGGGTGACGACGATAAATACCACAGTTCAGGCAAACTGGCAAAGGGCAGCGGAGAAGACCACAGCCTGCAGGACTAACGAAAACGGGCAGAACACCCAGCCACGAATCATGCAAGTGATTGCAATGTCCAAGCAGCAGGGCCTACTACAGACCCATTCCAAGAGCTTAGATGAGAGCGGTATCGGCTGTGGCACCATCGGGAGTTGCCAGGGCTCTGCCCGCTACAGGGCTCTAACTGATCAAGACCCCACCTGCAACACGGGGCCCAGCTCACTGGGCAGCACCACCAGCATTTCAGGGAGTACCGGAGCAATCGTCAGAGTAGAGGCCCATCCTGAAAACAGGCCAGTGATCCAAGCTCCGTCTACAGATGGATCATGGAGGTGGCGGTCGCTGGATCACGGCAACGGAGCAGTCGGATGCACAGGGCCTAGTGGAGCAGGAGGGGGATCAGGAGGAGGAGGTGGGAGTTTGAGGCAGTCCTTTGACCAGAATGATCAAAACAGAGACTCGGAAAGCTCAGACTCGATTCGTGATGGGTCCATTGACAGGAAGCGCGGCAATCACATCGTCACCACCACCGCCACCGTTAGCACCCCAACCATAGTTACTGTTCATACCCAGAACGCCGTCCAGACAGAGCACAGGCTCCACCCCCAGGGCCTCTCTACCATAAGGGTCACTCCGGGGGATGGTAGCAGTTCTGGATCTGGAGGAGGCGGTGGCAGAGGAGGAGGTGGGGAGAGCGCTTCGGAAACCCCCTCTGTGGCGTCCAGTCGGGAATCCACGCTGCGGAGAAAAGGCAATAATGTCATCCTGATTCCAGAGAGAGCCAACAGCCCCGATAACGCACGGAACATTTTCTACAAGGGAACGTCGATAACTCCTGTTTTCAAGGAATGACCGGAGACTTCTGAGAAGACGTAGCTAATAATGCAAGACAGCTGGATTTACAGAGAACCCCATATCTGTGACAAGTCAGTGTTACCTGCCATTGTGTATATCATGCTAACTTCAAAAGAAAAAAAGGTTTTATTCCGCATGAGATTTTTGTACGTCTTTACACTAAATCACAACCTTTTTAAGTGTTGTAGAAATAATCACTGTGTACTTTTGTGGTCACTCCTAAGGAAACCTATTGTATTGTCGATGCTGTGCCAGTGCTTTGGGGACAGGAGAGCCTTTTTTAAAACAGTTCCGTATGTTTTGGATATAAATCATCAGAAGAAAAAAAGAAAGTAGCACAGTAACGTTCAAACTGTAGCAAACTACAGCAAAATAATTGTATCATAGCTGTAGAACCAGTATTTACTTCCCTGCACTGTAAATACTGTGTATGTTTGAAAAGGGTGCTACACCAGAAAATACTATTTACTATACAACATACTGTATCATTTGAATAGATAAAGAATGAATTATTTTAGCGTGAGCAACAATGACATTAATACGTGACAGAGATATGTTTTGTATTTCATCTCTTTTCTGTACAGATACCACATACTCAACAGAATACTGTTTTGAACCATAAGTGTGCTTAGCATTCCTTCTGTAGCTATGAAGTCAATTATGCTGTGACTTGCACTGAAATATGCGTTTACTGTACCTTGTATATTGTAAACCCTGACCTTATCTTTATATCCTGTACTAACATTTGGATGTCCATGCCAATCCCATATCTAGAGCACAAAAAGGCAGCAAAACAGTTGAATAGTTTGCTTATTTAGATCATAAGATAAATAGTGCATTTCAAAAACTCAATGCAATACTTGACCTAAAGCCACCCAACTGAATTTGGCTGGTTTCAGTCTGCTTAAAAGGATATTTGTAGGCCAAATTAACATTTTGAGAAATACTCTGCTGCTGTCAAACCCACTACCAAATGCTAACATTAACAGAGTCACACAGTGGGTCGTTAGAGTTTTGAGATACGTTTGAATACTTCCAAGGGTTGTATGGGCATGGAACTCTCCCAGTTAAAACTGCCATACCAAACCAAAAGGAAAACAATATGATTTCACAGAGACAAAGCTGATGCAACAGAGATAGTTAATCTGGAATGTGTTTAGCCTAGCTTAGCACAAAGGTCTAGCTGCCTGCGGTAGCAAATGTTGCAAAACAGAAGTACCACCGTATCTCATCTTCTGAATCTGTTCATGTTGCTTTGTCAAGCTACAAGTTGTTGGAAGGCCTTTTTATCCCTTCAGATAAAGGCTACCAGTCTTTCTGCTGAGCTAAACATATCAGGGACCTACTTCTGTACTGGATGCAAAGAGTTGAGACTGATATTGAGCTTCTCTTCTGACTCTGATTCAGATAGCAAACAAACATATTTCCCAAAATGTTGGAAGTGTCTATAAAATCATCTTTTTCTTAGAAAAATGTTAAATCACTTTAGATCTTTGTTCTTTATGAGCAGAAGCACTGTGCTTGCCTAGTCAAAAATCAAACTTGATTTGTTGTACAGGTACTACATGTAGCATTTCTTCGACAAGAATATACAATATTGCTGTTGAATTGTAATACCTCAGTATAATTCTCACCATCAAATGAAAACCTTTTGGGATCTTTGGCTTTGCTGGACAGGATAAGCATGTAACAGGTGATTTTTGCTGGGTTTAGCACTCCCTTCACCTTCTGCCGTATGCACTGGAAGAACAGCACTTCTTCCAGTTTTTGTGCTGTGAAGTAATTTCCTTTTGTGCCATAAAGCAACCAGCAGATTTTCTACCAAATCCAATCTAGTGATTCAAATGCTACGTAGAGGCAGATAGAGACTGCCTCTGAGAAACCGTTGGGTTTCTTTGCGCTGATGATAGTTGTCTCAAATGAATATGTTTTCCTTTTCTTTCTTTTTTTAACATTATTAAAAGTACGAACAGGATAGTGGCTGTTGTTTACAGTGGTTTACATTATAGTGCATATCATTAAATAGTATCTCAGTGGTTAAATGAGCACCCACTGGATACAAATTAAATTTGATACAAATAGCATTGGCACCAATTGTGCCGTGAAAATGTTTAGTCAGAGTCTATATAAGAAAATTTGCCAAAGCTAGAATTTTTCATTGAAAAGAAATATAAATCAGATGTAATTTTCAGTATTTGTATAGCAATCCTGCATTATAATGTATATGATTTATTCTATAGCCCAATAACATTTGCATGGTCACTTTTCTATAGTGCATATCACAATATTTTTATCATAAATGTGCAAAAAATCAAAAAGATTGAATCTATAAATGTGTTAAACAGTTTGTTCTTTATTCCTGTGTTTCATAGTGAGAGTTATATGACAATCTTTTTTATCTAAGTACTGTTGCCCCTTCGGGTCAATACTACAGGCTTGTTTTCTTTTTTTCTTCTTTTGCTTAAATGAAGTTCATTCTTGAGCATTTTAATTTGAAATGTGTACATAATTTAACAAATGTGTGGAAAAATAGGTTTTGATTCAAGCTAAATCATACCCTCAAAAAGAAAATACTTATTTTCCAAATAATCCAGGTGGATTGAATATTTAAAATACATTCTTTTGTCTGATTCAAACTGTCAAGCTTTGAGTGCATCAGTGCTTCGAGCACTAAAGTTGCTCGGTTTGGTTTACCCACTGTCATCTATAGCCAATAGGTACAGGTCATTACTACAGGCTGGTCTTCTTTTTTTACTTACAGGAAGCTGCCTCTCTCCCACTACTGTACCTATGTCCTGTAGTTTTGACTCAAAACATGAAACATGTTGGACACAATCCAATGACAGTTTCATTTTAGCATGAGTTGTACTAGGATTGTGTCATTTGTAATCAGACAGGCTCGTCAGCTCGGCCAATAGTTCTGTTCCTCACTGTCCTACTTAGGTGCCGTTCACAGAGATGGCTTTCCTATCAAATAAACACCAACACTTTGAGTGGCTACCATACAGTATAATGTTTGAGTCCATTCTTAGAAAAATGCACATTTCCCCATCCACAGTCCATTTCAGTTGGTAGTGGTAAGGCAGCATAACGTTGTTTGCCAGGAGTTCAAGGCCATTTGGCTGTCTTTGTATTCCTGTAAAGACAAATTGAATAACGGCGGGTCACCTCGCACAACTTTTCTTCTCAACAAACATCGATCTTGTTATCTTCTTCTTGGCAAACCAGCTAAAGGTGGACACGCCACCAACTGAACTGGAGAATGGGATGTAACCGAAGCATGCGCAGTCGGCATGCTTGCTATACATAGTACTGTCGGCACAACCTTTGGGCTGGCTGCACGCGTAGGGCGACGTTTGAGCCACGCAGACCAAAGCAGACCCTCGTGGACATGTGCAGAGTATGAATTGGCCTTTACTTATACTTATACTAGCACAAATCAATAACGGGCCTACTATATTGATAGCTTTTTGGTTAATGTTAAAATCTACAAACCGACACACTGGCAAAATAGGACTGCCTTAAAAATGACAGAAAACATACAAAAGGATATGAGTTCATGACAAAGTCTAATATAGGACTACATTACTGACTAAAGTACTTCAGACTAAGAGACTAAGTAACTAAGATTACTTCTAAAGTGCAGTACTGTACAGCTACCCGCTGAACTAATACTACACCTATTTATTCAAGGATAATATTTCATCTTTACATTAGACATATCAAAGAAGACTTTGCCATGTTGACCCTCCACTAACAGTATATGATACTGTATTTGTGAAACCAACCTGTATGTCGTCATATCATCATGGCCACCGTAACAAAGTTGAGAGCAAGCTGTACCCATCATGTCATTCTGGTGTGTAACAGTAAAAAGGGGTCCCCTCTAAATACACTAACAGTGTATACATAATGCACTACTAGTGAGTATGTCCCGTAGATCTCAAACGCTCACACTCGACACTGCTCTTCCTTTGCTCCTGTGAACTGTTGTCGAGAGAATTGAAGGAAAGACATACATACAGACAGAAACTCCGTACAGTTTAGTTAGAAGCCATAACATTGTCCGTATGCCCTTCAGGACACATAGATGGAACAGAAATTCCTCCAGAGTAACACATCTAATATATAGATTGGATAAAAAGAAAAGAGATATAACTTTGATAATTCTATGGCATTGTTTTTAAACGATGTGTCTGATTTAGAGTTTTTCCCAAAGGCCTGTGAAATCAAAGAGTGTAATGTGACACGTGGGTAGAAATGTAGATCCAATAAGTAGAACTGTGAATGGATGCTCTCTGCATGTGTAGACTCTTCGTGTTGTCCCTGGATGAATAATTTATGTTTTCTGATACTGTGATCAGCTGTATGAATTCTATGCAGCAAGAAAAAAAAACTGTAAGAATTGGATTTACCATCACTTGAGTCCAAAAAGGAAAAAAGTCTCAATGGTTACGTTTTTGTGTAACGGTCAAATATTATGGATTGCTTACTTATTGCAGTTGAAGTTAGCAATCACACTGATTATTCAGAGCACGTTGATCAGGGTAGACGAAAATTTTTGCATTGTCCAAATTATTTGAATAAATGTTTGCTATTGAAACCAATCAATATATATCCTCTCATCCAAGTGGTCAATTCAGATTCAGTTTGTTTTTCTCTGGCTTAAAAAACATAGCAATTTACTTAAGTAGCTGGTTATTACACAGCAAAATCTTCAAATGGACATATTACTCAACATAACTGAGTTACCAAACCTCAAGTCCATTTAAAAAACTAAACTTATAATTGAAGAAAAGAAAGTGAAATGTGAATAGGTTTACAGTTGGCTTGTTTCAAAACTACTGAACATCAATTAGAATCAAGAAACCCCTGTATAGGCTGAGTATGGAAGATTTAAACTGACAAACGTTTCAAATTTCTGGATTTTTTTTTGGTGCTGTTTTCACCCCTGTATGCACTTCTGACCAAATTAATTTCCTGTTGAATTATAAAGTTATGTATGATTTGATTTAAATAAAACAAAGAAATAAAGTGAAATACAATAAACATTGTTATATGTATTTTCCTCAACTGTGTTATATAATGCCATGAAAAACATGTTAAAAGGACAATCAATTACCTTGTTGTCTATGATACCTGATTGAGTTGTGCAGAGGCGTATGTCATTTCAGTGTTCGTCTGGCAGAGAGTTGGGGCTGACGCCTGCCAACATCTAGCAGGGTCACCTCCACCTCTGATCCTTCCAGCTTTTACACCAACACATTCTGCTAGTCACCATAATCTCATCACGCAGCTAAACATAGCAGGTTATAGCATAATGAAGTAAATTGTTGGCAAATATACAGTATACTATATATATATATACATATATATAAATACTGTATATTAGCTAGTTTTGCCAAGTAGTTTCGTGAACATTGTTTATTGTCACAGACCAGAACATTTGAAGCTGATTTTGCTCCAATCACTGATCTGTCTGTCATGAGAGCATGAGAGAATTTTTTTTTACGTGGAACATGGATCAGTCATGAAATACACAAAGCAAAATAATTGTCAAATTAACATGTTTAAACGATGTGTATGTTACGCTCACCGACACAGAACAGGCAAGGACCCATCACTGCTCGTTAACAATCAGGTCAAATATCAAAGTCCATAAAGGTTTACTCTGATAAAAAGACAAGGGTCAAAAAAACAATGGATAAAGAAAATGACAAATTTGACCGGCGGGGTCCAGAGAATCAGGCAATTGGACTGTCCTTAACCGGCTTAAGACAAGAGACGTAGGAGGTACGGTGGATGACTCAGGTGTGTAGGAGGGTGCTGGGCTGTGGCAGTGGTTGGCTGTCCTCTTAGGTAGAGAGTAGAGAGGCACGGGTCTACCACCAGGTGTGTTGATAACAACGAATGAAGGTGTGCACTGATGGAAGGCTGGCCTTCTTGCTCAGGAAACTTAGGTAGCTAAAAAACTAAGAAACTTATCACAATATTAAAATATATTATCACAATATTAAAATACAATATTAAAACTTAGGTAGCTAGCCTTTGGAATATATAGAGACCATTAGCTGAGCTGGGCAAGGTGTTATTAGCGTAATCCACCCATAACAGTTGTTTGTACCAGGAAGTTCGATTGTGTGAAGCTATGCACATTAGGTCAGTCTCCGTCTCCTGGTTCATCCTCTCTGTTCCGAAGAGCGGCTGACTGTGGACCCTGGAACTATAGCGGATGGGCAGAGGCTGGAGAAAGGCCAACTTGAGCTTCAGATCAACCTCCAAGGCCACTATATCAACCATTCAGAACCGTCGAAGAATCTCCTCCAGCTACAAAGGTCCCCTGTTTGGTAGATGCTGGGCGGTACGCCAAAATGGTTAAAGCACAGCGCCCAACTGACCTGTCTGACTTGTCTGGGACTGCTTGGCTGACTGGATGTACTCAAGGTTTCTATGGTCTGTCCAAACAATTAACGGTAGCTCCACTGCCTCCAATCAGTGCCTACATTCCTCCAACACCATCCATGACCGCCAACAGCTCACAATTCCCAATGACGTCGTTACCGTGGCAGAAAGCTGAAGTTTCTGATTTCCATCAGATTTCTGAAATGTATGGCCCCAACGCCAGAGTCTGAGGCATTTACCCCACCAGCAAACTATCAAGAGGGTCAGGCAGGGTGAGAATAAGGAAAGAGGTGAAGCCTTTCTTTACCTCACTAAATGCCTTGTCTGTCACAGATGACCAGAGGAAAGGCAAACTTTTAGAGGTCATTGTATTGAGCGGGGTGGCCGCAGCGCTGTAGTTCCTGATGAACCTTCTGTAGAAGTTAGTAAACCTCAAGAAATTCTGCAACTTCTTCCTGGAGCCCGGGACCAACCCACCAACGACTGCCTGGACTTTGGCTGGGCAACCATCAACCACAAAGCCGAAGAATAAGACTTGGAGACATGGAACATGCACTTTTTGACCTTTACAAACAGCTTATGCTCAAGTAGCTTCTGCACACTTGACGTGTTGCTCATTTTTGGAGAATAATTCAATTCAATTCAATTCAATTTATTTTGTATAGCCCAAAATCACAAATTACAAATTCTCCTCAGAGGGCTTTACAATCTGTACACATACGACATCCTCTGTCCCAGGACCTCTCATCGGATCAGGAAAAACTCCCCCAAAAGAACACTTTAACGGGGAGAAAAAGGGAAGAAACCTTCAGGAGCAACAGAGGAGGATCCTCTATCAGGATGGACAGAAGTACAATAGATGTCATGTGTACAGAATGAACAACATAACAGAGTTATAACACATTCAATGAATATGACAGAAATGATTCATGTATTGATAGCATAGTAGAATAGTAATGATAATAGAAGCATTAATGGTATTGGCCATACTAATTGCAATGCACCTAGAAACTAGAAATTATTCATGTAATAATAGCAGTAGGTGTCGGGCAGGACCACAGCAGGATGCAGGACCAGGTCCAGACGCAACCACGATCCATAGAAACCTGCAAGGCGAGAAGGCACAAAGACTCCGGCAATGGTGCAGAGTTAGTAATGTGCATTATTGGTGCATGAATTCATACAGAAGGAAAATAGAGAATAATGTGAGTCAGTAGGGTCACGGCAGGAACCAGGAACCAGGAACCAGGAGGCAGGAGGCAGGAGGCAGGACCGGGGTCCAGATGCAACCACAATCCGTGGAAACCTGCGAGGCGAGAAAGCACAAAGACTCCGGGGGAAGAAGTAGAGTTAGTAATGTGCATTGATAGAACATGAATTCATACAGAAGGAGAGAGAGAAAAGGATATCATCCAGGTATCAGACATTGTTTACCACGGGTTGTAAGACCTCAGGGGTGTTTGTGAGGCCAAAGGCCATGACCAGATACCCATAGTGTTTGCTGCTGTCTTCCATTCATTTCCTTCCTGACTGTGACTGTGTCTCAATGGTAGAGCAGGGTCGTCCTTCAATCAGAGGATCGGTGGTTCAATTCCCGGCTCCGCTAGTCCATGTTGATGTGTCCATGGGCAAGACACTTAACCCCAAATGTCTCCCGTAGCTGTGCCTACGGTGTGTGAATGTACTATGAATGTTAGCTAGTCCTGATGGGCAGGTGCATGGTAGCTCCTCCCATCAGTGTATGAATGGGTGAATGATGTCATGTAGTGTTAAAGCGCTTTGAGTGTTTGGAAAACTAGAAAAAATCTATACAAGTACAGGTCCATTTACCATTTCCTTGATGTGGAGCAAATTGTAGGCAACCCATTACTCTTGCTTCGTGGTACACCCCTCTGTAGTCAGCGTTGGTTTCTTTTGAACATCAACAAACCATTGTTCTCTTAACTTGTGTGTGTGACAAAATGATCTTGATTCAAAGGTCCACATACAATTTTGTCTGCATCTTTATCAGTGAATAGAACCGGCTCAGTAGTCAAAAAGAGAGTTACGTACTGAATGTTGAGGAATCACAGTGTTATGTATTAACCAATCAAGCCATGACGACACTGTCATTTATTGTTGTATCGAGACAAGCCAAGTCCCTCTTCGTCAGTGCCCTGTGGGTCAATGGTGCCTTTCATAGCTAATGTTTTGCCATAATCTGACACCCCAGTCTCCTTGTCTACTCTCTGCAATGAGCTATGTGTGATGGAGCAGAGCTGACTGAGGAAGCTGTAGGCTTCTATTTTTAGAAAAGCCAGATCAGACCCTCGCTGTACAGGGACCAGGACATTCGGGGCTGTTCATAAATATGAACTGGGACTATTTCAAGAGTATCTTAATTATTAAATATGAATGAAATGAATAATGTTCTTCTGCATGTTTATAATAATAATGATTTATTTATATAGTATTCTTGACCCTTTTACCTTTTTCCTCTCAGCTTAGAATGTTGGATTTTTTTTTTGCACTGCAGTTTTTTGTTCCTGCTGACTCTCCGTTGTCTCCTCTGAAACAGATGGAGTCACCTGCTGCATCAACAGGTCAAGTAAGAAGCCCAATGAGAAGAATTTGAAGTTGTAAAATGGGGCATCATGCCAATTTTAAGGGTAAAGATCTAGAAAGCCTGGCATTTCTGCCTAGTAAATACCAACATTTTTCATAGTTTACTATACCCAGTTTAACATTTATGGTGTCCAAGACCAAACTGAAATTTCTGATCTGGTGTGCAGGGTCACATTCTGGCCCTGTCCACCACAGCCCTGGTACATTATGATTTAGTTGAATCAACTCATTCATATACAAAATCCTTTAAGGTGTTTTATGTTGTTAATATTTGGGGTATAATGTCTTTTACTGTTCCACTGATACTGTGTCATTTTAAACATTCATTACTGCTTGGTGTGGACCACAAGAAGAAGGCAATAACTTTGTGGCAGCCTTTTCCACCAGTGAGCACTGCTCTGTTACCAAACCCAACAGAGACGTCGCAGTGTATTGACACACCCTGGAATAGACTACTGCATAGCTAGAACAAAGTGAGACGTTAAACCATTGGAGGTCGGCAAGAATGAGATTCAGCTGTTTTGTTGCTCGTTAAAGCTGCATTTATTTATTTTTTGCCCATTGGGGGCAGCCACACATTTATTAAAAACTAGATGCATCTTACAAACTTGTTAGCCATCAAAGGCAAACACAAAAATCCAGCAGACACAAAGAAAAACTATAATTTATTTAGGATTTTGCTTGTGTCCACCTGTACTGATGAAAGTCCAATATTCCTTTTTGCTCTGATTTGGTCTCCACCAGCTCCTGAAAAGAAAACTCTGCTATATGCTCCAGTACAAGACCTTTTCATTACCAACTTGTCAAATACTGATGCTTAATCAGTGAGCTTCAAGCTATGACAGTCTAGGTTCCCTTCTCGTGTCATTTTTGGATGTGACAGGGATGGTGTGTCAGTTTCCGCCTGACACATACATGCAGTGTATTTTCAAAATAAACGTCCGAAATAGGTTTGAGAAATCCAGGCTACAAACAGTTCATGTCTGCTTCCATTATGTGCATTACAGTACACCCTGCAGCTCCTGCTCTGCTCTGTTAGTTTAATCCATCCAGATCTTGTGATTATGTAGTAGTGACTGAGGAAAATACAACCGTATCATGTCCCCTTTACTTTTAGTCATTTTAGAGAAGCTTTGACTGAATCTAAACCCGTCCTGATGTATTCAGTCCTGATATGTGGCGTTCACATGATAACGCCAACAAGCTCATGTCAGAGTTATGGAGTTTGTATGTTTGTATGTTTACTGGTCTCTACCACCATCCAGCCTCAGGAAGAATAGTTATCTCTTAATCTGAGATCTACTGTCGAATCACATTTTACAACCTCAGTGCAAACTTTTTCCCTGCCACTGGTAACGGACTACCTGTCTCATTTAAAGAGAAGGTTTACATGTTCACAGGTTCAATGGCATTCTGAATGCATTGCAATTAATACAGAAACGGTATATTTTCCTTTCTGTGAACAGATCACACAAAGGCATGGGTTTTGCAAAGAGTAACATACTAATACATAATACATAATATATATAAAAAAATAAAACAAAAAACTTACCATTCTGAGAGGCTTAACAGACTGCTCTCAAATCATAAAGTCATGTCAAGTTAACAATAAATAATTCAAACTTCTGTTATCAATAATTTAAAAATACACACTGGAATTGCTAAAGTTGTCTCATTCAGAAGGATGAAGAGTATGACAAATTATTCAAAGGTGCATTGCGCTGTGTCCTACATTGGGTCTGTAGAGATTTATCTCTGCAGTGATTGGGGAGCAGAGGACAGGGTTTGTGTTATGGTTATGGTTTGTGTTATGGCTTGAGGTCAGCTGTTCACACTCAAAACTTCATCAAATCTGTATTGCATATTATATTTCACATTTAAATTGAATCAAATGACTACATGTAACGAGAAAGGGTTAGGGGGAGTGAGAAAGGAAGTGAGAATGAGAGTACCAGCTAACGGAGCGCCTCTATCTGGCTTCGAGACTCTTCTTAGCTAATTATTTTGGTTTTACAGCTGCAAAGACTGTAACCTCCAGCCTTCCCACCCTTATCAACCTGTAAATGATTCATAGGCAGTCATTTTTCTCTGGGTTGCTGGTGAGCTGGTGGTTGAGGCTCATACCATGTAGCTGTAGTGTTCCAGCCGAGGACCTTCAGGGCCCGTTCCTCTTTCTGCCCATGTCTCCTGTCTCTATCTCTACAGCCACGATCACATAAATGCAAAATGGCAAAAAATGTCAGCCCTGATTGGTGGCTGCAGATCTTTCTCTCAAGTTTGTTAAATGCCAAATAAGCGTCAACAATAAGATGTAGTCTGTAAGGAACTTATTGCTCATTGTTGTGCAGGTGCAAAGTAATAAGTGAAGGTGACCCAGGGGAATTTACTAACATTTTTATCAGCCTATCTTTAATCACATCTGGATTATGGGGGCACACATTAAGAGGGCACTGTTGATAAAGATTTTAAGGAAAAAGTCAAACTGAAACTGTAAATGTGACTTGTCTTAATCCTTAATCTGATATAGCACACAACAGTGTTCAAGAAATCCTTTTTCCTTCAACGACACGCAACACAGTTCCCAGTTGAGTTTCAAACACAAGTCAGTGAGAGAGTAAAGAGGTAGTAGTGCCACTATTGACTAACCAAGCCCCGACTATATTGTTGATGTGATGTTGTGCTCAGATAAACATAATAGAAGTTGGCTGCAAAATGATTCCAGCTCTGTGAGTCTGTGATGCATTAGGGTGGTATTGGGGTGTGAAGAAGATTCAGGGTCATCTCTGGAGTTATACATCGGGTTTGTGTCACCTCGCTCTTCATCCAACAAGCCACACTTGCAATTGTTCCTGCTGTGACTCATAGGACATGTGTTACGTTTCATCAGGATTAGTTGGACCCAAAAGCAGACGTACAGTAAAATTATTGAGGAAATGTATTGCAAATAGGGTGAAGAAAGAGAGAATGAGGTTGGGTTTGGGGAATGGAGGAGAGTGAAGCTGAAGGGAAGATGGTGGAGAGTGGTGGAATACTTGGCTGTCACAATGGCTGGGGAAGATGGCGTGGCAGGTTGGTAGGAAGGTTAAGTTTCTGTAATTTGTTTGGTTTGATGTGTTGGCCTCGCCCACCTTGAAGACAAACCTAGCTGCATGTGTGTTGATACATTGCAGTCACACAGCAAAGTCCTCTGGGCTGGAGTTCCGTCTCAAATCAAGCTCAAAGGTTCAATAACTTTGAAAATAACATCTCATGAAAAAATCTGAACATGAGATATACTTATTGGAAATCTTCAGAAGCTTTCAGCCACATTGTGTGGCCTTTGTGAGCGGATCAAGTTCGCCACGAAATGAAGCTGAAACCTCAAAAAGCTCAGAAAGGTCCAATGTAGCAGATCCAAATAACACATTGTAAAAGGCCGAGTGGATGACAGTTTTCACTTTTTTATTTACAGTATGGTAACCTTGAGTTCAGTTTCAGCTATCTATGCTAAAACACAATGTATAAAATACCACATTTAAGTATTAAGTACCTCACACGTTGGTCACAGGGGTTTGTTCAGTGACCTTTTAGTCGTATTAACCCAGACCAGACACCGTGACTTCCACTGCTCCGTCATCTCAGTGAAGAGTCACTCAGCCGTTGACTCAGGATGAC
The DNA here is from genome assembly GCA_016806645.1 of Ophiodon elongatus. Classification (NCBI taxonomy): domain Eukaryota; kingdom Metazoa; phylum Chordata; class Actinopteri; order Perciformes; family Hexagrammidae; genus Ophiodon; species Ophiodon elongatus. The sequence goes on along the minus strand of JACSYO010000396.1, from coordinate 247,574 downwards.
CTGCTGTAATAGGATACGTGTGATAAAAGGCAGCATTCTTCAGAGCATCTCCGCTCCCAGCCGTCAGCAGCTAAAAGGTTACGCCTCAATTTATTGTCTCCGATGTGTGCTCAATGGACTCAGTCAAACTGCAATGGATTAGAGCTGCACCCGGGTCTGTCAGTGAAACAAATGTCGGCATTTAAGCTACTGACAACGGAGAGTGGCCTTCGATCTGGATCTCTGGAACTGATTAGCGATGTACGATTTGTTCTTTTTAAACGGCTGTTAAAGAGGTACAAGTGAACTCCATTTACAAGTGGAGTGAATCCAAAACAGTTGTGATTAACATCCGAGAGCCGCTGCTCCAGACTCTCCTGTAGACTGTTGTTCAGCGTCGAAGAACGAGTGGGGGGGTGTAGGTCAACCAAAAGACATTCATGAGCCGAGTGGCAAGTTTGGCCGTAGCCATCTTCCTTTTTGGCAGTTGCCATCTTTATTGCTTTGGTAGTCTGGTTGTCAATCACAAGCACAGACTGCTTTATGGTCTGTTTGACTCTAAATCAGTGGTTCTCAACTGGCCTGGCTGTGGGACCCACCATCACCCCTTAATGACAAGCCGCGACCCAACCCCCCACCCCCCCACCCCCCCTACATCTTATGTAGTCGGTGTCGTACTTACGTTTAGCCATGTTTGATTAGAAAACTAATTTCGCGGGTCACGGTGTTCTTCTATGCTGTAAAATGGCGGGGGTACGTGAAGATTTAAAAAAATATATATTTAAAATTAGCATTGATTCAAAAATCCTTTAAAAATATTTATTTAATACATTTTCAATAAAATATAAGTGCAAGTTCATAAGCTGAATTTTATATTCAGTAGGCTATTCAATTTTATTATCCTAAAAACCCAGAGTCTCCCCCATATCAGGATGGTTTGACCCAACCTGGCACACGCTCCCTGTCATCACCTGTCAATCACTGCTGCCTTGAAAAACTCAAACAATGAGTGGCTGGAACGTAGCAGCAATGCTGCTGAAAACATGGAGGACAAGAGCAAAACAAGTGGTAACCAAAGCCGGCAAAAAAGTGTAAATAGACGACACTCCGCTGCATAAAAAATCCCCTTCAAAATAAAACCACAGGGTAAAAAAAAAAAGAAAAACAATTTCTTTTAATCCAATTTCTTTTTGCCCAGGCAAAGGCCCGTGAAAACAGGTCCGCGACCCACCAGTTGAGAATCACTGCTCTAAATGGACCATAACTTACTAAATGAACATCATGCTGTATTGAAGAAGACTTGAAACTAGAGATTGAGACATAAACTCATGTTTACAATGTTTACTGAGGGAATAAATCAAGAGAGAAGTAGAGTCATTTTCTATAGACTTCTATACAACCATAGTCGGCCATCATAATTCTCCTACACACTTGGCATACGGGACAAGTTTCAGTTGGTTGCAATCTGCTACTTCACCGCTAGATGGCGCCAAAACCTGCACACTGCACCTTTAAGATAACCAGTGTTGTTTTAGATGTTCTTCACTTTGTCAAAACCAGAAAAGCAATTAAATTACATGTAACTCTCAGAGACGAAAGCATTAAGCTTACCCACAATCCCTGGCTTTGCTGAAGGGCACTCTGGGAAACACAAGTAGATCATTATATTGCTTTTTTTGTGGGTTTGTTTGTGTTTATTTTTCTTTATTATTGCAATGGGCCATAGTCCTGTCAGGACTGTGGGCTGCAGGGATGTCCAAGGTGCTGATCCTTCTGCAGGGAGCTGGTCTGACAACAAGAGGCACTTAAAGGTTTCACCTTGGACAGTAGAAAACTGCAATGGTCATTTTTCATAACTTTGTAGACATTCCAGAATAAATGAAAAATAAATGAAAAAAACATCATAACCCCTGTTTTACAGCCTTATTTATGCCAGTCCAGCGTTTTTGTCAGTGGACTGGCATTAATAAGGCTTCTGAGCACACTGTCATAAACAACTGACAAACAGGCTCATATAAAATATAGGTCAACATATACAACGCAATTAAATGTCTTCCATTAATTTCACAGCCACCACAGCAGGCTTCAGACCAGCTTCATGTGTTCAGCATTTATACAGTTATACTTGTGCTAAGCCTGATGAGATCACCTGACATTGATTGCTATATAAAGTATATCTGCCTCAGAGGCAGACACTTGAAAACTCAAACAGCATCATGATATTAAACATGAGACGGTTTGCCTTCCTGACACACACACACATCAGAAAGACCTGAGTCAAGGAGGCAGCGCAAACCAAGGTCCAAATGTATATTTGATGTTTGTCAATATTGTTCAAATTTGTCCAAAAGTGTACCCCATGTCCCTGGCTTCCATCTCAACTCAACAGCTTCCTGGCTGCAGGGTTGAATAAGTGGCTATCAAACTCATCAGCCTGCTGCCTTTGAAGACTTTGTGCGATGAGACTAGTTGGAGTCTCTCTGCCAGAGTACTGTTCAGGTTTCAGGAAGTTATGCAGCTTTCTGGCACACTGCTGGAAAAGGGTGTACTTGCTTTAAAAATGTAAAGTCCCCAGACTGCATAGTGCGGTAAGAAATGGTGCTTTGGCTTGTAGATGGAAACAGAGAGGCTCTAGAGTGAACATACCGCTCAACCAGAACCCTCAAATATGCTACCTGGTTAGCATGTACTTTTGGGGGTTGCACTATATTATTAACTACCTCTCGTAGCTCCAGGCACAACTGCCAAATCTCATCCTCCAGTGGATTTAAGAGTAGGAGTAACTGCAGCAAACACCAGTTCTGAGCTGCATCACCCCCAACGTTTCGCTGTCCGCCTGCACTGTGGTGTATCAGTCCCAGCACTCTAAAGGCAAGGCAAGATGATTTATGTAGCACATTTCTGCAACAAGGCAACTCAAAGTGGAATATCATTCGGAGCAAGTGACGTACTACTTAATATCCAAAAAGTCTGCTCATGGTAGGAGGGAGGGGACGTGGATGGGTCCAACAAACACTTTCAAGCACGAGCCCAGTGTTAGACACGGCATTGTGCTGTGTTTGTTTATGGTTCTGTTGTCTAAACATTACGTTCGTGGCGGTTTTTCTCAACCGAATTACGTGGGTTTTGTTGCCTAAATATAATTTTCGTTTTTAACATAATGTCGCCCCCAACAACACAAAGAATACGTCCCTGTAAACAAAACCAATAGATTGTGTATTGTGACTCTTTCCCCAACCGCCATGAGACTGTTGCTATAACAGAGTAGTGACACAACACTCTTTTCTCTGTGAAGCCACCGATCTAGTGTGACCAAAGGTTTTCTTCAACTATTGAAAGCTCTGCTCCTGGTATCGTTTGACCTCTGTGCAGCTCAACCCCTGACTCTCTAAGATCTCTTTCAAGAGGACCAAACACTTTTCTTCCTCACGTAGCATAACAAGCTGTGTGGAGACTACAGAGGACCTAATATGTGGAGATTTCTGACAGGGACATGTTGTCTGTGCTATTTCCTCCCTGAGCCAAAGGGATTCACCACTTCAAAGGCAGTCTGGGGCAAGATAATGGACATGCACTGCTGAGAACATGTCCTGAAACTCCCGTAATGCCACATACCTTAGGGAACTGGCCGGCTAATGTGTCCAATTCAAATACCTGGACAGGGAGTGGGCAAATAATAAATATACGGTCCAGCCATGACCAGAGGGGCAATGTTAACCTCTGGGTTAGTGTGCGGCAAATACTGTGGGACATTTAAGCAGAAAAACTAGCTGTAGTTATGAACGGGAGGGAGGAAACACAACTAAACCTCCAGCTTCTAAAATAAGTAACCAAGTTATATTACTGTTCCTCATGTGTAAACGCACATGGGGTCTCAGGGGTCTCTTGCAGAGTTAAATGGTAAATGGACCTGTACTTGTATAGATCTTTTCTGGTCTTACGACCACTCACAGCGCTTTAACACAACATGACATCATTCACCCATTCACACACTGGCTAAGGTGCCACCTGCCCATAAGCAGTAGCTAATATTCATACAACATTCACACACCGTAGGCACAGCTACGGGAGACATTTGGGGTTAAGTGTCTTGCCCAAGGACACATCGACATGGACTAGTGTTAAGGAAAGACGGACTCTTTCCTTCTACGGCCCCATGAGGAATCCGACTGGTAAAAATGACACGGTCCGGTCGTCATTCTGCTGCGATCTTGCGTAGTTCTGCTTCCGGTTGCAAAGGACCTCCCGCGATTGCGTAATACTTGTAACTAACTGCTTTTTAAACAATTTACACATGGTAACTATAATACAGTTTAAGCATATATTATGAATTAGTTTAAACACACTGTAATTATAAAGTCACATGTGTGGACAGAGTTGTGGACAGCAGCTCTGCTGTGTATCATGGCAGTCAGGGTAACTAACTGGTGATCCACACCGCGTGTCCCAATGGTTTTGTTGCCCAAACTCCAGATATCTGCTGCTCTATGACTGCCTTTATTCTGTCCTATGGATTAACAGTGTAACTCTGTTATGTTGTTCATTCTGTACTCTTTTTCCGATGCGAGGGTCCAAACACAGAGGATGTTGTATGTTTTGCAGATTGTAGAGTCCTCTGAGACAGAGCTTTTGATTTGTGCTATTGGGCTATTATTGAATTTAAATTTAAATTGAATTGAGATCACTATCCTGACTAAGACGGAGCGTAGCTGATGTCTCTCATTAGTTAGCCGCGGTGCAGCGGCTAACAGCTACATCATCTTCTGAACAAGAGACCGGTTTGTTTGCTACACTGAGAGATTGTTCCGATGTATGCAGCTCGTCCAATAACACTTTGCATGAAAACCAGTCCATTTGTCCATCTGACAGTCTTCTGCCTGTCACATAGTTAGACTTATATTCTTGAACACTTCTGTCGTAGTTGCTCTGTATTTACTTTTAGTCCCATTTTTGAGGTTGTAAAATAGACGGCCAACTATTATTTTTATTTTATAGCTTTTAGTTAAACACTGATGATTATGGATTGGAGTTGATATGGTTAAGTCAAAGATGGATTAAAGTCTTTGTTCATAATTTGAGAGAAATACACTTATTTACTTTCTTACCAAGAGTTTGAGTAAAGATTGAAACCAAGTCTGCAAGAAACTGCAATGAATCAAAGTCAGCGTGAAGTAAAGGGGAACCATAACCTACAACCCTCGACAGGTCCATGTTCCTTTGAATGGAACACAAACAGACCTGTAGTGGTTTACAGGGAGGAGACCGTATTCTAGCATCCCATCATCAAAGCTCTGGTAATCATTCAGCCTGTGTTCTCCATCAGATAAAGATAAGATCAAATCTTACGTGAAATAAGTTTGACTAAAATGACAAAAACATGGTTTTGGCTTGACTAGATTGACTAAAATAGTCAATATAATCTGATAAAAAAAAGACAGTTGACACCAGACTTAATACAAACTAAAAAGATTTAAAAAAAACTTTTGAATAAAAGTTGACTAAAATGACTTTTCAGTGACTATGTTTTTAATCATCTACTAAAAGAAAAGGCAAAAAATGTCACTGAAACTAATAAGCATATCTGTCTCTTCAGATGAAATCTAGAAGAGATGCCAACATTACCACTCGTTGATAACTACAGTAAAGGGTAACACATGGCGATGGTCATACATCCAGGAGAGAGACGCTGACAAATACTCAAATGGTACTGAGATGCAACAACTAGGCCTATGATGCTTCCCACAGGCCCTCGGGGGCCAACAAATGTGCCTGATTAAAACTGACACAGAGCAGAGACGGGAGGGAGCAGTCTGTAAAACTCTGTGTGTGTGTGTGTGTGTGTGTGTGTGTGTGTGTGTGTGTGTGTGTGTGTGTGTGTGTGTGTGTGTGTGTGTGTGTGTGTGTGTGTGTGAGAGAGAGAGAGGTAGTCATCATGCTATTTATATGACTTATAAAACCCGGGTGTGTTTTGACGCCGTGTTGCAGTCACAGCTCGGTCCAACTCAGAACGTCTTTGTTGGCCCTGAAACCCTCCAGAAGATTAGAGAGGTTGTTTTTTTACTCCGCAGACCTTGAAACTGTTTCTGATCAAAAGTTCCGTAGAATCAGTCAGCTGACAGACGATGATAGAGAGACTGGAAACAAATATTCTGCCTCATTCATTCCTTCCCTTTGCATTCTCAATTTTAATAAGCCCTACTTCTCCTCCTTTGTAGCCATCTCCATCTTTCTTCCTCAAGGTTGCTATGGCAACAGGGTCCCTGTCTCAGTGTATATTGTCTCCAAAATGAAAAAAACCAAAAGCCCCGCGCCTTGAGCTGGAAGCACACAGAGATGTGATGTTTCTGGGGGATAATTGTTGCAGGAAAATATACGATCCACGCCTTTAAACTGGCGGGGTGAGTTATAAATAATATCAAATATATAACTCCACAACCCCAGCCCCTTTAAATATCCTTGTCATGGTGAATGAAATCCAAACGATCAGCTCCAGTAGGTAATCATCCCAACGGCATCATAAAAGGGTAAATAATGGTACTGTGCACAGGTCGGATGCTTCCCTTCCTCTCATGTGGCTTTACAGCCGCTGGCCTCGTCCTCCTCTCTTAGAATGCAGAGGGAGAGAGAAGCAGTGGAAACACCACAGATCCTCCGTTACCCACAGTCCTGTCTGACAGATCCTCCGTTACCCACAGTCCTGTCTGACAGATCCTCCGTTACCCACAGTCCTGTCTGACAGATCCTCCGTTACCCACAGTCCTGTCTGACAGATCCTCCGTTACCCATAGTCCTGTCTGACAGATCCGACCTCGTCTCTGATTCATCCGCTTCTGTTCAACTGAAGTTGCGAAGGCAGCGTTGGCATCGACACTCAGAATGTTACCTGCTCAGCCAACAACACCAAGCCGACACGCCATCATGGGATCTGCTGTAAAGATTCATGTAAATCGTGTGCTTTATCTTAATAACTATAGTTTTGATGAATCCAGCCACTATAAGTGACTGATTACACGTTTTAATGTATATTTCTGCGTGGTCCTTCTGACCAATACGTGCTTTTCTTTCTAAAACGTCCTTTTTGAACAAGAAAACCGTTTTCACTGCAGGTTTTTACACACAATCGAGTAAAATCACACTTTACATTTTTAGCTTCAGTCCGAGTTCAGTAAAGGAAGGGAAAGGGTCTGATGGTGGTGTTTGCTGTCGTTGGGTGTGATGCAGTAAGTCATTTATTCATTTAAAAGTCGGTTGACCCCCAAAAACAATGCAACTCAACGCACTGAGCTGTGTGATGCACCACTGAATATCAAATGCTTGTTCAGCAGCACGCAGGAATTATTTAAAACACCGCTCCATCCATCCATCCATCCATCCACCCATCCATCCATCCACTCATCCAACCCCATCATTCATTCATCTATTCATTGAATCATCCCACACTCACTCTTATGTGCATTCATTCATGTTTTACAGAAAGGGGGTCATCCACTCAAGATAAGCTGGTATGAGAAGGAGCTACACACACACACACACACACACACACACACACAATGTGAACCATGTGGTTCCAGCGTTGACATCCTTATTTGTCAGAGCATGCCTTAGAGGAATCCAGATACATACTGAATATTCAGAGATTTGGCTCCGCATGCCTCACTGGCCTTCCATGAGACATTCCAACATTCAGTGCTCATAACTGTGGGAGGAGGCCTTCAAATCCTGGCAACGTTTCCAAAAGCAAACATGTCCATGAGTTCGTCTTCAAAGACTGAGGCCGTGTTTGAAATCGCATACTTAAAAAATATTCAAATATTCATACGCACGGTGTCGTAGTACATAGTGCTTTCTGAATGCCTAGCGCGTGGTTTTGAGAGCTCGAGAAACACAGCTTGATGAGGAGACATCAGCTAACTGCACGTACTCGACTGTCCCACAATGCATTGCGTCCGGGTGCCTTGAGACCGGCCGTCGGTCATGTGAGATTTTGAGGCAGGCTAAAAGTTGTTCATAAATCACTGTGCTAAGGTTCAATATGTTTTCAGGTGAGACAGTAATTATGAACACGTGGTCGGTCTCTCACTGTCTGGAAGTTTGCTGCCACGTTTTATTCCCAAACCCCAACTGTGCGAAAATGTACATCGAAGCGAAAGGTCATTTGTCCGATGACCCATTGAAGAACATTTCAACTAGCAGCCAATAAGACGTGTGTGTGTGGCTGAACACCCACTTGGCCCCGCCCACCTTCAGGCGGCGCTGATGAAATATGAATCAAGATTCTCTGAAATTGAAACCAACGAGAAATGAGCCATAACGTTTTGTACGAGGAAACGTTGACCCTGAACACACCATGTGACCCAGCATTACGCCCAGCTGTGACCCTGCAGTCATTCTACATCCCTCCCCGACCAATCATGAATCAAACACACTCTGACATCACTAGTAGAGCCAGAGACTTTTGTTGAGATCAAGTCCCCAGCTGCTCAAGGGGGACGGACAGGGAACTACTTCAGGGGACTGGTGAACCATGGAGTTGTTTTTGTCTTCTCAGAGAAGCTGAGCGATCCAAGTGTGACTCATTTCTGTCATCAGGGTCGGTACTGTAGAAACCTCTGAGAGACACCGCGTCATGGAGCGGTGTATGGGCGGTGTTGTCGTCGTGCTGTAGGACCCCTGAGCGTTGTCACGTCGGGGGTGGCGTCACCACAGCGCGGAGGGATACATCCGATGTGACAGGGCCGTCCTTCTCCTCACACTGACCCTGACTCACACATCACAGCTCACCAAGCAGTTCACACCAGAGGTGGATGAAACCCATTTGACCTTTAACAGCAAACAGTGATGTGTTGGAGGCACTCAGGGCCGGTCTGCTCAAAGCACGTCCTCCTGGTTCCTGTTACAGAAGAGAAGCACAGCTAATTCAGGTTCAGCTAATTCAGGTTCAGCTAATTCAGGTTCAGCTAATTCAGGTTCAGCTAATTCAGGTTCAGCTAATTCAGGTTCAGCTAATTCTGTGGCGTAGGCAGTCAAAGGCCATTCGGCGTTGTGTTGGTGTCCGCCGGATGACATGTTCAAGATCACTCTCACTTTTTGTTTTGGTCGGTTGCTTTTACTGCTCAGTGCTCCTCTATAACCACCAGTGTGTGTGTGTGTGTGTGTGTGTGTGTGTGTGTGTGTGTGTGTGTCTGCGTTGGTGCACGGTCGGCTGTCAGAGCTTTGGAACTGGAGACACGTCTGCTGCAGGAAGCCACTCCGCTCAGAGCAGTGCACGAGAGCAAACAGCTGAGAGGCTGAACATCTCTGAAGAGCTGAGTTGGTGAACGAGCTGCTCTCACACTGCCTCGCAAAAGTATTCACCCCCCGGCGTTCTTTTTCTCCTATTCTGTTGCATTACAACCTGGAATTACACTGTTTTTATTTGGATTTCATGTGATGGAGCTACACAAAATAGTCAAAATTGGTGAAGTGAAATGAAAAGAAAACAGCTTGTTTTTGAAAAGTGCATTTGTGTTTACCCCCTTTGATAAGGAGCTAAACAAGATCTGGTGATACCAACTACCTAGAAGTCACATAATTAGGTAAATAAAGTCCACCGGTGTGCACTCTAAGTGTCACATGATCTGTCACATGATCTAACAGAGGCCCAACAAAGCAGATCATCATGGTAAATGGATTGTACTTGTCCATTTATTATCTCTTTTCTAGTCTTCTGACCACTCAAAGTACTTTAACACGACATGACATCATTCACACACTGATGGGAGGAGCTACCATGTGAGGTGCCACCTGTCCATCAGGACTAACTAACATTAATACACTGATGGGAGGAGCTACCATGTGAGGTGCCACCTGTCCATCAGGACTAACTAACATTCATACTCTGATGGGAGGAGCTACCATGTGAGGTGCCACCTGTCCATCAGGACTAACTAACATTCATACTCATTCACACACGGCAGGCTCAACCTTTGAACCACTGACCTTGTGATTGAAGGACAGCTGTTTGCATAATAATAATAATAAGAGAGCTCCTACATGCAGAGTCTCTGTAGACACAGACACCAACACAGTAGGACATAGTTAGTTTAAAGAACTATTTTGTTTAAAGAAAATGTGTTTGGAGTTCACCAGAAGGAACGTGGGAGAGCTTTCAATGTGTTTTCTTATTTTTTTCTTCCCTGACGTTGCAGATGTGTGTCACTGTAAATGACATGAATAAATGATTGGCTTATGGTGAGCGGCGATGGCCTTTTTATGCCTGGCCGCTCCGTGTGCAGCTCTCAGCCCGGAGACGGATCACATCTGACAGACCACAGCGCGGCGGGTCCGCCAGCCCTCCCCGGGTCACACAGCTGGCATGAGTGTGTTCTTTAACCAGCGCTGGGGGTCCGTGGGTCCGAGGGTCCGTGGGTCCGAGGGTCCGAGGGTCCGAGGGTCTGAGGGTCCGCGTGGGAGCGGGTCGGGTTGTGTGACGATGTTCAGGAGGGTGGTGGAGGACATTTAAATATATTTAGCATGGTGCCATCAAGGCTAGTGGCAGATCATACACATTTCAATGTATGATGAAGGGGGAGGGGAGAGGAGGAGGGGGAGGAGGAGGGGGAGGGGCGGCCCTCTTCTACCACTACACACATGTTCAAGAGCTTCTTGCTCCCCTCAGAGGACCACGCTGGCTTTCTTCATCTGTCTTTCCTGATGCTCTCTCCACTTAGTGATATGGAAAATGTCTTTAAGCCTTCGAGATGCACACTGACCCATTTTTGTCTTTTTTATGTTGGGAGAGGGTTTTTCGGGGGGCGACAGCCGGGTGACAGTCGATGCCTCACAATGGTGAACATCATGTGGAAGCGAAGCATTAATTCATGAATTAAGCGTAAAAGCTGAGACCATTATGATGGAAGTATATGATGCCATTCTCATGCGCACTTGTGTTGCAGCAATTTCTGGGTTGATATCATTTATTACACAGATCTGATGCTAAGTCTTAAAAAAAAAGTACCACTCGAGAATTATTAAAAATGATTAAAAATACCTCCAAAATACCGCATTAAGACACCAACACTTTGAGGAACACCTTAATCCATGCTGTCACTTAATATTTAAAACTTTTGACATTTGGAGATTTGTGCAAGAATGCATTTCTTTGGATGGATGCCGAGTGCCTGTGTTGTGTTGTGTCCGAGGAAAGCTCCACGTACATGAGGTCATGAAGGTTCACGAGGTCACAACGTTGTATACTGTGAAGATCATCTTACTCCTATGAAATATGGGGACTGACATCCTCCTCTTCATCACTGAAGGTACTCAGGACCCTGGAGAACATGCAAACCCAACACAGAGGGGCGGGCCAGCCTCCAACCCACGACCCTCTGCTTGTGAGGGGCAGCGCTAACCACTCGGCCACCGCGCCGCCCAGCAGCACCACCCATGAGTATCATGATCCACAAGAGCCTCTGCTTTACAGTCAGACCCGGTCATGCAGTTCCCAGAATGTTTAGAGACCAGGATGTAGGAATATTCAAGTATTCTCAGATCACATGTAACACAACCCATGATACTGCAGGCAGAAAACTATTAATATATACATGATTTGGTGTTATTGTGGTTATTTAAATGTAATTCATGGTGCTATTAGATTGCTGCTGGACTGCCCCATTATTAATAACTGTGCCTCCCTGTGTGCTGCAAGCTGGAGAGTAAACAGTTTTTTTACCGCAGTGGAAAGGTTGTTTTTGAAAGGTTAAACGGCAATAAATATGAATGCATGAATACTAATTTGTAATTTTGTGATGCTGAGGTGCTTTAGAATCTTTTTCAATACGTTTTGTTTTTTGGACTGAGGACAGAGAGAGAGAGAGAGGGAGAGAGAGAGAGAGAGAGAGAGAGAGAGAGAGAGAGAGAGAGAGAGAGAGAGAGAGAGAGAGAATAGTAAACAAGAGAGAAGAACTCTCCATTTGAGAAGCCATGAATTTAAAATGTGTACTTTCCTCTATTGTTTATATTCCATTAGTCCAGAAGGGTCCACTTATTAAAAGCATTGGAGTGTAAGTCTAAGAAAAGTGAATTGTTTATTAATAACAGATGTGTGATGATAACGTCCTGACAGAGGCTTGACTCTACAGGGAGGTTTGTAATGGGAGGAGGGGGAGGGAGGGGGGGGGGGGGCTCTGAGCAGCAGCTACATGAAGCCCTACGACGCTGATGAAGCTGATGAAGCTGAGGAATCTGATGAAGCTGATGAAGCTGATGAATCAGTGAGGAAGCTGAGGAATCGGTGAGGAAGCTGATGAAGCTGAAGAAGCTGATGAAGCTGATGAAGCTGATGAATCGGTGAGGAAGCTGATGAAGCTGAAGAAGCTGATGAAGCTGATGAAGCTGATGAATCGGTGAGGAAGCTGATGAAGCTGAAGAAGCTGATGAAGCTGATGAAGCTGATGAATCGGTGAGGAAGCTGATGAAGCTGAGGAATCGGTGAGGAAGCTGATGAAGCTGAAGAAGCTAATGAAGCTGATGAAGCGGTGAGGAAGCTGAGGAAGCTGAGGAATCGGTGAGGAAGCTGATGAAGCTGAAGAAGCTGATGAAGCTGAGGAAGCTGGCGGAAGCTGAGGAAGAGAAGCTGAGAAGAGGAAGCTGATGAAGCTGAAGAAGCTGATGAAGCTGATGAACTGAGGAAGCTAGAAGCTGAGGGAAGCTGAGGAAGCTGGGTGAGGAAGCTGATGAAGCTGAGGAAGCTGATGAAGCTGAGGAAGCTGAGGAAGCTGTGAAGCTGATGAAGCTGAGGAAGCTGATGAAGGAGGAAGCTGAGAAGAAGCTGATGAAGCTGAGGAAGCTGAAGAAGCTGAGGTGAGGAAGCTGATGAAGCGGTGAGGAAGCTGAGGAAGCTGAGGAAGCTGATGAAGCTGAGGAAGCTGATGAAGCTGATGAATCGGTGAGGAAGCTGATGAAGGAGGAAGCGAAGCTGAGGAAGCTGATGAATCGGTGAGGAAGCTGATGAAGGGGTGAGGAAGCTGATGAGGAAGAAGCTAATGAAGCTGATGAAGCGGTGAGGAAGCTGATGAAGCTGAGGAATGAAGTGAGAAGGTGTGAAGTTTGAATGGTGAGGGGGGGAGCTGAGTAACTGAGAAGCTAGAAGCTGAGGAAGCTGATGAAGCTGATGAAGCTGATGAATCGTGAGGAAGCTGATGAAGCTGAGGAATCGGTGAGGAAGCTGATGAAGAAGCTGAGAGAAGCTGATGAAGCGGTGATGAAGCTGATGAATCTGAGGAAGCTGATGAAGCTGATGAAGCTGATGAAGCGTGAGGAAGCTGAGGAAGCTGAGGAAGCTGATGAAGCTGAGGAAGCTGATGAAGCTGAGGAAGCTGATGAATCGGTGAGGAAGCTGATGAAGCTGAAGAAGCTGATGAAGCTGATGAAGCTGATGAATCGGTGAGGAAGCTGATGAAGCTGAGGAAGCTGATGAAGCTGATGAAGCGGTGAGGAAGCTGATGAAGCTGAGGAATCGGTGAGGAAGCTGATGAAGCTGATGAAGCTGATGAAGCGGTGAGGAAGCTGAGGAAGCTGAGGAATCGGTGAGGAAGCTGATGAAGCTGAGGAAGCTGATGAAGCTGAGGAAGCTGAGGAAGCTGAGGAATCGGTGAGGAAGCTGATGAAGCTGAGGAAGCTGATGAAGCTGAGAAGTGAGGAAGCTGATGAAGCTGATGAAGCTGAGGAAGCTGAAGAAGCTGAGGAAGCTGAGGAAGCTAATGAAGCTGATGAACTGAGGAAGCTGATGAAGCTGATGAATCAGTGAGGAAGCTGAGGAAGCTGAGGAAGCTGAGAAAGCTGATGAAGCGGCGAGGAAGCTGATGAAGCTGATGAAGCTGAGGAAGCTGAGGAAGCTGATGAAGCGGTGAGGAAGCTGATGAAGCTGAGGAATCGGTGAGGAAGCTGATGAAGCTGAGGAAGCTGAAGAAGCTGAAGAAGCTGAGGAAGCTGAAGAAGCTGAGGAAGCTGATGAAGCTGAGGAAGCTGATGAAGCTGATGAATCTGATGAATCTCATGAAACTCATGAATCTCATGATGCTGATGAATCGATGAGGAAGCTGATGACTCGATGAGGAAGCTGGTGAAGCTGGTGAAGCTGAGGAATCTGAGGAATCTGAGGAAGCTGGTGTAGCTGTGAGGACTGGGTGGAGATGACGAGATGGAGGAGCGATCGTGTAAGCGCAGCATGAACGTACTGAAGATAGAAAGACAATCACATTTAAAAAGAGACAGCAGCTAGATGATAGGCTGACCATGTCATTGTGTCGCTGTGCCATTGGGTGGATGTGAGTAGCTGATGAGAACAGCTGATCTCAGGGTTGACAGCCCCGATGAAGCATGTGTGAGAGGAGTGGATGTCAGGGTGGAGGAGCCCGTTCCCTCTCTGCTGGGGAGCTGAGCAGTCAGCCTGCTGTCTCTGCTGATGGAGGAAACAGCTTCCTGAAGCTCAGAACCAATGAGCAGCTGCTTCAGAGGGCTCCATACAGAGGTATACTGACATCTGGTGGACAACCCCTGGCATGACATTAGCATGGACTGTTGAGGCCTTGTGAGGACACAGAGTGGGTTAGTAGCTTGTTTGGTCTTTTACATAACAAGGAGATGTGAGCGTGTTCACAATGTACTGACACACTTCATGGTGTAGGCCTTGGTTTGGCAATTAGAGTGTGTGTGTGTGTGTGTGTGTGTGTGTGTGTGTGTGTGTGTGTGAGTGTGTGTGTGTGGAGTTGGGGGTGGGGGGGGGTGGGGGGGGGGTATAGGGCTGCTTATCTGTGCACCCGGATGAACAGTTGAATCAACATGGCACAGTGAAATGATGAGTTATGGATTCATAATGTATTATTGAAGGAACAGTGTGTAGCATTCAGGGGGCTGTATTGGCAGAAATTGAATATGATATTAATATGTAAGAATCTGAAATCCTTCATATCTATACACATAGCGGGTCATCTTCATGGAGCCAGCATGTTTACTACAGGAGCCCAGAGCGGACAAACCACACCCTGGTGGAGCGGGCCGGTGGAGCGGTGAACCTGTACTGTTGTCTTCTGTTGTTTACTGTTGGTTTGTCACATTGTTCATAAACACAAACAAGATATATGGGCTTTTTAATGTATTTAAATGGTACATATATATATATATATATATATATATATATATATATATATATATAGTTAAACTATTTTCACTGAACAGTCCTTTTGAACTTCTTTTACAGTTGATCAGTTTGAGTTGACCTCTGACGAACATCTGTTCTAGTTACTTCTTCATGAAGGATCATAAACACAACTGGTTTCTCAGAAACAAACTACACAGGCGTTAAGGGGACAAAACCAGTAGTATGTGATCGGTAAAATTAATTTGCAACTCCAAAGAAAATCCCTTCAAAGTGAAATCTGATCCCGTTCCTCCACTCGGCCTCTCATGTGACTGATGAGCACTGGTGCTGCCATCTAGTGGTCCCTGGAGGTACTGCAGCCCCATCTAGTGGTCCCTGGAGGTACTGCAGCCCCATCTAGTGGTCCCTGGAGGTACTGCAGCCCCATCTAGTGGTCCCTGGAGGTACTGCAGCCCCATCTAGTGGTCCCTGGAGGTACTGCAGCCCCATCTAGTGGTCCCTGGAGGTACTGCAGCCCCATCTAGTGGTCCCTGGAGGTACTGCAGCCCCATCTAGTGGTCCCTGGAGGTACTGCAGCCCCATCTAGTGGTCCCTGGAGGTACTGCAGCCCCATCTAGTGGTCCCTGGAGGTACGGCAGCCCCATCTAGTGGTCCCTGGAGGTACGGCAGCCCCATCTAGTGGTCCCTGGAGGTACGGCAGCCCCATCTAGTGGTCCCTGGAGGTACTGCAGCCGCTGCTCCACGACGTCCTGGACAGGGCAGAAGGTCCCTCATTGGTAACGTCCTGGAGCCCCAACTGGTGGTCTTCATCAGCAGATGGAGTTGGAAAGACAAACTCCTCCCTGTCAGTGTTTGTTGGGGGTGAAGTCAGTTACAATCTATAACGACATGTTATGCTCATTTTTACCTATAAGAAATTCTATAGATGAACTATAAAATTAAAAGAATAATTCCTTATTTTTGTGATATGAAGATATGTAATGATGATTGGGGAATATATGTATGTTGATGTTTTCCAATGTCAAGTCTCTTTTTGATTATGTGATGAATGATACAATATTTGGCAGTTAGTCCTGATAGCTTTCTCTTCAGGCCCTTATTTCCTAAGTTACTTATTCCTCTGTAAAATCCTACACATTGTTGGTAAAATATATAAGATACACATAATGGTGTGTGTGTGTGTGTGTGTGTGTGTGTGAAATGATAAAACAAACTCTCATATCACTTGTGAAATGTTTATTTACAGTGCGGGACATTCATGTACAAATGGGTTCCCATGGTAACAGAGCTTATTGTTTCATAAACATTCATTTACAGCACAGACCCTGAGGAGGTCTACGGTGCTCCTTGTCTACTGAGCCACGGGAGGATCGGGGCCCCATGGAAGAGGGAAAAGATGGCTCTTTAAACAGTACTGTTGAACTATACAAGTCAACCATTCTGTCTCAGCGATATCTGCAATATTACACAGAAACACCTCCAATAAAAAAAACAAAAAACACAAGAGCTAAAAATCATCAATATTTTCTCCAAGCGTGGCACCACATACACAAAGAGAGGGACCAGAACGGGGAAGTGAGGGAGAGCTGGCTCTGTTCATAGAGCGGCTCGGAGCAGCAGACATCTCCATGGACACAGAGGAGAGGAGAGGCCCCCAGCTGTTAAGGGCCACAAGCAGCCCTGTTGTCCTACAGGGGCCCCACTGAGCCTTCAGCGGGTCCCTCTCGCACTCTCTCATACCAGGGCCACTCACGCCTTCCACACACCGCCACAGGGCCACGGGGCCACTGTGGTTCAGTGGTAGAACAGGGTCGTCCTTCAAGCCGAGCATCGGCGGTTCAATCCCCGCTAGATGTGTCCTTGGGCAAAACACTTAACCTCAGTAGCTGCGCCTCCAGTGCAGGTGGCCCCTGAGGGTCCAATATGAATGGTGACATGTGGTGTGAGACTAGAGAGGTACAAGTACAGTCATACACGTGACAAATAAAGGGATGAAATGCTCAATGTTTCACATCATAACCATTCATACAAGCAGCGCTGCCTACGTGGCTCTATTCATCTTTAATGAAAAAGTGCTGCAACTGAGACCAGCTGCCAGGACCCTGGGGGCCAGGACCCTGGGGGCCAGGACCCTGGGGGCTTCTGACATCCTGTCTGAGGTCCACGTCGTATAGTCTGCTGTGAGCTATTGGATTGGATTTCCTTGAAGTGAATCAGAGTTCCCTCTGGTATGTCTCGGGCTTTTATTGTGAAAGGTAGGAACAGAGGGAGAGGATCTGGTCCATCGAGCTAGATGTTCATTTGTAATTTAAAAGGCAGGAATTCTCAGGTACATGGTCGATATTTTCTGAAAATGTTTTATACTAGTAAATAAACAACTTGTGTTTTGAATTGGATTTATTTGGTTGGCAAGTGACCGTGGTATAATCCAGATAATACTCTAACTAGTACTTCCTACGCTTGTAACAGGAAGTAGAGACTGAGAAGCCCAATGTGAACACACACACACACACACACACACACACACACACACACACACACACACAGACACACGGGACATCTTGTGTCTGTAATAACCACATTCAAGGAATATGAATCCAAATGGTTTGTGTTTATGTGAACATGGACCTGATCATGGACCCGATCATGGACCTGAACACGGACCTGATCATGGACCTGAACACGGACCCGATCACGGACCCGAACACGGACCTGATCATTGACCTGAACACGGACCTGATCATGGACCTGATCATGGACCTGAACACGGACCTGATCATGGACCTGATCATGGACCTGATCATAGACCTGAACATGGACCTGATCATGGACCTGATCATGGACCTGAACACGGACCTGATCATGGACCTGATCATGGACCTGATCATAGACCTGAACATGGACCTGATCATTGACCTGAACATGGACCTGATCATAGACCTGAACATGGACCTGATCATTGACCTGAACATGGACCTGAACATGGACCTGATCATTGACCTGAACATGGACCTGAACATGGACCTGATCATTGACCTGAACGTGGACCTGATCACGGACCTGATCACGGACCTGATCACGGACCTGAACACGGACCTGATCACGGACCTGCTCCTGTTGACCCGTCTGTCTCCTCCCTGCGTCCTGGTCCACGTCTCTGGGTGAATCTAAAGGTCCATACTATTCTCCATGTGCAGACTGGCACACGGAACCAGAGAGAAACTGAGAAGTCATGCTAAGACCTCTAGAGTCTGCTCACTGGAGACTTTACCAAAACACAACTTGTATGTATAGCACACATATTTATTCAAAGACATAGTTTTGACAGCATGAATTGACCACGAGGTCCCTTCAGAAGCTTTGGTCCTCAGAGATCTTGTTACTGCTCGCCCAGTGTCATGAAGTTGTAGTTCTCTCACGCTGCTCCTTCTTTCTATGAAAACAGGGCAAACTCCATCTGCTGAAGACGCTCCAGTGATGTGACTCTCCAGAAGAACTACCAAGTGGACCTAGTGGTGAGACTGTTTGGTCAACTGCTGTCATCAAGATCAAAGCAAACGTTCAATCTCAATCAGTGTTTACGTGTGAGGCTCTAGATAATCCACAGTGTGAGCCCTCTGCTCATGAACATTCTTTGAGAGGTCACGTCCTCTATGCTGGGATCTAAAGTCTTGCATGCCCCCGTACATTTTAAAGTCCTGGTCCAGGAGGTGGAGCCTTAGACTCTTCCTGTCTGCCTCTCTCTCGGTCTAAAGGTTGAAGGTCAGTTTGCTAAGTGAAGCTTCTGGAGGTTTCCTCCTGTCCCTGTTTACAGTGGGCCAGAGAAAAGGAAAATACAACGGCAAACCAAATCAAACATAAATCTACTGCAGCTGTTTCAGAAGGTGGACTGGGAGGATGTCAAGCACAGTGATGCATTATGGGAGAAAGATGTGAGTAGGTCGGTATAAAAAAAAAAAACACATAAATCCGACTGCTTAAATAAGAATCTGATTATACACATACAGTATATATATATATATGTAAATAGAGAGAGGGGAATCTGTATCATCAGAGGGTTTCTTATTGTTACCGTGACAACACTAACGTTTGATGGGAGGGCGGGGTCAATAGATGAACTCCCCGGGGACCTCCTGCAGGGCACTGAAAGGCTCCTCGAACTTGAAGCGCTTGGAGATGGCCTCCTGCTCGGCAGCCAGGGCCTCCTTCTCTGAGGAGCAGGAGGAGGACTGGCGGCACTGACCCAGCGTGTAGGCCGCCACCACTATCAGCTCCTCCTCCACCGGGCCCCCTCCATCCTCCTCCTCAGCCGTGGTTGTGCCGCTGGCAGGTTCAGGGCTACTGGTGGAGGTACTGGTGGAGGTACTGGTGGAGGTACTGGTGGAGCTGGATGCCTCCTGGTCGTCCACTGGGAGGGGCTCCTCCGCCGTCTGGGGTTCCTGAAGCTCTGAGAACTGAAGCCAGGGGTGTTTGAGACACTGCTCGGCTGTGGCCCGATCCCTGAACACACACACACACACACACACACACACACACACACACACACACACACACACACACACACACACACACACACACAGATGAATACAGCTGGATATGGTCCATTCTGCTTCTGTTGTGTTGAATACATGGTGCTGAGCGATCCCTTTAACATCAGGTCCTGTGATCTCTCCTCCAGAGACACAGCAGCAGGCTACAAGTCATTAAATACAAACAAATGATGTACCTCTCTTAGTACTCTGGTAGCACTTAAATGTCTCGTATTCATAGCACCTGGTAGTTTGGCTTTCTTGAGGAATTGTACTTTCTTGATTCTTGTTGTCCTGGGTTTGAACTCCCTTGGTTGAATCACTTATTGTAAGTCGCTTTGGATAAAAGCGTCTGCTAAATGAAATGTAATGTAATGTAATGTAAAAGGAATGGAAGCCAATGGAAGCCCGTAACAGGAAGCTACAAACCCGTGACAGGAAGCTACAAACCCGTGACAGGAAGCTACAAACCCGTGACAGGAAGCTACAAACCCGTGACAGGAAGCTTCAAACCCACAACAAAAATCAATAGTCATATGCTTTCTGTTTCCTGTTCCGTTTCACCTTTCCAGTACTACGTCATTGGTAGGGATGCTCTGTTTCTCTGTCTCTTTGTCTCCGTCTCTTTGTCTCTGTCTCAGTCCAGCGTGAGACTCACATGATGTCAGAGAGGAGACAAAGATCCAAAGTGTCTCTCCATGTGACTCCAGTAGATGTTAGAACTCTGGTTGCCTCAAACTCAATAAAAGCCTCACCAGTGAAAGAGGAACCAGCAACAAGCAGAACATCCACCTCAGAATGGAGTTTAAAAGGATTTTTGTACTTCTTGTGTTGCCGTTAAAGAAACACTATTTGTTAACAAACAAGATTAACGTCTCAAGCTGAACTGATTGTCTTTTCTTTCTCCCAATATGATCAGAAAGAACCAATCAGAGAATTGTATCCCCCCCACAAGGAGCCCAGGGTGCAGGTGACCTGAGGATGGACTGACCGTGGCTGCTTGCGGAGCAGCGTCTGGAGGAAGGACAGGGCGCTGCGGTCCAGCTGCTGCAGCTCCTCCTCGCTGTAGCTCACGTTGAGCTGGGAGATGTTGAGAAAGGTCTCCTGCTTGTTCTCGCCCAGGAACGGGGAGATCCCCGTCAGCATCACGTAGGCCAGAACACCAGCGCTCCTGAACACGGGGCAGACGGGGGGACACAGAACCCACAATGCATGAATGAGACTAGGTACAGTGCAATGTGCATCCAGAATGCAAAAAAAATAGCCATTACAAATGAATAGGAAAAAACAAACAAAGTAATATGGAACGAAACAAGTAATGTCTGTATTTCATACTTTTCACAGTGTTTGGTTTATTGCTGAAAAGCAAAGATGAATATGTCCTAACTGTCCCCCTGTGCCTTCTATACTCTTTATACACACAACACTGTTTGAACTATGCACTTGTTTTGTAGTTTTTGACGCATGTTCATGTGCAGATGGTTGTGTTGGAGTACATTCTGCATGTGTCCTCATGTAATAAACACAGAAGCCTGAGCTTTCATGCAAAACAATCAATGTTCCAGTTATGATGAAATTGAAATGACTTGAAATCATGAAAGGTATCAATGAAATGTGGAAGCTAACTACTGAGACATGTCGGATGCATAAAAAGAACAGAGTGAATCAGAACATATAGTAAACCTCCTTGTATCATACGAGTTGGGTCGTACACATTCAAGTTGATTTATAGTCCCAACTGGACTGAGAGGCAGCAGCTGTTTCCACAAATGAAACATCTTCATGGACCTGTGATGGTTGTAGCCATGACATGACACGGGGCCACATCTTGAGTAGACTATGATGGATTGACATGCATGGTCCCCAGAGGACTATGATGGATTGCCATGCATGGTCCCCAGAGGACTATGATGGATTGACATGCATGGTCCCCAGAGGATTATGATGGATGAATGCATGGCCCCAGAGGACTATGATGGATTGAATGCATGGTCCCCAGAGAACTATGATGGATTGACATGCATGGTCCCCAGAGGACTATGATGGATTGCCATGCATGGTCCCCAGAGGACTATGATGGATTGACATGCATGGTCCCCAGAGGATGGACCCTGCTGACTTTAGTGATCCTCTGAAGTGGTTCTAAGTACCAACTATAGGAGATATTTGCTGATCTACCACTGGGGGCCCATAAGGCGGACGTGTTCATACCGCTGCACAGGTTTAAGTGTGTGACCCTGAAACAGACGAGTCCTCTTACCACATATCTGTTGCTGTGCTTATGGGCTCATAGTTTAGAACCTCAGGAGCTGGAAACAGGAACACAAACACACCAGTCGGTCACTCAGATGGACATCTGGACAGAAAGGAGTGCAGTGTGGTGGGAGGAGTGATGCAACTCACCCACGTACTCCGGAGTGCCCATGATCTCCCTGAGCTCCTGGTGGCTGCTCACCATCCTGGACAGACCGAAGTCCACGATCTTGATGTCCCCCAGAGGAGAGCTGCTGGTCAGCAGGATGTTCTGAGGCTGTCGGCACATCACAGGGATGACGACACAGATCACATCTTATATCATATCTTCTTTGTTTCACTAAGATTAGACAGGCTCAACTCAGTTTTACAGGTCTATGTTTAGTCTTTTATTTCTGATGGATCCAATTTGACACATTCTGGCTTCTGATGACTGCCTTGTCCACGAATGATTTTTACAAAACTTTGCTGAAAGGTGGAAAAGTCAGTAAGTAAGCTCCCGGCTCACAGACACACTGCATTATTCTTTATTACAATTTTATACAGTACCAGTCAAAAGTGTCCTTTGCAGTAAGACACCTTCTCATTCACATTGAATGAGAAGGTGTCTGTGATACTGTATGTCACAAAAAAAATTCCCTCCAACAGTCTGCAAGTCTGACATTATTATATCAACAGTGAATTGACTTAATATGACATCATGTGTGACGGTGTTCACATCACTGATCACTAAATTTGACCTGCTATGTTCAAGAGGGAGCTGAGCCTGTCCTCAAAGTCTTCCTCTGTTCATGTGGATGGAGTACAGTACAGTACAGTAGAGTACAGTACAGTACAGTACAGTACAGTAAGTACAGTACAGTAGAGTAAGTACAGTACAGTACAGTAGAGTACAGTACAGTACAGTTAGTACAGTACAGTACAGAAGTACAGTACAGTACAGTAGAGTACAGTACAGTACAGTAGTAGTAGAGTAGAGTAGAGTAGAGTACAGCCCAGTAGAGTACAGTACAGTATAGTAGAGTACAGTACAGTACAGTAGAGTACAGTACAGTAGAGTACAGTACAGTAGAGTAGAGTACAGCACAGTAGAGTACAGCAGTAAGTACAGTACAGTACAGTACAGTAGAGTAGAGTACAGCAGTAGAGTACAGTACAGTACAGTACAGTAGAGTACAGTAGAGTACAGTAGGAGGCTTATTGAAAGGCAATGGGACGATACTCTCAGGTCTCCATCAGGAAAAGAGATCCCCAGATGAAACACCATGCCATGTTCTGCTCTATACACAGAGAAGGTTGAGGGCCAAGAGAAGGGACAGTTGCCTCTGTGATGCATCTCCACGACACGACTTACAGCTGACCTGAGAGCAGCTCTTCAGTCCAAGGCCCAGCATCACTGCCCCCAACAGGAGTGATGTTTACTGCTGAGTGAAGTCATCTATCAGCTGATTCCAGTCTACAACTCTAAAAGCAGCTTATGGCCCAGGATGATAGACTTGTTTTTCCTCCATGTGGCCCCCGGCATGAAAAGTCTGGACTCCCCCTGGTCTAGACCCGAGGGGACCACCTGATTATGTCAGGGCTCTAATGTCAGAGTGAATGAATTAGGTTTCATCTCAACGGACTCCTGTCAGACATCATGGAGAGATGAGAGCAGTGTACAGGAAATGTCTGTGAGTCCACTGACCTTCAGGTCCAGGTGGACTACGTTGTTCTGGTGGAGGAAGGACACTCCCTCCAGGATCTGCCTCATGAGCCTCTTCACGTCCTCCTCGCTGAAGGCCTCGTCTTCCTCGTCTGATACGCACTGGTTGAAGATCTCACCTCCAGCAGCACTGTACAGGCACACGCACACACACACACACACACACACACACACACACACACACACACACACACACACACACACACACACACACACACACACACACACAGTACATCAGATCAGGAATGTTCCCGTGCCAACTTGAAATGACTCGTAGATCACCCAGGGGTTTCTGGAGTCCATCCATTGCCTCTGCTTAACCTGAGCAGGGTCAGCAGCACATCCCAGCATGCACCAGGCAAGAGGCAGAGAGACAAACACGTTGGTCTGTGATTTAAGGGCCTGTGACTGTGGGAGGAAACCCAAACTACAGTCTGTGTTTCCTGTCCCCAACCTCACCAGATCCATCGTGGAGGTCGGGCTCTTTACGGTGGATCCCAGCTGACGCGGTGGAAATGAACCACTTACAGTGAGCTTCACTTGAACAGGGCGGGTAGTGTTGAGGGGGCCCTCCCGCGGGTAAACAGGGCTCCTCACAGCAGCTTTAAGGTCCCCGACCTGAGGTGAACCCACACGGATAAACTCAATTAGACCAGAAAAAGACAGCAGGGCAGTCAGGAATAGACGTCCCCTCAGGGGGGGACGATGTTGAATTAGGCTTTATCTCAGAGGAGCCTGGGGGGGGCAGGGGGGTTGAGTGTGCTTTGGGTTTTTCAAAGTGAGAAGAAAAGGTCTTTAACCCAACTAGAGAGCAGGGTAAACACTGGAGGTCAGACGTGATGCATGGTACCCACAGCTCCCCACAGAGCCTCCATTCTACACACGGACCAGGAGGGACTGACAGCAGAACCTGTGCTACAAACGGGTCCTGGTCCTGCTGTAGGAAGGAGCTGGGGTCATGTCCTCGGTTGGGTTTGTTTGTTTGTCAGCAGGACTACAGAACATATACTGGCCTGATTGACTTGAAACTAGGTAGAAGGGTGGAGCACGGACGGAGGATCCGAGTCTTGTGACAGTCGGGGCATTTGCCTTGGGCCTGTAGAAAAGGCTTCAAAGCGGTTTGATAAGAAGCCCGACGTGGGGCCGGAGTAGCGTAACTCTACCACTAGGTGTCGCACTCGACCGAGCCGCTGCTCCCCAGTGGAACACGATGAGACTCGTGGAGGTTTTTGGGCGCCCCTCTTTCGTCGGCTTCACAGCAAAGATGTTGCCGTATCGGTGCAGGTTTTTGAGAGCAGCTCTGCCATGCCTCGTCTCGTCGGTAACGTTCTGGTGAACGAACACAACGTGTGAGGCGACCCATGATGAACAGCTCTTGACAACGCTGAAAGCAGCACTTCCGGGGGCCGAGCAATCGGCCCGCTTCGAACAGAACAAGGTCCCAACGGCTACGCCGCTAACGGGCACGCCCACGATCTAGTCTTCTTGCCGCCAATTGTATTTGCCGATCATCAATGATCCATATTAACGGTACAGATCCCTTTGTGGTCTGATGACAGCAGCTGGTCTACAAGGATCCTTTTGTTTTTAATCGGGGTTAAGTGTCTTGCCAAGGACACATGGACATGGACTAGCAGAGCCGGGGATCGAACTACCGATTCTCTGATTGAAGGACGACCCGCTCTTCCAAAGTCTAATCAGCTTTTAGCGTGTTAGGAAGTTAAACAGCTCATAATTCATCTCTAATATCTGTTTTATATTCATAAGGAAACATCTGGATTTATTCTAGTTTATCACCAATTTTATGTGTGAACACATCATGAGAACATTATCATTTAACTTCAGCCAGTACTCATTTTCACTGAGCAGATCCTGAACGCATCATAATGGAACTGAATGGAACCTTCCTCCGTTAGCCGTTAGCTGTGCTGCCATGGTTACCAGCGGTGCCATGGTTACCAGCTCTCCTGTCACTTTCAGCACAGATTGGTTGTTTGCAAAGAAACACGATCAGAGACCAGAAACACATGAATGTCCTGATCTGATGTTTTACTGAACCATCGTCAGTAAAACTGTAATTCACACGGTGAGGGTTCATGTTAAACTGTGTCAGTAATCCACAGGTCACATGCATGTGAAGACCCGTGGGGGGTTGGGGGGGGTCTGTACGGATCAGGGATCTACAGCAGTCCATGACACCACAAGTAGGAGAAGATTAATATGTCTGTAATTTAACATTGTATTTAAAACTGTAGCATTCCCTCTCATATGAGAGGAGGCCTTTCTTGAGGCTGAATACTAACCTCCTTCTCTCTGAAGTGTGTTCAGGACAGGGTCTGACACTACCCTCTCCCACTGCAGAGTGCTGGCTTTGTGAGAACCAACTGAAGCCTCTGAGCCTCAGTGGTTATAGAAGTAGTTTCTGGAAGTAGCTCATTGGTCTGAGGCCGGGTGGAGCTGCAAGGACTCATGGGAAAAGGAGCTTCACTTTTACACCAACACTTGGAATAAAGTGGGTCATCCACACTCCAACAAAGCAACCAAAGTGGGTCGGCCTGCTGTCTGTGTGCTGGGGCTCTGAACCCCAGAGGTCAGGTTCCTGCAGGACATGTGATTGGCCGGTGGGTAATGTCATGAATGAAATCAGTGTTAGCGCAGTGCTGTGGGAAAAGGATCGATGGATCAGCCACCCGGTAGGGGAAAGAAAAGAAAACATCAACGTCAGCTGACCTAAATACTCTGCTTCATATCTGAACTGCTTCGGTCAGAGTACAAATACACTCCAAACAATGGGGGGGCTCCATCATCTGAGGGAAGCCTCTCACTGAAGGACGAGAGATCAGTCAAACTCTACGTGTTCCAGCAGTGGAGCAAGAGAGGCCCCACAGAGGAGGACGGGTGGAGGAGAGGACTCCACCTTCTCAGAAGAGGACGGGTGGAGGAGAGGACTCCATCTACTCAGAAGAGGACGGGTGGAGGAGAGGACTCCATCTCCTCAGAAGAGGATGGGTGGAGGAGAGGACTCCATCTACTCAGAAGAGGACGGGTGGAGGAGAGGACGCCATCTCCTCAGAAGAGGATGGGTGGAGGAGAGGACTCCACCTCCTCAGAAGAGAGACAAATAGACAACATGTGTGGGGAGGAGGGGGGATCAAGTGAACGCCTCTCAGCGGCCCTTATTATTATTTTGATCAATTATTGCCCCCCCCCCCAATTTCTTTTTTAATTAAATAAGTAAATATATATATATATATATATATATAGTAAGTGGGCCTACTTGTGCAGTAGCCTAATCATATGCTGATACTTATTTATTGATATTCATAATGCTTATTTACCATGCTGGTGATTTTAGTTCTTAATATATTAAATATTAACGTGGAAGAGAATGGTCTCATCTTTCATCAATTTCTCTGCGTCCGTCTGTAGAATTAGCAGGAAAATCTAGAAAATCTAGAAACCAACCAATGCTGCTCAGTGGGTGGAGAACGTTTCTCTTCCTCATCTTGGTCCTCCTCAGTAGCTGAAGACGTGTGATCTCTACTCTGGTCTTAGCTGGAGGGGGACTCTTCAGAACGTCAGGCCTCTGACAGCTTTCACATCATCTAGCTTCATGATCACTCAGTGGAGATTAATCCTCCGCTGAAAATAGTCCCTAACAAATGCACCATTTCTTCCTGTTTGAGTAACGTTTGATAAAAAACTACCGTGAGTGAGTCTTTTACAAACATTAAAGTACAGATGTGTGGTTTCTCTCACTTCTCTACAGCGCTCCTCCTTTATGGAGGTCAGAACGGAGCAGGAGTCCACAGAGAAGTTCAATACTAGAATCCACACAGGAACCAGTATCAACGAGTCCATGTCATGTGGTCCCTCTCTCTCTCTCTCTCTCTCTCTCTCTCTCTCTCTCTCTCTCTCTCTCTCTCTCTCTCTCTGGGCGAGCGGCCTTGCTATGACCGCTCACATGTGCTCGTGCAGCCCAACTGACATAATGATCTCCCAGCTGGAGCTCAACCAGCAGCGAGGCCATGGAGCTCCTGTTTGACCTGTTCTCAGCACCACCACCACCACCACCACCACTCACACCACCACCCCGGTCTCACCGCTCTTCATTTCTGTCTGTCTCTGCTTTCCAGTCTGAAGTAGAAGAAAAAGAAGCTTTGGCCCCTTTTCCTGTTTCCACCCCCCCTCATCCCTCCCATCATGGCATGAATAGTTTTCTATGTCAAGTTGAGCCTTATTCATAGCATATCTGAACCCTCCTCCCTCCATCCACTCCTCCATCAGCCCTCCGTCATCACCGCTTGCCCCGCTGCACCAAAATATCCATCAGCTGTCGGCGAGATAAAAGATGGGCGATGTTGTCAACATCCCTCTGAAGGAAGAATGAAAGCATTCTGCTCTAGTTCCCCTCTGAGATATAGGGAAGAAGATGTGTGCTCACGTGCACTGAATGGTGCAGCCACACAGCCTCCACTCTTATGACTCATATCTTCATATCAAAGACTCCTTTGGAAGTTTATAAATGTTTATTACTCTCATCACTAGAACACTTAGCTGACTATATTGAGCTCATACTGGGGCTAGCGGCTCAAAGCGTTGTAGCACAGGCCACTAAACTGTAGTGCGAGTAAAGAAGCATGAAATAAGTCCACTGTAGTTTGAGACTATGAGGAGCATTTTGAAAAATACCGTTTCAAAAGGAATTTCCCATAAAAGTCAAAGGAATATAGTGCTGCAACATTTCAGACATTGGTTTAATAAATGTTTATTATTATTCATGCACATGACCTGTTAAGTCCCTCGCTGGACACGCGATCACATTAGCCACTTGCTAGTCACACGAGTCAACCAAGTTAACGTTAACCACGCTCTTTGTCTCAACCTAATCGTGAAGAGGAAGTTTATTTTGAAAAGACACGATGTGAGTAATGAGGCGTGATTAACAAGCCTCACCAGACATTAGAGGGGACCTAGAACGTCTCGGTTTTATCTTCTCAGGTCATTTAGAGGACGTTTTTTAAGAGTCTAACTGAATCCAAGTATCCTGTCAGACCACAGACTGTATATGGGAAGTGGACGTAGTCATGGAGACGTCTCCCATTGGTTTGTGGAATGTTTGGAAGAGACGGAAGCCTCGACTTCGGCGATTTCAAGAGACAAGTAGAGTCATTTTCTCATAGACTTCTATACAACCAGAGGAGTCGCCCCCTGGTGGTCAGGAGAGAGAATGCAGCCTGTGTGAGACAGACAGAGAAGAGAACAGCATGCTGAGTTTCATGAGCTGAAGCTGTGTGCGTACGGTTGAAGTTAAAGTAGTTACTGGACATCTTGTTGAGTCCTTGCTAGGCTGGTTAATGGAAGACTTCCAGTCTTTCAGGGGAAAAAAACACAAGTATTTGATAATTGAATCAATCCTCCATGTTTTTAAGGCATCCAAACACTGGGAAGAGCTCTGATCAAAAAGGTCCAGTCACACACACACTCACACTCACACTCACACACACACACGCACACGCACACACGCACACGCACACACTGAATGTTAAAAGATGCAAGTAGAGCTCCAGTGAGTTCTGAGACACATGCACAGTATGCTGTCACATGCCTACATGCTACACATGCCAATTAGTGAGTGAGCAATGTGGCAATTAACATTCATACAAACACATGTTTCTCACATCAATTAGGCCTGTTCCTCAAATCCCAGGGAAATAAATAATGCATTAACAACACACAACCAAACGGGGCTGTATTTCTGTCAGTGTGTGTGTGTGTGTGTGTGTGTGTGTGTGTGTCCGTGACAGGGAGCACTATCCTCATTCAGGGGAGCAGTTAATTCTGGGATTATCCTTTTTATGAACAATGGCTGGGATTGGGATTATGGGCTGAGGGAGGGGGGATGAAGGGGATGGGGGGAAGGGTGGAGGGGGATGGAGGGGGATCGGACCGACTGGAGCATTTAAAGGGCATTTATGGGATCTCCTTAACAGGACAGATTGCATTGTGTGGCATGTGCTGCTGACAGCACCTAATCCTGTACAACACTGGCAGCCTCTCAGTCTCTCTATCCGTGTCTCTCTCCATGCAAACGCAGGGGGACTCGGACTGAGCGTGGTAATGAAGCGAGAGAAGTAGAAGTGGAGATGTACCCATGGATCAGCTGCCGATGGACAGTGTCCAGTTTTCAGCTAATATGCCATAATCGTTAGTTTGATATTTCTTCGAGGAGAGCGATCTAACGGCTTGGGTTCTCCGTCAGAAAGGGCTGCCTGACATCGAGATGAAGCTCAAAGAGCGGAGCAGCAAATTAAACTATCTGAGCCACACAACACATGATTCCATATCAGGTTAAAGGCAGGGTTGGTCATCTAGAGGAACCGGCCCAAACCCAGCCCAGTGTTTCCAACTCTTTCCCAATGAAAGGAGCACTAGCTCCAAAAGCCACTCCCCCCGATATGATCACTGTGACCGTAACGGACTAGAATGCTTCCCTTAGTGCTCACTGCTGTTCAACCGGCAGCGTGTGGAAGCCTCCCGTGACGTGTGAGGAAGGTAGACAATCGGCTGGAGTTTGTCAGAACGTTTGAGTCGCTGGTTGCTGTCGGATGTACCAGCCCTACCTCTAATGGAGGCTCTAACCGCCGGACCTCGCCACCGGTCCGCTCTTTCCACCGGCTCATCTTATCATCTTATCATCATCAGCTGGTCTGAGTTACTGTAGGTCACACACTGAC
The DNA here is from genome assembly GCA_016806645.1 of Ophiodon elongatus. Taxonomy (NCBI): domain Eukaryota; kingdom Metazoa; phylum Chordata; class Actinopteri; order Perciformes; family Hexagrammidae; genus Ophiodon; species Ophiodon elongatus. The sequence continues at coordinate 217,232 of JACSYO010000396.1, read as the reverse complement.
ATGGACACAGGTCACGTGGGGAAAAGCTTCTTTTGACGCTCAAACATACACACCTGAGTTGTTTGGATTTGAGGACATGAGGAACACCAGTCCAGCTCCTGATGGAAACAAACCTTCCTTTAAGGAACATGGAGAACATCATTCAAAGAAAACATGGAAGGGGAACTGACAGAGGGACAAACTACGTAGGTCCAGAACCAGCAGCTCTAGAGTCCTCAGCTGTGTAAGGTCTGTCCTCGTAAAGGGTCTCAGTGAGGACACTGGGGGAGTCCTCAGCTGTGTAAGGTCTATCTGTGCAGAGTTCATGAGCCACAGATCACTACTGAGCCACAATGTGTCAATAGCCTCTAATCTAGCCAGGGCCCTCAACACAGACTCTCATCCACCTGTGTGTGTGTGTGTGTGTGTGTGTGTGTGTGTGTGTGTGTGTGTGTGTGTGTGTGTGTGTGTGTGTGTGTGTGTGTGTAGTGGGGGTTCTGGGTGTCCCTATGATGAGGGACGCAGGCAAAATCCAATATGGCATGTGGAGGGAGAAACGAGGACAGAGAGAGAGAGAAGGAAAGTGAGGGACCTTCTTCATCAGACTGGTGTGCCATGAACTGACGCGCATGCACACACACACACACACACACACACACACACACACACACACACACACACACACACACTGTGGGAACCAGGTCAAGCTTGGCCCAGGCATTGAGACCAGTGGGATGAGATCAACAACAACTGCTCCAGCTACTGTAGTCAACACCATGTAGTATCACGTGTGTGTGTGTGTGCGTGTGTGTGTGTGTGTGTGTGTGTGTGTGTGTGTGAATCCCACATACTAGGTCAAACTGAGCTGTGCCCCAGTTGTGCATTATTCCGTACTTGTGACGGGTGAGTCTGTCTGTCTCCTTCACCTCTCAGCCATAAGCCTGGGACACAGGAAACCCAATCCACCCATGTCCTCAACTCAATCTGTGTGAGTGAGTGAGTGAGTGAGTGAGTGAATGAATATATATGCACAAAAGGACAGATGCGAGGCCCATTGTTGGAATAGCTGGTGTTTGCTGAAGCGTTAACGTGTGGCCTGGAGCTCTGCAGGACTAAAACAGCTCCAGCCATGAGGCCTGTCCCTCTCACGCTGTTTACTTCCTGTGGGTTCTCCATGTTCAGTGACAGGCCAACCAAAGCTCAGGGGAGTCCCCGCTTACACACTGACACAAGCGTGTACGGCGGGCGTTCTAAAGAAAAGCCCTGGACACGGACCTATACAGACCAACTGCATGCAGCTCACACATGTCTGTGTGAAGCCATCATGAAGAGCTCTTTGTGTGTCTTCACTACAGCAGGAGAGAAGGAGTCCTACACCCTGTCTGCTCCTCTACACTAGTATTACAAAGTACTGTATTTAAAGTACTGTATAATATAATTCCAACACTTAGTCTTATTTTGAATATTTGAACATTATTCCTGATGTTTGGACAGCTTATTATCCTTTGATTGTCTGATTATATTAGATTTTGTGCTGGCAGTAAGCTGAGTTCCTGCAGTTCTCACTGTTTCATCTCATGCCCTATGAAGTGCTCCACTCGTGGTTCTCTTTCCCATGAACACACTCACTGCTGCAGAGGAAAACCCAGAGGTAACTGAGACGATCTAAAGAACATGTAGTGCTTCCAAAACACAAGCTGTGCAGGTTGGATACTCACAACTCCAGAACCAGCACCATCTCAGAGGCCATCTCGTAGACCTGGTGGAGGTTGACCACCCGGGGGCTGGCGGTGGCCAGCTCCAGCACTGCGATCTCGTGGATGATCTCCGTCCGGCAGTCTTGGCCTTTCCGTCTCTTCCTCATGAACTTGGCAGCGTACTCGTGGCCCGTGCATTTCTCCACACACTTTCTGACCACGGCAAACTTCCCCCTGGAAGAGAAGAGGGCCGTCAGTACTGTGAGGCCATGTCTAGGTCGGGGTGCAACCCGAGCTCCAGCTGTGCTGACGGGTATCGCACTGATTACCATCTTCTGATGGAGCCACCACACATCTGTCTTCTGAATTTGGACTCAAATGAGTTTACGCAACCTTTATTATTAGGAAATTACGCTTTGATCCACACTGAAATGGAACAACAGAAAAAAGAGACTTAAAATCAAGACGTCCAGTGAGTCCATGGGAAACCTCCTTTTACTAATGGTTTATGCACTCATCTATAAATCCCACAATGCAACGCTCTGCATTTTACAGACACGGTAATGAGTAATAACCCGGCTCTTCCACATCCGTGGGCCAATGGGGCGAGCCCACTACGCTTTTCTTTGACCCCGCCTCCCAGCCCTCAGTCCAGCTTTGGTCTCGGGGCTCAATCACATGAACCGAGGAAGAGGAATGACTCTGGATTGAGTTATTAGAGCATTTTACAACTTTTAGGACCGTATGATGGAAATGAGGGCTCATCGTGTGTCTGGACTGGGAGGTTGATTGAGCTCACGAAAAAATGATCCGCTGATTTACAGACATCTCTTTCCCAATGTAAGTCCATGGTAGAAAGCTATTTTGGGGACCCCATGGTATCACATAACTCAGCCAGAACGTTTGGTTCCATGGTTTGGGCGCTTTGGTAAATTTGTGCTCTTCTTGGGGGGCTCTCTCTACCGCTGGTCCGACCCGTGACTCTGACCCGTGAGTTTCATGATCTGTTGCACTAGTGACACTGATCGGGTTATTGCTTGAGGCGAATGTGGCATCAGAGGCCGAGTTCATTCTGAAACACAGCTCCACAGATAGATGAGTGTTTGGGGTTCGTTATGGGTTCATAAAGACAAGTTCAAAACATTGAGTGGCTGTTGTTGGCACCGTTTCCCTTTTCTCTCTCCGCACCACTACTGCCTGGCCTGACCCAGTTTTATTTCTGGCAGGAAGGTGCTCAGTGCGTGCACATGTGCAGGCTGCCCAGGGGGAATCCTCTGAAATGTAGCTGGTGATCGAGATGACAAGCCCACATTGTGACTTCCCCTCTGGCTACCGTTGGCAGCCAACGCTCCAATAATCATCAGCAGCACCCTGGCTGAACCGGACCAACCCACAGCCATCGCTCACTCTGATGAGCCAAAAACCGCTTCCCCTCTTCTTTTAAAAGGTGGCTGGGATTAAGTGTATGACCTGACATGAGTGTAGGTGGAACATAAAGAGTATTGCAAATAGAAAAGAAACAAACGTATGTCTTACAAGTTGTCAGAAGCACAAATGTACTTCAGATTGAACCTATTCTTACCAGATGCAGAAGGAGCAGGTAAGAAATAGAAACATAGAAACTACATCCATCAGGTATGGATATTGTTCTTAGTCGAAGAGGCATCAAAAGGGAAATAGTGTTAAGTTCCAACAAATGTTTGGCTTATTAATGATCCAGGAGTTTAATGTGGAGCGGCACAGCGGGCTGCTGGACACCGAGCCGCTGTTCATTTAGATCTGATGTTTGCTGTGACCACTGCACCGTGTCTCAGAGAGCCAGACCACAACCCGGTTTTAATGTTGCAGCTGGTGAAGGTGGAGCTCATTTTAATCCTGAAAATATTCATATAGTACAACAGTTTTTGTGGTCCGTATGCTCAAGTAAATAAGGTGCCAGAGTGCATTCAAAGCTATCCAAATAGAGCTGGTGAATCAAAGAACAAATCTCCTGGGGGAGGAGCTTCCCAATTTAACCCCTGGCTACTGGGGCAGCTAAAACATTAGTTCTAGTTGGGACTGGCTGTCTTTTCTAAGATTGAGAATAATGCCCATCTTTCTTTAATAAACCACCGCTAAGAGCAAGAAGGGAAGCCATGAGTTGAGATCCCCATGAATGAGACATGTATCAGGGTCCGGAGCCCGAGGAGCAGCTCCACCCTCATCCCGCCTCATGTGAGAGTCATGGGGCCGATGCAGCTGGCAGCCACAGATTCCACCCTTTAGACACGTCTTCTGATAGCACAGGGCTGCGGCTGCTTTCACCAGCTTCAACATCTATTTGAAAAAGTGCATCGCAAAAGCAAAGATTTTGTACACAAAAATGACGAATCCTTCATTCATTTTACAAGTTGAAATTGCATCATACTTAATGATATTAAAAGGTGGACAAGGGATAAAAACCAAAACCTGGTTCTCCATTGGAACGTTCAGGTATTGGGGTCGGGGGCCACAGTTCTGCTACAGGCTCGGAACGCGGCAGACGTTTCAGTCGGTTGCAATCTGCAACCTCATCACTAGATGCTGCCGAATAATAAAATAAAACATGAAACATGAATTGGAAAGATTACAGTGTTCATCTGTTGACACTAGTGGTGTAACCACGTCGGTCCGTGATCCGTACGGATCCCCCTCGTGGATTAACGTTAACCAGCACAGTGTGAAATAAAGTTTTACTGACGATCCTTATCCTCCAATATTCAGTCAAATATGGGATCAGGGCATCATTCATGCTTTTCTAGTCTCTGGTGTTACTTTGTAATCAAGCAATCCATGTTCACATTGACAGGAGGACAGCTAGTAACGGTCTCTTATGTACAGTGTTTGGTAACCGTGGCAGCAGCACTAATGGCCAGCTTATGAAAGGGTCCATTCAGTTCCATTATGATGCGTTCAGGCTCTGTCCGTGACACTCCATGGACACAAGTGACCTCCACCCATTCCCTCCAATCCCATTAGCTCTGCAATGACCTCCGGCGTCACCTTTTACACACGTATGGACACTTTCAAGAAACAGCAGCTTTATGGCTCAGTGTGTGTGTGTGTATACAATACACAATGTAACAATAAGCAGCCTAAAAACAGCATTATGTCAATTTGAACTGATATGTGGAACAAATATTGCTGCATTAATGTTATCAATGATATCCTTCAATGGTGAGTTTCAGTTTCAGTTTTATAATAAGCTGAAAATATGTACAGTATACACAAACTGGTCAGGTGAGGGACGGCTGTGTGTGGGAGGACCCTCTCGTGGGACCTCTTATTGGGCAGCAGGCCCTCACCTGGTGCATCTCCTCCATGGCTGTGCACCGCGACCGGCTCTAGGCCGGCTCGGGAAGGGGAAGGGGAAAGGGAAGGGGAAGGGGAAGGGGAAGGGGAAGAGGAAGGGGAAAGGGAAGGGTTACAGCAGCCCTCTCCCATACCTAGTCTCTCCCTGGGGCCGGGGACTTAGTGTTTGTTGTGTCGTCACCATTCATATCTATACAATCAACGAGTTTATGATTAAGATGTGGACAAGAGCACAACATTCTTCATTGATGTAGCTGCTTAAACAGAAGAGTATGACTTGAAGAATTTCAAGATGACTGGGGGTTCTGTATGCAGCCGTACGCTAGACATACTGGATCATGTTTCAGTTTGTTTGGGACTGAAGCTGGACCAAGAAGGGTCTTACAACTTGCATTCTCTCTCCTGACCACCAGGGGGCGACTCCTCTGGTTGTATAGAAGTCTATAGAAAATGACTCTACTTCTCTCTTGATTTATTCCCTCAGTAAACATTGTAAACATGAGTTTATGTCTCAATCTCTAGTTTCAAGTCTTCTTCAATACAGCATGATGTTCATTTAGTAAATTATGGTCCATTTAGAGTCAAACAGACCATAAAGCAGGGGATGCTTTAGGGCGGAGCTACAAGGTGATTGACAGGTCGCTGCCACTACCAGAGTCGTCTCTACGTCACTCCTCCACATTCCAAAAATGGTCACTTCTGTTCATTGGTTGCAAAAAACAACAACATGGCAACGGCCATAATCAAAAATGGCGACGGCAAAATCGCCGAACTCTGGGCTTCATAACGGCAGTCCACAAACCAACGGGTGACGTCACGATGACTACGCCCACTTCTTATATACGGCCTTTGAGCTGGACCAAAGCCATGGTGGAGAGAAAAATAAAATACCCCAAAGAATGGTGCTAATAAACCCGAGGGGCACACTGTTTGATTTCTTTATTATTTTTGGTACAGTTGGCCTTCAGTAAAGACTACAAGTAAAGATTCACCTCGCCTGTATCTTCTCTTCTTCCACCCGACAATCCACCAGGAAACCATGAGCAGAATCAATAATGGAATCGGTAAAGATAAAATCCTATCACTTCCAATCCCTAGCAATATCAGTCATATCACATAACTTAACCAAAAATACGACACACACAAGACACGACACATAAAACTCAGCCCTCAGCTTGAACTCTAAAAGCATACACAGGGACATGTGTTCCCTGGATATTTTGAATAATTTACAATAAGTGTAGAACTATATTAAAACATAACATGAAACATTTTCGAACAGCTTCCTCCTTTTGTTCACTGCTTTGTCAGTCCAGTCAGATGAAGAGGCGGTTTCTGGATTCAAACTAAAGTGAGACTGTTTGGGACAGTAGATCAAATTTCTTGACTTTGCCTTTCTGGAATATACACCTTCTTAAATGTCAAGACATTCCACCAATGCTGGTGAAAGTGGAGAGGACCTTTGACAGAACACTGATGATCCTAATGAGTAAAGAGGAGTGGCAAGAGGGAGCGAGTGGGAGGCAGAGCGATGGCTGCAGGCCTGTATTGGATCCGTGCGTACAGAGGGCGGCCTCATCGCAGCACACATACACTGAATGTATTCCAACATAATCCCCTGGAAATTGATTTTTCCATTCAACATTTTCCCACAAATCAATGTGTCTACTGAAGTGCCGTGTCTGACCACGGTGCTGTGGAGGGTTGAGTGCTCTTTCTCTTTGATCAATGTTCAATGTTTCACTTGTCATATTTCAGCATCCTTCTCCAGGTTACGTTGGCTTAAAGACCCCTGACAGCGGTGTGTGTGTGTGGAGGGGGGTTTGTGGGTGTGGCCATGTTTGGTTTAGGGGGTCTGGGCCTGCTCTTTAGAAACTATACTGGGCCACCACAGCCTTTTCTAAAGCAGCCTCAGCACATTTCCAAAGCCAGCAGCCCCATTCACAGACTCCACCCTGAAAGAGACGGCTGTGTGTGTGTGTGTGTGTGTGTGTGTGTGTGTGTGTGTGTGTGTCTGTGTGTGTGTGTGTGTGTGTGTGTGTGTGGTGGCATGGTCACCACTAGTGTGGAGAAGCAGTTTAATGGATGTACTGGTTGTCAGGGCCTGAAGCCGGGCTGCAGCCTTACAGCCTTACGTTGCTGTGTGTGCATTAACACACTAACAGGATGTGAACACAGTGCATGTGAAGGCCAAGGGCTGCAGAGGGCTGCACCAGCTGTTACATGGCCCAGTTATAGTGAAGGACACGATGCATGCATCGACCATTCCATCACCACACAAATACTACTACTACTTAAAAACTGAAAATATTCGTCTGCAAATATTACATGTCCAGGGCTTTTATTGTGAAAGAGGGGATAGAGTTGATCTGGTCTCAATGCCTTCGTCAACATTTATAAGGGTAATGAAGTTTGTGGAGCCTCCGTGTTCTCGTTTCACAAATACAGAAGCAACTCGACCCGCTCGGCACAACGTGATTGGTTGATGCCTTTATTCTGAAAGCTCAGCATATCATTCATGCGTTCTGTGTGAAAGTACCCATGACAAAAAACAACATATTGTTGATATGCATATATGGCCTTTATTACTCAGTTACACTGGCTTAAGAAATGTAATCCTGGTTAGATATCTTTGAACTAATAATTACTAATAATTGTCTTTTTTTCTGTTGTTCCCAATAAGAAGAGAGTCCGCGGCCGCCTGGAGAAAAAGGCGCCGCACCAAGGGTGCACCAATATAAAGTAGCCCAAATAGATAACACAAAGCAAAGGAGCGATGCTGGTCTGTACTACAGCGGTGGTTAGTGGCGATATGTTGTCACAGAAACATGAATAATAACTCCTAACCAGCTGACACTGAGGGGTTTCATATTATGGTCTAGCTGATATGCTCCGGTTGGGTTAGCCATTCCTTGTCTTCATCTTTGATGGACAGTCTATGTATGTGTCCCATGCTCTAAAATGTGTTTCCTCCCACAACAAAGTGGAGCCGTCAGTGGTTTCAGTGCTTCAGCGTTCTGAAGCAGACCACAGGGCGTGGCAGTGGTTTGCGGTCTCATAGCTGGGCTCTGAGGCAGGCTGCCAATGAAATAAAGATCTCCACTGGCTCGGGGCCAAACACTCCCACTGGACATCAACAGATTCCCCATGTGCTGGGCACACCAGGGCTGGCTGATGGGGGGCATCCTCCTGTCGTTAAACCACTGATGTCAGAGGTGGTGACACAGTGTGGGCAAGGAGAGCCCAACTGAGTCCTGAGAGGAAGACACAGATCCAACATGGCGACACTGTGTTCTCTATCCCTAGTGGCTTCTACAGGGTGACGCATGTACTGTAGGTCTTCACCAGGCGGCAACCCGCCAATGCTGAAGAGTCTTAGAGATGCATTCTCTCTCCTGACCACCAGGGGGCGACTCCTCTGGTTGTATAGAAGTCTATAGAAAATGACTCTACTTCTCTCTTGATTTATTCCCTCAGTAAACATTGTAAACATGAGTTTATGTCTCAATCTCTAGTTTCAAGTCTTCTTCAATACAGCATGATGTTCATTTAGTAAATTATTGTCCATCTAGAGTCAAACAGACCATAAAGCAGGGGATGCTTTAGGGCGGGGCTACTGTGATTGACAGGTCGCTGCCGCTACCAGAGTTGTATCTCTACTTCAATCTTCCACATTCCACTTCTGGAATTGGTTGCAAAAAAACAATATGGCGACGGCGAAACATGTTTGAGACAAAGTTGGGAGGACTGTGGCAATATTTTTAATTCAACTCTGACAGGACTAGAAATGGACAATATATCCATATCATATTGACATCGTGGTATGAGGATAGATATTGTCTGAGATGATGGATATCGTAACATCCTAATAATGCATAAGTGTTGTCTTTTCCTGGTTGTATAGGCTGAATCACAGTAAAATTATGTAATTTTACTGGACTGTTCTAGCTTTGCCTTTCCCCACTTAGTCAATATATCCACATTACTGATGATTATTTATCAAAAGTCTCTTATTATATTAAAAACTCAAATGAAAGCAATCAGCAAATTTAGCCAAAAAAATAGCTGTCTCCATAGCGATGAGGTTGGCTCCTAGTGTGACATGTTAGCCCGGTGGCAATCAGTAAAGAGCTCTGCCAGCACCATATGGGCTAATAAGAGAGTGGCCTTTTCTGTCACTAAGACCCCTCATGCAGAAAGCTTTGGGTCTTAACCATATGGAATTCAGTGACTGCTTCTCCATTGTCGGAGTCTCTAAAGGAGCTTGGCTGTGGGCCATCTGGGACTCCCACTGCAGGGACGTATTGGAGGGTATTACCTTAAACCACCACCCCCCACCATCCTCAGCCTACGTATCCAGCTAGTGGGGGTCAAACAGCAACCGTTTTTAAAGCACCAACATTCGTATACTTTTCATCCTTTTTAGTTAACTGACAGAAAAATACTTTGACAATCAATCATTCCTTTTTCTTTGTTCAAGCAAAATATGGAAAAATGCCCAAAGGTCTGTCCAATGTGAGGACGTCCTGCTCGTCTCTGTTTGACATCATTGGAACTGAACACTGGACTCATGGTCAGAGAGACATTTAACTGAGAGAGCTTAAGTACAAAGGCATTTGGTTCTGTTGGTGCAAGTTGGGTTTTTTGTTAGAGAGTTTGGACACTGAAAAATCAATGGATTAAATGAGACAGAGACAGAGAGAGAGAGAGAGAGAGAGAGAGAGAGAGAGAGAGAGAGAGACAGAGAGAGACAGAGAGAGAGAGAGAGACAGAGAGAGACAGACAGAGAGAGACACAGAGAGCGAGCGAGAGAGAGAGAGAGAGAGAGAGAGACAGAGAGACACAGAGAGAGACAGACACAGAGAGAGACACAGAGAGAGAGCGAGAGAGAGAGAGAGAGAGAGAGAGACAGAGAGACAGAGAGAGACAGACACAGAGAGAGACACAGAGAGAGAGCGAGAGAGAGAGAGAGAGAGAGAGAAAGAGAGACAGAGAGACAGAGAGAGAGAGACAGAGAGAGAGAGAGAGAGAGCGAGACTATCACAGTTCAGGGCATTGTAGGAGATGGAAGGAATGTAAAAGAAGAGTTTTCCTGAGAATAACGCGCCCGGTACTGGAGGTTTCTAAAAAGGCAAATGAGCGTTTCCCAAACCGATGAAGCTTTATAGTAACTGACTTCAGCTCAGCGCAGACTCAGTTGGATTGAACGTGTGCTTCAACTTTTCCCAAGTGTACGTGGTCATGGAGCCGCTCTTCACGGCTGGGAGCACCCTAACCCGGGGGGCTGCCCACTACGCACCTCACACACCTTATGAACACACACGCTGCCAGAACGCCGCCGCTGCAGGCAGAATGTTCTGTGCGCTTGTTTCAGGATGCTGCTCCAGTTTTCAGGCCAAAGGCCCAACGGGACCAAAGCTCCCACACAACCTGAGCAGGTCACATTTCAGCTGAATACAGAAATAAAACAGATGTAGTGGAAAAATAAAAACACTCATCTCAAAGATTGAATGAGTTTTGTACTTCCATACGCTTATGATGTTTGTATTGCAGGTAAAATCAACAAACCAGCGAGGGGGGCGGGGGGTGGGCTTTAATCTGAATGAATGAATGGAATTCTACCGCTGAGTTCAAGGCTCAACCGGGGATCTGGCCGGGAGTCAGCCAGGGAGTAAACAACAAGTGACCCAACAAGAGGCCATGAACGGCCACCCTTCATCTGGTCTCACAGCCTCAGCCAATAGGAATGAGGTATTCTGTACTATTGAGAAATGTTACATGGGACGACTGACAAAGAACTCAGGCTCATAGCAACAACCACTGTAGCTGCATCCGGTCTATTTCACTGTCCATTCATCAATACGTCCATCATCAGCTGTTCAAAATATCAATCCATGATTTAAACATTTGCTTCTTAAATGTAAGGATTTGGGTTTTTTTCTGGGCTCCACGGTAACAGTTGCAAGGTTGCCATTGGCAACCATTTTGAGAAACTGGCAACCAGTTCTTGCACTTTGGTTGCCATAAATGGCAACCCCTTTTTTAAACATACACCTTATATAAAGTAGGGACAGTAAATGGTAGACTGTGCACCAAATACAAACTTCTATTAATACTTTTAGTATTCAGGTTATATTTCAGGACTTCTGTTACAGTCAGAACCAGAACCAGACAACTGGATTCAACTGAAGGCATGTATTGACAAAGCAGGATGGCGTGCTTTTAAAGGGGAGTGTTGAGCCCTGTTATATATCAATATTTTAAAAAGTCACCCTGGTCTCTTGGAAACTGCTGGATATTTTGGAAAATATCCAGTAGTCAATTATCATCAATTAGTCAAAAAAATATTGACAGATTAAATCTATAATACAAATAATCATGAGTTGCAGCTGTATTCCTTTAGCCTATTGTAGTCATTCTCCCATGGGCCCTTATTAGGGCTGAACAATGAATCGGGTTTATATAAAAATATTATCACATTTTGGAAGAGTGCAATTTTCTATTCGCAGGAGCCTTAAGAGTATCGTAGTTCATGAACAGTAAACGAGTTGCAAAGTGGGAGGTAATGATCAAATAGGGTTATGTTATGGCCACTAGTATTCATTATTTCACTGTTTCTGAGAAAGCTGTGTTTTTGTGATCTCGATCTTGACCTAATTACCATGATGCTCTTTGCTCCAATCATTCCGCCCCAGTAGCTGCTAGCCTGGTTAAGTGCTCACTGCACGTTGGTGAATGTGTATGAAACCCTGCTCAAAGAGGAAACACGACTCGTGTCAGTTATGATGTTTGAAAGAGTAATCAGAGGGCTCGGCCTGATAGCTCTTTCCCCCACATTAACAGTTTCAGACAAGTAGCTCGGCGGTAGCCAGATGTCATTGAAATCCAGCTGGTGGGAAGCTAAACGTTAAACTGTGAGAGTCAGATCAACTTTCATCACATCACTTGAAAGCTGCCACCTTCAGGAATAGTTCACTATTCGTAAGATGTCCATTGCAACAGGATCTCCGTGCTGTGATCCTTCCTCCTGTTAATACTGGCTAATAAACACACCTTCCAAATGAACTAAGACATAGGAGACTAAATCTAGTGCTTATTGGTGCAAACATGTTTTGTTTAACTGAATCTATATGAGTTAGGGGTTGGCAAGCCATATGGATATTACGGTTAACATTAAGTGTACTTAAAAACTCAAAAAAGGCAAGTAGGGGTGGACTTGGGGTAATGTGGGATCGTGGGATTGGTAAAAGGGTTTCCATGCTCCAGGAAGTGGAACCTGACTATTGTTTTCGAAAAGAAAAGTGCTAAATGTCTGAATTCGTTTTTTAAAAGTTTCAAATTGAGACGTCCAGGATACTGTGAAGCAGTCTGTCCTGTCAGCCTGTTGAACTGATGGTAAACTGATGTTAATCTAATGGTAAACTGATGGTAAACTGATGGTAACCTGATGGTAAACTGATGGTAAACTGATGGTAACCTGATGGTAAACTGATGGTAAACTGATGGTAACCTGATGGTAAACTGATGGTAAACTGATGGTAAACTGATGTTAATCTAATGGTAAACTGATGTTAATCTAATGGTAAATTGATGGTAACCTGATGGTAAACTCATGGTAACCTGATGGTAAACTGATGGTAAACTGATGGTAAACTGATGGTAACCTGATGGTAACCTGATGGTAAACTGATGGTAAACTGATGGTAAACTGATGGTAACCTGATGGTAACCTGATGGTAAACTGATGGTAACCTGATGGTAACCTGATGGTAAACTGATGGTAAACTGATGGTAACCTGATGGTAACCTGATGGTAACCTGATGGTAAACTGATGGTAAACTGATGGTAACCTGATGGTAAACTGATGGTAAACTGATGGTAACCTGATGGTAACCTGATGGTAACCTGATGGTAAACTGATGGTAACCTGATGGTAACCTGATGGTAACCTGATGGTAAACTGATGGTAAACTGATGGTAACCTGATGGTAAACTGATGGTAAACTGATGGTAACCTGATGGTAAACTGATGGTAACCTGATGGTAACCTGATGGTAAACTGATGGTAACCTGATGGTAACCTGATGGTAAACTGATGGTAACCTGATGGTAACCTGATGGTAAACTGATGGTAAACTGATGGTAACCTGATGGTAACCTGATGGTAAACTGATGGTAACCTGATGGTAAACTGATGGTAAACTGATGGTAACCTGATGGTAAACTGATGGTAAACTGATGGTAAACTGATGGTAACCTGATGGTAACCTGATGGTAAACTGATGGTAAACTGATGGTAACCTGATGGTAACCTGATGGTAAACTGATGGTAACCTGATGGTAACCTGATGGTAACCTGATGGTAAACTGATGGTAACCTGATGGTAACCTGATGGTAACCTGATGGTAAACTGATGGTAAACTGATGGTAACCTGATGGTAACCTGATGGTAAACTGATGGTAAACTGATGGTAACCTGAGGCTCAAGCCGCTACAGCGCAGAGCTCTCAACCGCTTCAATAACTGGCCATCGATGCAGCCAGAGTCTGGACATCACCAGTGATAAACACACCTCCATTCATATCATACAGAAATATTATGCAAGAGGGACAAAGACATCTGCTGACATTTAAGAAAAACATGAAGTTATTGTGAGCATGGCATTTACAATATCATAAACTATTTTAGAATATTAACGGAGTCAGCTTGATCCAAGGTAACCTTGGTGCACAAGAACTTGTGTCAGCTGATCTGCAATCAGACTGGTACTGCAGATTAATGTAACCTTTCATGTTGTTCTGTGGCAGCTAATCTCAGTCACAATGTCAGGTCATGCAACGCAAGACACACACACACACACACACACACACACACACACACACACACACACACACACACACACACACACACACACACACACACACACACACACACACGCAGCCTTTGTTGTGGCCGTCTCAGACTTGTAGAACATGAGGTTGCCGGCTGAAATAACTTTGGTAGTCAAGTGTAAACTCTTATCTCTGAAGCTGTACCCGAGTCAACACACACACACACACTGTTAGCTTTATTAAAAAAACAATTCTATGTGACTCAAGTCACTCTGCGGGTTGTTAGTGGAGGTAAAAGCCGGTTCTAATCAACCGCGGATTGGCCTCGTGACTCTAGATCCCAGATCAGTTTAGCATTTCCTCTGCTCGTTAACTTTGAAGAAATCCTGTGAAACATTAGCTGTTCCAAAGAGTCCAAGTCGCTGCTCTCAAACTATGGGCTGGATTTGACTTTACAAGTGTCAAGGACAAAACGGCTAATGTGTTTTTCTGATCTGGTGACAGTACGTTTATTCATAACATTGTATTCAATGACGATCACAAAACGCTAATCCCACCAACAGCTGGACATCAAAGTAATATCCCATCGTACTGATGATGCTTTTCAATCAAAACTGGAGTCAGCACCGCGGCGTTTTGTGCAGCGTCATTTGGAAGTCTGCGGGTGTTGTGTTGCCATGACAACGCACTTTGAGCCGGTGTTTTAAGAGTGGAGCGAGAGCGAGTTCAAAGAGACAATATATAAAAATATGTTTCAATCAAGGAGGTCATAATACGAGGTCAAATGTGAAACTATCATTCAGCAGCCCAATTGCTGAAGAGGGGCCATTGAACGGTTCACAGGTGTCGGGGGGTGGGGGGCGGGGGGGTTTTGGGTTGGGGGGACTTCTAGACCCGCCGTCTGTTCTGGGAGGATTTGAGTAGAATGTTTTAGATTAGCTACTAGCTACAGAGTGATTTGTGCGAGTGTCCAACAGAGACGCCACGGACAAGCAGCTGTGGACTCAGGCCGGCGTCTTGTCTCCGTGGATGATAAGTGTCTCCAGACATGACAGCAAAGCGCTACTCGTACCTGTAATCGCTTTAGAGCGGCTTCACTGTTGTCTGTCGCAGTAAATGGTAAATGGACCTGTACTTGTATAGATCTTTTCTAGTCTTCCGACCACTCAAAACTCAAAAGCTCTTTTAACACTACATGACATCATTCACGGGAGGGGCTAAGGTGACACCTGCCCATCAGGAGTAGCTATCATTCACACACCGTAGGCACAGCTACGGGAGCAAGTTGGGGTTAAGTGTTTTTCCCAAGGACACATCGACATGGGTTTAGCAGAGCCGGGGATCGAACCGCTGAACCTCTGATTGAAGGACGACCATGCTCAGCACTGAGCCACAGTCGCAGTCTTCTTATTATTACTCTTTGGTTCCAGTCGCACGGCTGACAGCGGCTTTAGTCCCGCCCACGGCAACGATTGGCTAACTGTTAGTAGCCTTGTGGCGCTCATTGGCTCGATCCCTTTTTAAATCGAGGAAATGCCGTTTCAACAGTGGCTATGTGGCTTTAGTAGCCAGCTGTGCTCAGTGACCGTAAACAACCACAATAACATATATGAAGGGCACACACCCCAGGCAAAAACATCGGTTTTCATGCACTGGTTATGGCTGAGAATTAGATTTATTTTGCTCCCATAACACGTCTTCTTTCAGACTAGTGGGGGAAAGAAAATATATTTTACTACTTTGTCTGTTTGCGTGTTTAGATTTCTCCTAAATTCCCCAAAAGTTACAATTAGAAAATGCCTCATTTGCATATTTAAAGGTAACATTTTCATGGCCCGAGAATTGGTTGCAAAATTCTCGAAATGGTTGCCAATGGCGACCTTGCAGCCGTTACCGTGGAGCCCGGAAAAAAACAGCAAATCCTTAAATTTAAGAAGCAAATGTTTAAATCATTGATTGATATTTGTAATATATATTATGTCTTATTAATTAATGGACACTAAAATAGATTGCGTGCAGTTCCATTGGTTTGTTCATAAATCAGTCAGAACCTGATTTATACATTTTAGGACTCAAAACACAGAGAAGATGGATTTCTTTATATTTATGCTGTTGACAGTATTTTCTGATTAATGAAGTGTATCAAAGATATATCCTCAACTCCCTGTGTAAAAACCTTTGACTCCAATATGTGAACAAAATTAATCAATGTTCAGATTTCAGTTCTGGAAATGTATGCAAATGAGCACATATTTAAAAATATATTGTCTAATTTGCATATCTAAACAACTTAACTAACAAAAATAACTAATTCCTGATCAGTAATTAACTTTGGAAGTATAATAGCGTTAGTTGGTTAAGGTACCTTGGGTCACCCTCTCACCTCAAGAGCTCAGTAACCTGATGCTACAGTGAGGCATAAGGAGCAGGGCTGTAGAACATGTTCTCTAGATTAAAACTAATTACTAAAATAAAATCACAATCACCAATTTGGTATAACCTAAAGCGGAAGGATACGAAGTGATTTGAACCGGTCGGTCCTACCTGCCGAGCTCTTTCCCGGGGATGATGGTGTAGTGGTCGGTGAAAGGGTCGCTGGTGATGGGGGTCTGGATTTCGGACAACAAGCCGCTGACTCCGCGGCCCGGTTCGGCCGCCGGGCAGTGCTGGACGCGGGTCCGGCTCCTCGAGTCCCCGGCGCGTGGACATTCGGGGATCATGGCGTCGTTTAAACGTCAGTTAGTTGGTTAGTTGGTTGGTAAACGTCCCGGAGAGAAGTTTGACAAACAGCAGCGCACTAACGGGGGACACGACCGACTGGACGCAGAGCGACAACTTCAAAACACACATGCGCGCGACAGAAAGGCGTCACTGTATGGCGGCAAGACGCTTCAAAGCTTCCGCATAGTTGAACTTTTTCTCAAATACCGTCGGTGACGAGTTCATTGTGATGCGGCCACGTCCGCTGCTGGCTTCTCGGTACTCAGCGCTCCTCCGCGCGCTCCTCACTGACACACCGCTCCGGCGCTGCGTTTTCGGTAACCATGGCAGCTTGGGCTGATTGAAAGACTGGCTGGCCAATGGGGTGGAGCGTAGTGCTCTCTGCTGCGTTCATATGGAAACAGGATGAGCATTGTGACTTATCAAAATGATGGAGCAATATTCAATGCTGAGTTGAATTATGAAATAGTCAATCATATAAATTAATTGTATGAATCTGCAACAATTTGTTTTTATTATTTAAGAAATGATTAAAACAACTAATCGTGAGATTCAAAACGACCACAGACAGATGCAACACATTATAAACAGATGCAAAAGTAACACAAACATATAAAACACATTATAAAGAGATGGAAAACGACCACAAACATATAAAACACATTATAAAGAGATGCAAAACGACCACAGACAGATGCAACACATTATAAAGAGATGCAAAACGATCACAAATAGATGCAAAACATTATAAAGAGATGCAAAACGACCACAAATAGATGCAAAACATTATAAAGAGATGCAAAACGATCACAAACATATAAAACACATTATGAAGAGATGCAAAACGAACACAAACAGATGCAAAACATTATAAAGAGATGCAAAACGATCACAAACATATAAAACACATTATAAAGAGATGCAAAAAGACCACAAACAGATGCAACACATTATAAAGAGATGCAAAATGACCACAAACAGATGCAAAATATGTTATAAAGAGATGCGAAACAAACAAGCATGTGCAAAACAATACAAAGACATTCAAAGCAAACACAATTCCAAACAATGTAAAGAGATGCAAAACGACCAGAAAAAGATGCAAAACTGCTTCAAAAAGACAAATGACATAAAGAGATAACCCAAAGAGATGCAAACATTCCAGGGGAAACAAAGCGCCCTCAGGGAGCCGTGTACGGTGGAATGCACTGGTAGTGTTGTATTGTACTTTTTTCTGATATTTTGTTGACCATAAAACTTCACAAACTAGTTATAGAATATAAAATATATAAACTATAATCAGATTGACTCACTGCAAATTATTACATCCCACACTTACATAAATGTATTATTGTCATTAAGCTGTCCAACACCTCACAGGGTTCATGGTGTCTTTCTTCCCCACACACCTCTTGTGAAGTGTGACATATGGGTTCCGTCTGAAGTGGTTAGTCCTGAGCCAATCATATCCCAGTCCGCCCTGCTGGAGTCAAACATGCAAGTACCAAGAGGCAGCTGGATTTCACCTGTTAGGCTTTAGATTACACTTTAAGGATTATGGTTTATTACAACCTGTGTATTATTTTCACATTTCATTTAGTTATGATAACTTTGTACTAAGGCCCGGTAATACATCTCCCTGACAACCGAGCTAACATCAGCTCATGAACGTCACAAAGTGAGGCTGAAAGCCCCACAGGCAAATAGGTCAGGAGGCCATTTAAGATTTATTTTGACAATTACTTTCTCCCAAAAGTAAGAAGAGTGGACGCTCACCTTTAGTGGAGGGCCACCCAGTTACGTCCTTTCCTGGTTTCATTCATTAGAATACATCCACACAACAGCAGCAGAGTAACAAAGTGACCGTTTTTATTGAGATTCATCAACAGTTGTATGGTGTGGTGGAGCGACAGCACAGCCTGAGTGTTGAGCAACCCGTTCAGATTCAGAACTGTACCTTTCAGCATTATGTACAGATGTGTTTAATCCACACGCACAAAACAGGAAACAAAAAAACAATACGCATGCTTCAGTGTCAACCTCCATCCACCCAGCCATTCACATATTCCCTTTAAAAAATAAACAAGACAAATAAATAGCTTGAGAAGACACCTTAGTGTAGACACCCCACGATTCTTCACCTCTCTATACACTTATTTAAATAGTTCTACAATAGCTGCTATCAATGCACTTACATAGAAGTGTTCTGGTAGTGTTGGTAACCATTTATTTTCCAGAATAATGTCTTCAACATTATCAACCCAGTAAAAACAAGACGTCCATACACAGTCTTTACATTTTCAACAACTTACATATAAAAATTGACTATTTTTAAGGACGTCACTTGTTCTCATAACTGTCTGAGACACAGACTATTTGCTGGATACATGCAGCTCTGACATCTATGAGATAGAGAGACATGGAAGAACAATCCCAGAATGCACTGACAGAAGCTCAATAAGGAACCAGACGATGTGACCACAGAGAGTGGTAGATAGAAGAAAAGAGAAGTATGACTGGAAACAGAATCAGACTGAGCGACAGATGACCAGCGAGCTTCATGGATAATAGAAAAGACACGCGTATCAAAACTCAAAGGCTTCAACAGTGAAGGCAAACTCTTCCCACTGATGCTTCTGAACATATCATCAGAAAAACAAACAAAAAGACCTGCAAACAAACGAAACATTCAAGGAAAGCTTCCCTTTACTTATAAATACAATACAGTATAAATAACAGTACAAAAGATTGTAGAAAAAAAAAGAGAGAGGGAAGATGCAAAATAATCACAGCCTTGTCCTCTTGGTAATAGAGATGCGTGGATAAGGCCTCGTCACTGCCTAGGATGACTGTAGTACTACTGATCTGACTAATATATATAGAGATATATCTATATATCTCTATATATATCTATATAGAGATATATATAGACTTCTGCAAGAATTTAACGGTAAAATCCTGTATTTCTGTCGCTGAAATTGTGCCCCATTACGATAAATTCTGTAGCTCACGAGCAAATAAAGCACCATTTGGGTCTTTCAAATGAAAACAAAAAAATGTGACCTTTGAACCAGGGTCAAAGGTTCAGCTGTGGTCAAACTCAGTCAAACATGTGGCCATGTGTAAGAATCTTCATAGGTTGCATTTATCTGTTCCCTACACCCAACAAGTCCTATTGAGGGTCCAGGGTCTGGGTCCTATCCCAGCATGCCTTGGGTTAATGACCTATAATATAGGTTCTCAAGGCGAACAGATACATGCTTTTAACCCTCTGTGATTCAGGCCCCATATACACTTGGCATTACAAGTGCATCATATCTTGTTCGTATTGGATGATTCTCTGAAACCCCATATAATTCCAATGCAATGTCCAAATCCTTGTTTTGATTTTACATCCAATGGCAACATATGTATAAAAAAGTAATTTTTGACAATATCAGCGCATGGCAACTACGGTATGGTTAAGGATGGCGAAAGATTGTCGTCATGGCAAATAAACTGCGGTTAACAGGTGGTTATGGTTAGGCCACCAATGAGAGTCGGGGGTGTGATGCTAGTGGTGGCTAATGTAGCCTGCAGCCTCTCAGCCTTCTTTCCAACTCCTCTCACCCACATTGTTCTTTTCACTTCCAAACGTCATACGCTGACTCAAGTGACATAACTTGAGGACATTTATCAGATATTAAAATCTTTGTTTGTTTTTTCAAATGCAACAGAGCTCCACACACCTGGAAACACAAGTTGGTGTGTAAAATCAGTGGAGAACCCCTCACTCATACGGTTGCAATCACAAACCTCACATTCACACCCGGGAGGAGTAAAGATAATGAATACGCTTCGAGAGATGAACGCTTTTATCCCTTTTCAACATCTGGCTGGAATGTATCGGTATGTCGATCCAGCTCGAGTGCTCCTTGGTTGCATGTCTACTTGGCTTGTTTGATATCAGAGAGCTATCGGCCCAAGACGCATGAGGTGGCTACGTGTAAATGGACTATCAGAATCTCCAATGAACCTGACTTGTGTTTGACGCACACAAACACTGGGAGAACATGCAGAGGGTTTTCAAAAAGAACCAAGGCAAACATCTGGAGTCAGGACTTTCCTCTGTCAGGCTCAAGTACTAACGAGTGAGTGCCACCACCCCACAGGCCACGCGTGAGGCACAGCTCCATTACTGGACCAGAGATGGAGACGAGGGGCTGGGAATGCTGACGGTCATTGTCTGAAAGAACATGGTAGACTGTGGAACACATCAGAGTAAAGTTCTTAACTATTGCATATATTACACTGGTTTGTCCAAGGGCCCCTGTGCACATCACAGGTATCTACCAGAAGGACCGCATCGGTGCAGGGAGCTGGACCGTTGATCCCAGGTCCTTGTAGACCTACATGCTGCATTGTTGTTTGAGGTACTGGAGTACCTGCTCCGTGCAAAGATGGTGAAGGTACACAGTCAGGGAGAACGAGTTGATCAGTGGAGGACTTGAACAAGAGCACGAGCATCTCCCACCTCAACAGCTGAACAAAAGGATTCACAGATAGTCCCCTTTTCCAGCTGGACAGCCAACAGTCTTCATTCTTTGTCGTCAAGGAATCAAGAACTGCAGGTTTGCTTGGTCTGGCATGATCGCCCTCGGTCTCCACGGACAGAATCCCAGAAGCCCTTGTGTTGGAATCGATGGCTACTTTGACAGAGACGTGACATCGCTGTCTCTGCTTTTTGAAAGCGTGGCAGAGCGAGAAAGCTTGGAGAGACTGTTGGAGTTCTCTGTCAGAAACAGTGCAGCCCAATCAGAGGAGGACACTAAAGGTCTGCGCTCAGCTGCTGTCCGCACTCTGGACTGAACCAGAGGGAGACAGAGGGGAAGGGGAAGGTCCAGATCGAGGCCTTCTTGGATGATTGCAATACTTTTTGAATATCCGAACTGGACAAAGTATTGTAATGGTCGTTGAGTCTGTGCCTACCCATTAGAACCACCTATTTAAAGGGATATACCACACCCGTTACCTGGATTTTCTGTCAGTGTATCTGAATTAAACCTAAGGTTCATTGCTCATGAAGTGTCCCTGTATTACTTGATCCCCAGTTCCAGTGTGCCAGACCACTCATGTTTCTAAGCAAAAGAAAGACTTTTAGCACTTCTCTTGTATCTCTGCTCCTCAGCGAGGAGAGAAGACATTGACATTGCTTGAAAGAAGAAACCAAAAAATCATTGCTATAGTTATCTGAGAATATAACAAGATAATATGTACGATTGGCTTAAATAGTATAGGCATTGATGTATCCCTCCAGTGGTCCAGCTCCTATTGTTCCAGTAAATCATTTTCATAATCTCATAGAAATCCTCACCATGTTCCTCAGGGATCAGATTTGGGCCCTATTTTCTTTTCAATTAACAAGACTCTTCCTGAAGACAGTGAATTATATATATTGAATTTATATATATATATATTGTTTTGCCTTCACATGTAGATGTTTCGGCCAATCAAACATAGTGATCCTGAAAGCTTTAGCCTATCTTCTTCATCACCTTGCAAAGTGCATGATTCCTTAACTTCCATCATTTGCCATGTTTTCTTGAACCCAAACCCAAATGCTAAGTGGACTAGAAAAAGTAATCCATCCTTCTATCTCCTGTTGCCTAGCCTTCTGCAGCTCTGCCTGGAGCCAATAGACAGGATCTATATAATTCAAGCATTTTTTACAGTGGTTACAGTTTTAGATCTGATTGTAAGGTTCTTCCGATCACCCCTGAGGCCTTGAAATGGCTGGTTTCTGGCACAAAGCTACATCACATATATTTAATTCTTTATGTGCCAGATCCCAGTATCAGGCAGGTACTGGCCCCCCACGGTCCTGATCAAAAATATAATGATCCTTGTAGGCTCTCCAGATTAAAGACCAGACATCATTGTTCCTTTGGCATCAGGGCTACCAGAGTTTGCATCCATCTGAGGAGCTTTCTTTAAAATCTGCATTATACTTATTACATTATAACCACTTCTTTAAAGCCACATTTATAGATTCTTCTGAACTTGTGCACTGTTTGTATTATTATTTCTGTTTCCATTTAATGTGTGTCTTTGTCTCCGTCTATATTTCTAATACTTTTCTTTCTGACTTTATTTGTTCTGTATTTGTTCTGTTTCTCCTCGTCTTTACAGTATAAGAGCACACTATAGGTTTTTTATCATTTATCATTTAAATCCTTGCTGTGAATTCAGATTTTTAACTTAGTAGTAAGAATATATCTAAAGATACATTCCAACGAGTTCTCAAGTCTGTAGCGGCCTTAGTTTTTGTATTAGATTGTATGTAAAGTTATTATTTTCAGTGCTATTGTGTAGCCATAGCTTGACTGTAAGTGCTGGGTGCTGTCATAAAGATCCTCGTAGCTAAGTGAGAGACTCTAACACACAGTACCATAACAGTGACATATCCACATGACCAAAAACGTTGTCGAGTATAATCCAGGTATCTTTACGACGTATCAAGCCCACGAGAGCTGCTTCTTTCATCCCTCGTATTTTGGCCCAGCCGGTGTCCCGCAGAGAGGGATGCAGTGCTGATGTATTCCTTCTTCTGCGGCTCACTCCAGGCCGAACGTGCTGGTTTCCTCCACGGCGATCAGCAGTTTCTCATACAGCATGGTGTAGGAGGGGTACGGAGGCAGGTCCAGGCGGTTGAAACAGGTGTGAGCCCTGGAAGAGAGAGAGAGGTAGACTGGTTAGAGTAGGGTCAAGGCTAGAGGAGGATACCTGAAGCGCACCTCACACCTCACAATTCACATGTATTTAGGGAGGATCAACACGCAACACAAAAAAAGGTCAGAATATATACATTATGTATTTATGCAAAGAAGTTCTTTCAATACTGTGGTATAAGCACCTACAATGAGAGCTATTCAGCCTATCATATCTGCATGTAGTTTTTCCCTTGTAAACAAGGGGGCTTTGATTTTCTCCTGACGATTAAAGGAACTGCTGCATAAAAACAGACAATTCACAAAGAGACACTGGAAGGAATATTTCATCGTGGTTTTTTTTGCTGAGAGTTAGATGAGAAGGTTGAAATCAGTCTTGTGTCTGTATGCTATATTAAGTTTCAGCCAGCGGCCGGTTAGCTTAGCAGAGAATAAAGACTGGATATGGGTGGAAACAGCGAGCTTGGCTCTATCTAAATGTAACACTATCCCTCCACCAGGACCTCTGGAGCTCAGGTCACGATTCTTTTATCTGAACAAAAAAAAAAAACAGTGTTACTGGAAAAACTTCAGGTTGTGCTTTTACTTGAAACGGACTTTACTTTTCTTGGCTGTGCACAGTGTTGTTGTCTCATAAGGTTACTACCAGGCCGAGCATCAGTCCAGCACAGTCGTGTTGTTTCAACCTGCTTCCAGTCTTTTTGCTGAGCTCAGCTTAACGTCTCCTCGCTCCAGCCTAGTGCATACCGTACCTTACATACATGAGAATGTTATCAATCTTCTTAAAGGAATACTTCACCCTCAAAATAACCATTTGTTTATTAATCACTCGCCCCTTGTGACCTGCAGAACTTAAAGATAACTTAGTTTTTCTCTCACACCTCTGAGGAGAATCCAAAAAAGGAGTAAACCCTTGATGTGTTGAAGTACATTCACCAACAACCCAACTGTTTAAAGCCCTTCCTCCACTTCCTCCTGCGGAGACTCACGGCGTGTGAAGGTCGAGTGGCTGAAGGTCAAACAGCACCATTCTGGTGAAGATGCCTGTGTTTGGGACGCACAGTGAGCACACCTCGTGATAAAGGAGACGTGAACTACACTGCACGAGTTGTGTGAGAGTTTGTGAAGTGATTTCTGATTTATTTATGTCATTAAACCTGTCCCCAATCTACTTCAATTCATCCGGGAGTCACTCCGTTTAGTGGATTCATCATTATGTCTCAGATATAGAGATATATATAAGTACAAATATTATTTAAATCTCTGTACACGTGGACACCTCAACATTTATAGGTACGTACTGGACCTGTGTGATATCATGACCGTGACTCTCAATTTACAGGTTCCCTGTGGAGGTTTGACCTCTTGCAGCGTTATGGAGACATTTTCTTTTTTCTTGTGCACGGGGACACACAAAAATACCCACGCAGGGGTCTGAGGAAACCCAGTCCTACCAATGATGTCACACTATTCTACTCATCACAGGTGGCGGGAAGAAAAGGCAGAGTGTAAGCAAGGCTGGAGGTAAAGTACTGGAAAGCACAGTCAGGCCTCACCGGCCTCACTGTGTTCTGCTGCACAGGCCACCTCTAAAGTGAGCCCATGTATTAGTTGCTAAACAGCGCCCCCTGTGGTCCCGAGTGACAATTACAAGAGAATGTTAACGCAAAAAACTAATGCAGCAGCAGTAGAGAAGAGTTAGAAAGTTCCTCTGTAATGTCCAGTACACAGTAAGATCTACCGACAGTTTGCTAATGTTAGCTGACTGCTAACATTTGCTAACATTAGCTGACTGTTAACGTTAGCTAACATTAGCCACAACAAGCTACGTGTCGAAGGAAAGCTGGAGCAGCAAAAGCCCTGAATGTTTAGAACGGAGCACGTTTAGTTGTGAGTTTCTTTATTTTAATGTGATTTCTTCTTTCTAAAGTCACATAGTTTCACCAGACACCATCTAATACAGACCCACCCTCCCCACCCCACCCCCGCATCCCCAAACCTGCTATTATTAGTCGACCTGCAGTGTAACTGCTGATGCTGAAGTCAAGCCCTTTGTTTGTGCTGAGCACGCTCACGTTCTGACCGCTGTTTACTAAGTGAAAGTCTGCAAGGTCAGACCAACAGGCCCTGCACAACATCACGTCTACCTGAAATACAAGAACAGCTGCTCCGCCGAGCCCGAGCATCGTAGTGAACTGATGTGGCCAGCTCATGTCAGAGCATGTTGCACTGCATCGTTTACACCCAGACAAAGTGCTGCTACATTTTGAAGGTGGTAAGAAGATTTATTTATTTCCCCAGCTGCCTCGACCTTTTGAGTCAAAGCGACGACCTTGACGACCCGTCTGCTGTCCAAACCTCTCCCTTCATACTACTGGTCCAAAGTGTCCAAAGGACACTGCAGGTCCTGGTCCTGTACCAGGACCTGCAACCTACAGTGTCTGAAGCCCTAAAGTATTGCTTTGCAAGCAAAATACAGAGGTGACATTTTCAGACAATTTCCAACATGTTCTCCCTCCACCTCCTTACATACATCAGGGACGTGTCACGTTTCTGCTCGCTACAGGCATCGTGTCTTTTGTCAAGATAAACTCTTGACGAACAGCGGTCCCCCGGGTGAAAGTCCAGATGAGTGTGAGCCATCCCCCCGCCCCCCCCTCCTCTCCGTGGTGACTTTATCCTCATCAGTTGCTCTGAGCTTCTATTGATGATGCGTATGGGTTTACATTTGTGTTAGCTGAAGCCTGGAGCTTCTCATACAGAGGATCCTTGGTGCGTATCAGTATTTGACGAGTTGGGAGTGTGAATGGTTTGCTATTACAGTGGCTGTGAAGCTAAATGGTGCGATTTTAAATGTCTTCACCGCCTCCTGAATATTACAAAACAATGCAGCCAACAATCCGAAAATAGAGTTTATTTTTTATCCCAAAGAGTTTAATTCTACAAGATAAAAAGAGGGCCTGTATGTATGAAGTAAACTTTCCCCATACTGATATGGCTTTGTATTTCACTCACAAGTTGACTCCTGGGACAGAAGAGTTCAGTGTTTGCTGATCATGAGCTGATCAGGTGACCTGATCAGGTGATGCTGGAGCTGCAACAATGAGTGGATTCATTGATAAGTCAAAAAGATCTGCTCCTCTTTTTGTAATCGATTAGTTGTTTGAAGCTTCTTTGTTGTATTTGTTGTGATTCTCCCGGCAGCAGTCAACAAATCAAAAGTTCATTCCTGTGTCTGTCACAGGACTGTGATGAGCCCCCCTGATCCCGTTTGGGCCAGAACCGAATGACTGCCCCGCGCCCCCTGTTGGCTGTGAGGGGAAGCAGGACCTCCGTCAAGCGAGCGGCAGCTCCTTTGACTTGAGGGAACAAAGAGGTGTGACACCCGCTCACGTACCTGGGCAGGGATGTGACTTTGCCCCACTTCTCGATACAGAAGCGCCGCAGGCCGTTGGATCCCCGCAGCGCGGCGAAGCCCTCGTAGGGCACGCTGGACGTCCCCGTGACGAACTGCAGCAGGCGGAGGCGCTGCTCGTTGTTGAACCGCTCCACGGCAGCCCAGAACCAGCGCATCACGATGTGGCCGTCATGGTAACCTGATTGGGAGTCAGGGAGTCAACATCAGGGCTTTGCATAGAGAGTCTAGTATTGACTGCTTCTATTATAAATGCACACAAAGTCCAACAAGACATGTAATATGGAACTAAATGTGACTATAAAAGGTCAATATTGGTATTTTGACTGCAAGATTAATAATGTAAAAAGGTTTTGTTCATAGACTCTTTTCATTAGACCAGCAATATGTCAACTGAAAAGACTCAATTCAAATGTGAACAGTGAACAGTGAAGACAGACATCTTGATCGCTCCATGGTGACAGGCAGGTCACAAAGCCCGCCCCCTCCATGTTAGCGGGTGGGACATGGACTAATAGAACATGCGTCATTTTGATTTGAAATGTGTTCGTAGAGATATTATGGTTCACAGCTACAGTGGTGCCAAACGCAGCAGCTAGGTGGCTCACGCTAACAAGCTGCGGTCATGCTCACTATTGGCTCGAGCGGGTGTGTGGGGGCGGGGCCTCGATGCCACGGCTCCACTCCCCATTCGCTACTGCACAGACGTCACCAACAGGAGACGACTGTGTGCAGCGGGAGGAAGTGGAGACGTGTCGTCCATCTTTGTATACAGTTCACGGGTTTCACACACACACACACACACACACACACACGCACACACACACACACACACACACACACACACACACCTCCTCTGTACTCGGTGTTGGTCCTCCAGTCAATGAGGTCGATCTCGACTGTACCGGCGATCACCAGCTCCAGCTCCCGCGCATCGAACACCGACACCAGCCTGGAGTCCACCACCTGGGACGGAGAGACAACCGAGCACACGTTTATGTTCAGGTGTGTGGGCGCATCATGTATTCAGTCTGTATGAACTATTAGAGTACATATACTATGGACTTTATAGTGATATCGTGCATTATTTGGAGGTGTTTTTCCCTATGGATTCTGATTGAGGACAGCTGGTTGCAGTAGGCCTATGACCTCACTGGGCTCTGTATAAATGAGGTTCTTAACTAGTGTTAGCCTGACAGTGATGTTGTCAAAAGCATCTGATGGTGCTGTGAACCAAGCAGCATTGTTTACCTCGTAGAAGCCTCTGACCAGCGCCTCCGTCTGCTGCACCACTCCTCTCTCCACCCTCCACTTGGCCATACGCTCGATGTAATCCTTCTTGTTCTTCTCCGTCACCTGGAGGTTGGAGCCGCCCGACTTCAGCTCCCGCTCCGTCACCTGGCAAGAGGCACCGGGTATGAAAACAACATACATTTTAGATGAACAACACTGTGCACGTCACGCCCGCGCTGACCTGGCCGAAGACCTCCTCGTTGACGGTGAAGGTGAGGTCCAGGATGTCGGTGATGTCGTTGTCTTTCATCCACTGCAGAGACTGGTGGAACTCCTCGTCCAGATACTCCAGGTCAGACAGGTCTGTGGAGCTGAAGGACACACGGAGCTCACACATGCAACCCACTAAACCACTGAGCACACTGCCAGCATGCTAATCAGTTAGCCAGCATGCTAATCAGTTAGCCAGCAAAGCTAATCAGTTAGCCAGCATGCTAATCAGTTAGCCAGCATGCTAATCAGTTAGCCAGCATGCTAATCAGTTAGCTAGCAAAGCTAATCAGTTAGCCAGCATGCTAATCAGTTAGCCAGCAAAGCTAATCAGTTAGCCAGCATGCTAATCAGTTAGCCAGCATGCTAATCAGTTAGCCAGCATGCTAATCAGTTAGCCAGCGCAGATTCATGTCAGCTTCAGACGGAGGGGGGTGTATCTGTAGAGCTCAGGAACTAGGAAAAACAAGAACCATGCCACAGTTCTCAAGGTCAAATTCAAGAAAGATATTACTTTAATAATATATACTCTAAAATTTGCAGTGGGAGAGGAAGAGAGGTTTTTATTTTAGGATGCGCTGGATTCATTTATTTTGTAATGATACAACTGTCATTTCATCCTAAAATAAATGAGTTTCAGCAGAGCATTGCGAGGCCTTGGCCACAACCACTGCTGCCACCACCAGTGGGAAGGCTTATAAATGAGCTTCACTCTCTGAAGACGATAATAATTCCCCTGTGTGTGTGTGTGTGTGTGTGTGTGTGTGTGTGTGTGTGTGTGTGTGTGTGTGTGTGTGGCTATCAGCGCTGAACTTTGTGAACTGGACTGTTTTTACAATGAGGCTTGATGAATAGAAAGGGGTACATTTTAGCCAAGAAGTATGCATATTACATCATTTAAATATGTAAAATAACAAAGGAGCACCATATGCTAGGTGCTTGGCAGAGCAGCTGGAGGTGCATTTCACCGTTTGTGGGTTCTTTAAGAATTACACGGGTTCTTTTAGTCTTATTTGTACAGGTTTAGCCAAAAAAAATGATATTTTCTAACACCAACTGGGAGAGAATCATGCCTTAAAGAGACAGTCATCTGACACCGTCTGTGCAGAAAATAAACGTGTATTCACATCCCAACGGACATTGTGTTTGTTAGATGAGCACTCTCTGAGAGTGTGTGTGTCTGCAGGAGAACAAACATGGTGAGTGTGTACTGACAGTCGGAGCAGGGCCTTGTAGAAGGGTCTGGTGAAGAAAGCATCCAGCAGGTACTGATGGATCAGAGCCAGGCCCAGGATACGCCCACTGAAGCGGAACCTGGACACACACACACACACACACACACACACACACACACACACACACACACACACACACACACACACACACACACACAATATTAGAACCAACAATGGAATCAGTGAATCAGTGAAATAGAGTATTCTCTATATCCACTTTTATTTCTTTTTCTAATGTCAATGTCATGCTGAAGGGAGTGAAACTAATATGCCATCACATTTTTATGCAAACATGTGTCTATTTTCTCACTTTCAATCATAAACCCATATCAATATTTTTAGCAAAACCCATAATCCATTGGCCCACAATGACCACACGGTCAGTAATCTGCAGAGAACCTGCCACTCTTCAGCTAGTCGAATATTTCTTTCTTTAATAAAGGGCCAGCTTTCTATAAATAATTTATATATATAAATATAGTTTATCATACTGACGATGATGCTTTTTGTCAGGAACATTTGAATTGTTGTTGGAATACTCTTTGCAACCACAAGAGGGCGAAGTGCACCTTTACCCCATGTTCTCAAAAGGACTGAAGACATTTGTGTTTTCTTCCAGGTGAGTTTTAATTTCCCCATGCCCTCTGAACACAACATGTGTTGTGTGTTAGCATGTTATGTAACATTACCGTTGAGTTTTTCCTTTGATTAGAAATGTATTTTACTCAGTGCTATGCTTTACGTCCTATTTAAAACATGAGGCGCACTTCAGCCTCTTGTGGCCACAATGAGTATTACAACCACAAACACCTGTTCTCACAGATTAAGACGAAAACTGTTCATGGTGTTCTGGGTTTCATTAAATAAACTCTTGGGGATGAATGACCACAGTAAATGAATGAATATATAAACGGTTCCAGCTAGATAGCAGCTGGTTTGTTGGAATAATTAGAGAAATGTACAATCACAAATGTAATGAACACTAAGCGTCAAATTTGCCGTATTTTTCCCAAAACACTGATTCACTAAGTGTGTGTGTGTGTGTGTGTGTGTGTGTGTGTGTGTGTGTGTGTGTGTGTGTGTGTGTGTGTGTGTGTCACTGTGTTTGCGTTGCACAGCTTACCACTCCAGGTGGTTCTCCACGAATGCTGACATGGGGCTGATTTGAACGGTGTAGGTATCGTTAGCCGAGTATTCAAACAGACCGTAGTAGGGATTAAACAACTCCTGAGACAAGAGGAAGAAGAACTCTCTGGACGGACCGCTGTAGTCCAGTCTGAGGAGACAGCGAGACAGAGAGGGGGAAACAGCTTTCACACATTTGGTTCACGGTTTATTTGGGCAGTTACACTGACAATATAGCCTTCTTTTGCCATATTAAAGATATTAAACGATAAAGCAGGGAATGTCTGCGTGTTTTTTGCATATGTCAAGAGCCGTTCATCTGGTCTGCTTCACACTGGGCAGGTGTATTACTGGGGACCCAAGGGGAGTGCAGTGTCTAACCTGGACATGTGGCACATTCAATAAGAATTGGGCGTCGCCATGGCTTTTGCAACCAGTGAACAGAAGTTACCATACCGGGACTGAGGAGGAGTATATGTCAATCACCTTGTAGCCCCGCCCTAAAGCATCCCCGCTTTATGGTCTGTCTGACTCTAAATGGACCATAATTTACTAAATGAACATCATGCTGTATTGAAGAAGACTTGAAACTAGAGATTGAGACATAAACTCATGTTTACAATGTTTACTGAGGGAATAAATCAAGAGAGAAGTAGAGTCATTTTCTATAGACTTCTATACAACCAGAGGAGTCGCCCCCTGGTGGTCAGGAGAGATAATGCAGCTTTAACACATGAAGCTTTGACTTCTATACAACCAGAGGAGTCGCCCCCTGGTGGTCAGGAGAGAGAATGCAGCTTTAAGACACTTCAGCATTGGCTTCACTTTTCAGAAGCAGAGGTTGCCACCTGACAGCGGCTCATTGACTCCTATTCCCTTTGGCTGCTGGATGCTGCATACAGCCTGCTATATACAGAATGCTGGACCAAACTTCCCTTCCCTTCAGTCAACAGGTGGGTAGCCTACAGGAACAGCACCAGTCTGCCACTGCAACTCAAACGGTGTATGTTTCTGCCACGCTGACTGATAACACCAACAAGGTGTGTGTGTCCCTGTCTAGATAATGTCTGCGGGTTAAGTTAGAGCTGATAACACAGTCACAACACATGTTTGAGCTTCAAAAGCTCGTGAGAACATCATAACATACCCTGCACTCAAACACATTGTGTGTGTGTGTGTGTGTGTGTGTGTGTGTGTGTGTGTGTGTCTCACCCCTCCTCCCCCAGGAAGGTGACGTAGAGTTTGTTCCTCTGCAGCTCTTTGCGGGAGTATGCCATCACCTGGTTGAAGGTTCCCTCCAGCAGGTGTTCTCTCCGGATCAGCAACCTGCAACCACCAGGACAGCTCACCTGTCACTGCTCCTGTCCCCATGCGGGGCAGTGGGCGCTTCACTGTACGCTCCAACGAGGGCAAGAACACAACTCTGCTGGGGAAATACTTTGTTTCTAATGGTATTTACATTTGTGATTTAATTCCCACAACACAGTGTTCAGAGGGCATTACCTTATTGCTTTCAATGGTAGCTATGGCCCTGTCTCCACGGACAAAGCACATGTACTAAAATATTATTATCTAGATAAAGATCAGACATCCATCTAAAGATGCAGGTCAATGAATACAGTATGTACTGTATGTGGGGCCAGGATCAGGGTATTCACTGATCAGTCTACTGTAACCGCTACAGCCTAATGGGAGGATATAGAAGTAGTGTGTCAGGGCCGTTGACCTTTGGCTTTTATTTGGACGGAACAATAAACCGCTTCACATGTGTCCTCTGAGTCTTACTTGATCTTGCCCGGGCCCTGCCCGTAGCCCTTGGCTTCCAATTTCCTGTAGAAGTTTCTCAGTTTGGCTTCAAAGTCTCTGCGGTAAGGAGCTGGAGCCCTCGCCCTCTGCAGGCCTACACACACACACACACACACACACACACACACACACACACACACACACACCAGAGTTTATAAGAGATGTTTGTTTTAAATAAGAGAGAGAGAGTGTCACAGTTCCAGGAGCTTAATGAGGAGTGTTTTCAGAATAATGTGACTCTGTCAGGCTTCTTCAACCCGGGGCCACTTCTCTACAACACCATGATCGAGGGCGATCCTTTACTTAAGTAAAAGCACTGATACCAATAGTTTCCTGCATTCAAAATGTTACCTGGGCTTTCATTGAAGAGATGGACCCCATTGTCTGATACCTGATCCAGCTATTTGAGTCAGCATGGGCCAAATATCTGCTGTTAGTGCATCCCTAGAATACACTTTGTATTAAATACACTTTGTGGGCCCGGTGCCCGGTGGACGTCAGTGAGTCCAGCCTGGGTTTAAAAGCTGAGCAGCTTCATAAGCGGTGGCGTTGGTTATCTTTCTGTTGGGGTTGTACTGCACACTGTTTACTCTGCAGCTTTAATTCCACTGAGTGGCAGGACAGCGATGTGTAGCAATCACAAAGACACTGTCCAGCTCACAGGCTATCTGCTCTGGACAGGTCAAGCTTTTTCACACTGCAAATGTGGAAGAGAAAATAATCCTCTGGAATCAGGGAACGTAGATATTTAGGCTTTAGGCTTGGATTTAGATGATCTCCCTACACTGGAAGATATCACAATATAAGAGTCCAGAAGAAGTGGGTGGTCCCTGTGGGATCCTTCTGACAGTGGGACAGCGGCTCAGAGCTCACATCATCACTTCTACCGCTTCAGGTCGTCACCAAGAGACTGAAGCAGCTAATGAAGGACGCACGATAACAAGCCAGGCTTCCCTGCTGTGACCCAATTTCCCTTTATAGACCCTCCCATCAATAACACGTATAACCTAGTACACACACACAATCACACACCAACACACACACTCCGTGAACCCTCAGCATGGTATTCACTGCTGTTTGACAGAGCCTGCTGTGCACTAACGTCACCTTAATGAGCTCCGGCAGACCTCGAGCAGGCCACAAGTGTGTGTGTGTGTGTGTGTTGGTGTGTGCTAGTGTGTGCTGTGTGTGTTGTGTGTGTTAGTGAGCGAGTGCTTCACAGAGCGTGCTAGATTCGTGTGCATCTTCACTGCTGAAGCGACTCCACCTGCTCACGTGAGTAACTCTGAAACACTCAGTGACTTCAGATGATCAGCAGATAACACGAAACACAAGTGAAACCTTAGAAAATCTCTCTTCTTCTATATCTGTTTGAATATCCAAGACCCCTTCCAGCTGCCCCCTGACAGGACCGGGTCTGCCCCCCGACTGGACCGGGTCTGTGTGCTGGTGAGAACCTGCTATGCATCATGATACTGGGGCTACGGGTCAATAAAGTACCAAACTGTAAGCAGCACGATATCTTGGGACCTTGTTTTAGGTAAACAGGGCATAGTATAAAGAACACTCCCTAAATGAATACAATCGGAGTAGAAACCAGTACACTTGTGGAATGCAGTGGGATCAGTGGGATCTATGGGAGACTGTTAATAACCAGTTTAAAAAGCCTCACAGTGACTTCTACTAGACCAGTCTTGTGCCAAGAGGATCCCACAGGAAATGACTGTCTGTCACGGCAGCCATCAGCTCCAGTCAGCTGTCATAATCTCAGGCTATGGTCCCGCCCCCAAGCTTTTATTGGACTTTTTTTTTCTTTGTTTTTTTTTCTTAATTTGGCATAGATAACGTGTGTCCATTCCTAGTCTGACTTTTCCTCTTCATGAAAAGGAATGAGAAGGCTTTAGTGTTCAGCTCTGTGCTGCTCTCTGCTGGTAGACATAATATACTACACTATAATACACTAGGCTTTGTGTTGTGTTCGGATTTGATCAGGAAATACATTTGATAATGTACTTCATTTAATAACTTCATGTAACTTCAATGTAATTTCACCTTCATTCAGGTATGTTAAGTCTTCCATAGAATAGTCCTTTATTATTTCATTATTGCCAGATTCCATTCACATTGCCAGAGGAATCTGCTCCCTGCTCTGGTGTGTGTTTTCATTGACCGTCAACAGGAAGGAGATTTAAAGAAACCATTTTAGCCACCTTTCTGCAGTAACATGGATTATGACATCACCAACAAGTCCAGGAGTGTTCCACGCTCCATGCAGAGGAACATTTAGTGATCGCCATGCTCGGAGACCCACCTGGAGAGTTCTGTGGTGAGGAGGCGGGGGAGCAGCGAGGAGAGATGCTGAAGCTGGGGTGCATGGGGGGAGGAGGAATATACGACATGATCTCCTCCTCGAACAGACTAAAGGGCGGGAAGCAGAAGAGCACAGAGGACATGATTTATTCATTATTGTCAACATTGGACGTGTGTGGATGCAGCCGTTTGCGCCCCAACACGGGTTGCCTGGGCTTCAGTGTGTGCTTCACCTCAACAGGATGACGAGGTCGGCGTCACATGACAGCTTCTCCACCCCCTGAGTACCTTCTGTCCGAAGGTAGTGGATTTTCTCCCTGAACAAACAACAAGAGAAAGTCCTCGTCAGTTATGTATTTGACTCATCGAGATGAATTAAAAAGGCTAATACAGCTTAAATATGTGGGGTGGGTACCGAGACGCGTCCTTCGTGACTTCTTGAGCTCTCCGTCCATCAGGAAAGATGCATCAGTATTCATGGGGTTCTATTCAAAGGTATTTTGTGATCAAAGGTTGCATTGATGCAGGTTCCAATCAATCATCCTTAAAGTTTAATATCACATAGATTATGAAGCAAAAGCACATCCGTATGGTGGTTTTCAACTGTCCACTAATAAAGTGTTCTTCCAGGTTATGAACGCAGAATAATCCATGGAAACTGGCTCAATTCTTTTCCAATAGTATGACGCTGAAACACACCGAACCACCGGTCAGTAGCGACTGGAGCTCCGGAGGCAGCTCCGCTCCCTGGAGAACACCACCTGTCCTGGGCTCCTGGTGCTCCTGAGACAGCTCCCTGGAGAACACCACCTGTCCTGGGCTCCTGGTGCTCCTGAGACAGCTCCCTGGAGAACACCACCTGTCCTGGGCTCCTGGACCAAAACCAACATGGACAGCAGGCAGCAGCCAGCAGCGCTCATATGCAGGGAGGAGAGAGGACTGGGTATCCTCTGGAGGGGGAGGATGTCTGACTGTCTGACTGTATGTCTCCCATGGGGACACACAAGTGACTCCACGACCCAAATCATTGTCACCTTATGTGTTTTCCCACTTTCTAACGGCCGCTTCAGACCTCGACGTCTGTTTCTTTGAGTGCTTCTTCGTGTTCCTGCAGGGTGCGGTGGCGGTCCAGACGCTGTGGAAGCACCATTGAGACCAGAGGGTTGCTGGTTGGATCCCCGGACTGGCAGGATGGATCTGCGTGGGGGAATTGCTCCACAGGGAAGCTGCTCGGTGACCATCAGTTTGATGGACAGTTTCTCACACTGGCCTAAAGCAAGCTGACCCGAAGGGGGGCTGAGTGATCCAACCCCACCAACAGTTAGCTAACTGGCTAGCTGGAGGACGAATCCCAGCCTGACCTGGACAAGCCTTGTGTACATGTGGGCCGTTGAGGACTGTGATGACTCTCTCGCCCCTCCCAGCACACATGTAACTACAGAGCAAAGACTCTCAATACATATACATATCTCAAGAGCAAGCCACCCGATCCACTTCACACGTGGTGGGGGTATTGCTGCGGACCCAAGGACGTGCAGTGTCGGAGTTGGAGCAATTTGAATGTTAATGAACAAGCGAGTGGGCGGAGCTTCAAGGCCCTGCGGACTGAATCTCTTTTTTTAAATGTCTTTCTTTTTTTTTATTGCAAGATAAAAGACAATAAAAGAACAGTGAATACAGGCCAGTTAACACAATCTTGTCAGGGGAGGAGAGATGTGTGTGTGTGTGTGTGTGTGTGTGTGTGTGTGTGTGTGTGTGTGTGTGTGTGTGTGTGTGTGAGTTCTAAACTGACCACGGCTCATTGACTGCTGGTCTCTTTTTGAAACTGGATATTAGATATTCTATAACAAACTCTTTAAGGTGAGAGCAACAGAGGAGGATCCTCTATCAGGATGGACAGAAGTACAATAGATGTCATGTGTACAGAATGAACAACATAACAGAGTTACAACACGTTCAATGCACATGACATTCAATTGTTCTATACAGAAGCTCACCTCAGTGCATGGTTTCTGCTGAGGCTCGGCTGTCGCTCCTGCAACATGTCAAATATGTTGTGCTGTCGGAGGAACGCCACTATCTTGTCGTTGTAAGCTGGTGAGAGACACGGGAGAGAAGCGGTCAGAAGAAGTGAGAAGCGGTGGGAGCTGGATCAATGTGCACCTGGTGGGCGGAGCTGGGGGCGGTGCCTACACGGAGCGCTCAGCTGTGAGCTGTTGTTGTGCTGGCTGCGTATGGCGGCTACCAGGCTGTTCCCGGGCCTGGTCATGAGAGAAGCCCCACGACTCCTGGACACGTCCGAGGCCTGAGAACAGACAGCACACGGGACACACGTTACCCTGAGACACAGCTGCTGTTACACCACACTCACCGCTCTCCTGACGAGGCCCTGAAGGCTGTTCTCTGCACGTCACTTCACCCCCGATGGATCTGATGCCCTGTTTCTAGATAATGTCCCTGATGTCTTTCTCTGTGCCGTAGAACTCCAACGCTGTCAAACGCCGTTCTCGACACATCGTGGAGCCGCCCCGGTGCTCTGGTCCACGTGCTCCCTGTTCCAGACTTGTCGATTTGACTTCTAGGAAGGGAACTGTATGTGGTTTTAAACACAACCCGTGAGCGGCTGAACGGTGCGTACCTCCCCGGCGCTGTAGCTGCGTAGCCTCTGCAGATGCTGCCTGTGAGCGAGGTGGCCGGGCAGCCGTCCGTTCTGCAGAGGGATGCGAGGGTCGATGAAGGTCGTGGCTCGACTGTTGTGGTCCACAAAGAAAGACTGGGGGACACAACAAAACGGACTGAAATCGTACCGTCAAATATTGATTCCAAACAAATTGTCACACATTTCATTACTATTATCTATTTGTGTCTTGAGGGGAGATCGTGCGCTCGGTCGTGTGCGTGTCTCTGTCTGTCTGTCCGCAGTTGTGTATGTATTTTGTGTTTGTTTTGTGAATAGTCAAAAAAAGACTTGAGGACAAATGAAAGTACATTTTGTTATATCTGTATATATCACAGGCCCTCTCTACTACATTGCATTGAGAGTGTACCTGCTTTTTGCTGCTTTCACATTGTGGGCGGTTTTCACCTTCCAGTGTGTGACATCATCTACGGTACACATGCTGGACTCTGACCTTCTCTGGGGGTCATGCTGCAGGAACCAACATGACCACAGAGCTGAACATGAGTATCAGTCCAGGGTTTGGCCTTGGGTGATTTAGCTCTGCTAGCATTTCCTGCGTGACTCAGTGCTGACTAGCAGCGAACAGCCCCCCCCCTCCAGAGGAGGGGCACATGTATACACATGTAACCCACCTTGCCCTGGGGGTCGGTCTTGATCTCCCAGCCTCTTGGCAGCTCCAGCTGGGTGTCTGCGAACCTGTTGAGGAAAACCACCAGGTCCCGGTTATGTTGGTAGCGCTCAAAGTTCCTGGCATCGCGACGCACCTTCAGGATCATGTGTTTCACACAACTGCTGCTGGTGAACATCCGGTAGGCGGCCTGGACAGAGAACAGGGACACGGTCACTTTGTCATACGAGGTAATGGGAAATGAAGAAGTTCTCCTGGTGGGCCTGCAACGTTTTAATACACAGTATCGACCAACTACCATGAGCAGCAACGAGCCTCCTCTGTTCCTTACATCGCAGCGATTCATCACTTAATTCAGTGGACATTTTGTAGTTTGCAGCAATAGATTTCTAACATTTGGTTACACTTTTGACGCTGTGACATGTGAGAGGGCAACGTTGGCTGCTGAACAGCAATTGTTTCAATTCAAGATATCATTTTATTCATATTAAAGGAATAGTCAATAATCTATATTATTCCTACTGTCAAAATCTCATTAAAACAAGGCACAAAGCCCTAAGCTCATTGATTTCTCCTGAAGACGTAGATCAACTCATAAATATACAGTCTTGTTCAAAAACAACGCTCAGTAATTTCCTTTAATAGCTGGCCATTGTAGTTTTTATCAAAAGTTATTAAAACAGGAGGAAATAGTGCCTTTGTTGGGAACTATTTTCTGCAGCGGATGAATCCAAATGTGGCGCTCTGGTGAGTGTTAGTGGCAGCAGGACGGTGTGTGTGGGATTGAGTCAAAATAAATGACAGCGTGTGTGTTCATGGTGACAAAGGAACATGTGAGGAGTGCAACATTGTTTTCACAGGGAGGGAGGAGACTGAATATAGATATAGAGTCAGCCTGGGAAGCATTATATAATGATAAGCTGGTCTAACACATAAATAATAAATGTACTGTATCCACTACATCTGCCCTGTAGCAATAACTATAACGTTGTGAGCACGCTACGCTGTAAGTAGGTGTTAGTGTGTGTGTGGACTCACATAGTTACTGTGCAACACAGTGAAGAATTCTGGGTGTGTGATGAACTTGACAGCAGGTGATTGGAGGAGATGGCTGATCTTCTGGTGATTGACGGGGGAGGCGGGGCCTGCAGACAGAAGAGAGAGGAAGTACTCTCTGTATTTCTAAGAGCTGCTTTCACTGAGTCGTTAGATGTACTAATGATGAAAATGATATTCAACATTAAAAAGTACTGCATCGGAATATTGTAAATGACACAAAACAGAACGTGTATTAATGCCTTCAAAGAGTGAAAACAGGTGAGTGGTCCCACAGGTATGCATGAACACAACCCTGAAGAGTGTGTCTCTGGAGTCTGCTGTTTAGCTGGCATGACCCATCACAGCTGGTGTCAGGTTAAAGTGAGAGGAGGCCCGTACCGGTCTGAGGCCCGTACCGGTCTGAGGCCCGTACCGGTCTGAGGCCCATCACAGATGGTGTCAGGTTAAAGTGAGAGGAGGCCCGTACCGGTCTGAGGCCCATCACAGATGGTGTCAGGTTAAAGTGAGAGGAGGCCCGTACCGGTCTGAGGCCCATCACAGTGGTGTCAGGTTAAAGTGAGAGGAGGACCCGTACCGGTCTGAGGCCCATCACAGATGGTGTCAGGTTAAAGTGAGAGGAGGCCCGTACCGGTCTGAGGCCCATCACAGTCCGTCTCCGTGCTGCCGCTGCGCTCCAACCTGGGACTCCCCCCGTCCTCCTCTGTGGCCATGGTCCTCTGGATGTTCTGGTACCTGCACAGACAACAAGCCGTCCTCTAATACAGGAGGATGAACACAGAACTCTTTGGCTGGTGAAGTGTTACTGGCTTCATAGTGAAGACTCCACCAGGGCTGGTTGGGCTTCCTCTCCAGTCACCAGATGTGAGCCTCAGGCCACAGGAGGATGGAGGAGCAGCAGCTAACACAACTCTACTGACTCCTCTCTCCTCTCTTTGCCTGGTTCAGCTCAACATCAGTGTGGGCTTACATTAACAAAATATATGTATATATATGGAGAGAGAGATATGTCTATATGTATGTAGATATAGATATACATATATATATACAATCAGGCACTTAACTTGTGTTTTCATTTAAAAAATATACACATATATACATATATATATATATATATATATGGAGAGAGAGAGAGATATGTCTATATATATATATATAAATATTAGGTGTAAATAGATATATATTTAGATGTATATACATATACATATATATATACGATCAGACACTTAACTATTGTTTTCATTTTAAAAATAAAAAAATATATAATAATATATACATATATATATATATATATATATATATATATGTTATATATATATTTTTTTAATGAGCAACAAGATCCTTGTCACAATAGAACAATAATGAAAATATTTCCATGATATAACGACACATTTTTCTAGTTCCTCTGTTTTGCCAGACACGTTTTCGCTCCGGTGTTTATGACTTAAGAACATATGAAACAAAGC
Source organism: Ophiodon elongatus (assembly GCA_016806645.1). NCBI lineage: Eukaryota > Metazoa > Chordata > Actinopteri > Perciformes > Hexagrammidae > Ophiodon > Ophiodon elongatus. The sequence continues at coordinate 176,741 of JACSYO010000396.1, read as the reverse complement.
TCCAGGATAAACTGTCTACGTCCTCTACGTTTGGTGTCATCTGTGAAACAGGCAGGAACCAAAAGCTTTTTCCAGGAGGAACTTTCTAACGGTTTGTTGTTGTAATACTGGTGACAGCCACCAAAGGCTGGAGTGCACCACCACCACTCTCCCCTCACACAACTAGTCCCCCTCCTCCTCCACAGAGCACAGGACGATAACCTGGCTGAACCTGGGTCACCCCTCCTCTCAAGGCTCACGCCCAGGAGAGAACTATTGTATGTGTGTATATAGCTGACGTTGGTGTTCCAGTAATACAGGACTGATGCGGTCTACAGTGCCCACTACAACGACGTGGTCCCAGTCTGACCTCCTGTTGAGCTGCTCCATCTGCTGCGTGGAGCCGGAGCGGGGGATGCCGTGGGTACACTTGCTGCTGTGGATCGGTCTCTGCCAGGTCGTGGTCCGGTTGACATGGTCCACGTAGAAGACTCTGCCGTGGCTGTCGATGCGAGCTTCCCAGTCTGTGGCACAGAGGGGAGGGGGGGAGGAAGGGGGAGGAGGAGAGGGGGGGGGAGGAGATGGGGGCAATCACATAGTTATGTTCTGAGGTTCTCTTCCACAGGTCCGAGCGTGTTGGTTCAATCCCCTCACGGTTAGTCGGATGCAAACAAACCATTCCCTGAATGTCATGAACCCTGAAGACAAACGGCAAGAAGCTCAAGAATGTTACCATTCACACCGCCTTTTACTTTTTATGGCCCTTTTTTTTGTCATTTAAAAAAAAAAAAATTGACATGGTCTGAAGCTTATTTTTTTAAATTGTACTCACAAGAAAGACACATTGCAGTATTTGTAACAACAGGCAAACAGGGATAGCAAACTCGGAAGTTAAACTTAAAGCACATCACCTCTCCCTCTCGTCTGCACGCACTCTAAATCCATCACGGATATTCTCCAAATCTTTCAGCTTCGACCGCCATCCACTCACAAGGACTGAGTTTCTACTTTCACTTTCCCACGGCTTTGATGCCGTGTGCGCGTCATCAGACCGAGCCTGAGTGGATAACTAATCCCTTCATGCATATAGGCTGATGCCTGCCTCCAACATCCCCGGGGCTCGCAGGGTCCAAGGCCACGGAGCAAATGGTGAGAGAATAATAAACATCAGAACAGCATCAGAATAGATATTGTCAGGGCACTATGGAATTGGTATTCGTCAGCATTAATAAGCAAAAGTGCACAAAGAATTGAAGCCGGTGCACTTCAATTTAAACCTTAATATGTGAATGGGGAAATCCAAACTCCCTCTCTCACCCCCTCTCCCTCCATTCACAAAACTAAACTACTGAACAGCTGATCTCCCCGTTGCTACCACCATCAACACCTCAGGACTCAATTACCGTAAGTGACCAAAAAGAGGTGTACTAAAATAAGCCAGGCGACACCTGGCTTCTACGATGTGTTTATCCAGGCCAGAAGCAGGAGCAGGATATGGGGCTCTGACAGCAGAAAGGGAGGAGGCCACCGGCTGAGATAGGCGGCCAAAGGTAGGCTGATGTCTGGATAGCTGCTGCTACTACGTCACGCTGTCAGAGCGACCATGGAGCCCACACTGTCACTAACAGAACTCCCTGCTACATCTACCTTTTGTAAAAAAAGAAAAAAAGTGACGTCTGAGAGAAGCAGACAGAAGGGTCTACAACAGGTGTTTACACTGAACTGACTCCCTCCAGAAGATGAAGTGCAAACCTGAACCACCACATCACCTGGAGATCCAGAAGACCATGAAATGAAGGAACAACAGGGTTCCTGTAAAGCCGGGTAGGTCTTTATTCACTGTTACAATCTTTAGAAAGATAAAGCAGCATGTGTTGACTTCCAGTAGCTAGCGTAGCATAGAAGGGCTAACTCTAGTTAATCCTTTGCTAAAGTTCTCTGCTCATGATAGCTCCACATTTTCACACGTAAAAACTTAACATTTTAGAAACTTATATCTCCTTCCAACCTCTCTGGTAACGAGTGTCACGGTTACGCAACATTTCACCAGGACGAGCTCCAAATCCACCAAACCAGCCTGAACATGCAGAACATCTGAGAGCTGGCTGATGCTACGCTACGATAGACCAGGCGGGAATGTAAAGGAGGAGGAGGAGGAGGAGGAGGAGGAGGAGGAGGAAGACCGCCTCCTCAGGACAGAGGAAACAAAAAGTGTTGTAATGACGGTTCTGCCCACGAATGCGTAACAATCGTATTTGTGTTCACCGTCACGGGAGAGGACTGAAACTCAAATGAACTTGATGTTTTTCATTTTAGTTTTTCTTAAAGGATATCATTTTTAGTTTGTTTCAGTTCCAATAATAACCCTGGCGCACGCACACACACACGCACACGCACACACACACACACACGCACACGCACACACACACACACACACACACACACACCTGCCCATAAGGGAGTTGGTGTTCCTACCGTGGCTCCGTGGCCCTGCTCCTTCCGGTGGTTTGATCCGTGTTGAGTCTTTTTTAGTTGAAATGACGAATATCGTAAAACCCAAACTTATCTTTTATGTATTTATATAAGTAAAAGCTCAGTCACACGGAGCCGCAACCATTCTGTGTGTGTGAGCACTCCAGATATCTCTCAGCCTTTTAAAGACGGTTTAGGGTGGGGGCCGTATTGGAACATTCTGCTTTGACATTTAAAAACAAAGGAGTACTTTGTTTTACTTTGTTTGTCGTACGAGGTCCCAAGACATATAGATACATATATGTATCTCTCAAGGAGGGCTTTGTCAGCGTGGTCACATGACATATAGATACATATATGTATCTCTCAAGGAGGGCTTTGTCAGCGTGGTCACATGACATATAGACACGTCTGTATAGCCTAACATGTGGAACATGCAAACATAAGTACTTATTCATACACAACAGGAAGAGATGTTCATGCTACTTAGTTCATGCTGCTGCATAACCCACCAGTCTCTATGTTCACAATAACAACCTATAAAGCAGTTGACCTATATCAGAATATAAGATAATCATAAGAATAAAAACATTCCCATTACAGTAGTGTAAATGTAGTCCTGCTCCTTCAGGTGGTTTGGGTGGTGTAAATGTAGTCCTGCTCCTTCAGTTGGTTTTGGTGGTGTAAATGTAGTCCTGCTCCTTCAGGTGGTTTGGGTGGTGTAAATGTAGTCCTGCTCCTTCAGGTGGTTTGGGTGGTGTAAATGTAGTCCTGCTCATTCAGGTGGTTTGGGTGGTGTAAATGTAGTCCTGCTCCTTCAGTTGGTTTTGGTGGTGTAAATGTAGTCCTGCTCCTTCAGGTGGTTTCGGTGGTGTAAATGCAGTCCTGCTTCTTCAGGTGGTTTGGGTGGTGTAAATGTAGTCCTGCTCCTTCAGGTGGTTTGGGTGGTGTAAATGTAGCCCTGCTCCTTCAGGTGGTTTGGGTGGTGTAAATGTAGTCCTGCTCCTTCAGGTGGTTTGGGTGGTGTAAATCCCACTGAGATTGAGCATAAGTTAAGGTGGAATGAGCTCCACCTTCCACCTGGTTATATTCTGGAGGGAATGGGTGGTGCTCTCAACAAAGAGTGTGGCGTTTATGAATTGTGCAATAAAAGAAGAAAATGTATTGTTTCAGCAATTGCTCCAGTAAAAGTAATAACTATGTTCTGGTTCTCTCAAATGTGTCGATCTGTGGCGACCCGGGCCTCAGGGTTTAAAGTAGCATCACACCCACGGCTCCGCGGTGTCATCAGTCACATGACCACGAGTAGAGACAGAAACCAGGGTGTCCATCACAGGCATGTGGGTGTGGCTAAGAGCAGCCATGTGAGCCTTCATGGCCCGGCTCTCTGGACCCGCCTCACTCCTTGGTACCAGGTCCTTTTCTCTCCTCCTGTTCTCCACTGCACACTGTACCCCCAAATATAACAGCTCTAACATACACAAGGTGAACAGGCTTGTATGGAAAGACATCAGAGGATCTGCATTAGTCAGACCGGCAGAAACGAGCCTCTACGGCGGACATTAAACCGGTAATGGTGCCTCAGGATGAGTTGAGTGCCACTATCTCTTTATTATCCATCCACTCAGCCTGCTGAGCCGTGAAGCAGCAAGACCACAATGGCTGCTGTTTGGCAAGCAGCAGTTCCAGGATCGAACTTCCCCAAAAACCACAAACGCTTGCTTTTCTATCCAATCACGGATTAAACAGACGGAGAGAGGCGTTGATGTGTTGAGGGTCATAAACTATAAATGTATGCTATGAATCTGGACAAAAACAAACATGTATCGAGAAATGATGCGCGGAAAGGGAAACACTCTCAGTTGGATGACGTAACAAGAGGAGTTCTGGCCTCCCGACAGCTGACCTGGTCTGAACCCTCCGAGTACCGGTGCCTCCGTGAGACAAGGAAGGATGGACCTGAAGGAGGCGTGCTAGGAGGGAGGAGGACATGGGGACATGGTGGCGGCAAGCACACAGGAGACGGAATGTGATTGGAAAGCACACACACACACACACACACACACACACACACACACACACACACACACACACACACACACACACACACACACACACACACACACACACACGCACACGCACACGCACACGCAGACCAAGGTGTCGGGATGTGGCTCCAGAGTAAGACTGTGAGGCGTTGCTTCTTACTTGGAGGTAAGGCTTGGTCAGTGGCAGCAGGAAAATGGTTTAGGTCATGGCTGGGTCTCAGGACTGGAGGGAGGCCGACGGGAGGGGAGGAGCCTACGGGACATCAGAGAGACAGGACGGGGTAAATGACCATGATGCCGGGGGGCACCAGAACCACCCGGCAGGCTGGGAAATGCTGAGGATGCAGTATTATGAGTCAATGTGTATATTATCTGCTTCGACGTTTAGGCCGTTGCCATGGTAACCAACGTCTAAATCCCTCTTCACATGCATTGTTGTATGTGAACATTGGATCCGCATCACCCCAAAAATCCTAAATTGCCCATCAAATAAGAAATAATAATATCACATTATTCATTATTAGTTATTCTGTGTGTGTGTGTGTGTGTGTGTGTGTGTGTGTTCTGTCCCCGGATGCATAGACAGACAGTCAAAACACAGCCATGATGTTTGTATGTTGCCAACGTGTTTATAGACCTCCATAAGAGCACATCTGTTTTAGAATGTGGTTTTATGTATTTCATGTGCTTATTGCACATATCGTAGCTGTTTGTCAATGAAAAGGAACACCGTTGAAGTGCGATGTGAAAGGGCCCAGAGAGGCTCCAGTGTGTGGACCAGGACTGAGGGGCCGGTGCTGCAGGGCCCCCAACTGGATGCTGTGTGTGGAGAGATACGCTGGATATCTGACTGGGATGTGTTTCTCTCACTGAGGGAGTGAAGGTGGGAGGAGACTGATGATCTCTCTTCCTCTGTGTGTGTGTGTGTGTGTGTGTGTGTGTGTGTGTGTGTGTGTGGTGTGTGTGTGTGTGTGTGTGTGTGTGTGTAAGGGCATATTATGTGTAACAGAGATTATTACAGTTGGCTTACAGCTGTACTGATGCGTGTTATTCTTGTGAGGTATAAAGTACCCCCCACACACACACACACACACACCCCCTCAACCCCCCCAACCTGTTGAATATCGATGAAAACTCCTCCCTGAAGCTTCAAAACCCCTAAAATGTTGTTTAGGAAGCCATAACCTCATCACCCTGAACCATGCAGTCACGTATCCCCTGATATTGCTTGGTTAAAAACTAATACGAAATAAAACGCAGCCAGAGGGTCACCGGTTCAAGTCCCCACACGGACCAAGTATGGAGCATGGACTGGTAGTTGAAGAGGTACCAGTTCCCCTCCTGGGCACTCCTGAGGTGCCCTTGAGCGAGGCACCAGCCCCCCAATAACACCACCAGCACCATCCACACCTAAGCATATCAGAAATAAGAAGTCTTCCAAGAACACAGCCCCCTTTAATGCATCTATAAAATCAGGAGTTAATGCAAAGCCACCGGGTGGTCATTTCATATTATCTGAACTTCTACATCTATGATCTCCTGTTCCACAAGGCTGTGAAAAGAGGACCTCCTCAGGTTGGACACATTCAACATCGTTGTATATATAGTTGACACTATGCCTTTTCTAATATAGCAGATGGATTGTGTGAACTTGATCCCGAGGGGAGGGGATCGGGGGATCGTGGATTTGGGGATCTGAGACTCATCTCTCTTCTTTCTCACCTGTTGAGCAGCAGAGAGTGTAATGTTAGCCATAGCTAGCATAGCTAGCATCATAGCTGGCAATATTGTCAAACGAGAAAATAACAGAAGGTTCTATGTCATTCACATTTATTCATCGGCCGATACGCAAGTTCAGGGATGCTTTCCATATCCACTTTGTATCAGTAAACTGTGGCTTATTATTATTATAAACATTTTTTAAAGGTCATTTCTGACATGCTAATGGCTTGATGACTATGAATGTTCACTGATTCAGCACAGAGCTTTAAATGACTTGTGTTTTCAGTTCACAGAGCGGAGCAGCAGATTAACCCTAAAGCAGCACTCACATCTCAGAGCTCTAAATAGCTACTCACCACAGCACAGCTCACCACGTCATCACTTCATCTGCTGCACTTTGCTCAACAATCAGCATTTAGGATTCACACAGAAGCTCCAGTATTTCCCAGCACATCGTTGAGGAGCTTGCGTCTGTACACAACACGACGGTTCAAACTGTGGGATGCAGACCTCCAGAGAGACTCGGGGTCTATTCAAGCGCCCACGTACGGTAGTCGGGGGAATTTGGATCAGATCAGATTTACAATCTCAGGACAAGATGAGCTAAATAACTGTGTGGACATTCTGAGAGTTCGTTTTAAAATGACAAAGAAAAGGTTGAGGTGGAGCATGTTGCGGTGAGCTGATGGGTAAAGAAAGGGGATGTGAAAGCACACACCTGTGCTGACTGCAGGGGGATTTCATCTCTTCCATCACAGTCATCAAACGTACACATCCAGTATTCAACAAGAGGAGCTGTGCAGTGACACAAGGAGACCTCATGGAGCAGCTCAGCTCTAAGCTGGTCACAGTCACACATCTACTTGTGCACATTGTTCATGAGCTGAGCTGTTATTTTATTTCATCCTTGGTTTTAAAAGGTTTAAAAATGGAACCTTTGAACAAGCGTTACAGGCCTTTCACAGGTAACAGCTGGTGTGAATGAAATCAACATCGTATGTTTCTCAGTGTTGCATCAATTACACCGGTAAGAAGGAGGCCGGACACACAGCCACCCAACCTCAAAGACCAGCGTGATCTCTCTACAGATGTCGAGCGCCATCTTTTCTAGTTGCCCGGTGTTGTCAGCAGTCAGTCTAATATAATAACAGCTCACTGCTTGAGAATGTGTGGTCATTTCTACTTGCCCACCGGCTGCGTGGTTATGGAGCCTGTGGTGTGGCACTGGACTCATCACACTTAACTGTGTTGAGTTCGAAATTTAACAAAGAAAAAATATCATTTAGTTTGCAAGCTAATAACGCAACTTCCTTATTCAGTATTAAATTGTGAAATATTAATTGAACTTCTAAATGTATACCTCTCCCTTTCCTTTATAATTGACGCTGATGTCACATTCCATCTCACAACAGGTTGTTTCAACCGTAAAATGTAAAGATCCAATTTGTGATTGCTTTAATTTAAAGCGCTCTCTAATGTCAGGAAGTGAAACTGAATGAAGTCAGACCCACAGAGGTCAGCTGATGTTTTGAAGGTCCTGGTGTTTCAGTGTGAAGCCAGAGTGAAGCTGAGGCCCCAGCAGACAACCAATAAGAAGTGGTGTTTCATCTCACCGATGTTGTTTCCATCGCTGGGCCCGGCCACAGCTGACTCCCCCTGCTCTCCTCTCCTGGCCTCCTTCAACCGCCCCGTCCTCCGCTCTCCTCCTGCCCCGCCCACCTCCTGGCCCTCCGGCGTGTGCCCGGCGTCCGGCACCGACTCGAAGGCGCTCTCCTCGTCCTCGTCCTCGTCCTGGGAGGAGAACACGGTGCTGCCGGAGAGCCTGTTGCTGTCCACCGAGGAGAGGCGGGTGTGGCTGCAGAAGCGGCTCCTCCCCTCGTAGCCCGAGTTGCTGTAGCACGACGTGCTGTAGCAGGAGGTGCTGTAGCAGGAGGTGCTGTAGCAGGAGGTGTCGCAAAACTCACACTCGTTCTCGCCCGGGTGTCTGTGGGTGCTGCCGCCCACTCTCCTCCCTCCTCCGTTGCTGGAATCCCCCTCCTCGCTCTCCAGGCAGGAGGGAGAGATCCTCCTGACGGCTGTGTGTCCTCCTCCTCCTCCTCCTCCTCCTCCATCGCCCTCCAGCAGCTGGTTGAGCTCAGAGAGACGTTCGATGGAGAGGCTGCGTGGCAGGGAGCGGCGGCAGCAGGGGCCCGGACACTCGGGGACCTGCAGGAATACACAGACGTTCAAACTCCCAAACGTGGACGTCATGGAAAGTTGGGAAATAGGGTTAGGGGGCGATGCATCTGATGAGTTTGCTGCATATCAGACCGCAAGTGAAACAATAAATAGCTAGCGCATCCTGCGTTCCCTCCGCCTCACTCCCCCCGCTGGGAGACAGCTGTGGTGGACGGAGAGCGGAGCTCCCCAGCACATTGCATTTCTCCAGATAACCAGTCATTGAAGCTGATTGACCAGACTTTGTAATGTGCTAACTAGTTAGCTTAATTGGGTCTGATTAGAGGACGTGGATTGGTCTAATCTCAGAAATCCTCTCACGAGATTAGGGCTGATTTAAAACAGTAGATGGAGTTTTGAGCCATTTTCAACCATTAAATTCGGTAAGAAATGTCAATATTAATACCAGCATTGATGTGTTTGATCCCAGTACAGTCCTATCATTTAGTTTACATCTTAAAAACATGTCAAAGTGTGCAGTACTACTAGATTGTTCAGGGTGTGTGTTTTCAGTAATGATTTTGACGACTACTTTCCCAGCTTCCTGTTATTATACAGGCTACAGCACCCACCTCTGTCCATCACTGGCCGTACCTGAGAGGGAGACTGGGTTGTATCATCCTCTTCCTCATCCTCCTGCCCCTCCTCGTCTTTGGAGCTTTTGAGTGTTGGTGACGTGGAGGAGGTGTCTTGGTTGCTGGTATTCTCTCCCTCCCCGGACTCCTCCTCCTCCTGGCTCAGGGTTCTGTGTTGGGCCGAGGGGAGACTGTGGAGGAGGTGGTGGATCCGGATGTAGTGGGACCGGGGCGTCTCCGGCTCGCCGCAGGCCGACGCGATCACCGTCTCCAGCTCCGACACCGGGAGGGAGCAGGGGCGGTTCTTGCGGCGCAAGGGAGCATGGGAGTTGTAGTTTGTGAAGAGGGATTTGCAGGCGCAGGGGACGCAGCCTCTGTCCTCTCCCTCTGTCACCTCCTGTGGGGCCCCTTCAGCTTGCTCTACAGAGGCCTCCTGGGATGTGCCGTTCCCCTCGCAGGGGGCCTCCATAGCAGCCCCCCCACTGTCAGCTGATTCTACTACAGGAATGTCAGAGTCTGGCTTTGGCTGTGTTTCCTCCAAAGCCTCCTCTTCTTCTTCTACTGGCACCTCCTCCTCAGCTTGTGGCGCAGACTCTGCTCCTTGCTCCTCCTCCTCCTCCTCCTCTCCCTCCTGCAGCACCTCCTCCCCTCCTCCCCCCTCTCCACTGCTCTCCTCCTGCTGTTCAGCCGGGGCCGCCTCCTCCCGCTTCACCTGTGGCTCCGCAGACGGAGGCTCCTCCCTCACCGTGCTCTCCTCCTCCGCAGCTTCTCGCTCCCCCGGCGGCGCCTCGGGCTCCTCCTCCGTCTCTGCAGGAAGGGGCTCCTCCGGTTGGGGGGCTTCCGCTGCGGACTCTGGCGGCGCCGAGGTCTCGTGGTCGTGGGGGGCGTCCAGGGGGAGGTCGGGCATGTCGGGTCCCACGCTTAGCGTGTCATCGTCGGGTGCATCGGCGCCTTGGCTGTCATTGGCTGCAATGCCCCCCTCGGGACCGGCTGCCTCTATGATGAGGGAGATCTCCTCATCGTCTGGGGACAGAACACATGGAGACATTGGAGCACTAGTTTGCGTACACTCGTGTTTTTAAAAGAGTATTAAACACAATCGATGCAGCAGAACTAAAGATATTACTTTTCAAAGTCGGGTGCCTCCATCACCCACGATGCAACACAACCGCCAACAGTTTGGTCGGGGATTTCCGGCGTGCTATGCACAGCGGGATACAGAAGTGTGGTGAGCTCACGTCTTTCTGACTCCCCCCCTCCGGATTTGTTTTCATCTCCTACTTGAGGCCTTCAGACCAAGCGGAGGACCGCGAGTCATTCAGGACTTCCATCAGACCTCACAACGCTCCCTCTGAAGTCACTAAGGCTCTACAACCAATCACACGCAGGAGAACTCCTCCACACTTTCATGTCTTTTCCCTTTAAAGTGGTGACGCCAAAGAAGACGTCTGCTCCCTGTCAGCTTCACTTTTCTCCTCTCTCTTTGTGGCGTTGAACGCAGCCTGGCAGGTGTCACAGAACCCCCCCCTCAAAAAAGCATTTGCATGACAAATGAATAAATCATATGCATGAATTACAGATCTGTGCTCTTGAATTATTAATTACCTCGGCAGCATGGCATTGAGGAGCCAGGGATTGTTTAGACTGTCGGGCCATGGACTAATCAAATGAGCTGCTCACATTTATCACAGTTTTGTTTTGAAATGGACTGAGATACTTACAGAGATTTAGCCTGGGAAACAATGTTGTATTATCTCTGACGTCCCTGAAGTAAGCGGTCACCTGTCAACGCTCTGTTTAATGCTCTGTTTAATGCTCTGTTTAATGCTCTGTTCATGCTCTGTTCATGCTCTGTTCATGCTCTGTTCATGCTCTGTTAATGCGCACAACTTATTGATGTAATGGTAAATCTAGTCATGTATATGAGGGTCCTGGGACAGAGGATGCCGTATGCTGTACAGACTGTGTATATATATAAATTAATGGAAAATAATAATAATAATGAAATAATATATACTATATATATGTATATATATATATATATATATATATATATATACACACATATATATATATATATATATATATATATATATATATATATATATATATATATATATGTATATATATATATATATATATGTTATATATATATGTGTGTATATATATATATATATATATATTTTTGTGTGTTTTTTTTTTTTATATGTGTATATATATATGTGTATATATATATATGTATATATATATATATATACATATATATATATGTATACATATATATAGTATATATTATTTCATTATTATTATTATTTTCCATTAATTTATTTTATTCTATTTTACTTTATTTTTGTTGTACATATATATATTATTTCATCAATTCTTTATTTTATTTTTTATTTTTTCTCCCTCTTATTAATATTACTTTTTGTGTGCATGCGGTTATGTATGTATATGTTTAGATATGTATTCACTAAATTATTATAACTATTATTTCTGCTATTATTTGTATCATGTCCCTTGTTTTTTGAGGTCTTACGTGAGGGACTGTTCTATTTTGTTAACAATGTAAAGATGAAGTGCTGGGTGGCATCGTGCCTGATGTACCTGGGTGAATAGAGGAGGTCAGCTCGAAGCGGAACTGCAGCTGACCACAGACATGGTCCGTTGGCAACCTGCGACCCAGAGAGTAGCTCACTACCCGATCCCTGTGGACGGAAGACAGAGAGGGGCGGGGAAAGGAACATGGGAGAATTGAAATAGACCTAATGAAATGAGAGCTAAAGTCAGAGGGTCATGTGAGATTGAAACTGGCCCTCACGTCCTTCATCTCATCCTCTGTGTGTGTGTGTGGGCTCGTAGATGTGGGAAAGCTTCCGCCGCCCCACGTGAATCATCGAGCACTAGAGTAATATTTGGACTGATGATCCCACAGGACTCCTCCATTCGTGTGTGTGGTGTGGTGTCTTACCCGATGGCGTGTTTTTCCAGCAGCCTCTGGACGGGGACGGAGAGCTTCCCAAGGAAACGCTTGATGATTGGCCGACTCTTGGCGAACTTGTCCTTCACCTCGATCTCCAGGACGTCGGTGGGCAGAGACACGAAGTTGAACCTCTGGGGAAAGAAGCAGAGGAGAGACTTTTGTAGGAAATACAATGCAGCCTGGATTATGTGACAAGGAAACATTTATATTCACCACCGAGATGAATGTGTCCGGAGAACGTTCAAACAATCGCTGTGTTTCCACTGAAGCGTCACAAAACAAAGAAATGTGTGTTTTCGTCAACTGGTTTAGAGCAAATAAACTGTGCCTCAGCTTAGCTAGGTCTGAAGTCTGGCTGTAATCTGTCAGCACACAGGAGAAGAAGAAGAAGTACAGGTTGCGAGCCATCTAACCTCTCTGAGAGGCCAATGGAGAGAAGTTTTAATAGCTCTTTCATGTCAGCTAGTATCGGCATGCATGCTATCTGGAGACGAAGACAATATTAATAGATACCCAGGAAGACAGCAGCAGAAGGTTTCCCATGTCCCACTGAGTGCAGCAACTCATTTTAGACCAGGACAAAAAACACCTCAAGCCAGCGTGAAAAACCCTTTCGCCCGATTGAGGAAGTTTTATCGAATCTTTTCTGCCATGTGTTATGTGATACCTTAAAATGTGCAGAAAATACATGAAAGGAAAGACAATTTGAAGTCAATGTCTTTGTCCTGGTCTGGTTAAGGGCCTGACTAGCGGCTCAGTGAGGCTGTATTTAGCTCCCTGCTTATGTCAGCGTGCTGACTCCATTCAACTGGATTTCAGGCCGTGTCTTTAACTTTATTCCAAAGGTACATTGATGAGATTTGACCTCTGCATTTAACCCGTCCTGAACATTTTTCAGGAGCAGTGTTCTCATAGAGAAACCCGGGGTTCAGGGTTCTGATCAAAGACCCTTTGTGGTGAAAGGACGACCCACTGAGCTACAGTTACACCGTCACCTGCTGGACACAAGATGCCTTCTGCTTTATTGAACAGTTCATTCTCAGTGTGTGTGTGACCTGGAAGGTCACACACACACTGAGACTATGTTGGTTCAAATCCAGTTGTAATGTCCTAAATCCTGCTGGAAGCCATCTTGAACTGAGATATAGGTACAGAGAACCGCCTTCCTTCAGTAGATGAAGTAAAAACAGAATGACAGAATAAAAAACGTACCTTCTTCAGCCACAATCTCCCCCTGACCTTAACCAAGACTGTTAACCAGCAGACTAAAGGGACCACATAGATCCCAATGTCCACTGTAACCAAACATCACTCTGCTGTCTGTCATTGAAGACAGAATTATGATGGATTCTAATATCTTTCCAGCTTTGTGCCCGCTTCATTTAGGGCTTATTTTTCTTTCTCCAAGCCAATTAGAGATGTATGTGGGTTTTAGTATGGATGAATTAAATAATCCCCCCCTCTCAGCGGGGGTCTGATCGCTGCCCAAGCTTCTTAAACATCACTTCAGAGCCTGCAACTCTAACTGTGCAAATCCTCCAAAGCTCTTTCACTCCTCCCAAAACAAAACTCAGAGTGGACCACTGAGTGATGAGACATGCATCCACAGTTCTGTCATTCAGACCCTCAATACTTCAATGAATATTAGCACTCATTTAAAAATATTAGCACTTTAATCCAAAAATATATACACATTGGTAATACCCTTCAAAAATAGACAGTGTGTTGGTGAATATTATTAATGATCTGTATCTCCTTGTCTCCTTATCGTCAACATCAGATAATTGCTTTCAATGGAAAACTAGAATTACCACCTCTCGGCCGTTTGGCTCAGACAAGCAAGTCACAGTTTACATCCACATCTGTCCAACACGTTTCATCCTGTTACACATTTGGGTCAAATTATCATAATTAACATGTGAATTATTGAGTTATGGCCAAAAAATGTGTTTTGTGAGGTCACAGTGACATTTTGACCATTACACTTGAATCAGTTCATCCTTGAGTGCAAGTGGACGTTTGTGCACAGTTTACAGAGACACTAACAGAGACAGGGCTGGCTCCGCCTCCGAGGCCTCCAGGAAAATAAATCTGTCTGAATGAATGTCTTCACAACAAATTATGAAGGACTATAATGTCATTTAGAAAAGTTGTACAACCATTTGAACCACAAAAGGACTCCTGAATGCTCCTTGTGCTGAACAGTGACCACTGTGGCTACAAATGACACGGATTGGATGATGCTGAATGCAAAACTAGGAGGAAGTGTTTCACGTAAATACTGAGGTTTTGTAACAGTTACACAAATAGAGAAGATACAGTACATGATTGTACTATGATACAGCTAAATGTATTTAGATTGTAATACGCTAACGTTAGCCCCCCTAAGCTAAACCGCAGCAGCAAAGCCCCCGTCAGGAGACTTCACAAAGATTGGAACGCAGCCGCTGATTGCCCCTTGAATTGCGCATCAGTTATCATCTGTCCCATGTGAAGGTCAGATTCACAATAGATATGCTTATGATATTGTAAATAAGAGTAGAGTGAGGAGTCGTAAGTCAATGGCAGTATGAAACTGGCAATAAAAGGTGTTTTGCTGCAACCCCGAGAGGCCCTTGAGCATTAAGCATCTCCCAAGATATGATGCAGTTGGCTGCAGCAGAATGCCAGATTAGCCGTGGACAGACGCAGAGGTGCACACTCACTCGCTCACTCACCCGCTCACTCGAGCACTTTGCCTGATAGCAGATAAGAATATTTTGAGCGTAGCGCTGCAAAGACCTTCATGAGAAGGTATTTTCACAGCATCATAAATGTGTAAACATGGGAGCTTCAGGGGACCTTTCTGAAAGCGGTCTCCACAGCACCAGAGGGGCTCTGAGTGGCACGGAACGAGCCTGAAGCACAAGCACCAATACGGCCCCTGATATCAGACTACATGACTGTTGCTCAGGGGTCCATAATGAACTGAACGATACAACTCCCTTTCTGCTTTCTTGTTGTCGGGCTGAACAGCGTCAAGGAATACTTTCCTTGTGAAGTTCCTTCAAGCAGGTCTGGTCTGAGGGACCCTGAGCAGACCCAACAGGCAGCCTGTGTTCTGGTGGGATCACAGTACGTCCTCACTGCAATAGAAGAGCACTAAGGTTCCCTTGGAAACCACCGCCACAAACAAAGAGTTGGGGTTGTGAACACAGAAGTCATGACCTCCAATGTTAATCAAAGAACCACTTGGTGCTACACACAGCAAGAATTTAAGACTCACCAAGGCCATTACTTTAAAAAAAAAAAAAAGTCTAATTGAATCTGAAACTAATATTACAGACAAAAATAAAAAATCCATAGCGCTTACTCAAACATAAACATAAAAGCTGCATATGTTATTTCTTTGAAAAGACTTCAGGAGGTCTCTCCTGTTGGCCACACTTCTTTTACAAGGTTCACTATCATAATGGACTGCAGAAGTGTTTTGGAATCATCGTTGGTCACAATGAAAACGATTGTATCTGACGAAATATGAACCGGTCAAAAAGAAATGAATTTTTTGCTCACCATTTGAAGGTCCTGCTTCCTTGAAAGATATCTTCTCCACATGCAGTTTTATTAAGATACAACGTTTTCTTTTCTTTGTTTTTTAGTTTGCAATGACAGGAAAAACATTGGATCAATTCCCCCAATAGATTTGTTCTCCTCCTCCTCCACGAACCTTCTGTTTTTACTTATATTCCAGCTTGCTCTGGCTTTTTACCTGTGTGTGTGTGTGTGTGTGTGTGTGTGTGTGTGTGTGTGTGTAGATTTCAGCTGCTGTCCTCTGCTAACCTTGAGCCGTACCTCAGCCAGTGTGTATCATATTGGCTGTAAATAAGCGTTCCTCCGTGTCCTGTGATATTTCATTTTCAATCCCAGTGCCGGAAGACAGATGACAAAAAACAAACAAGGAAACATAAATGGGGAGGCCAAGAACAGAGAATATGGTGAGGAAATGAGCACAATGCAAAAAAAAAAAAAGTCATCTGGTTGCAGAGAAGACAGAAAGAAATAAGAGGAGGGGAAGAAAGCCTTGGAGGGTGATAAAGGAGGACGATGAAAAGGGAGTCGGAGTGAATAATTTACAAGATGAGCCAGGAGGGAGCAGACGGAGCAAAAGTGTGTGTTTGTGAGTGGAGGATGCGGGACAAACTCAATAAAGAGGGTGAGAGGGAGAGAGAGGAAATGGGAGTGGAAGGAGTGTGTGCTGTCGCAGCAGCAGAGTACCGTGTTAATCTCCGGGAAGAGGAGGGAAATGAAGCTGCAGAGGACCAGAGGAGAGGGGGAGGAGGAGGAGGAGAAGGAGGAGGAGGAGGAGGAGGAGGAGGAGGAGGAGGAAGGTGGGATGGGACGGTTTAGTCTGTGCAGAAGACGTGAGATTCACTTCACAGGACCCAATTTAGGAGAGAAGAAAGGCTCTCGCTAATGAAGAATGAAACAAATGTATCAAGCGACTTGCAGCAAAGGGAAGGAGTGACCTTTACAAGCAGCTCACGGGCAGAGAGGCACAGATCAGGGATATGGGGCCGAGACGGGCTCAAACAAGCTGAGCTGAGGCTCCATGCCTTTAGTTGTGGATGACATCACTACGACGTCATCAGGGCTATCTTCTCACACTTGACAAAGCTCCTCCAGAGCCACAGGAACAGTTGTACTCCTTATTAGAAGTAAACTGATCATGCCATTGTAAGACAAAAGAGCTGAACATACTTGTACTGTATTGTAAGCTTGGAGGTAGAGAGCACTATTTCATGAGTGTACGATGTGCTCGTAAAGCCCATAAAGCCGGCAGAAGAAGTCCATGTGCTGGTTGTTTTCTTCTCCGTCTCACCAAACTGCACAGAATGAAAGCGTGCTGTCGGTGTCTTACAGGTTTGACTGGATTCCTTCCTGACCTGACACTACAGGAAACAGGGCTTCTTCCACAATGTCAGTGGTGCTGAGTGAGAGACACAGGGGCAGTAGAGGAGAGGACCACTTCAGCCCCAGCAGCTGGCTCCTGATGCAGCCCATACTACATATAATGATCCCTGTACTACTGTAGCTATCCAAGCCACGGTCTGTTGTGAGAGGAGATACTGTACCTCTCACATGCCACAAGCTAGATAATGGGCCTTCATGTCAGCACCACACGCCACGCATGCAGCAGTCAGAGCTGCAGCGGGGCACGGTATCCGTTGTCCTCTCTCCATGTCAAAGGGTATTGATCCTCACACGTCATGAAGGTCATTTTCATTGGGCTGTACACTGGACTTGGAATTATACTATTAATGTAGGTCATGCACGTACTCATACACTGTGAATATATGCTCTGTGTGTTTACCTAAACCGCTGAATGCACTGGACTTACCAAACTTACATTACCAAAAGTTATTTGGCACACTAAGTACATCTGATTCCTTCAAACAGAGCCTTCCCCAGTTCACCAAGTTGTATATCTGCATTTGTGTATTATTAGTGCAGTGCCCGTGCAGGGTGTGGACGTTTAGCTTTGGGCTCCTAAACTACTTGGTTCAATTCAGACACAAACACTATTTGGTTAGCTTGAGACACAAACACTATTTGGTTAGCTTGAGACACAAACACTATTTGGGTAGGTTGAGACACAAACACTATTTGGTGAATATATATATATAGATATATATATATATATATATATTTTTGTTGCTTTATTTCATTTGGACAGATCCCTGTAATCAACATGACATGCATGTCTAAATAAAAATGAGGACAAAAATATATATTTTTATTTTTATTTATTTACTCCTGAACTTAGTATTAGTATAGTAATAGTATTTGAATTTAGTATTACAAACTATTAGTCATGTCCAAATTAAAAAGCTTCATTTAAATCTTGACTAGGAGTTAAACTGATTATTCATCATCATCATCAACAGCCAATTAATCAAACCCTTTCAGATCCAGCACACTACAAGCACATGGCATTAATCAATGTCAACATTGATCTAGCATACAGGCAAATGATGGTAAATATAGAACTACATCAATAATTCAATATAGCTGTATACTGCATTATACTGCTATTTATAGAATATGTCTGCAAAAAATACCCAATTCCATGGTAATTACTTTCCAGATCTATTGTTGTGATGGTTTATTAGTTTATCTCATTATATCATGGTGAAGCTGAGTCGCAGTTTGGAGACCCGTCGGAGTTAGACAGTACATTACTGCCAAGCCAGCCGAGCTCCACTCAACATGAGAGCTGCTTGGGAAGGGAAAGTGGCTGCTACCAAGAGGGACACTGCATTAAAGCAGAGGCTGGAGTGTCCTGGGGGACATCATAAAAGGTAGAGACTGTTCTGGAGAGTGTTCGGACAGAAAACAGCTCCGTTTTAGGCACAAAACAACGAGAGACAAAGAATGAATCGCTGCCACTGAGCGCATCATGAACTGCACATCACTTGTGACCGCTATCCAGCCCCTCTCAACATCTGTTTCACCAAATATATATCACACCAATGATTTTACAGCGCAAACATTTCCGTCTTATTGTAATTATCCACGTGGCAAAGTTTAAAGAGGCGTTTTTGTTTAAGTGTCGAGGACTAGGATGGATTGTAGTTCTTAGAATGCTGGTTGAGCACTGGTCATACTCAAATCTATTCTATTTAGTTTTGGTCATTTCTAAAAAATACTCAGAGGCATGAATCACAGCAACCCAACACTGACTATGATGCACTGCCACGTCTGGAGAAGCCCTTTATTAGGTTACATGACAGGAGCTATTAGTGATATTACTCACCTTAAAAGCCACTAGCATGACGTTGAGCCTCAAACTGTGAACCATTAGCTTCAAGCAGAAATATCATGATGAAGGAATGGTGGACATGAGGATTGAAATTAAGTGGTGGTGACATGTGAGAGCAGGACATTCAAATAGATTAATCATAATTTTAATGCCCACAGGGAGGCGGACCATGTCTGTCAGTCAACTGATGTCAGCAGAAATTCAGTTATGAGTGCTCACATATTCTGAATATTCAGGTTCAAACAAGTCCAAATGTCTCAAAATGTTCATTCTTTGTACGTGAAACAGTGTTTCAGTTTAAGTTAAAGACATCTATTCATGTTTGATTCATGCGTGAACAGGCATATCAGAGTGGCAAGAGTAGTCAGCATCTTTTATTTGTTTATGTCGCTTGTTAGCTTGTTAGCTTGTAACCGTAGCTTGTAACCGTAGCTTGTAACCGTAGCTTGTAACCGTAGCTTGTTCCACCACGAGCCTGTTAAACATAAGACCATCCAGTGGTGAGGATAGTGGAAGGAAGCTCCAGGGTTTACGCTTTACATCGGGAAACTGCCCTCTGTCCTGTTTGCTGTCAGAACCTTCCCGATGCTAACGCTAACTCTCGCTCTCTAACGCTAACTCTCTTACGGACAACTCTGACTGTTGCATATCAAATTTCTGACGCACTAAAGCTTCGAGTTTGGCTGGTTTATGTTTGAATGTCAGATTTCAGTGAAGTGCACAAACATGTCCCCTTTCTTGGGTAAAGAAGACCTCATTTATGGGATTGCAATTTTGTATTTTTGGTGGGTTGGGAGATGAAATCTGTCAGAAAGCCGGTAAACACAGACTCTTTCTGTGCATGTGAGTCACTTGATGATACTTGAACCATTCACCCAACAGTTTTAAATCGATCAATGGATAGTAATAGTACACACCATCCCTTGCAACAATTAAATAAACAAAGACACGTGCATTGAGTTTCATGGATTAATGAAATAAGTCATGGCTTTGGCGAAGCTTTTAGTCATTCCTCATATAGTATATGAAAAAATATTATTACTTTAAGCCTTTTTGCTCACAGCATTAAACTGCTCCGTCCACAACAGGATTGAGTGGCGATGAACTTTTTTTCAGAAACGTGCGTTTTTTCCAAGAGAAAGTCTCGAAATGAGAAAATCAATTGGCTGATCTTGTTTTCCACAAAGCAAACATGATTCTCATGGATTACATTGATCCTCTCGCCCTGCTGCTGAAACCAAAGAAGCACCCAATCCTCCCTTTTCTGTGTTGTGCAGTCTGTTGTACTGCCTTTATATTAGAAATGTGTGAATTCTACCACACTTTTCCTTTCAAGGGTCAGTGTGTAGCATTTCAGGGGATCTATGAGCAGAAATGGACTAGAATATTCATAACTATGTTTTCATTGGTGTGTCATTACCTGGAACTTGGGACAGTTGTGTTTTTCTTTAGCTTAGAATGAGCCCCTTATATCTCCATAGGGAGGGGTTGTGCATCACCATGCTTGTACAGTGCGTGTGTGTGTGTGTGTGTGTGTGTGTGTGTGTGTGTGTGTGTACCTCTATGCTCCACTGTGGGTTGACCGTGTTGCACACCACCCCGGAGCGTTTCTCCTGGCCGTGGTGCTGCAGCGAGGGGAAGATGCTGTGCTTTCCGGGCTGGATGGAAAGCTTCAGGTAGGGGTCGGGATTGAAGAACATCCCCTTCTTCAAACCAACTGCCTGCAGGTCTGAAAGAGGCGGAGAGGGTTAGGGAATCACACAAAACCTCTGTACATTTTATAATAGAAAACAGGACGGTGACTTGCAACTGTAGGGCTTATCTCTGAGATAAAACGGCACTACTCCTCCTGATACAACGGGCTTATATTGAGCCTGACTAACAGCTCACGTCTTATCAGGAACTCATAACAACCACAGATGGCAAATTATCTATTATTTTCACATGTGGGAAAGTCTGTGGAAGTTGTTCTTGAAGAAGAAAAACTGGTCACAAAAAGATAAACGTTCTATCTTCGAATGGAAACAGACACATTGACATGGACCGGAGGAGCCGGGGATCAAACCACCGACGTTCCGACTGGGCCTCTGAGCCAAGGCCCCTGACGGTCAGCAGATAAGGGTGGTTGTGTGTGGATGGGTGTTTGTCATGTAGCAGCTGGGAGCTGTCCCTCTGAACCCCACACTCTGCCAGCGGGATGGGCTTTTTCTCCCAGCTTGTGGTTGTTTAATTGCCTAAATCACATCATTTATCACAGCCAGAAACTGTCAACGCACAAATTATCGTCAGATTCTGAGCTTTGAGTGACGAACGTTTCCGTCGGGACAAATAACTCAATCTACGCTTAAAATAGTGATATTTAATCAAAATATATTTTTTTCTACATGTCTCATTGAAAAGAAAAATTGCACAAACCAGATCCTGTCAAAAAACATGAAATCCTAACTAAGAAGCTATGATTGACTTCGGCTATGAGCAACATAACGTGACTGTTTACACGGAGAGAGAGGAGGCCAAGAGAGCTGGATGAAGAGGTTGGGAGAATGTGAAGAGTTCAATATGTACACAGATTTTCTGTTTTTGTGATTCATGCCATCATAACATGTTTTGAATGCGCCCTACTTCTAGCCGTGATTGTTCTGTTTCCATGGAGGAGAAGGACTTATGTATTGCAGTGAAAAACGAGGCCACAGTGAGTCAAATGTGACCGGAGTGAACAAGGCCCTGAGACGACTCCTAGTTCAGAGGGTTATGTAAATATATATATATATATATATATATATATACACATACATATATATGTATATATGAGTGCATTATTGGGGAGTAGAGGTGTGTGTCATGGGGAGATGAAATGGCTGTTATATCCCTTGAAGTGTTTTTGAACTGTGTCAAGGTTCTCTTGTCTTTGGCTGTTTGGGAATTAAATTGACTTTCAAGTGGTTTGAGCATAATTTGAGGAGTAAAGACAGCCAGAGTGGGATCCTCTCCCCTAACCTAAGGTGATGTGTGATGTAAGGGTACATGATAGGAGACAAGAAACGGATTAACAGCCTGATGGACTCAGTCCTGCAGCACTCTAATGGGATTTAGGTCCAAACCCCACCAACGTTTCTCCCTAGTAATTTGGTATGACGGCTAAATGAACCAGTCTGTCGATGTTTAACCCTCTGAACCCCACAACAGTTTCAGGGTGTTTTTTTCTCTCTGTGTTCTTGATTTTCACAGCAATGATGATTCGGTCTCAGCCGAATCAATCATGGCTTCCTAGTTGTGCTGAGAAGCTCAGAACGTAATGTTTTTTACTGGATCTGTTTAGCTTTAGAAATACAGCTAAAGCTCATTCAGGATACTTTTAACGGTGCCAGTTGGTCAAAATACAGTAGAGGCTCAAAAACTGGGCTTAAATTCTAGTCCACAGTCTAACTCATGGACAGCATATATTTCCTGTTACATAGCGCAAAGCCTTGTGGGAACTAGGATTCTGTCTGAGGTGAAACTGAAGTGTCAGACTTTAAAAACTCTAAACAGACTTCATTGTTTGGGAGGGGAGAGGGAGACTCAGAGATCTGCACTCTACTGGGGATTACAGTGGATCATCTACTAAGTAGCACATGTCAGTTGGGCTGGCTTTGACTTGAGCATACTGTTGCTTTTAGAGAGACAACAGACATGACTAGAGAGAGCTGCAGGTCAAAGGAGGGTCAGATGAGGGACGAGTGGATGAACGCATTGATTGGAAGCCTATGAATGTGGAAGTAGAGTAATATAGGAATGGTTTCCTACCTGACAAGGAAAAGTTAATGAGCCTCCTGTTGCCCAGTCCATGGTTGACTTCAGGACTGACCACTGGCTTTAATACCTGAGGACAGGAAGACAGGAAGACTTCAGAACATGAAAACACACTGGGCTCTTCCTTCTCTTTGAGGCCTGTGTCTCTCCTCCTTTACTGTAAGATGAAACTTTAATGATGCCCTGTGAGGAAAGTGGGTCACTGCAGCCAAATAACCTAATAAGAGCCATAAATAACACAATACGAGTACAGAAGGAGTACAGGAAAGTAAGAGTACAAACTGAAACCACTTGCAATGAATACGTTTAAACAAATACATTTATGATAGATTTTTCATTCCAAAACACAAAGATGTCAGACACATCTGAAATCATGTGTTCAGGCCGAGACAGGACGTCCAATCTCAGCTCAGCACAGCCTTTGGTAGAGCTCCGCTTTCAGGCAGCCTGCGATCAATACTCTGTCTTCATTATCCTGACATTGATCCCACGGCCAGGAAGAGGAGGAGCGTGGGGGATGGGAGGGAGGCCGAGGAGCCGATGGAGAGAGGAGGAGGTGGAGGAGCGCGTGATGCGTCAGCTCCCCCGCACAGTGCGAAGGTTTTGCGTGATGTTCCTCCAACAGTGAAACCCAGTCAAATATGTGCAGGCCAATGAACTGAAACGATGGCCGAGCTGTGTGAGGGGCTACCGGATGAATTAGGAAAGACACGGGGACAGTGCAGTCATAGTCTTGAGTTTCACACATTCTGTAATCGTCCCTCTGGATTAATTCAACCTCTGGAAACACACACATTTTAGGATGGAACTAAAATGAGATTTAAAGGAGCAGTGTGTAGGATTAGGTGGCGTCGAGCGGTGGTGAAGTTTCAGATTGCAACCAGCTGAAGCTCCTCCCGTGTGCCGAGCGCGTGGGAGAACTTGTCTCGGGCCAGTGTTTGGTTTGTCCGCTCTGGGCTACTGTAGGAACGGGGCGGCTGAGGCCGTGAAGAAGACCCGCCCCATATCTAGATGTAACACGGCCTGAAGATGGCGTTCAAGGGGATGTTATGCTTTTACTGAAACAATTTAGTATTATTGAGTATTCACGTGGTTTAGACAACATTGAATGAATCCAAATGTCTTCATGAGCATTTCATTGTTTTTCTTCCGAAAAGACAAAATGAAAATGCAGAAATATTCTTTGACGATTTTTGGTGTTCAAACCTTTCACTTCAAGACTGACACAAGTATTCACGTTCCCAACATCCCACCGGAGACGGTTTTATAGTACTCTCACAACAAGAAGTCATTTCCCCAGCGCAGCGTCAGCTAATGCCCTTGGAAAAATGTGTCACCATGACAACAAAGTCTCCTTTGTCGGCTTATCGCCATTCGCAGAAAAGGGAACTACTTCATAAATAAAAACACGACCCACAAGTTTCATATTCGGTGTGAAAGGGCTCATGATGACCGATGCGTTGGAATTATTTCATCGACCTCCTGAGTCTACAGCCAGTCTAACAGGCTGGGCTTAGCGCAACGCTAACGTCAACATGCTAACGTACTCACAATGACGATGCTAACACGCTGAGCACATATGTTGTTCACCATGTTCTCCCTCTTCCTTTAGCATGTCAGCATGCTAGCAAATGCTAATTAGCACTCAACAAGAAATGTCCTTTGTTTTAGCGAGAATTTGGTCATGAATAAAAGTATGGCTAAAGTTGGAGGTGAAGTAAGGAGATATTTCTTATCTAATATAGTGTCCTCTCAGGGACACTGTCCACTCAGTTGACCATCAATGCAAAAGCGGGGGGGAGAAGTAGAGACAGAACAGGAAGTATCCGTTAACAGCTCGTGTGTCAGAGCAAACTACTCCTCCAACTCTTCTGCATGAGCTCTGGATGCTTATGCAACTGGCAGCGGAGACAAAAGGAAACAGGGACAAAGGAAATGACAGATGTTGGGACCAATTAGTTTTAATGAGATGCTAATCTGCCTTTCTGAGTACAGTCAGCCAGCGCGAGTCTCCTCAATGATTCTAATCTCACAGATAAACCACATGACAACTCCATCCCATCTGCAACACACTTTATATAATCTACCACCCTACTGCAGCAAATTGGAGAAGGACCAAATACTCAGGCGCTTTGAAATGAAAAGGAACAGTGTGTAGAATTCACGAGTGCACGTCCTTTGAGTGTTACAAGGGTCTCTGTGAGAGGGGAGAGACAGACGGGCCTGAAAGAGGCCGCCTGCATTCACAAAGTGAGTCCACATCTGATTACAGGGCCGGTGCACCAAGGCTCCAGCCTCTGGCCCAGTGCGAGTATGACCCAGTGCCCTTTAAGACAGGGAGGCTGAGTGATGGGGCTACCAGAGACACGGGGCAGTGGAGACCAGGTTCTGTCAGCTCCGTGGTGGGAGCATTATCGGCCCTCAGTCGGCAGCAGTCCTGGGCCTCTCGTCAACGGAGATAACCATGATGTACCTGAAGCAACACTGTACATTGTGTGGAGTTCATCACAGGTCCAGTGTGTAAGTGTCAATGTGTTGGCAGAGCATATTACGTGTGTGTGTGTGTGTGTGTGTGTTTGTCTCTTTCGATTCCTGTTCCTGTCATGTAAATAACTGTGTGAGAGTTTGAGGCCATGATGAGCTGGAGGAAGAGGTAGAGTGTGAGGGTTACCGTGTGTATCAACCTGCGTGTGCCACACTGTACTGTGTGACTGTTCTGAGTCACCACCACAGGACGGTGGGAGCCCAAACAAACAGAGACACCAGGTAAAGGTGGAGGACAGGAGCAGGAGGTGACGGAGTAGAGTAGCAGACGTTTACACTTTGAGTCTATGTTGATGTGTTTATTGATGACACACCTGCAGCTCCTCTGGAGTAGTAACACACAGCTGACAGGCTCTGACACACACGTCAGGTAGAGGGGAGAGGGGAGAATATATGTGGGAGTTCGATACACAAATGAAGCCTTTAGGAGTGTTGCTTCTAAAAGCCGGCGCGTTATTGGCTCACGTGATACGGACGACCCCTGTGAGGTGTCTCATTTGACCCCGAGTCACCTCCACACAAGACGTTAATGTCCATCCACACATTCAGACCCGCTCACAGAGGAGTCCTTCTCTCCCACCCAACACTGAAGACGGAGAACGGTTTGCTCTGATTATGTTTCCATTGAAGTGCAGTATTGAAAAAGGCATTGTTATCTGTGATGGTGATCACCCGCTGGACCCCCGTGACCACCGCTCAGTGACCGTAGAACACAACACCACTTCAGACACTCTGAGGTCGTCTCCTTCACTACGCTTTAAGGCTCAAGCTTTCACACCAGATCTGCTCATAATACAGCACATGTCCACTTCAGTTACCATGGTTACGCACTATTGTTTGTATTAGCTAGCGTCTCTAAAATGGACAACAAAGAGAATGCAAAAAGCTAAATAAAGACAAACTGGACAGAAGATGAGAACGTTGTTCTCCTCAAAGAATATATGATATATATGATAAATAATGATTATAATATGTACTGTATAATATGACTGACTGACGGTCAAATCCATACTCTAACAAGTTGTGCATCTCTCAGTGGGTCCAGTGGGTTTTCCCGTCACCATAAATTCAGCCATTGTTTTATGTTCCACAAACTATTTCAGGTTAAAGTGTCGTTCTGAGGAAAAGGCTGAATGAGGACCTTCTAGCTCACGAGAGAGACTCCTTAAGTAGCGACGGGAACACTCAGACACGAAAGAACGTTCTCTTCCATCCAGAGGAAACCCTCAAGGAGACTTTATGCAACGCATTGTTTTCCTGAGGCGTCCTAAAATGAAAATTCAAGGGCCACAAAGCGGTTTTATGATTCATTTAAATGTAAATAATACATTTGGTTTCCAAATGACAGGGTATTTACCTCTGTTAAAAGACTTACATCAACATAAAAACAGCTGATTCCATACCTGTGAACGGCAGCTACGTCAGCAAAATGATGCATCGGGCCGGTCAACAATAAAGCAGAGGTTAGAGGCGACATTAAATCACACACTGCAGAGTAACATGTCCACCCGCTGTGTTTTACCATGTGTGGTCTACACTACAGACTACTTCAGGTGCACGCGCCTCCCCGGACGCTGCAGGAAAACAAAGGCAGGGGAAAACGAGCCGTCACCAGCCTTTCTGGAAGAGAAAGAGTGAGTATTTATGGTTACCCAGGCTATCCAGCTGAGCCTCGTCCTCCTCCTGCTCCTCCTCTCGGGACGGCTGGGAGACAGCAGTCCCAG
This sequence comes from Ophiodon elongatus, assembly GCA_016806645.1. Taxonomy (NCBI): domain Eukaryota; kingdom Metazoa; phylum Chordata; class Actinopteri; order Perciformes; family Hexagrammidae; genus Ophiodon; species Ophiodon elongatus. The sequence goes on along the minus strand of JACSYO010000396.1, from coordinate 149,886 downwards.
CTGGAGACACATGCCGTCCATCACACCCATACGAATCAAGTGTCCTCTTGTCTACAGCAAACAACAGGCGGAGCAGACAGATCTCCTCCACCGAGGTCCGGTCCGTCCATCTCCTTCCCCTTCTCCTTCTCCTTCTCCTTCTCCTTCTTCTTCTTCTTTTTCTTCTTCTTCTTCTTCTTCTTCTCCTTCTTCTTCTCCTTTTGTTGTGCCGGCCCTCCAGCTGTTTGACCCGGTGCTTTCCCACCCCTCAGCCTGAATGAAAACCTGAATGACTCACCTGGAGTGGACTGTCTTCTCCTATCTCTGCTCCTCCCTCCATCCCTCCCTTTCTAACCCCCCTCCTGTCTCCCTTCCTATGGCGGTTATTTTTATTCATTTGTCCTCAGGAAGCAAGTGCAGATCAAGTTCAGGGCCCATCAGCATTTCCAGGGGCCCAGAGCAGCAGAATGGGGGGGGCAAACAGTGAAACCCAATCTCCAGTCTGGACAGCGTCCTGATCCCAGGGTCTGGCTGGGGGAGGCTTCAGAAGGGCGGGGCCATGTGGACATGCTGGTCAGTACTAGTGGTGCTACACTAGCCAATGGCCAGGCACTATCTGGCAGCATGGGCGGGACTCCAGGAAAGCCCCAGACAGAGAGGCCACATGGTCGGATACCCAAGGTTCGACAAGGTGAAGCGCCAAGTTGCCATTGGCAACCATTTTGAGACATTGGTACCCAATTCTTGGCCTTTGGTTGGCATCGCTGGCAGCCACTTTTTAAAATATAAAAAGTAGGGGCAGCAATAGGAATACACCGATACCGAGTACTTTGAGTACTTTCCCATACCGAGTACAAACACGAGTACTTAATAATCGCCATACAGTTCTAGCAACGGCTTTGAAATGATGTTGTATTTTCATCAGATGCTCCTCACTTTCTGACTAACAGTTTAAATATACAGCATGCTGATGTTTCCCTGATACTAATAGTTAGCAGTAGGGACGTTAACAGTTAATAATGACATAAATCTTTCTGTTCAAAGATATATCAAAAACTCAGCTGGTGCTCACTTAGCCCCGCCTTCACTTCAATCCTCCGCTGGAGAGATGCAGCATTTATACGCCGTACACACACACACTCTGCACTGCCACGTCCACAGCTGTGACGTGAGCGCTGACTTCACGCTGACCGTCACACTGACCGCCACACGCTCACTGGAGTTCGTCTCAAGTTGCAGACCGGACCGTGAACAAAGACTGTGCACACGGAAGAGGAGGTCTTGGCCCGGTCATCTGCTGGCTACACCGGAACCCCCAAAATACCATCGGACTGATAGAGGCCCGTAGAGCTGTAAGCTGTGCCCTGCTGTCCGACTGATACGTTTATCGGCTCTGCAGCACACACACAAGTATATAGATTTGTGTTTATTTACTGTAAAGTAATCCTTAAAAGAAGCACATCTCTCCCCTCTCAGCCGGGTGTCTGCCTGTCGGACCCACTGAGCCGGCTGCTGCTGGGCAGCACTGTTATCTTGCTAAGAGCTGTGTCCATCTGATGCTGTCTCCCGAGTGCTGAGGGGATTAGCTCCCCTCCTTCAGCGAGCACAGCCCTGCTCCGCCCAAGCCGACTGGATAATGATGCAATGGATGGTCACTTCTTTGATATGTACTTCTAGTGCCAACTCAGAGGTAACACAAACTAAAGAGGCCGGGCCCCGATTCAACAGATACGTGCACCCAGTGACCCGGTGGAGCCCCACGAGTGTGTCACCATAAAGCACGAGGAGCGGGGAGACTCACATGTGCGGGGCCCTTCTTGATGGTGATGCTGGGTGTGGTGGCCCTCAGTGCTCCGGTGACACCGTGGTAGTACCTGAAGCAGACCTGGGTCTCCGCTGAGGACGAGCACACACACACACACACACACACACACACATACACACACACACACACACACACACACACACACACACAGAGGTGGCAATGATGGAGAGAGAATGAAACAAGAGTTAGTTTCCTTTCCACCGACACTGAACACAACAACACACGGTCTTTCATACTGGAAATACTTTAAAACAGAAACCAAAACTCTTGTTATGGATGGTGATGGCTTTATCTCCTCACATTTACATTTAAAAAAACGTTTTTTTGTTATTTTACATTGTTTATTTGTGATGTCCCACGGGATCATGTTCAATTTAATTGCATTGATGAAAACTTTCTGAAATATTTGTCATATTCCCCATGTTTTCAATAGCTTTTATAATAATTTTATATTTTATGCAGTTAAATAAAACATTTAAAAATAATTGATGAAGAAATGCGGGGGGAAAGGAGAACAAATTAACCTTCTTATAATCCATTCTTAGTTATTGGTGATATCTATCATTTTTGGGGACCCCCAAAGCCTTTTGAAAAATAGGGGAAGTAGAGCAAAAACAAAACCCTCAAAAGGCTCGGGGGACTCGAGGAGATTAAGGTCACGCTCAAGCTGCGTGTTTTTCTGCTGGTCTGGATGATTTGAGGGGAAGAGGGGGAACACACAGCGACGCTGCATGCACTGATTGAGCGTACACAAGTCTGCCCCCCAGGCTGGGTCAGCCGGGTCCACAGACAGGGAGGACCCGGCTCAGAGACCTCTAGTCCTACGTCCCTACGGGGTCTCATCACACTCACCGTCCTCACCTGAAGTTCTCAGTTTAAGTCCCCTTTGGAGGAGACGAGGAATGAAGCAGAAGGCCTCATTAGGGAACACGGGGCATATTGACACCATTACTGCACACGCTGGTGAAAAGGAAGTCTAACTAACCCTCCAGAGTAAGAGCAGCTTTAGTCACTGAAGCTAACAACCACTGTAACAGTTACAGCTGTTAAACTACACACGTTTTACTCAACTCTTCTCCAGGGCTCCCATCCTATTTGTGGTTCCTAGGCAGGAATAAATAAACATCTATTTAAGTTATTTTTTCAGTTATGACTGTTATGAAATTAGATAATAAAAGACAGTTCTCTGGCCTTCCTTCTCTGTATGTATTTGTTCATGTTTACCAAAGGGTTCAACCTGAGCCAGGTCATACACCACATCCATAAAGGGTTACTCGTGTGCAGCTGTTACGAAATAATAATAACATATATCTTGTTGTTTTCAACACTAGTTGTGTCGGATCCGTACTCGGTATCTGACCAAAACACCGGTTCAGGTCTGGGAACAGGGAGGGAAGCAGAACCCCTCTAGTTCCTGAATGGAAACACCTGGACGGCTGCACACTGATGAATGTGGTCTTCGTCTTCGTAGCCTCTCTCATTCATACGCACAATTCCCCCGGTCCCTAAACGCAGCGTTTGTGACTGTCTCCCTGCACCCACTGTCTCCCCCTTCCCCTCCCTCCCTCCCTCCCCCTCCCCCTCCCTCCCTCCCTCCGATGATGTGCCCCTGTAAGCAGCCCTGCTACTTTCTCCTGGTGCTGCTGCAGCTCTCTCTGGGCTCAGAGGATCCAGCCATTCCACTTATTTGAGACAGAATCTAAAAACACCACGGTCAAGACGACTTGGCCCTAAAGCCGGAGACGAGGACCTGAACAAAACGTTAACACAGCGAGAGCGGTACAGTTGTTTAGTGAGCTGATTTGAATGAGGAAGGTGTTCTTCTGTGAGTTTGTGCTACTTACAGTCACTGAAGTTGGAGCTGGAGTCAAGTTTCCAGACGATCTGTCCCCTGTGAGAGCCGTTGATGCCTCGGTTCTTGTAGTCCAGGAAATTCTCAGACAAAGCCTCATCTGGGAAGAGGGGAAACAGCTGAACCCACGATGCCACTCCAATCCTCCAGAGTTATTTAAAGAAGCCCTTTTTCATATTCCATTTCCCATCCACTGTACTGTGCTCTCCATGTAGAAATGCCTACCAATCACGCGTGTGCGTAATGCGTGCTATCAGTATTCAGGGTATTGTGACGTGGTGAGGTCTTTATATTGTGACCACACACAGCCGGCTCCTCTGTGGAGGAGCAGAGCAGAGACACACACTCCGTCCTCTGGTAACTCCACTGACTTTGAGACGCGTCGCGTCAGGATCGGATTCAGCTCAGGTGACAGTGAGGTGGTAGCAGAGGACAGGTGTTACCGGTCTGCACTGATCTGAGGGCAGTTTCAAATCTGGTTTATCCTACCATGTCTCCCTGTAAAGCATGGAATCTGTGTGCGTGTGTGCGTGTGTGTGTGTGTGTGTGTGTCCTTCACATCTCGAGAACGGTTCACCCGATCTACTTCTCACTTGGCGGGTGTATTGCTGGGGACGGAAGGACGTGCAGTGTCCCGGTTGGTCCAATTTGGACATGTTATTATATTAAAAAAAAACTTTGAATTAACAAGTGCTAGTGCTCTGTGCAGCCGCAGGGGCGGGGCTTCAGGGCTGTGAAGACCATAGACTGTATATAAGAAGTGGACGTCGTCATCGTGACATCACTCATTTCTTAAACCCCGAGCCATCTTGGATTACAGCCATCGCCATCTTGTTGTTTTCACAACCAGTGAACAGAAGTGGCAATATGTGGAATGTGAAGGAGAGACGTAGAGACCCTGGATACGGCGCTGGTAGCGGCAGCTATCTGTCAATTACAGTAAGCCCCGCCCTAAAGCAATGTAGATTGTACGTGGTAACTTTTGAGGCTGGTGTCATTAAATATTCTTAAATGATTATTATTCATCTTCAATCATTTAATGTCTTCTCGTCATATCTCACTCACCAACAAGATACATGCCAATCCAGTCTCCGGCATCCACTTCCTCCTTGATGTCCCACGTGATCACCAGGTCATCAGACTGGCCGATGGTGTAGTGGGAGGAGCTGATGGCGAGGGTGGAGCGAGCGTCCGGGGAGACCAGGTCGGTGTCACTGGTGGAGCGCGGCAGCCCCAGCATGAAGTCCTCCTGGTTGACAGCGTAGCTGTCCGGGCCGTAGCTGTGCCGAACCGCGTCCTTGCAGCGCTGGCGGGTCTGGCTGCTGCGGGTCGGGGAGGCCATGGCCGCCAGGCCCAGGAACCGACTCTGGTACAAGTTCTGCAAGAGGACGCACAGCGAGAAGCGTTTTGTCCTGCTGAACAACGAGGCGTTATGTGGCTCTTTAAGAAGACAACGGGGGTGGAGGATCATGGTCTGAGCCAACGATGTCACACCGTGAGACGCTTGAAGAGTGTTGAGGGAGAACCGATTTGAATGGCCGTGTCTGTGAGTGTCGACAATAAGACTCAACTCTGACATGTCTGTCCTCCGGCCTGTGTTTGAGGTCCCGGCTAAAAGCACAGCAGCTGGTGTTCAGCAGGACTCACTCGCTGGGCTGAGGGGCACAGAGCCCGTGTGTGAATCTAGATGACTTAGCAGCTTGCTTTGCAGCCGCTAAGTCATCTTGTGCCACTGTTGGGATGCATCAATCGGTCTTTTCTCTCCCAATGTGGAGTTAATAGGAAAACGCAGGTTATTGAGTACATCAGAGTCCTAAACTCCAATAACCAGTATTAAAGTAATATCCCTCAAAGCTTTATGAATGCTACAGCCAACGAGCTAGTTGGACTGAATGAGGATTGTTTGGTTTATTCGGTGGCGTAGGTAGCGTGCTGGTGCGCTTAGCATGCTAGTTAGCTTAGCACGGTAGCTGGGGAAGATGGGTTGTTGCTTGGTGGGTTGAGCAGCATGCTCCCGGTGATAGCGACATGCTAGTTAGATTGACCTGGACAATGGAAGTACAATAGCAATAGCATGTCGAGCTAATGGAAGGACACGAACAACCACAGAAGGTGATTGCAACCGAAACAATTTGACTTCCCAGATGCTGTTAGTGAGAGGGTAGAACACTTCGGCAAGTGGCCTAATATTTAGTGGACACATATATAAAAGTATTTGGTGGGGAGACCTAGCGTGTAACGCTACACCAGAGAGCAGACGAGTCACTGGATGCTTCGACTCCGTTATCTGTGGTCATGTACAGAACATCAACCACCATGACGGAGACTCAGAGCTCTGACTCCATGGAGTTTTAAAGTGGCCGCTACAAACACAAGTATTTTGATCAGTCCAGGGTTAGTCAGCACTTTTAAAAGCTTGCAACAATAGATGCCCCCAGTGTTTCGGTTTAACAAGTGACCATGTTGACTGGTGACTCTCAGCCGAATGTGTCGTAGTTGCTCGAAGTGACTCTGCTGTTGAAAACACCAACAGAACACGCAGCTGTCCTCAGAAAATCATAAACTCAATCTTAAATACAGATCATCTGTGTTTTATAGAGTTACTACGAGCAACCATTGACTCATCCTGCTGAACCGGTCACCAGTTAAGCTGAAACACCTGTTCCCTGAAACGGCTGTGGTCCTGTAGGAATTGTGTAGAACTTGAGTCTTCTGTGGGGAGATAATTTGTGACAACCCGACATTTTGATGCTGGGAACAGTTATAATATAATTCAGTGTTTATAGCTTGCTACCTCCTCTGGAAGGCCGGGGCCAAACGCTACTTCTGCACGCATATTTTTGAATGAAGTCCCTGCTGGTAACCGGGACCACCCTAACACTTATTACGTGTTATTAGCCTCAGTGTTCAGTGGTCTTTGGACCAGCACATCACAAAGTAGTGCTTCTATCTTTACTACTCCCACAGCGCGGTGATGAACTGAGAGCTGACAGCCTCTCAGCCCGGTGCCCTCTTGGACCTAGAACGTGGGCCTCTTGCCTCTCACATCCACTGCTGATGAGTTGGGCTTTTTAAGGACTTTCTATTAAACCCCTGAAATATGTCAACATGACTTTGCCATCTGATTCGCTGCGCTGGCGTGACAGGAAGTCCCTGTGATCGTGCCCTCTGCTTTTTGATGGAATCATCCAGTATCAGAGTGCAGTATCACTTGCAGTCCTTCACAATGGCAGGTGCTGTTGATATTTGATCACTGAGGGTCATTCTGAACTATGAAAAGTGTAAAAATAACATCAGTCTAAAGAATGACAACATATGGAGACTGTGGTCATATCTGACAATAGATCCAGCACAGAGAGGCTTTTTGAAGCTGCCTTCATAGACCAACTGGTGATCATGGGAATATGACATTAAACGTACAAACTCAACACAAACATGTGCGTATGCTGCATCAACACATCTATTGGACCAGTGCACACATATTAGATAGGCATAATCAGTATATCTATATATATATATATAGTGGTGTTGATGAGTCCATTGTTAATATGGAGGGAGGACATGGGGGGGTCAACAAATGTTAGGACAGTCATATTCCATCCACATTAGTAAAAGTAAAAGTACAACATTTATAATTTTTGTAGACCAGCTGCTATAACCAAACAACAAAGGGATCTGTATCGGTTCATATGGATCATTGATGATCTCTAAAAGTTATATTTGCTCCTTTTTTTATTTTGTGCTGATCTGATCTGTGATCCGAACCGTGAGTTTTATGATCTGTTGCTCCACTGGTGGTCCAACGGGTCTTACCAAGAAAAGCATTGGGATTCATAATACAGTGTCTGGGAGGTACTCATTCAGGTCCACTGTCAGTAGTAGTACCATTGCACTGGAGTGTGTCTTTCTGTTGTTGTCTTAATGATGGACAAATGAACACAACCAGATTCACAGAAACGCCTCAATGTTATAATGTGGTACAAAACAAGCAGGAAGAAGGTCTTTCTCTTGTTTTAATGAAACAGTTTTGAGTGGACAAAATATCAGAAACAGCCTTTCACATAACACAATCCAACAGAACAAACGCCACACACTGTAGCCTCAGGAATCACAATGTTTGATGAGATGTTATGTTTTATTGTGTCCACACCCTCTTCTCACTGGTGATGAAGTATAATCGTGTGAAAATATATAAATGTGTTCCTACAGAGCCTGCCTTCCCCTACACAACCAGCTTGAACGTGAGAGCACGTTAGGAGGTGAGCCACTAAGAGTCCTGTCTGTCCGGCGTGGACTCTGATGCAGCATCATTAAGCAGCATGCCCCAATGTGAGGCGCGTCATCAGATCAGAGAATGCTCCAGTTGGGAGGCCGCTCCGGGGCTCGACTCAGCGACTCAGCGACTCAGCGACTCAGCGCCTCGATGGATCCTTCTAAATAACGAGGCGCTTTGTGCGTGCAGCTGGCGGGGGGGCAAAGGTCGTCTGCGAGCACGCTACAACGTTCGCGAGGCTGCTCGTGTCACCACGAGATGAAAAGGCCAGCATGATTATTGATGCAGCCGAGGGTTGGACCAATGTATCGTTTTTCTTTTCATTGATTTCTCAAATACTGCCAAATATTTGGGATGAAAATATACAACGCAGCAAGTTCTTGTCATGAACACGATCACATTTGGAGACACTGAATGTCCCAAAAATGTATCAAAGTACATTGTTTATAAATATATATTTTGGTCCCATTTTTTCTATTCCCATACAATTCTGATTTGATGAGTTTATAAACTATATGTATATATACACACAAATTCCAAACAATAATTTCAACCACCCAAAAGTCAGTTTAAACCATGAGAAATTCTAAATGTTATCTTTTTACCCTGATATCTGATATGATAACTGATCTGATAACTGATATGATAACTGATATGATATGATAACTGATCTGATAACTGATCTGATAACTGATCTGATAACTGATTTGACCTGATATCTGATCTGATCACAGATCTGATCACTGATATGATAACTGATCTGATAACTGATCTGATTACTGGTATGATCACTGATCTGATTACTAATATGATTACTGGTATGATCACTGTTCTGATAACTGATATGATAACTGATCTGATTACTGATCTGATAACGTGACATCAGATCGGTGCATGAGTCTAGTACTTGCAGAGACCTGATCTAGAGACCTGATCCAGAGACCTGATCCAGCATTTGAAGCTGTTTCTGAGGCATTCCTGATACTGGTATCGGTATAAAATCCCATAATGCTAATACAAACTGGGTAGTGGTAAGCAGGCAAATGGAGAGGTGGGGGGTGATCGTGGTGGCGGGTGGGGGTGTGGGGGTGTGTGGGGGTGGGGTGGGGGGGGCACTGACCTTGATACTACAGAGCTGCATCAGCATAATGACCAGTCAACCCAAAGCAGACCAAAACCTGAGGGGAAGTGGGAGGAGAAGGGCGGCGTGTTACAAACCACAGAAACCAAACAGCACAGGCTGTGAATGTAGCAGGTGGGACTCACGCACACAACAACAGCATCATCACACGGTACCATACTTCCATCTTTGTCAGATAAAAATATGAATAATTGTCACAGATGGACAAACCAAAGGAAAAGGAGAGGCGAAGACGCTGACCTCCACACAGAGAGACAAACAGAAAGACAGCACATTGGAGTGGCTAATGATGTGACACTGGAAACATAATCAACCACAGCGACATCTCACTGTCCACATCGAGAGATGGTCACATGGTGGGCGATGCTGCAGGGGAGAGGCGAGCCTGCAAAGGAAGGAAGTGTTAGCAGGAAGGTGGCGAAGAGCTGTTCTTCCCAATGCAGGCTGGGCCAGTGAATGAGTTCCCTGTAGCATCAGTACCGCCCTGTCTGTTCATCAGGACGGGAACCTGAGTTGATCTGAAGCTGCTATAATCAATGTCTTCATGACAACAGGATGGAGATGGCAGTGGGGAAACCACGTGAGAGCAGAGAGCAACCTACACAGAATGAAGCAGTCTGCAGCCCCCCTCAACCTAACCAGCTTTTGATTGAGTTTCAGCTCAACTTTACTCTTTTGGTTTATGCATGATGGTAGCACAAGTGTCAGGACCGCAGACTATATATCAGAAGTGGATGACGTCCCACCCATTGGTTCGTGGACTGCAGCTTTGAAGCCTCGAGTTCACCATCTTGAATTTTGGCCGTCGCCATCTATTGTTGATGTTGTTGTTGCAACAAGTGAACGGAAACGGCCACATCTGGACTGAGGAGGAGTGACGTAGAGACGGCGTATACGTCTCTGGTAGAGAGAGACCTGTCAATCACCTTGTAGCCCCGCCCTAAAGCATCCCCTGCTTTATGGTCTGTTTGACTCTAAATGGATCATAATTTACTAAATGAACATCATGCTGTATTGAAGAAGACTTGAAACTAGAGATTGAGACCATAAACTCATGTTTACAATGTTTACTGAGGGAATAAATCAAGAGAGAAGTAGAGTCATTTTCTATAGACTTCTATACAACCAGAGGAGTCGCCCTCTGGTGGTCAGGAGAGAGAATGCAGGTTTGAGGCTCTCCCTCATTGGCTTTCCTTTTCAGACCCAGAGGTTCCAGCCTGACTGTTACCTATCTGTAGATGACACAACAGCTGATTACTTCGGCTTGCTCTCCTGGTGGTATTTTCTGTTATCCTATTGGTTCCCAATATGTCCATATTTTGGTGTCAACATGTTTCCATCTATCAAATTAGCAACCATTCTACTGATGAAAAAGTAAGCCAAACAACTCTTCCTGAGGCAAAAAGTCAGAGATCCACTTTCAAATAGAAGGATGTCGACCTGGTTGGGGTTCCATACATTTGTAGAGTCATTAGTAGAGTCATTTTCTATAGACTTCTATACAACCAGAGGAGTCGCCCCCTGGTGGTCAGGAGAGAGAATGCAGCTTTAACACATGAAGCTTTGGCTTCACTTTTCAAAACCAGAGGATAGTGCCTGGTCAAGACTGAGGTGTGTGTGTGTGTGTGTGTGTGTGTGTGTGTGTGTGTGTGTGTTTGTGAGACTATGTTCCTGTAAGCTATTTATAACTCGCCCGCCTAAACCCACGATATTTTCCAATCAGCACCCCCACACCCCCCTGACCAGTGGGTCAGTTGTGGGTCGACCCACGCATCACTAACACACAGTCAGCGACAAGCTGGTGACCACAATGGAGCATTAAGCAATGAAAGAGCCAGACCTTTTTCTCAGGAGTCAGTAGAGAACAAAACACACCTGAGAGAGTGAATGTGGGACTTCAAGTCATGGGATTGGCTGCTGATGAAGGACGTTACTCTGTAGCTGTTTCATGTGTAAAAGGTATATGTCACAAGTCATTCTGTGTTCACAACACTGCTGTCCTCATGTGGCCGAAAACAAACAATATAAAAACGATGTAATCCTTCAAAGAGACAGTTCATCCCAAAACCCAAACTGTGTTTCCACCTGTCGGGCTGTCTGTCAACCGAGACCTGTTTGTGGTGTGAGTTGCCTCGTGATGGAGAGACCCGCCGTGGAGATGTCTGCCGTCTCTCCAACCTCACGGACCTGCAGGACACTGCCTGTGACGCTCAAAGCAACTCACACCAAAACAATCTGGATTGGTGAATAGCCCCAATAGCACAAGAGAGAGTTATGTATATTTGGGGTGAACTGTCCCTTTAAGATTTCCATGGAATCAAACTATTTATAGTTTGCGTTTTTCTGTCTTGCAGTCAATAATGATCTCTCTGTGAAGCTGTTGTTATTGAGTGTCGGAGTCCGCCGGTCCTGCGCTGGCCTCAGAGTGCCTCAGTACCAGGGATTGACAGGGAGAGGATGCAGGGTAATTATATGGCATCGCTAACAGCCTCCTATTGGCTCTCTGACAGAGCTCGTCTCAGAGCCCCGGGGCTGAGAGCCTGACCACGGGACATCCGAACACATGGGGGGCAGGGAACCGGGCGGCGGGCTGTCAGACGTACAGCTCAGCTTCTAATAACAAGACGATTCTTCCACAGACGAAGCCGGACACCAAGGAAACTACTGGAAGGGTTCTGCTGGGGAGCAGCAACAGGAAGTGATGTCATAGGGGTATGCTGACATGCTGACTCATGGCTCAGTAAAAAGTGGTTGCACTTGGAATAGCACGTTTAAAGTTGCCCCCATCTTTTTCCTGACGTCCATACTTTCCTATAACCCCCCCACGCCCCCGTGTTTGTCTCCAGCAGCAGCTGTAACCAACCATCGAGGCACATACAAAACCTACACAACTCCTGTTTCACATCATGTTCAAATCCCTACAGTCCTCATTAGTCATGTAGTACCACGTTAGTATGGTACACACACACACACACACACACACACACACACACACACACACACACACACACACACACACACACACAGTATTCTCCTGGGAAACAGCCCCAGTTGTCCTTCCAACTTGTTCTGACACTCGCACAATTAACCAGTATAATTGCGTTCCAGACTACATGATTATTAATTCTGCATACATTTTCTTTGGAGCAGGCCGAACCGGGAAGCTTCCGCTGGAAATGATCAGTAATGATCTCCCTGACGAGCCCTCTGAGGAAGCCCTCCTTCGGCTCATTGTTCACATAAAGATGGGGAACCACAGCTGTATGATGTCATCGCTGCTGTTCACATCAACCCTCGAGTCTGGAGCGGCTCTCCTCTTCACTTCAACTGAAAGCTGCTGATAAGCACTGTGTGTGTGTGTGTGTGTGTGTGTGTGTGTGTGTGTGTTTCATGAAAAAGGTACAAAATAAAACTGTCATTACAATAGATGTATATGTTGTATTGTCAGTATTCTATTGTTGCCTGATTCTGCTGATTGGCTCACATGTTGGTAACGGTAGGATACTGTGTAGTGCATGCTGGTATCACACTGACGTGCATGGTTGTGTAGAGAAACACTACAAACATACGGCGTGAGCTTCTTCACACAGGGGGGAGGTGACGAATAAAGGACACTCTAAGGTGTGGAGTAGTCCCTTTAAAACTATTCATAGCAGCAGCGAGGTACGATTTGTGACAACACTTCATCAATAATGAAGAAATGCTCTGAGGGAATTTGAGTTCCCTCTGGTAAAGCGTTACGCAATATGTCTAGGGCTTTTATTGTGAAGGAACAGAAGGAGAGGATGTGGTCTGCGCTGCTGTTGTCGAGGCTGAAAGGAGGGCTGTCTTGGTTCAGACTCCGAGGTGTGGTTGTACACTAAAGTGTAAGCTCAAGTGGAATGGTCTGCTCCTTTATTCTTATTATTCGTGCTCAAAAAAAAATGGATCTTATTCTGAAAAATGTAATGTATTCATGCAAAATAATCATACAAAAAGTAACGCCTCCAGAGTGTAAAGGCCTTTACTCTGAATATCTGAAGGTCTTTGTGGAGTCTCCCCCGGTTGCCTGGTAACGCACTGCGACGACAACACCACAGGAAGTCACTGCACTCAGCCAAGAAACAGTCCCACGCGCGTGCCGCCATTTAACCATACTCACTGACACGCTGGTCAACTGGCACCGTTAAAGGCACGGCGAATGATCCATAAACAGCTGAGTGGGGCTGAGTGGGCGTGGCTGTCCAGATGTTCACCTCTGGACTACTTTCACACTAAAAAGGCAAACGCAAAAACGTCACGAGCCTCTGGCTGCTTCCGCAGTGACACGGTCTTCTTGTCAACGATTTCCAGGCGGATTTTCTTCGCTGCTATAATACTTGGTCGCTTAGCAACACTCTGTGCTTCAGAGTGTATCTGTACATCTGTGCACAGGGCAGCATGCTGTACTGTTGATCGATACACGTTCTATACACAGCCCTGTGTGGTGGACGCGGCCAGCAGCTTCCCCGAGGATCCTCGTGACGCCTCACCACCAACAACCAGGCCTCGGAGGGACTATTCTGTTGCCCCCTTTCACTTATTTAATTGCTGAAATGATAAATTGCATTATATGCTCGCTTATTTTCATCCTCATTTTCTCTGTTAGCTGATGAATTGTTTGGTATACAACATGAAACATGTCCACCTGGGCCCAGGGTGATGTATTCAAACCAAACCAACACCCTTATAGATATGGATTTTACTAAGAGAGAAAAGTTGTCCTATAACGCTGACACTCCAGCAGTGTGGTTTCTCCTCTCATCTTCCCACTGGCTTTGCACTAACATGTGCTTTGACTCAGCATTTTGTCACGTTCATTGTTAGTTGTTAGAGCCCTCATTCGTTTGGAAAGAGTACAGAGGGAATCTTGATCAGCAACACATTGTTCAACAATGTTTGTTTCCAGCAATCATGAGGACATGAGACCCTTCCAGAGAACCATCCAGTAACACTCCGTCTCATCACCAACACACACACACACACACACACACACACACACACACACACACACACACACACACTCACACACACTCACACACACTCACACACACACACACACACACACACACACACACACACAGGAGACGTGAGGATCTACTGCTATTCACTTTATTCAATTTAGCATGTCATGTCAACAGTGTGGGAGCTGGGGGTTACGATGGGAGATAACTGGCCCCTTCCTCATAACTAAAGAGGCTCTGGCTCCAGGCCTTTAGTATTCAGAAGACTAATTAATCACAGCCTACCTGAGCTCAGCTCAGCCAACCCTCCAGTGGCTTCATAAAGAAGAGCAACTCTACACCAGCAAGGTGTTCAACCTCACTTTCTCAGCATACATTAGCCAAAAGCATCCTTAACTGGGGGCCAGTTATCATATATGCATATTCATGAGAGTGTTAAAATTAGCGAGTGGGAAATAACTGGCATCTATGGAGTTAAATAGAAAACCACCAAAACCAAGTGTACACCCCCCCTCCCCCACCCCACCCTCACCCCCCTGATGGCATTATGCTTAGCTCTAAAGGATACAAATAATAAAATACCCCAACAATAATAGCAAGAAGGGGGATGACATGAAATGTCATTTAAATGAAAAGAAAGATATTTTAATGTTTCTATACAGAGGTAGGTTTGTGATGTGAAGGACTTGATCATTTACTCACATGCTTGACAACTCGACAACCACACGGTGAAACGCAGCCCAGAGGCTCCTACAAAGAAGTGATTCTGGAAAAGCTCTTTGGAAATAAGCCAGTTTTTGTTTCTATTGTAGTTTTGATTCAGCTTTCATATTAGCACTTATTCTCCTTTACCTCCATCTCGTCTGTGCTCTGTTGAACTGTTGATGCTGAGAACAGAGAACAGAGACCAGAGACCAGAGAACATAGAACAGAGACCAGAGACCAGAGAACATAGAACAGAGAACAGAGACCAGAGAACATAGAACAGAGAACATAGACCATAGACCAGAGGACAGAGAACATAGACCATAGACCAGAGACCAGAGAACATAGAACAGAGAACATAGACCATAGACCAGAGGACAGAGAACAGAGGGGAGCTGAAGGGAACGAATGCAGGTCGTGTGTTGATCCAGTATTTAAGAGGATTTTGAGGATGGGAATCCCCTCTCAAAGGGGGGGAGGGGGGGGTGCTCTCTTTACATCAGCACTCGTAGTAGCCGACAGCCTATATCCTACATCCTACAACCTACATCCTACAGCCTACATCCTACAGCCTATATCCTACATCCTACATCCCAAATCAGGATCACGGACAGGGCGAAGCTGCACGGCCCTGACATCTGCAGCGGCCATCCATCAGCCGAGCACCGTTCACATAATCCATTACTTCGATGTTACTTTGCTTTCCGGCCGAATGTGGACATTCCACACGGAGATGACTCCAGACATGCCCAGAGTCCTCCCCCAGCTTTGATTCGGCGCACGTCCAGCGGCTCACAGTCACGCAACTGAGCCTGTTTTCTATCAAACGTAATGACAACTGAGGAGCGGGGTGGCTCGCTGGCGACGACAGGAAATGAACCACCTCTAAAAACAAGTCCACGTTAGTGTGGATGTGTGCTCCCTGCTGAGGGAGGACACCCAGGCATATGTCCCAGTGGCTGTTTCCTCTCGTGTCGGTCCGGACGAACCCCACGTCACGCTCACCACTCGGTGTTTTCAACACAATGTCGCGTGCCGTCTCCTCCACACGGGAGGGACCGACACCGAGCCGAGGCGGGCTACGGAGCGATGGATGGGCCGCTGCTTGGAGACCGATATGACGGGCTGCATCACCTCCCGCAACACAGCAACAATGGAGACCACCTACCTGGGATAAAATGAGCTGCCGGTGGATCATTCTCCAAAGGTAAGGCTGAGGACTCGAAGCGGCGCGCGCCTGCTAATTCCCACCGAGCTCCATTTCGAAGGTAAACGGCAGGAGGAACACAAACAAACGGAGCACCGAGCGAAGGGGCCGATGAGGCACGCGAGAGAGGCTGGAGTCACATCCTCTGGACCAGAGTAAAGCTGGCTACAACACCACGCGCACTTCCGGTGCTGCCAAAACCGGTCACTATAAAGCCGGGGCCTGTGAGGGTGTTTAATGTTTTTTTCCCGATATTTTTTTATTAAAAGCACATTTAATGGGACGGACATGTGACATACGTGTGTGACAATAAGCTGCATCTGAAAAATAATCGATTTAGGGAATTGCGACTTAAAATAGGCTTTTATTTTGAAGGCTCCACTTCTGGTCGTGCTCGAGATAAATTTGCCGGAGAGAGCTGGGTACCAATCCCTCACAGCCAATCAGAAAACGCGCTTTTCTCCTCGCGTGCGCGGCCTCCTCCTGGTCTCTGCGAGATCCCCCCTTCCAATAAACATGTACACGCGCACTCGGTGGCACGGGCGCATTGTCCACATGACTCTCTGCTCTCGTGCAGAGAGCTGCGGCCGACGTGAGGAGGCAGAGCGGTGGATTGGAGCTTCCTGCCGGACAATAGCGTTCCCTCCAGCGGAGTGAGGAGCGGTTCATCGCACTGCTTCACGAGGAGGTGATACTGAGGAGGAATACTCAGCTTCCACGTAGAGGCATCGATATTACTGTTAACCTCAGTTTGGTAAACACAAGCTACGAGGGGAAACGAGCTCCAGTCATATGACACATTTTCTTTCTTAAACTTAATATTTAGCGTGTGTTTTATTTGCCAGTTGTCAACAACCAATCACATCCTCTTATTCGTGATTGATGGACTGGGTGGTGGAATGTGGCAATGTGTTGTGTGTAAAGAAGGACATTCTTTTGGATTATTCCACAACGTGTTTTATGTTGCCTATTCATTCCTCACAGTGAATATTTAATATTGAAAACTTTGGGTATTACTGAGATTTTACAGAGACCTCAGCTGTTTCAAGCATGAATTACAAAACCTTCCTCATATTACAAAAGACACCATTACCCCCCCCCCCCCCCACCAATCATTTTCTTTTCTGTTCACTTGCACTTCTCACTTCTTCATTAAAAGTCATCCAAAGCAAAAAAAAAATA
Source organism: Ophiodon elongatus (assembly GCA_016806645.1). Lineage (NCBI taxonomy): Eukaryota > Metazoa > Chordata > Actinopteri > Perciformes > Hexagrammidae > Ophiodon > Ophiodon elongatus. The sequence continues at coordinate 132,740 of JACSYO010000396.1, read as the reverse complement.
AAAAATCTCAAAATGTTTATGTTGTATTAATTCCACATGCGCACTTATTAAACATAAGAAATAAGTCAATATGCAAGTCAATACAGCATCATACTATTAACCATATATATATCTCTGTAATATGTAGCACATGTAAAATATTCCTTTTCTTTGGAACTAGACAAAGTAAGTAGTGTATGGGAGAAACAAAACACGTTGACACTCGAGTAGTGGAATCTTTTTTATTATTATTTCTTGTATCACAACAAAAAAAACTGCTTTTGAAGAGTATATCCTTCGAGACGCGCAACGAAGAGGCCGAGCCCCAATGATGAATCCGCTAATAAACAAGCCGAATGCTGGTTCGAAGTTACAGTAAACAAGTATTTACTTTGAAAAGAAAACAATTACACCTTGAACACACGGTATGAAAAATAACAAATGATTCATGAAGCAGAATTGCGCAGCAGCTCTCTCTCCTCCGCGTCTACCTGTGCAAGTCCCGTCACGTGGCAACGTCCCGTCCCTTTAAATCCCATGTGACGCATTTTTAGTGCGTCATCCTGCTGCGACCTTGCGCAGTTCTGCTTCCGGTTTTGCGAGAGCCCTCGCGACTGCGTAACATATCGTGTCCTTGATTTAGTGTCCTTAATTCCATGTCCTGGTTCAATGTCCTTAATTCCATGTCCTTGTTTCATGAAATATTTTAAACATACGGTAACTATGAACTGGTCTAAACATACGGTTTATGAAATATTTTAAACATACGGTAATTATGAAATAGTCTACACATACGGATTATGAAATCGTCACAAAATATCAATTATGAAAATGTTACAAAATATGAATTATGAAAAATTACAAAACATTTATTATGACAAAGTTACAAAATAAAAGCATAAGACAGTTGCTTTAGGAGCTTTCTTCATTCAACCTTAACATCGGAGAAACAAAAAGAAGGAGTCAGAAGATCACGAATAGGTGGAAGGACACAGACCAAAGAGAGGAATGAGACCTGTGACACATGGTGTATGGTCGTGGAGAGAGCAGACCAGCAGGACTCAGACTGCTCAGGAACCTGTGGCTCCGTCTGTTGGGCTGTGCGGACCACGTCTCTGCTCTCTGTGCCAACGCAGGCTATGTGATGTGCATCTCTTCCTTTTCAGGTTCATCATGGTCTTCTCGTTCCTCTGTTCCCTCGTGTACAGGAGAGAGATGTGTTGGGTATCTGTGTGTTCACATGATCAGCACTGTGAACACCTCGGGCCCAGTGGGATGAGGGCTCCCTTTCACTTTAGCTATAAACCACGATATCACTGGGTTTTTATTGGACATCATTTGAATGACAGCAAGTTCTTAGGAGGACAGAGGATAGAAGGACAGAGGATAGAAGACAGGAGGACAGAGGACAGGAGGACAGAGGATAGAAGACAGGAGGACAGAAGACAGGAGGACAGAAGACAGGAGGACAGAGGATATAAGACAGGAGGACAGAAGACAGGAGGACAGACGACAGGAGGACAGAGGGAGGAAGACAGGAGGACAGATGGACAGATGATAGAAGTACAAAGGACAGAAGATAGAAGACAGGAGGACAGAGGATAGAAGACAGGAGGACAGAAGACAGGAGGACAGAGGATATAAAACTGGAGGACAGAAGATAGAAGACAGGAGGACAGAGGATAGAAGACAGGAGGACAGAGGATATAAGACAGGAGGACAGAGGATATAAGACAGGAGGACAGAGGATAGAAGACAGGAGGACAGAGGATATAAGACAGGAGGACAGAGGATATAAGACAGGAGGACAGAGGATATAAGACAGGAGGACAGAGGATAGAAGACAGGAGGACAGAGGACAGGAGGACAGAGGATATAAGACTTGAGGACAGAAGATAGAAGACAGGAGGACAGAGGATATAAGACAGGAGGACAGAGGATAGAAGACAGGAGGACAGGAGGAATGACTGATACTGACGGATGTCTGTGTTCTTCATTCTTTATAAAGTTCAATCAGAAATGTTATTTCTTTTATTAACATTTTACATTTGTTTCCAGTGAGATATTAATGACTTTATGAAGTGACTTTGTTGTTGTAAACATTACTGTTGAGCTGAGGGCAGTGGGTTACAAGCTGCCACTACACACTGACCCTCTAAAGAGAAGACGTGAACTGCCATCAGTACGGCATCACACAGTAAAAGAGACGGACAGAAGACCACTACACACACTGAAGAAGAAGAAGAAGAAGAATAATGATAGCTCACTAATAAGAAATGAATGTCAAAGGTGTGCAGCATCTCCGTTGATAATGTGCCACATAGTTCTATAAAGTGAAATAGTAACATGCATAATCAGAGCACTCCTCTGACAGGAGCTGAGAGCTTGGGACAATACTCCCTTATTATGGGATTGGTAGAAACTGGACTGCAGCGTGCCGTCTTTCCTCTGACCTGGAGCTCAGAGTCTCTGGGTCCCTCTGGCTCGGAGACACCGTTGCTCTGTTTGGGTCCGTGTCCAGACTCCACATTGCTTCCCACTGACAAGGGAAACGGCAATGTGAGATTCACCTTATCCGAAGTGGTGATGCGTATTCTGTGTGGACGATAAGCCACACCCCTGGTGAGTTTCGGTTTTATTCTAAAAGTTGATCTATGGGAGAACAGATATTTGAAAGCAATACGCCTGAGAGCCTTGCTTCATAATCGTCACCTGCAGCTACAATTTTTTGATTTTCCTTTCCATAAATACATACATTAAA